>JADANN010000174.1:570000-1770000 GCA_018806985.1 Angiostrongylus vasorum
CAACTTCCTGTTAGCTTATAAATGAAAGAATACAAGTTCCTTCATTGTGTTTACTTCGTTTCCGTAAACGATTTGTGATGTGTCGAAAAAAAAGAGGTTGTGAGCAAATCTACGATAGAGGTAGCTTTAGCTGAACTTATCTAACTCTGATCCCTTTTGTTTCCGGTAACTGACTCTCCCATAAATAACCCTACCATAAACGAGTGCGTCACTATGTCTACATACTAACAGAAAGAGCTCAGAGAACGACAGAACGTGTCATCCGTCCTTCAACAATTCCTATTAATAATTTACAAAGATTTCAACATCCATAAGGACTATACTTTCCGAAGTGAAACCATTCAGTATTGCGTTAAAACATTCACGAACCACAGGGTATTCAAAAAAAGTCAGGACGAAGGACGCTCGATGAGACGTTATGAATAAAAATTATTGATTTCTAACACAACACTTTAGAAATGGCTAAAAAAGATGAGTACAGAATCTCACAGAACAAAACTGCAACCAAACATAACAACTCAAACCGGACATTATGATGGAAAGAACGACCAACAAAGCAATTCAGAAATTAAAAACCAGCCGAGCGTAAGTCCTTATAAGGAACGATTTCGACTTGAGAAGATGTACGTAGTTCTTCAATCAACTTGAGATTTTGAATAGTAACTCTTCTCCTAAGTGGGAATTATTAAATGGATTGAAGTGTACACTTTCGTTTAAAATGTTTACCAACAGCGAGATTCGGGAAACAAGTCAACAGGACAAACTACGTCTGTGCAACCAAACAATAAACAAGGGCATTCGTTCTGCAGAACACGGTTTAAAGGGAGATTGAAGAAGGGATACGAAGGACGCAGTGATTACGCTTGAAAACCTAATGCGATACAATCGTAGTGGTTCAGGGTAATTTAAACCACGTATTTTTTGAGAAGTATAGGGAACAGTGTAATGGGGGGGTGCGGATGGGCTGTTATTTCGAGGAGAAACTGATTGTCTTATCAGCACATTATTGGGAAAGAAACTGGAAACAAAAAACGAATATGAGATTAGTTCTATACACAGGTGTACTTTCCGTTTGTTGCAGATAGAACAATTTAGGCCGAATCAACCATCAAACGTTCCAAATTACAAGCTACTGCTGCCACGGTGACCTATGTCTCCCTTCGCCATTAACTCAAAAAATTTTTGAAAGATCTCTAAAAAGCAAGAAAGAAAGTCTGAGGACCATAGTGAAGAGAAGAGTTTTCAAAAAGAAATATGCAGAGAAAAAAGACCATAGAAAAGAAAAGTTTTTAAAGAGAAATCTGCAGAGAAAAAGGATCATAGGAACACGAAGAGTTTTCACAGAGAAATCTGCAGAGAAGAAAATGGCTCTTTAAATAGACAATTAGCCGTTCTTTCTTGTACAACATAACAGTCATATTTAAAACAACTAATGAATAGTGAAAAGGACAGACAATGATTGAGTGGCTTTGATGAGACACTCGTTGAATGCCACCTCAAAAACGGTGTATTAAAGAGATTACAAGAATATCGAAGTGATGAGATGCCTATCTCTTTCTCATGAAGAATCAGTTTGAAACGATGTGCGACGATAAACGAACCGGGTCCGTGGACGAAAGCGAGAGCTACTAAGAACCGCAACAGAGTGTAACACTAAGAATCACACCAAAGTGTTCACAAGACAACAGAAGACTTCTGTGCTATTACAGCGTCCCAATTAGGGTACTGTATCAGTCCAGTAAAAGAAAAAAACACTTCGATAATCATTTAGAAATATTGCCCGCGGAAGTTACAAAGCAATGTCGTAAAACTATAAATGAACAACAAGCGAAAAAAAGAAAAAAAAACTACGCGCTTTTTTAAGTTCAAATGGAGCCTGCTTTATAGCCCATGTCTTAATCTTGGTCTGTATCGTTTCATCCCTAATGATGTGAAGTCATGAAACGATCTACCGTACTTTTTTCTATTTGGAAAACTGGTTAACTCCGCATACGACCAGGACGGAAATAGTTCCTAAACTAAAATAGTGGTAGGAGTGCAAGGCAGCAAAACATTTGCTCAACAAAAGGTACCAGTGACTAAGTTCGCCATGGCAGAAGAACATTTCGATTCGTGGAAGTTTCCCCAACCACGGAAAAACCAGTTTCGGTAGTTCCGTTACCTGGCTCCAATGTCAGGCACTACAGCAACAGATCAGAAGCTAAACCAAAGTATGCCCGGAGCAAGTTGGTTGCAAACTCTGCACCTACAACAACAGAACAATGACCTCAGAGGTTTTTCTTTCGTCAGATTACACAACCGCTATTGAACTCAGTTAAGTGACGGTGGGAAGACCAAATCAAGAGTGCGCCATCACGTACCGGGATTTTCAAAATGAATGGTCAAAGTTCACAGGAGCGACTTTCTATTAACCTCGACATTGGATTGTAAATTCGTCGTTTTCTTTCTCAGCAATCGCGACGTTTGATCTTCATTAATACTTTAGCCTTTTTTTCCATCAAATAGTCAAAGTATTCTTGTACAGAATACGTCCAGGCTCTGAGGAAGGCGAAATCGCCGAAACGTCAGCCATCGACCAACAAAAACAACAGCAACAACAACGACAACGACAACAAAGGCCTATACCAAACTCGCATCAGCTTAAGAAGATCAGTTTATAAGATCATATAAATAAATAAATCGCGAGGTTGTTAGTGGTCAAAGAAGAGGAGTGAAAACTTCCTTGTAACAGCCTCATTCACAATACATCTTTTCTTTCGTTCTAAATGCATTTCTCAAGAGTAGACAATTAAATAATATCGTTACTGGGTTTGGAAACCGTTTATGCACGACTCGAATCGACGTTGATCAGCACACTACTACGAACAAAATATGGTAGCAGGTTGTCATTACCGCAGTTTCTCTTCCCGATCATCAATCCATTACCTCGCTCGTCATGAAAAACTCTGGTCCACCTAATCCGAAACAAATTCCAACCATCACACAAGAGGAGAACACAACATGCAGAGTAATATTTCTTGATATGACTAACGAATTAATAACATTTTTTTTCATACGGACCCGTCTTTCACACCTGTTGTGCGATCCCAGCACTTCTCCCATTTGATTCGTTCTCTCGCGTACATCATCCACGAAAGGTCTTCCAGCTTTTTACTTGTAGCTTCGGTTGCTGCTTGCGGATTTTCCGTCCATCTTCAATGTCGCAGAATGCTGGCCGAGCGGATTCTCCCTGCAGTCCTAAGATAGCCCAGTTAGAGCGTTCCCACTTGGATTGTAGAATGCGAATTTTTTTCCGGACAAGCCCGGTACCAATTTTCTGACCCCGGGCGGATAAGAGGCTCGGTGAGACCGGAGTGGGATCGAACCAGAACGGCGTTGGTGATGGTCAGCATCCTCATCACTGTGCAATCCCCTCCCTGACAACAAATTATTAACAAATAAATAAAGTTGCAAAAGACATTAGTAGATAAAAATATTAATAAACTATTAGAATTAAAAAACAAATTACTGAAAAAATGTACTAAATTACAAAAAGAATTTTACTAACCTATTGTCAAATTAAACTATTAGCAAATTATTAAAACTGAAACTACTGTTGAACTAACAATGTCCATTGAAAATTAAGAGTTGCCCATAGTCTCCGAAAATGGGATTGTTGAGTGCAAATTCTCCCCCTGAAGCCCATATCTTGTTGACGACACGGTCATCGTTTCGAAAGATATAAGTGGATATAAGTGAAAGTTAACGGAAGGCTAAAGCACAAAAGTCGGAACATAGAGGACTGTGAACAGACTAAACGAAGTGAAAAAAATACGTACTGACTAGGCACGCCGAAATTAAAGGAAACTCGGTTTTTGAAACATATACGGATTAATCGATGAAAACTTGTAACAGTAAAGAACCGGGTGACTCGGGACCCATGTCCTGCCCATATAGATGGCATCTAATGAATGTAGTTACCTAGTGAAAAGAGGCATTCCGAAAGAGGAAGAAAGCATTCTACATAAGTAACCGACCAACTGACAGACTCAGTTCTCCGCCAGACTCGAAAGTTTTAGCAGCATTCGAGCATGTACTTGAGACGTGGGCTGACACTTCAATCACCACGACGGTCCTAGTCGCTACATTTCAAAAACCGACTTCCCTTTAACCTGGGCATGGCTAATCAACATGTAATTTCCACTGATAAATTAACACGACAGTGATAAGAAAAAAGCCATATTCGACTAAAGTTTCGGAGCCTTCGCATTCTTCATAGCCGGATTGATCCGAGTCGACTGACAGTGCTTGTTCGTTCCTCCGATGTGGGTCATCGTGAACGCAGAACACCACACGGCAGTGCGCTTCCATACAGGGGCGATTTTTTTATGAGTGATTGTGACGCAATTGGTGTTAAATGGATCGTATTAATTCAATTAGTTAGACGGAAATCTTTCGAGCCCTTAGATAGATGTATTAATCCGATGTGGTGAACGAAACGGAATGGCTCAGAAGGCAAAAAGTCACTCCTGTAAATTGGTTATAACAACCTTATACTGCATTCACACGGCGATTTTCAGTGGCACTTAGATCACAGGTCGAGTTATCCATTTAACACACAGGAATCCAACTGATGAGGGCTTTTGAAGAACATTAGTGTTTCCTAACTAAGTCAATTGTTGGAACATAACTAAGACACAATCAAGATGATGCTGAGAGAATTGCAAAACTCAATCCGCAGGGCAGATTCGAACCTACTATTACTCATTGCGTGAGCTCACGTGTCACCCACTGCACCAGTGACGTCCTCGTTCTACATTTCTCTCCGCCATTTTTTTACCCTAACGGTGCCATGATCTCACTCCCGTGGTTAATGGATGATTGCTCATGGCACTGCTAGGGTAAAAAATTAGCTGAGAGAAATGCAGAGCGAGGGGCCTCCATAGGGCAGTGAGTAACACGTGAGGGATCTAGAAAAGGTAATCGCTGGTTCGAATCTGGCACGGAGTCTGAGTTTTGCAAATATCTCAGCATCATTGATGTTGTATTTCACATGATACCCTTCATTAAGAAATAAGAGGTAGTTAACAAGAAGGCATACATTGTGATCACTGAAACAATTCTTTTCTCGATGAACCCAAGTGATGTTCAGAATCACATCACATGTTTGAAGAGGACATCAAGAAAATAGGGAGATGATATTTATTGTATTACTACAGTACCACAAAGAAGAAACTAGCTCAGTGAATAAGGACCGGGAATGACAACCACAGAGTTTGCAAAAGCACTCATTCCCCCTATCTACTTTCATTTACTCGATGTGTGAAATAAAAAAAACCCGTTTATTAACTGGACATTAATAGCAATCGCCTTGGTAAGATTTCAACGTTTTCATAACTGCTCTTGATTTCTCTTGACTCTTGAGGCTCTCACTCTTGAACATTATCTTTGTTCACTTCGATGCTTAGAAGTTCTACGTGCTTGTCAATAACTAACTAGAATGCTTCATAATGAATTTGTGATTGAACGAACCAATCATAGCCTCCAGTTTCAATGACCAGTTATCTTGCGATGACCACATTTTCAGCTACGTAAAAATCTCCTGAAAAAAAAGTGTCACTAAAAGGTTTGATATTCATATGAAACACGAAAATGTATTGGGAAAAGCTTGTATTCGAAGAAGAGAATCGCGATGTCAACGCTTATTCGGAAATTTTAACAACTTACAAAAAGATCTCTTGAACTATGTTATAATTAGATTTCATCTTGAAACTCTCAGCTTTAAGGTCAAATAAAGCTCAATATACAGACGACATTTAGAAAAAGGGCACTAATAGAGTGCGTCACTACGAGATAAAAAAAATTGCAACTACACAACTGCTCCAGAAATGGAGGGAATTAGAAGATTCAGGGTGATCACAGAAAGTGCTCAAAATCCGTCAACACTAGAAAGTTACAAAAGCCAGTCATTCTGCCGGGTGAGAAAACGGATAAGTTCTCATCTGGTATCAATAGCACCCATCCTACTGACAATGTATGAAGCACGTACCGAACCCGCAAAGTGTTGAAAACCGAAAATCCCAGATTGGAGATTATTCTGCTAAAACAGAATCGTCGAGGTTGAACGAATCGGTTGAAACTTTATTGTCATTACATTGGAGACAACAGAAGTTTTAAGTTCACTCCTACCACGGCTCATACTATTACTTGGTGAAACGTTGGTGTTCCACGTTGATCAATCTCTGTACGACGAATGAGGAATGTACGATGCATTCGACTCATTAAGCACATCAAAGGTGAACGAATGCCTGTTTGGCCTATAAACTGACTGGCCGTGGCCTACCGATGTATCAACTCAGTGATTTCGCCCTCCAAGAAAATTCTAGCACTAGTTTGCAGTGCCCGAAGCATCTGAGACGTAGGATCGAACCAAAGACCATGTGTGCTGTTGAATGACAGAAAGGGTGCCGGCAAAGTCTGCATCCTACTTTGTCGTTTGCTAAGACTGCGCACGGTTTTCCTTCGCTCTGGATACACGAGCAGCATTTAGTCAACAAGAAGTCTGATCAATCCGTTGAGCTCCTAGATGTGCTCAAGCGGGTCGTTGTTAGACGTCTCGCATGTGTAACCGCCGCCTGATCATCGATACTTTGACGCATGCGGCAGGGGGTTTTCGATCATCCCAGCTGGGCGTAAAACTGGATTCCGTCCCTTATTGCAATAAACGGGATAATATTATTTCAATAGCCCATTCAGTCAAGTTCGCCGTCCTTTCCTCTTGCTTATGAAGAATCCATGTTTCCAAAGGTGCATGCTAAGAACCGCGAAGTCAAGGAGCTGGACGCGGATGTCAACCAAATGGCGACACGTTAGTGGTTTCATTCACTAAATTTTTGAGGCTCTTGTAGGCTTCCAACGTTTCCACTTTGCTCATGTTCACTTCATGGTTTTCCATTGAATCTTAAGAAACAACGTGTGGCAAGTCGTGTTAGTATGTTTACGGTAACTGGCGATATGAACTTCTTGTTCCGATCTGAAGTAGATACTAAATTACACGAGGTGAGCGAAGAACACACTATGATAAATTAGCTTCACAAACTCGACGCTCCAGGCAACTAACACTTTCCCTTCATTGATTCCCGTTCAAATTTAAAAACGAGGTTCACTGACCAACCACTTGGGAAAACATTACTCAGGCTCTTCAATTCCTTTTCTAGAGTGATTATCCTTAGCTTTTCATGTTCGAAGTAATTTGTAATATTTTATTAGCCCTAATAATAAGTGGTACAAAATGTTCATAACGTTATCCTAATGACAATGGTATTTAGCGTGAACTGTACTGTTTTCTCTGTACGAGAGAGGTATCGGCGACCTAACGAGGAAAAAAATGGAACATAGAAAAGGGAAGATGGAGTAAACAAAATAAAGAGGAGGAGAAGGGACGGATCAAATCTCGGAAAACGAAAACCTGCGACTATGTAGCTGGTTCGGTAAACAGAAGCAATATAAAGTCAAGCTAATAAAAACTCATTTTTTTCACTAGGAAATGTCACCGGGAACTTGAAATGAACTACTAAGCTGCAAAAGGTCTCTAGAATAGAAAAGCCCAGGTCACCCTTAGTGTTCATGACACTGAGACATTGCCAGGGGAAAATTACACCTAGACCACACGGGATCTTTTCAGTCTCATCACTTCATCAACGAGTTTATATGCACCTTAGGAAGGAGGTGGGCCACAAGTGCTATTACTGCCATCTGTTCGATAGTCTTCAAAACACCCAACTGCCTTCATGTGGGAAAACGAAAACACGCAGTTGCAAAATGTCAACATAGTGATGAACCAAGTCGATAAAAAAAACAAATGCAGCTCAATGAAATACCAGTCGCGTTTTAATATAAAAACCAAAGCCCACCCTTCTTGGAATCTCTAAGGAAAATTCTCCATTCTTTTTCTGTGGACCAACCACTCGGATCATCGGCTCTGATGAAGACGAAGACGTCGAAACGTTAGCCGAACAAAACAATTTTATCAATCTCCTGTAAGCTCAACAATTTTAAAAAGTCCTAAGGAATAACTCCCAAGACCAACTTCCTATTAACCTCGACAGTGATAAACAGTTTGCTGTTTTCTTGATAAGAGCACACATAAAGTTGTTATCATACACTATTTATTCAAAAGAGCTGATGTTTCGGCACATTTGGCATTATTCAGAGCCTGAGAGGGAAAGGTCAGGTTAGAAAAGTCCATTCTAAGAAATACGGTCGTATATTATTCGATCTTTTTTCAAACGATCCGCCTTTCACGTGTACTGGGGGGATCCCAGTGTTTCTTGCGTTCGACTGACTTCCTTGCATCCGTCATCCACGAATGTCTTCCAACTTTTTTCCGTGTGGGTTCGGCTGATGCTTGGGGATTTTACTTTCCACATGAATGTTGTTGAATGATGATTAAGTCGATTCTCCCTGGAGTCCTGAGACTGCTGCGCTAGAGCGCTCCCACTTCGATTGCAGAGAATGGACCTTTCTCAAATTGGTCTGGTGCCGATCCGCTGACGCCAAGAGGATAAGTGGCTTGGTGAGCCTAGGGGCTACGCCGAACCACCACCGTGCTCGTGATAATCGGCATCACTACTACTGCACTAGTCGGCCTAGTCTTCGATTAAATGTGTTTTATTTAATTCGAGATGGGACGTAACAGTTAAGAGGATTCCATATTTATTTCACATTTCTTCAGACTAGTGATGTTCTTATCAGACAGGAATTTCAACAACTATAGCAAATCTTGATGAGAAAACACGAGGTTGTTACTTTATTTTTTTATCGACGGAAAAGTTGACTTTTCGTCGGATTTCGCCTTCTTCGGAGGTTGGGAAGGTCACATTGACTGAAATCTACCCTGCCAAACACCTCCATAAACAAAACAGAAAAAATACGGAACCAAGATCTCAATCCGAAAAAGAAGGCGAAATCTGCCGAAATGTCAGCCTTTCCGTCATTAAGAATAAAGTGATAAACTTGTGTTTATTCATCAGGAATACAGTGAAATATCTGAACAATGCCGAAGCTAATAAATAGTCGTCCTTGAGAATTATAGATCCAATCTAACAGGGAATGGGAAGCGCAGTGGTAGTTCTGCCGCCCTTTACGCGGATGTATCTTGGCGCTAGTTCGACCACGCACCAGGCCCCCTCAGCCTCTCATCTCTCCGGGATTTGCCCAGACTTGTTTGGGATAAGCCAATTCCCTCTAATGCACGTGGAAACGCTCTAGCACAGCTATCTCAGGATTTCAGGAAGAATCGACTGGACCAGTATTCAACGACATTTGTGACAAAAGTAGAAAAATCCTCAGGCAGTGACCAGACTCACGCGCAAAAAATTTCGAAGAAATTTGTAGATGAGTGGATGCGAGGAAACGGATCGAGTGCAAATGCCGAGATCCGTACAATGCGATACATTTGGTATCGGCTCATACAAGAAAAAAAAACTAGTCCGATAATACAATACGAACGGAATTGCTGATGAGAACAACATGTTAGTGCTGATGAGAAACACCACATGGGGATGGTGGTAGATCGTTTCGCGCCTTTTTGAACGCATAACATTGTAATGGAGCATGACAATGTATTGTTAAATACAATATTAAGTCTGCGGTGGGTTTCAAGCACGTTATTACCCTTTCTGGTGGCTAACGCGTTCACCACCACACCATGCTGGTGCTTTGTTTCGTCTTTCTCTCAGTTCTGTTTTAAACTGGGTTCAATGCCTATTTGTGCTCCCCAGATCAATCCTGTTAATGGGTGATCGCTGATAGCACCTATAGAATACGGCTGACAAAAACGCAAAACAAAAGACCCACATGGTGTGGTGAACGCGTCAGCGCGCGAAAAGATTAATGACGGGGTTCGACCCCAGCACAGACACTAGCGGTTCAGAGTTTTGCAAAGATCTCAGCAACATTGTGGTTATATTCCACATCATACCCTGCCACGAAAAAGAAATAGGCAGTAAATAAAATGTTATTACATAACACTAAGTTTTAAAACATGTCACAAATGTCCCCCTACTGGGGTTCGATCTGTTAGAAGCAACTGAATAATAAATGATGAACACTCCTTTACGAACAGTTCTTGTAGGAACACTAGCGTTGTCAAGAACTTCCTGACATAACGAATAAGTCTGACGTGAGTAGTGATGCGTAAGAAAGTGTTTAATGATGATAACAATGAGAAACAGCAGAGCTTCAAGTTTTCTGTATAGATGAAATCTGGAGAGAACCCCACCGTTAAGTGGCACAAGAAGTAGTTCAGCGCTCAAAAAGCTGAGCTCGAGGAGTGGGGCACAACGGAGGAAATGAATGTGAGCTCCACTTAGAGCCAAAAAGAAAAAAAAACGAAGGATAGTATTGCGTTCTACTCTCCGGCAGTCTTCCACCTCAAAAAATGAAAATTTACAAAACTTCATTAAATTTAGGAGTCTAGTCGCAAGGCTCTTCCTAACATCAGATCGATATCAACTCGAACACTTGCGCATGGCTGGAACTCATTAGTTCGCAGAGTTCGGGTGAGGGGCAGTCCTAATCATTTCATCCACCACCCTCTGCATTCATTCTGCATTTGCGAACTCAGAGAATATGCACGGGAAAAAGTAATTACGTAATGCCTGTTTGTTTAGACATGAAAAAGATGATCCGGTACCCACTGTAACTCTGAGAAAACGAGAATCTGACTCTATTTTTACTACTCAGCACTTGGCAATCTTTGTGAAATCACTGAAGAACGCAAACAGAACAACAAGGATGTTGAGACATGCGCAAAATTCGTAACCTCAGTTCGGAGCTCAATAGAGGTTCCGAGTTCTGCTCATATCTCAGCATCCTTGCGGCTTTATTTCACATAAAACCCTCCCCCTGTAGGAAAAAAAAGGAGAAAAAAGAACAGGCAGTAAGTAAAATTGAAACACTGCAAACGGAATCGTCCCGAACCACCTGTACTCACTTTACAACATTACATTCATGGAACCACTCCTCATTTTCACGGACTTATTCACTCTTCAGATACAATTCATTTTTTTTTACTACACTAGTAAACTTGTAAGAGGGAGCATATTCCGTTCAAAAAATGGAGTTCCAAGTAAGAACTATGGAAAATTTCCCCTTAAAAATTGGAAAGTACGTCGAATTCCACAACAACTTTTATTAAAAAAGAATTGAAAGGATAAAGCTGTCGGCGTTGATCAATCGCTGAGGGATGCGTCGTGCATTCGACTTCATTAGGCATCGTTGGAGGTGAATGAATGCACATCTGGCCTTTACAATGAGTCGCGGTGAGGTACCGATGTATTGAGCCAGTGCTGCCATCTCCCCCGGACATATCTGGTACCAATATGCCGAACGTGGAGGAATGGCGGGCTTGGTGGGCTATGGGCGCGGAGATCGATTCCACGCGTGTGTTGCAGGGCGCTTCCGACCACTGCGCCACACGCGCCCTTGACAACTTTTTGTTAACTTGTCAAAAAATCGAAGTCTAGTGCCATTCGCGACATCGTGGATGTCATGGTGTCTACTTTTAGTTACTTTTGGTTCGGTCGGTTCCAGAACATTTTTTGCCATGCTGTGCATATTCTCTGGATGTACTAATCAATAGCAGATCATTGTGAGACGGGCAGTACTCGAGGATCCATTCCTGTACCTAGTGATCTACCAAAAGCGCCTTTCGAGAAAGTCATTGACCAGCAATTTGACCAGCGACTGACGTCATTTTGGTGGCTAAGATAAATCACCGTGATTGTAGAGGATGTACGGGTAATAAAAAAGTACTGAAGAACTCAACATAAGCTGCAAAGTCCTTCAAAATCCTGATCAGTGTATTTGCATCGAAGGAACACGTAGTAAGTACTAACATTCACACCATTCATACGCATGGAACGATAGAGTGAAATCTTTTCCAGAAAACCGTTATGTTCACAACCGTCGATCCCTCGGGTTGTCGAAAAACTACTTTTTTATTTCACCCTTCTTTGATAAGCTCACACGAAGCTGATAAGTCATTTCTTGTTTTTACTTGTCTACTTCTACTGTCTTACTGTTTCCTTTACTTGACTATTTTTTATTGTCAAAAAGACCAGAAGGCCGGGAGACGACGAGAAATAGCTCGTGTCGGGAATGGGTTAAACAGTGAAATATGGTGCTCTACAGAGATTACATTCTTGTCATTGACAGAATCCAGTTTGAGAGACAAATGAGAGGAACACATAAAAGACAATACTACGCAACAAAATTTGACATCAACGACATTACTAGGCTACATCAACCAGTAACGGCTAGGAATTTTCTAAAGTTTATACGAAATCTGTTCGCGAACAAAGATGGCGACCATCGTTGATCTCATCAACGTGCTGCGGTGTAACATCAACCGGACCGAGGGATACCTCCTGCTCCCTCTGGGAAACAAGGACTTTGGCCGAACTGCCGTCGCATCGGCGCTTCGTGGAGTCGCACGCGCCCGACGCTGAGAGGCCCAGTCAGTGTCGCGACGCCGCGGCGCGATGTTCGCGATGACTTCGTGCGGTCTCGGAGGAGTTCCCCGTCTGTTGCCCACGTCAGTGCCAATGCCCAGTTACCAGTTTAGCACTGATAGGTGTAGCATATTGGATTGTAATTGGTTTTACGTCCTTAACCTTCCAGAATGTTCTGTTACCATCTGTCCGTGTTCTTTTTCGAAATCCGAAGAGAAAAATGTTCTCTGTTGTTTACCAATCCGTCTTTAGGTATTGAGTGCATGACGGTGATGGTTGTCAGCAGCACCAACATGTAAGTTAGTCCTCTCTGCTATACGCCATTGTCTGTAGTAACATAGTACTTATCCCTTCAATAAAGAGAAATTTCTTTAGCTTCTAGTTCTGATAGTGAAGTTAGCTAGAATTTTCAGTCTAAGCTCTGCTCCTGAGGTTGGCAGCTGGGCTGAAGCCGTCGAGCAAGACAGTAGGTTTTCGGCATTTCCATCTCTGTCATAAATCGCTTCTAACTGTTGCTTAAGATCTTCCGAATAATGACGTGAATGAGGACGGGGTGAAAACTGTCGTTGCCTTTATTGAAGAGGATGGCGCTCGTTACAAGGTATTTGCTCTGTCTTTCCTTTGTTTTTAGAGGTGGTTATAAACACTAATAACAGTGAGTGCATTTTCATCAAAGTACGTTTTTTCTAGGTTGTTACGCAGTTCAAAGTGATAACTAAAAATGTGCCACGCGTAGTCGCCGAGCGGAAAAAGCTCTCGAAATTTGGCGCGTGCCGCGATGAGCCATCGGGACCACAGGTTTGCTTATTCTGTTCGTTCTGTATCACTTATTGAAACAGTGCTTTATCTTTTCTTTCAGGAGCTTTTCTTATAGTTCTTTGTAGTTCCACTGATGGTATAGAATACTTACTTACTTGAACACTTGGATGGCCCGTCGTCACTAGTTGTGTGGGCCCCAGCATAACTTCCATTTTTTTCGGAGTTTTGCTGGTTTAGCCATTGTGGTTCTCTAGAGTCCCAAGGTCAGCCTAGCTAAAGTCCGCCCCAGGTCGTCACCACCATGGGCAGTCGCAGCCCTTGTGGATCAGAGAAGGATTTGCCACCATGCGGCTAGTTCGATACCAGGACGGTGGTGGATCCTGGTATTGGTTTACTCTTAGCTGGGCTTCTTGATGGAAAAAGCCGGACTCCTTATCGGCTTGGGAGGCCCTTTCGGGTGATGAATCCCCAGCTCGATATCCAGGAACACCTCCCAGCCACGATGAGGCGGTAAACCGTGTGGAGCGATATAGAATAACAACACTACAGTTGTGTTAAACGACTGGTCGAGTTTTCAAACATATCCTTATCCTTTATCTATCAATTTATTTGATTTGTAACCTAGTTCTACTGTGGAAGTATCTCGAAGTTTTTCTAGATTTCTACCACGTACGTAGCTGAAGAGGTAGAAATGCAGTTTACGAGGAATCGTGCTGGAGAACAGATCCTAGATGTTCAGGAAGACAAACAAACAGTGCGTTTTTGCCTCACTAATATATGGACCTCATTTAATATAATTTTTAAGAAGTTATAGTCGATATATATCTGGGACGTCAACATTTGATAACAGTCAGCAATTGCTAAAATTTATAAGTGGGAAAAATTTCTTTATGAAGTTGAACTTTAGGCCAAGGTCACTAGCCGGGAACATTGTCGTCACTGCAAAGGAAATGATCACTGGAGTACTAACTGTCCCTATAAGGTAACAATTTCAAATGACACTGAACTTGTTTCCAGTTGTTTTGTTTAACGTTGCGCTTTAGCGTTAATTATTTGACTAATGTAACCCTTAATTTATTTTATTTTAGGAGATGTATCAAGTGGAGGAAGAAGTCGACCCTGCTGAATCAGCAGAAAAGGAACGTGTGGGTCCAGGTATTGGTCGATACGTCGCTCCTGGTATGCGTGGAGACGCTCGACAAGGAGACCGCCGGTAGTTTTAAATTCGTATTCTTTCGACCACCCATCTTCTCATATCGCATAGAATTCCTGTTCGCGTTATAGAGGCTCTCTTTCCAACGGTTTATGGCCTTATTGTGGCTTAGAGGTGTTTCTGGGTATGGGGCTGCGATGTACAGCGAGAGGATGGTGGGAAGCTTCCCTCTGATCCACATGGGCGGCGGCTGCTTGTGGTGGTGACGAACTGGGTCAGACTTCGGCTAGACTGACCTTCGGACTCCAGAGAACCACAGTGGCTAAGCCTGCAAAATTGCGAAAAAACGGAAACTATGCTGGGGCTCGCACAACCAGTGAAGATGGGCGATCCAACTATCCAGGTAGTTAAGTTATAGAGGCGCTAATTCTGTAATGAACGATCTTTATATAAATATCGTTTGTTTATTTTCTTGAAGAAGGTATAACAGTGAAATGATGCACGTTTGTCATCTACGCCTGAAATTTTCTTTGGGCGAAATTCGTGTTCTTCTGTGTTTATGGACGAAACTATCTTCTTTCATTAAGGTCCGACGAAAATACTTGCCGAGTTACAAACCTACCTCAGGATATGGAAGAGGCAGAGCTTAGAGAGCTGTTTGCTGCTATCGGAAAAGTGTCGGTGAGCTTTTTTGTAATTTTCTTTGCTGTGACCTTTGCATTGGCCGTTTTTATTTACATTAATGACACATTTATTAAGCGTGTGTTTATCGCTCGAGACAAGTTGACGAATCAACCGAAAGGGTTCGCCTTTGTCACTTACGAAATGCGAGAGGTTCTTGAGTTCTCTTCCCATTGCGGCATTCCTTTACAGTTTTAAAAATTAGAGTTTATATTATATAACACCTAGTGAACGTTGTATGTTTAGGATGCTGAGAGGGCAATTGCCAAACTGAACGGGATTCGTAAGTACCATATGGTTCTCAAAGTTGAATGGACCAGGTAAATTTATGTAGTCTTAGAAGTTTGTTAACTAAATAATTGTCCGCATTACTATTATTTTGCTGACTCTATTTTTCTAAAAGGGGCACATGTAGCACAGTACTCGGAGGTACCCTGCAAAACACATGGGATCGATCCCTGCGACCCAAGCCCACCAAGTCTTTTATCCCTTTGCGGTGGGCAAATTGGTACCAGACTTGTCTGCGAGGATAGCAGCACTGGTTCGATAGCCTCGATACATCGGTAGGCCACCGCGAGTCATTAAAGGCCACATAGCCATTCAGTCACCTCTAACGATGGTTATGAAGTCGAATGCATGGCGCATCCCTCGGGAACAGGTCAACGCCGAGAGCTCATTCTTTATTTTTCCGCGAAACAGGCTGTGTTAGTCCCACACAGTACTTTTACGACATTTTTTAGGGTTTTTTTCCTTAGGAATTTTCAATTTCATCTTTATTGCATGGCTCTTATTGCTCCATTGGTTTGTGCAACTTCTATTAAGGAGGCATGTGGCGTCGAAATTTAACACGTACTACCTAGTTTCAGGCCGAGCAACTGACTCCAGTCTTTTTGGGACATATCCTCATCAACTCATCAACAGATTACAGTCAAAGAGCCATCTATTAATAGGGATTGTTTACATTCACATATGTATTTTAATTGCTGTTGGGATTCGGTTTTCTTATTAGCGGCTTTCCTTCCACTGACAAAGTCCCTGAATTCCGTAAATTTCTTTTGTGGTTACTTCTTATTCATATCCTGTTGCTACTGTTATAAATTGTGTCAGTATTCCCTGTTTTCTAAAACGTTCACATTATTTTGCTTCACTGCTGAGCTAACACGAGGTTGTTGGCGTTTTTTTCTTACTCAGAGCTGCTGATCCGAGTCGATGTCCACGGTCGTTCGTCTTCTCGATGTTGTGCCTTCGTCATCGCATCGAGCCGGATATTCTTTAATGAAGGATCTCTGGCATGAGGAATACTCATCCGGCGATGCTCTTATACACAGGGCTGTTGCCGTCGATTCTCGTGATTGTCCGTTGATAATAAATGCGACGAGGACACCACATCGAGAAGAATGATTATGGACATCGACTCATATCATCGCCTCTAGGGAAGGTGAAGACGTGGAAACGTTATTCGAATAAATGGGGTAACAACCTCGTGTTAGCTTATCAATAAAGCAAGGTGCATTGATCATTTATACCGAGGTTTAAGGGAAGGATTGTACTCGGAATTACTAAACTTCCTTTCGTACATGATACAGGGATATCAATTTTAAGCCTCAGGAAAAATGGGCTGTGTTAACTGATGTTTCAAAAATAGGTTATATAGAAATGAACAAAATGGAGATGATATGGAAATAGAAGAAGTCCGCTATGTTGATTCGGTCCCCTTCTTGTTGTACACTGAGCTCGTTTGGTTGTATCTAGAAGGCTAGAAGACTGCGACAGCAATAGTTACTAAGAAGAACGTCCTAGTTTATTAGCAGCTGTTCTACCATAGCTATGTTCCACATTTTACTACTTGTACTCGAAATACATCACAGGAGAGTTTTAGTCGATGGAACCAGGAACAGGAGACTTGTCGCCTTCCACGTAGTCGGTACATAGTTCAGAATTTCCGACAGATCTACTATGCTTTAAGCTGATCGAACAGTGGATAGACATACCGAGAAAGGGATAAGCCAGCTTGAAGAATGGCTCCACGCAGTGGGAAACCTTCGCCGCTATCTCTTAGAGTCAGTTCGACAAAGGAAATCTGATGTTATTTGGGACAATTTGTAAAATTTATGCCTGTGCTACATTATGGTTGTTCTGGAATTAATGCATGACGTATGGTTTTGTTTTCACCGCATATGTTTCAGCAATAAGTTTTTTTCCTTTCGAATAATGTGTCATTATACATCAATGCAGGGGTCACTTTTGCTCTTTCATTCTCCATAGCCGGATTATAATTCTAACGGTTCATCTCCTCATCATGGGTGGGAGGTGTTTCTGGGTGCCGGGCTACGATGTGCGGAGGGGGGATTCATCCCCGCGGCAGGGATCTCCCAAGCTAAGAAGGAGTCAGGTGTTTCCATTAGGAAGACCAGCTTAGGGTAAACCAATAGCGAGATCCACCACAATCCTGGTATCAAACTAGTCGCATGGTGGCAAATCTCCCTCTAATCCACAAAGGCGGCGACTGCCTCAGGTGGTGAGGACCTGGGGCAGACCACAGACGAGGCTAGGCTGATCTCGGGTCTTCAGGGGAACAACAGCTAAGCCAGTAAAAATTCCAAAAATGGAGATTATGCGGGGGGCCGCACAACCAGTAGGGACGGGTCGTCCAAGTATCCGAATAAGTAATTGTCTGACTGTAGCCCACTCTGGATGGTTTCACTGAATTACATCGGCAATACAACGATTTTTGAGTGTCCAAAAGCGATTTGCAACGTTAGATTCATTCTCCGTGAAACTCAGCCAAGGTGTAAGGGATTTCAGTGGGGACTGTTGGATGCCCAGTTAAAAGAGGGAATGCCTGTGTCAAGAGTCACTGCCATCTTAGAAGAATCCTAGATGCATGACAGCAAACGTGGCTTGGATCTGCAAGTGCCTGCGGCTTAGAGCGATGGCGGCAGAATGTGCTAACCCAGATTTATCGGTACTCCAAGGGAGAATTCCAGCTAGCCGGTTGAATATTATTAGGTAGGAGATTTCACTAAAGTGTGCATGGTTATTCTTGAAAGATTACGATTCAAATATTGCGGTTTCTTATGTGCATCACATGTAGTCGTCGAGTGAGTCGATACAAATGTCCTCCCATTTGTCTTTTCTACCTGCATCCTGGTCGTTTGAACTATCCTGTGATTTTTACCCTATTGGTCACGAAGACACTTATTTTTAGCTAAATGATCTTTCTGATCAGATTCTGTGAGCTCATGGTTTTTTTGTCGAGGTTTGCGTTTGCTGGTAACCATGAACTGTCTCTCGTCTTGAAATGATATGAAGTCCGAAACGAAGGGACCAGCATGGTGTGGTCTTAAACGCGTTAGCCTCTGGAAAGGGTAATAAGGCGTTTCTTCACCACTGAGGAGACCTGCGGTCCGGAGTTTTGCAAGTATCTCAGCATCATTGTGGTTATCTCCCGTCTCGTTCGTAAAAAGCTCTGTGGTCTAAGTCGGAACGCTCAACCTTAGGACTCCATGCAGAAACGACTTGATCAGTATTCAACGACATTCGTGACGAAAGGTCGCCTCAATCAACCGCGGAACCCACAAGTTGTAAGACCTTCGTGGATGATGGATGAGAGGAAACGAACCAAAATGTCATAAGGTGTCGTGTGAAATAATGAAAAAGTAACATGTTTATCCAACGCAACGGAAGCGTGGAGCTCGTCGATGAAATCCTATACTCACTGCTCATCAGCTGACGACAACCTCATCAGGAGCGTTAGAGCAAAATCAAGTCTCTCAGTGAATTCAAAAACATAGATAAAAGAAGTTGTAATCAGGAGTGATGGTAATTCAACATGAAAGAAACATAATCGCAGCAAATCAGTTATTCCTTCTTAAACGGTGCGGCCACTTCGCTTTCTGTAGCGCTACCGATTCGATTTGGAAGCACTCGGACTGAAGTTGACAAGGATTGGCCGAACGGAAGATCCAGGTCTTTAATAAAAGCGCTTTTATGCCAGCTTAGGGTATTTTGGAAAGGCGCAAAAGCTTGTAGCGGGTGCGTGTAGCGTAATGGTTAGAGGTGCCCTGCGACACACATATGGATCCTTGGTTCGATTCCGCTCATCAAGCCCTCCATCTCTCCGAGGTCGGTAAATTGGTACCAAACTTGTCTGGAAGGATAGCAACATTGACTTGATAGATCGCTAGGCTACTGCAAGTTAATGTACAGGCCACATATGCACTCAATCACATAGGCTGAATAACCCGTGATACGATACGGTGTTTGATATTAGCAACTTTTCTGCGCTGCTGTCCACGTGTAAAGTGCCCGGAACATAAGTACAAGGAATGAGTGTAAGTCAGGTTCTATTGGTTTAATCAGCTCATAAAAAAGGATGAAGGTTTTGGTGCTGATCAGTCCCTGAGGGATGCGCCATGCATTCCATTAAGCATCCTTTGGAGGTGATTGATTGTATATCTGGCCTTTACAATAACTCGCGGTGGCCGACCGATATATGTTTCGAGCCAGTGATGCTATCCTCGCACACAGATCTGGTACCAATTTGGCGACTTCGGAGGAATGGAACGTTTGGTGGGCCTAGAGCGATGGGGTCGATCCCATGTGTTATGGCAGGGTGCCTCCGACCATTGTGCCACACGCGTCAGCAGCCCATAATTTAAAATATTGTGTTTATACGTGACTACAGTTTTCACACTTTCATTTCCTTCAGCTAAAACTGTCAAAATTGTTGAACTGCACTGACTGTTAATCACTTTCGAACGGTGGTTTCGATTAGATATCTACCAATTTTTACCTAATGATTACGATCGAAGTCGCTTTGTGTGATTACGGCCAGTTCTTTTCGTATCTCCCAAAGAAAGTCGCGTTTCTTACTATTTGAAATGTTTTCTCAGGAAAATTTTCCCGTTGTATTTCGTTTCACTTTTGAAGTATTTCGGTATTTGTCCTCTTCACTGTAAGTTTTTTAAGTGCCTCTTTAAGTCCTTGCTGAGCATGGGCCTTCTGACAATACTGCGGAAGCAACGGGAGAAAGAACGTGAGATTCGTGTTTTGGTTCTCGGTCTGGACAATGCTGGAAAGACTACCGTTACAAAGAAGTTTCTTGGAGAGGATCTCACTTCCGTGGAGCCAACTCTCGGTATCTGTTGTCCGATTTCTCATATGCATGCCGTTTTCGACTTGTCCTAGTGAATCATTCTTTTTTAGGTTTCAACATTACGACCGTGGAGTTCAAAGGATTTACTATCAATTTTTGGGATGTTGGAGGCCAGAAAAGCTTGCGTTCCTATTGGCGCAATTATTTTGAACAAACAGATGCACTGATATGGGTGGTGGATTCCGGAGACGAAGGCTAGCTTTTGATGTTTTTCTAAATTCTGACTTTACACTTTCTGTTGTAATCTGACGAATGCCTCATGGATACCTTGCGCTTCCATCTAATCTGCATGCTTTCGTATCACTCGAAATATCACTAACGTAAGTATACGAAGCCTCCCAACGGTTTACCGCGTCATCGTCGCTAAGAGGAGTTCCTGGGCGTCGCGCTGTAAAGTACTGGGGGGGAATTCATCGCTACGGCAAGGTCTTCCAAACTGCGAAGTAGTCCGGCGTTTTCCGTTTCCAGGAAGCCCAGCTATGAGTAAACCATTACCAGGATCCACTGTCGTCCTGGCATCGACTCCTCGCATTGTGGCAAATCTCCTTCTGACTCCCTCTGATCCAAACGGGCGGCGACTGGTTGTAGTAGTGACGACCTGGGACACACTTTGGCGTTGCTCTTCTCGGTACTGTAGGGAACCACAATGGCTAAACCAGCAAGTCTCTGGAGAATGGAAATTATGCTGGGGGCCGCACGAGCAATTAAGACGGGCCGACCATGTATCAAAGTAAGTAAGTGTATGAAGGGTACTGTTATCTAGTAATTTCGTCGTCTGAGGTATTTGACAGAAACTGTTGGTTTATCGTGTAACATATTAGAGCGAGCATGTAAGGCTGAAGGAAAAAAGAAAGATGTTCAGGTGTTTTAAAAAAAAGCTCAGAGGGATTCGTTCAGCGTTGATCTATCTCTATTGGATCCGCCATGTATTGCTTGTATACATTACTTACCGTGATAAATGTGGCATCAATTTGCTGACCGCGGAGCATGGGGGCTTGGTTCGGGCTAGGGCGCCAGTAACGACTGCTGTACAAATGTATGTTAGAAGCTGGTCGCGTTACTAGTTATGTTACTAGTTACTGTCTGTGCATGTTATTAATGAGGTAGATGATGTGTTAGCTATTTTGAGTGGAATATGTCCGAGCTGTATTGGTTTATTTCTTGGAACAGGTCGGTGTATTTCTGTCGAGATGGTTTTTATCCTAGTAAGAGAAATTTCTGCAAAAACAACATTATCCACTAGGAAATACTCTATTGGACACTTGGTTGACCCGTCTTCAATGGTTGTACGTGCCCCAGCATAATTTCCACTCTCCGGAGATTTGCTAGTTTAGCCATTGTGGTTCAGCGGAGTCCCGAGGTCAGCCCAGCTAACGTCTGCCCCAGTTCGTTACACCACCACAACCGCCCTTGTGGATCAGAGCGAGATTTGCCATCATGCGACTAGTTTAATACCAGGATGGTGGTAGATCCTGGTATTGGTTTACTCCTACTCTGGTTTACTGACGGAAACGCCCGACTCCTTCTCAGCATGGGAGGCCTTGCCAGTGGTGGGCTTGGTGGGCTGTGGGCGCTGGGATCGATTCCACGTGTGTGTCGCAGTGGCGCCTTCAACCACTGCGGCACACGCGCCCTTTCATTGAATAGAGTAAAATAATTTGTGGTAACACAAGTTACATTTGGAATTTTATAATGGTTCGCGGTGGAAATATGGGCTATGTTTTGGACGACCGAAAACTCGTTATTCTGCTTTTTGGCACAAACCGTCTCGTATTCATCGTGCTTTTCACCATTGAACTAATGCGGCTGATTCGTTCTGTTTTCAGAGCGTTTACTTGCATGCCGTGATGAGTTAAAGTCTCTGCTAAGGGAAGAACGTCTCTTGGGAGCCTCGTTGCTTGCACTCGCTAATAAGCAAGACCTACATAGTGCTCTACGGGTTGCCGATATTGCTAAGGTACCATTTATCTCTTCACTAAACATTATTTAACTGATATCACGTTAACTTTTTTATTTATTGCCTATTACAGTTTTGCATGGCAGTGTATTATGTGTGGTACAATCACAGTGCTGCTGTGATATTTGCAAAATTTGGGACCGCAGGTGTGTGCGGTGGGGAACGAAAGCACTGTTACCCTTTCCGGGGGCTAACGCGTTCACCATCACATCATGCGTGTCCTTCGTTTTGCTTTTCTCTCAGCTAGTTTTCCCCGACGCAGAGACCTGTGGTCCGAAGTTCTGAAAATATCTCAGGACTATTGTGGTTGTATTATTTGAGTCGAGACGGTGTACCACTATAGCGTTTCTACTAGCTTATAAGTGGAAATTAGCTAGAAATTAGCTAAATCAGCTTATTGGTCTTCAGCTTTCCACTTTCCAATTGCTTCTGATAGTGAAAACATTTCCTCTTATTCCCACTAGCATTTCCACTGCTGTCGACCCATCTTTGAATTTTTATTTTCCTAACGTTTGCTCATTTCTCACACAGAACTCTGCACCGTGCTGTCTTTTTCGCAATTTTCCGCAGACTTCTACTCCGTCTTGCTCACGCATAACCCAGTGTTTGTAACACTGGAGGAATGCTATCACCTTTTAGTTCGCTCCCATTGATTTCTTTTGTGAGTTTGGCTTTCCCATATTGTTCTTTCTGGGTCACAATGAGGAAAGAAATGTGTTGGAATAGTACAGCTATCTATAAGGAAGTAAAGTACTGGGACGGCATCTATTGTTGACGAGTGTGAGCCACTGAAACAAATGAAAAATGTGGTAAGGCTGGCACATGAGAGGATTGGCTGCCTAACTACCAGAGTAAACCTAGGAGCTATTTAAGTATTTTGCAAGCTAATTGCTACCAAGTTGCTACAGAACTATCAGATTGTCACTATTCTTTTGTATTATTAAGCTAACGCGAGGTCGTTACAAAGGTTTTGTTTGGTCAACGCTTCCGGCCCTTCTACCTTTTCCATGTTGTGGTTGGTAGGACTAGGTAGAACATCTCTAGACTGGTCAATTTTTATGTGGTCTTCACCAACTCTCTCTCCCTCTGCTGATGCAAGTTGTTCTTTAAAGATTTTCTGCAGATGGAACTTGTTCCCAACCATGTTGGTAGAATACGTTTGTTGTCTTTTTTCTAAATCAACTCCATAGTGTTAAACATGCAATTCGAATTCGATTCAATCAGTTCTTCATTGAATAAGTGAGAGGTGTTCGGCATAACTTTTGATTTTTTAAGTGAATACTTCGTAGTTTTGGATCGCTTACATAAGGAAAAGAAGCTTTGTTAAGAATGTTCTTTTCACTTGTCAGTGTTCGGCGAATTTTGCACGAAGACACCTATCAAATCTACGGCGGAAAGGTGGCAATATAGAGGTGTCGATCAGACAAGATCTTTTCTTTCTGAGGATGCGTTCGCTCACAGCATGAGTTGTACTTGATGGTTCTTATGCTCAATGGTGATGTTCCTACTTTTTCACCGAAAATGAACTAACATGGAAGAGAAAGGCTATGGATGAATCCGTTTTCTTTGTCATTTCGTTCTCCTGTTCCATTTTTTTTTGATCCTGTGTATACTATCACCTGCTTTTCCCTTTTGCTGTTAAATTTTCCAGCAACATCTTTGTAAGGTTTTTTGAAACGGGCCAGCCAGTTTTTCCAGATGACCACAGAATGTGTTTAATTCACTTTCGACGACCACTCATTTCGATGAGTAGCGATTGATCACTGGTGTTTTTGTGGTGTGGAAAGTTGAAGACGAAGAATAGCCAAGCGATGTAATAAGGTCTCGGTAATAAGCTGTATGTAAGTCCACGTCATAGGTAGTGGATACGGGGACTACAAAGTTTATGCTACTAATATTTATTGAGGAGATACTCTCCTTATGGATAATAGTGGTTCCATCGTTTAATTGGCCATATGTGGATTTTCTTGTGCTTGATAATGTAAAACTTTGTTTGATTTCTAGCTTTGAAAAGCGTTTAAAGTAGCTCCGTTTTGGTATTGTGGATGCAAAGTAAGAAAAGCCTCCATGATTGGATGTGTTGTTCTGATCCGGTTGAACGGCCAGCCAAACCACAGGTTTGATCGTTTCTTATCGGTTGATTCGCCGATTTATGGGGTATTGTTACTGATACATTACTGCATGAATGATTTGTTTTCACCAGCCTTTCCGTGGCTCACTGCATTCAAGTTCCTCGTAGCACGGGGTTAAAATGAACATGTTTCTGTCTCACAGCTTGTGAAGTTCATCAGTCAGTCAATGCTGTTCTTCTTCGCCAACTACAGCAAGACAGCAAAGCACTGCGGGACTATAGCTTATGCAAAGAAGGGCTAGATGACTTGGTCGCTTCTGCGTATACCTCAATTTCTTCAAGAAGTAGAGTTTAGAGCCAACAATATTTAAATTGAATGAATAGATATTTGCGAAAGTAGATTCGATGTCCTTGTGTCTGTCTATAGAAAACAGAATTGTGATTCTTTGTGTTAATCAATATTCCTCAAATTCCATACACTTTGTTTTGATTTCGTTCCGATAATAAGGGGACCTTCGAATTACTTCCAATTCCAACAAACATTAGGTATCGCGTCGTCCAAGTAGTTCATGCTGTTGCTTACTAGCTTTCGACTTTTCTACTGCATTAGGTTGGTTTTTGCAGTGGATGTAGTTCTACAGATGAATTGCTTAAAAAGGTTCCCGCGTCATTTGGTAGTTATCCTTTAAAAAAGAACATTCTAAGTGCTTTTTATCATAACTCACAATGTGTCCAAACTAAAGTACACGTTCTTGCGACGCGCCTTTCAATGTGAACAAACCACTTTTAAGTGATCGTAACCTTCCTCGTGAACAATATGTTCGGCAGAGGCTTAAAATGTTCGGTTGAGTAAAATGCTTTCATCGAAGTATATATATATATATATATATATATATATATATATATATATATATATATATATATATATATATATATATATATATATATATGCGTATGTACGTATGTACCCTGATTGGATGCTTGGACGTACCGTTTTCACGTTTTGCTGACCATATCACATCTTCCATTTATTTCTCTGCTTTGCAGCCGTCGTCCATGGTGGTGATTTCATTTGACCATGGTGGCCATGATCTCCAAAACAACTGAAGATGCAAGTACAGCTGATGGACATTACTTACGAACGTGTAGATAGCCGTCCTAGAGGATACCAGCATCCTCGTGGAATCGACTTTACAGTTCTTTTCGTCCATCTGATGTCTGTTCTTCTCATTATATCAGCGGCCCATCTATGTTTCGCTATCGATATACCACGTGTGTCACCTATCGTCCCGATGATCGTCGAGTGACTCTAGCGGGCTGCAGTAAATCTTTTTCCATTTTTCCTATCGCGTGCAAGAGCGGCCCAGTGGGTTCAACTCGCTCTAGGGGACTCGTTGAAGATCATACTTTTTTTCTAAGCTTTTTATAAAGAACTCTGACCATCGAGTCGGTGGTCTTTCTGCAGTACGTTTGATATCCTGAGGAACCCAGTCAGTAACGGCTGTTGTCCATCGATTATCGTTAAGACGCATTAAGTGTCCGGCCCATCTTACGGTCCACAGTTTGTCGTATAGAACGGTATACTTTGATTTTTCGTCTATGATGCAGGGCTGAACTACGGACCCTTTCCTTCATTTGTATGATAAGGGACACTCCTAGCATCGTTCTTTCGAGTGGGCGCTCAATAACGCTGAGTGAACTTTCATTCTACCTACACATCGACCAGGCTTTTGGCGCACTACGTTAAGGCAGAAAGTATTGTGGAGTCGAAAAGGTGGGCATAGAGTCGGGCGTTCCTTGTTGTCTTCACTACATCCTCGATGCTCTTGAAACCTCACCAAGCCTCTTGTTTCCCTCTGCTGAACTTTGGAGCTAAGTCGTTCATCATGCTGATTTCCCAACCTAGGTAGATGTAGCTAGAGCATCCGGAGATATTCGTACCGTTGAGCATGATTGAGACAAGCGAAACCGATCAATTTTTTCATGAACATCGTTTTTCTGAGATTGAGTCGAAGACCAGTCGTTCCACAGGCTTTATCAAAGCCGGAAGGCGTTCCTTCCGTCCGGCTAATTTTTGGTGATATAAGGACGATGTCTTCAGCAAAAGCGATGGTGATGTAATTGCCTACCATCGATTTTCATTCCCATTTCACTCCCATTTTGTCCCATTCCAATGTTCGCATGACGTACTCGAGGGTGGCGGTAAATAACCCCTTTGCGAGATGGTGTTGCCTTCTCTAACCGCTCTTTTGACGTCGATGTCAATATCGTTGTATAGATTGAGTGGTGATATTTTGGTTGTGAAATTTTTATCCAGGTCAGGAGGAATCTTTATAGGGATTCCCTGACTGTCCAGGACTTCCGTGACTGATTCGATCTCAGCTGACTCAAAAGCCTTATTTAAATCGATGGAGCCTTGTTATCGTGTGGATGTGGTCCATTGTACTGAATCCTTTTCGGAACACTGATTACTCACATGGCTGTCCTTCGTACAGTGTCTTGTCAATCCTGTTTAGGTTGACTCGAGTGAAAAGTTTGTAGACGACATACAGTAGGCAGATTGGGTGATAGTTGCTGATCTCGTGGAGGTTACATTTCTTGAACAATGGCACGGTGTTGCTGGTATTCGAGTAGGGATCTTGCATTGTAACGTGTGAAGAGCCGAGCCGGTGTGTTTATGAGGATTGGCGGAAGGTTCTTCAGGTATTCCGATCTTATTCTTTCCGGACCTTTTGTTCGGATTTTGGAAGGAAGAACCTGTGGTACGACATCCAACCTCCTTTATTTCGTATGAGGGCAGGGAGGTCGTGGCTATTAAAGAGAAAGCGGAGTAGTAGTTGTGAATGGTTTTCTCTGTGGCCTTTGTGGACGCTGTAACATAACTGTTCCGTCTGGGCTGCAATCACATTGGTTTTGTGGTTGGGGAAGCTTCGGTGAGCTTTGCCAATGCTTTACGCATCCTCTGCGGCTTCGATCATAACTGCTGCTGTTTCCTCTCTAAGATCTTCTTTTATGGTCGATTTGCAGTGTTTTGCAGGTTCGGACACGAGTTCGCGGTTGCCTGTAGCTCGTGCGATTTCATGCTGGCGCATCAGCTCGAGTATTTCTGGAGACATACGTCTCTTGGTGACTTTGGAATTCTTAGCTTTCGTAACCCTAACGTGTAGGTGTTGAATGAACCGATCGAATTCCTCGTCGATATTATCAAGAACAGCATCTCCCCAACAACCGATTAATGGGATGGGTGACACCTCGCCTCAGTCAATCCGATGACGTCCGACATTAACCTTCTTGTCTGCATGATCAAGCCCTATATGAGGACTCGGATGCAAGTGTGGTGCATTTTAGGTACAGACCCTCACCCTAGTCCGCAGTTTCGGCCTCTTAGAATGGCCCTGAAATTTTGGCAGCTTCTGTTTACTCGTCCTACCCAACGCTGCCATATCGGTGGCTCTTTCGGGGTCAGGGTAATGAGGTCCGTTTATTTTTTACTGTTTAGCGTTTGATAACCGTGTGTAGTTCTGAACATCCTTCTTACTGAGCTGTGAACAAGGGGCTGGGTATACTCACGAGTAGCTTGCCGCTCTTCCCAGATTAGGCTAAGGAGCTTATATGTTGGATGCGACTCCTAAACATCTCCCATATATTTCCCTGTCACTTGACTACAGGCTTTTCGCCGAATGGACTCGTACAATAAGATCCGTGTGAACGAGAACACACGAGCGCATGAAAGTATACGTCTCGTAAATACACAAGGGGTGGGCTAAATCCGCGCAGCAGAAACAGGGAGTCCATTTCCTGGATCCATCCGTGTATCAGGAAAACAAAGGTCGCTTTTGCTCTGCGATGAACCCCCCATCCGCCACTTGGGGACATATCACATCGCCTTGCGACTAACTAGCATGAGATGCCTCTGTGAGGGAGATCCATTGATATCTATATGTATGTACATACATATACATATGAAATATATACGCATATATATGTATATGTATATATACACATATATATATATATATATATATATATATATATATATATATATATATATATATATATATATATATATATATATATATATATATATATATATATGTACATATATATACGTACATCTTATAGAAATTATAGAAACTGGTCTGCTTAAATACATAGTGTGCACACGGAGTTGACCTCTCAAGCAAAGTTATCGCTGTTTTTTTTTATTGTACACGACCCACCATTTCACATATACTGCGCTGATCGCAGCACTTCTTCCATTCGATTAGCGTCTCCGCATTCATCATCCACGAAGGTCTTCCCACTTTTTATGTGTGGGTTTGGCTGCGGCTTGAGGATTCTCCCTTCCGTCATTAATGTCGTTGAATACTGATCGAGCCGATTCTCTCCCTAGTCCCAGGATAGTTACGGTAGAGCGGTCTGGGTAGATTTCGGAGAGTGAGTTGGGGCCAGATAAGTCTGGCACGAATCTCCCGACGCCAGAGGGATGAGGGGTCTGGTGGGCCTAGCATGGGGTGGGGCCAGCACTGTGATCGTGAAGATCACCATCTCTAACAATGAGCTAGCAGCCCCATAGGTTGGCATCTATATGAACGGTGTACGTATATCCACATTATATATGGAATACACTGTTCGTAACTTATTTCCTCTTTTTCCGTATGAAATCACATGGAATTTTAAAATAACATTAAGGTAGGCTTTACATAGTCAAGATCGAATGTTTCAGGTACTGGAGTTGGACGAGATAAGGTCACATCACTGGCGAATCTACGGCTGTAGTGCGATAACCGGCGAAAATCTACTGGAGGCCATCGAGTGGATGTGTGAGGATGTCGCCAGCCGCATATTCACTCTCGAATGAGGCTCCCGGTCGTCACTGTCCAGCTTGGCCTAGGCCCACCTCCAGGGCGACGGCCCGTCCCGCGCCCCGCCTCCTCGTCTGTGCAGCCGGCCGGCGCCGCACGCCTGCGGATCAATGCGCGCCGCGGTGCGGTTGTGTCAGCTGACGCGACCGCGTGCGCTGCCAGGCGGGCAGGTACACCTGCTGATCGTTGTCCTAAGCTGGATCATAAGAGCTGGTTTTTGTTGTGTCAATTTCTTGCTGTTAGTAGTCTACAGTTTAGTCTTAGTCTATTATACTACATATTGATTTAACCATTACAGTGTAATAAACCAGTTCTTAGTTCTGTGAAACACTTTTTTTATCACCGTTGACTCAGGATGTTTGTGTATAGTGGGTAGGGACACCAACCAGTTGCACTGGTGAGGTGAACCAAATTGAGTTAACAGAAGGCCACATGGTTAGTTTTTTCATAGTTAGCACTGAGGACGGTAAGCTATGGATCATAAGAAGGTTTCTGTTGTAAGCAGAAGCTTTCTCGGTTTCCAACCCCAAAAGCGGCGTCAGTCGTTCATTTTACCGATTAATCCTTGGTCTAGTGTGTTTCGCACATCTGAATCCTTTACTTCGGTAGTAGCCGTAATAATGTGGGTGGTAATTATTGACCCTGGCGAGCTCGCATTTGTCGTGTGTCGTGTGGCCTCTCTTTGCCCAGCATTTCATTTGTGCCAGTTCCAAGCCAGTAATGGCTCCCTTACAGTCGTAGAAATCACTGAACTACGTTTCCTTGGACTTGTTTAAACTCGTTTATTGGTCCTAGACTGATTGGCCGTGAACCGTTGACTGACATAGTTATACCTGGGTTGGAGTTATCACTGCGCTTGAGCACTTGTAATATGATGAGGTGGGGTTTCCTTTACTTGGGAGATATATGTAAGCGGATGACAACACCACTTGCATTTGATACGATTCATGGCATTTAGCCTCCACTAGGGTCTGCGCTTTTTTGTGTGGATTGGGATGCCGCTTAAGGATTTGTTCATCTTCATCACGAATGTAGTTGAACGCTGGTCGAGTCGATTCTTTCCGCAAGCCTTGGGAAACTATGCTTCGCCATTCCAGCTTCGGAGGGGGTCGTGTTATTCCAGAAAAGTCTGACACCAATTTTCCGACTGAAGAGATGAGAGGTTCGATGGGCCTAGTGCAAGGTCGAGTCGGAGCTGGGTCGTGCTGTTCATGTAATGGACGGGATCACTGCCACTGCACTATCCTTACGAATAGGATGTTAGTGTTTCTAGAAGAGAGAGAGAGAGAGAGAGAGAGAGAGTATTAAGAGTTAAGTTTGTCCTAACATATTTGTGGACCAAAGTGCTACGTTATATCCTTGAATGTACCAGTAATCTCGGTCACTTTTTTTCCATTTTGCTTAATTGGTTTTTGCCTTCTTATCCGTTGCAGAAAGGAATGAAAAGTCATGTACAGTTCGTTTTCCACTATCGGATCACCGAATTCATGAGACTGATCGTCGATGACGTGGACATGTCGGAAACTGCTATGGTCGTCGATGTAGCTGCTTGGATGATGGAGAGAATCAGTGATCGTTGCCGTTCTTCCTCGGCTCGTTTCTCGATTAATGAAGAGGATGAGGATGAGGTGGATAATATCACATCCGACTTCCTTTATGAACTGCTCAGCACTTGCGGCATTCGCGAAGTTGAGCGGGTGGATTTCGAAGTCGATAGTGAACCTCGATCGGTGAGCTGGAGAAGCCATTCTTTCACTGAGGAAAAGGTTACGTCTATTGACGCGAAGGAAAACCAGCCATTAGAAGGAACTAATGGTGAACTGGATTTTGACGATGATTTCATCGACTTTTTAAAGAAATTGGAGCAACGACAGGAAATGATTAAGGAATCTGCGCTTTCTTTGCTTTCATCACACTCCAATGTTTTATCTCAGAAGGCCAGAACCGAAAAATCTGTACAGACTACTCCGATGGCTCTATCAGCAGAGGTTTTTGTTCCGGAGCTACCTTCTCCTGACTTGTCCGAATTGCACGACACTAAACTGGATATTATAAACGTTGGTAGTTTTGTCGACTCTTTATTCGATTTTGACCAGAAAGTTGAACGCAGTCGTGCTTTGAGACGTTTGACAAATTTTCGCTTCCTTCCCGCAAGAAAACTTGAGCGGGACAACAAGAACGTTTTTAAGTGTTCGGGGAAGTCTTTGAAGAAGGTTACAACACCTTGGTCTTTGCGATCCATCCAGCAGATTAGCTCTATTGCCGATATGGAAGTTTCACCCAGAATTGAGGATATGATAACGCTTCAGAATACTGCTGTAGTTGCTCACAGGATTCAAAAGAAATGGGAGCGAATGCACAACGAAGATAGGCTGTCAATGACTGCCGCGTTAAGTACCGGAAGTGGAGGCGCAGACGAGAGTCTCCAATCGGTTCCCCGTGTTGAAAAGGAACTTGAGAAAAGAGAAAATGATGAGTGGATTGTTGGATTGCTAAGAATGATGGAGCAGAAGCCTGGGAGGAGTAGAAAACTTCTCAGAGGACTTGTGAACATTTCCAAGGAACACAAGGGTTCGAAATCATCAAAGTCGCGCGGTTGCGACTTCTGTCGTAGAATCAGTGTTCCTCGTTCAAAATCTTTCGAGTGTGATAAGATTGCAGAGGAAACGATTCAAAAACCCAGCTCTGTGGTGTCAGAAGGTTCTCAACATTCTACTGACGCTTACACATATATGAAGAGGAAGCTAAAGGAACATGAAAAAAAGAAGGTGCGGCATCTCTTCACAGTTTTTTTTGTTTTGGTTGTCTTTTTTATTCATAAATGACCATGTGGCCGTTGTTTAGAAGATTAATAAGGAATGTGACATGGAATTGGAGCACAAAAAACTGGAAAAAGAAAAAAACCAGGATGACATTCGTGCTTACCTTGTTGGTAAAAAGGTGGATCTATTTTTTAAACATGAAATTTCTCTTAGAAGTTTTGTAACCTGTCTTCTTAACAGTTTTTTTCTGCAAAGGTTTCTTATAATTGGGCATGGTTTGATAAGTTTGTGTTGATTTCGATTCGGAAAATTCCTTCCAGATTATTGAACGCTCCTGTAAGACCTGCGGCGCACAGGCAGACATCCGTGATTTTCTTGTGGGAAAGAAGGTGAAACAAATGCAGAAGGCCGATACTGCGTCATCAGCTAGAAAGGTTTCTGCAGATAATGAACAACAGTTGAACATTGTTAAGTCGAAGGTTTGGTTTTCATATACGTTGCATGTAAATAATTATATGTAACCACAATGGTGCTAAGATATTTGCAAAACTCCGGACCGCAAGTGTCTTGGTGGGGAACGAATGCGCTATTACCATTTCAGGGGGCTAACGCGTTCACCACCACATCATGCGGGTCCTTCGTTCCCCTCTGTCTCAGCTACTTCTATCGACCAGTGCATCAGCCATACTCACCATCGTCAAACGGTAAATAAAAAAATTAACATTGTGATTTCGACTGCAGCCTCAGCTTAACTGGGTTAATTGCCGATTTGGGCTCCCCAGAACAATACCGCAGACGGGTGGTTGCTGATGGCACTGATCGATGGAACTAGCTGAGAGATGGGCGAAACGAAGGACCTGCACGGTGTGGTGGTGAATGCGTTAGTCCCCGGAAAGGGTAATAGCGCGTACTTTCACCACCGTAGACACCTGTGGACCGGAGTTTTACAAATATATCAACACCATTGTGGTTGTTTCACACATAAATACCCTGTCGTGAAAAATTGTAGTAGGCAATAAATAAGGAAATTAACATATATGTATATATTTGGATACTTGGACGGCCGTGCTCAATGGTTGTACGGACCCAGCATAATCCCCGTTTTTCGGAGTTCTGCTGGTTTAACCATTGTGGTTCTTTGGAGTCTTGAGGTCATCCTGGCCAAAGTCTGCCCCGTGTCGTCACCATTAAAGGCAGTCGCCGCCCTTGTGGATCAGGGGAAGGTTTGCTACCATGCAACTAGTTTGATACCAGGACGGTGGTCGATCCTGGCATTGCTTTACCCTTAACGGGGCTTCCTGATGGAAACGCATGACTCCTTCTCGGGTTGGTAGACCCTGCCGGGAACACTTCCCAGCCATGGTGAGGCAGAAACCGTTGGAATTATATGTATATGTAATATACTTGTATATAATATGTATGTATTGTGTATGTATAGTGTTATGTTATATGCTCATAGTGTACATATGTTTTATCGCTATGTAGACGTGTATGTGCAGAGACAGTCCACATCTTATAACGTTTTATTTATCCAAGGTTGTTTCGTTACAGCCTTCTTCGAAACGAGTCGGTGGGAAATACTTCAGGTTAACCAATGAACCAACGCTTGCAGTTGTGGGCGAATCATCGGTGAATTATATTGGTCGTATATCAAATGGTGCGGCTGTGTACGGCAAGTCTTTCAAGATGATCAACCTCTCCCGTAAAGAAATCCAAATTGATGTAGTCCCAATCAATTGGCCGGATTATGTTCATCTCTTGAATCCGACTTCATCAACTACAGTGGGTCCTGGAGAAACTAGGAATGTCGCGGTTACAATAACACGATCGTCTGCAGATGTTGGTTCGGAGTGCCATCTGTTGTCTGTTATTCATCAAAACACTCCGATATCACCCATTCTGTCGTTCACCGTTGATGCACTGGCTACTCATTATGAAGGTCCACTTTTGTCGGATATACATGCTGACAAAGCAGTTGAGGAGGTCATTACTCTTCGTGAAACTCTTAGTCATGGGAACAGTGTTAGTAAGAAAGAGGTATAGATTTCTCATAAAATAAGTCTGGGTACGATACCGCTCATGACTTTTCATTTTCGGCGAATACGAACCAAAACTGTGCTACGACAGACCCCGCAGATACAGTCCAAACAGTTGTCAATATGCTGAAGGTACGATGTGATTTGTGTAGAGTGTTTTTTGTTTATTTTTCTTTTTTGCGTTGCAAGAGGATCTGTCGAACCATATTTTGTATTAAGGACCAGATAGATAGTGTGTTCAGCGCAGTCTTCGCACACAGCAAGGTTTGTAAGAAAGATATAAAGTAATGTGTCGTAATTTGTCAATATTTCTACTGAGGGGACCGTATGCTAAATGGGAATATCACTGTGTTAATGTCACTTTTGTTATTATCCCTTCACTATTCTATCATTAGTCTAACAATCTGGTGCAAGCTGAGCAACATAAAGACCACTAAGTTGGTTTGTCAAGAATATCGTTGTTTTTTCATGGATTCGTTGTTGAGATCGAAGAGAATAGCCCTCGCGCCGCTGTTAAAATCGATTTAATCGTCGATTCAGATGTACCTGTGAAAAACCTTAAGGTTGTTCTTTTGTGTCCTTGTTGTTTTTGTTTTCGAAAATTGATGATGGCAATATGTGCATGTGCACTCACATACGAGTTTCTGTTACAGAATGAAAACTTAGTCGACGACATCCGTACTGTTATGGATGGTAGTTGCGACAAGTGTTCTGTTAGTCTTCATTTCTTAGCTCTACCGTTTCAGTGTTATTTCTTTTCCCGTATAAATAGTACCAGTTTTTCCATATTCTCTATAATGTGTTGTCGTTTCAGAATGAGCAGTTAGTCGACAGCGTTCACACAACTGTAGAGGATGATTGCGACCAGTGTGCTGTTAGTCCTTATTTCTTAGCTCTACTGTTTCAGTTCCATTTCTTTTCCCATATGAATAGTATCAAAGTGTGCGTATTCACCTGATATGAGTTCTTGTTTTAGAGTGAGCAGTTAATCGACAGTATCCACACAGCTATAGACGACGATTGCGATCAGTGTTCTGTTAGTCTCTTTTCCTTAGCTTTTCTGTTTTATATTATTTGGTGTTTTTTCAAAGTGAAATCTTTGTCAGATTGGTGAGAAAGGTGTGATCCTCTCAATCGATGATGGTACTCCATTCGATGAGTCGTGTGTTTCTGACTTCGAGGTTGTTGATGTAGAGAGACTCTGAATCATGTTTCCAAACAAGGGATATAAATGTAATGTTCAAGGAACGATGGATTTTGCAATCAGCGCTAGTAACCTATATCTTCTAGAGTTACTTATGTTAATCGTCGTTATTTCGTCGAGGTAATCAGTGTTCCGTCAGTTACTTTGCGAATGTGCACTCATATAATCAGTCATTGTAGTCCAGCGAATCTAGTTATCATTTACTCAGTAAAGTACAGTGAAATAGTGTTCAGAAGTTATACCTACATATACATATGCGTCTTTCATTGTATGTAATGCTGTATAAAATTGCTGTGAAATCGACTTTGTGGATTTACTTGCCACTTTTTCATTTCATTAGGTAAATCTAATTTTGACGGGGTTCGAAGGTTTTTTTACACTTCAGTATTCGAGCAATTCATTTAAGGCGTCAGCACTGCCTTAGTTTGACAAATTGCTTGTGAAACCACTTTATATCTAAATATGTAGCAAATGGTAAGTTATCACAAAATGTTGGTTTGGAACTGCTATGTAGATAGACATAGAGGCGTGTGTAGAGCAGTGGTCGGGGGATGCGTTTCAATACACGTGAGGACGATCCAGTGTCGCTAGCTCGCCAAGCCGTCCATCTCTCCGGGGTCTGGATATTGGTGCCGGACTGGTTGGGAGGATAGTAGCACTGGCTGGATACATCGGTAGACCACCGTGGGTCATTGCAAAGGTCAAACATACCTTCAGTCACCAACGATGCTTGTTGAAGTCGAAGCATACTGTATCGCTCAGGGATTGATCGATACGGAGAGGTTTATCCTTTGTCCTTTATATAGATACGTGGAAGAAATCACAAACTCGTTGTGCATTAGCCTAATTTGTATCATCGTTCCCTTGAGATTTGCAGTCTTCATTCCGTTGAGTGAGAATTCCAATGTTTCACATTGATCATCCAGGCTCTTGGCGGGAATCGTTATCGTGGGAGTAGAAATCTAGTAAAACCTCTTTCCATTTTACAATGGAAGATGGCTGTGTGTGGCGAGGACTGCGACCATTCCTACAAAGCTGCCTAGAAGCTTAGGAGAAGAAGTAAAGCCTAAGCAGTAATACACTACCTCAGGTATGTAGGAAACTTGGTCGTGAAACATATACGAAGCGATGAAGTGGCATGTTTCCGAAGACGTCAATGTAACAGAATCGGAACAACGTCTTATGACATATCGTAAAGTTTGTTTTTTTTTGCTTTGTACTCACAAAGGCAAACATTTCCTTCAGTCATCAATTTTGGCCCTCGGCTAAATACTTCATCTGGCGTAGAATGTTGCATGGCTTCCGCGTAGAAGATAAGTGGAAGTGGACCGTCGTTACATTAAATAAATTATGAAGTCAGTATTATTCAGGGAGAATGCGTCAACTATCCCATTCACGGCCGTTTACGTGGGCTCACCAAGACCGCACGTTACCAGCAGTCACAGGTGTCCTACAGCACACACTGGGTCAGTCACTGATTCGATTCCGCTTCTAAGCCCAACAAGCCTTCCAACCCTTCGAGGCTGTGGGGCTTGGTCCGGTTCGTACTAAGCTAGTCTGGGATGATGAAAAGACTGTTATGATACATCGTTAGGGTACCACAAGTCATAGTACAGACTAGATATGCACTCAAGCACCTTGTGCTATTCGTAGTTTTCAACTTTAGCGTCATCATAAGTGCAATAAAAATAGACGCTAAGTGAACAGAACATCGAAGAATTTGAAACAGGAGGGAGAATTGGGGATGGAGACCATTTCATTTACATTGCTTTTTCCATGGGAATTTTTGTACCAAGGAGAAGGAAATAAGTGGTGATATGTGAATTGCTTCCGTCATGTTGTTAAGAAGTGAATTTCTTCTACATCTGCTGTGAATGTAATTTATATTAGGATAATTCCTACTACTCTTCACCCAATACTTCTCATTATTCATCATTCGTTCGTCAGCTAAAGAGTAGACCTTCGTTAAAGCCACCTGACATTAAAAAATTAGAGCTCTCGGCGTTGATCAACGTCTTAGGGATGCGCCATGCATTCGACTTCATTAAGCATCGTTTGGAAGTGAATGAATGCATATCTGGCCTCTGGACTCGTGGTGGCCTACCAATGTGTCAAGCCAGTGCTGCTATCCTTCCAGACAAGTCTGCTACCAGTTTGCCGACCCTGGAGGATAGAGGGCTTGGGGACCATGGGCGCGGGGATCGACTCCACGTATATGTTGCCGGGGACCTCCGACCACTGCGCCGTCTGACATTACAACAAAAATATCGCTCTTCTGTCGACTTCCTGATATCCCTATATTAGGTTTGAAAAGAGCGACATTATCTTGCTAAAACTGTAGTTCAGACTTTTGCTAACCGAGCTATCCATTCTTCAAGGGTCAGTAAAACAGCATGAGAATTGTCTGGGAAGATCCACAAAGTCCGGTGACTTCTTGTGGCGAGTAGGAAAAGCAGAGCTACTTCAGGATACTAAGAAGAATTAAATCCCTCCTTACGACAAGTTTAATGAAAAAAGACAAAATAGAAGAGTGTTATCCTCAAATTTCGTTGATGATACGTGCAACGCAAGGAATCGGAAACGGAAGTGCTCGGATCTACACCATATGAGTAGTTGGCTCACATAAATAAAATAGGGGGAGTCGAAACTGTTTGGTTGGTGCAGAATCGGCTTATGGCGACTTGATATGGAACCATAGTTTTGCTAACGAGAAGTCATGTATTTAAGAAGTATCAATGGAGCACAGCCGGAGACGAAAAAAACTCAAAGAATCTGCGAAAACGGTTGTGTTGCGGATAAGTAGGAAAGAAATTCAGTTCAAAAAAACGCAGTGGTGCGATGGAAAACAAAACAAGATGGATGGGTTTTTGTCTGCAGATATCAAGCACATCGTGTGCCTATAGCGTTCAGTGGATTCAGTTCCGCAGAAGAACGAGATTATTGAATGCCTTATTTGGACCTCTTCGATAAGGTATCGCTAAGGTGGTCCAAAACTCCGAGCTCTCATTTATGGTAAAATGCTGTTCGAAACGCTTTTTTATCCATACCGCCAGTCGTAGATGGATGCCTCAATCTCGTCGCGTATCTTACGTACCACTCACACAGCGCTTGAACGATGTTTTTCAAGTATAACTGCCACATACAGCGTGAAACTGGTCTGTTTAGTTTGGTCCTTCTACGATTGTCTCAAATCTGGAGGAGATATAAGCGTTCGATAGGACAACTATTACTCTTATTAACTAACATCTATTAGGTTTTCCGGAAGCTAATTTCGGATACCAGCCTCTATTTTTAAAGTTGGAAATCTCAGCCCAGAATAAATTTGGCAAGTGACATAAAATCGATTTGAATCTACATATTTTTGCAAACGAGAAACAAGCTTATTAATACCGGCCGTACAAAATCCTGGACATCAGGGGACGTTGAAGTCATTGCATGTAGTTTCGTTCTCGGCTTCGTTTGCAAGCGATTCCTGAGAGCGATTACATGAGGTTTCGACATGCTTGAAGAAGGGGATCCTCAATAGGCGAAGGGTTTAACGAGTATGGTGGATAAGGCAGAGCTTTGTAACCCAACCGTTCAACCTTTTCGGCGGCAGTAATGCGACATGCGTCAGCGCCGAATTGTGGAGGACTAGTGCTTTCCTGTTGACCAACGCGGTACAGTCACGTCGAAGTTAGTGGTGAATTTTCCCAATTTGCTAAATGCGCTTTGCCGCCGCAATTGTCTCACCGGGATTCAACAAGCTCCGATGGATCGCACCAAGTGCAGATTCATGACCTTCCTCTGGTCCTATTTCGGTTTTTGAAGTGTGATGCTTCACCGAGCTAACCACTAAGTCGTCCTCCGCATGTTATCATAAATGATCCATTTCCCCTCATAATACGGTCGAGAAACGGATCGCTATGGTCGAACAGAAGAAGTGCCAATGATGCCTCAAAATGGCGATTTCTTTGTTTATCATTCAATTCGTACGGCACTCAATTCTCGAACTTTTCCAATTTTTTCTAGAACGTTGCAGTCGCAAACACCAAGGATACATTAGGGAACAAGTTGTGTCCCTCGAGACAGCCACACTTCCATCTTGGCAGAATGTGAGAACTTGTGCACTATAGGCAAAATTTGTAGATCTTTGCGGTTCTGTTTCATTGAATAAATTTCAGTATGATCTTAGATATGACAGTTTGAATTTAAAAGTGGCCATTATTTTCACGCTTGGAAATCAATGCATATTGGGCTTCGTGTTGAAGGATCGCTACAGTAATCGTTCCAACTGTGTCTAACTGTGCCATGTCACCGTTCCCTCTCCACCTTGCCATACTTCTCTTCCTCGAAGACTGCTCTGTTGAACTTTCAACTATTGTTAGAAGTCGTTTTATTGTTAACTTTGAGTTTTAGTTCTCATCCACGCTTACATAGTGAGTCATGAAATATTTTTTGAGCTCAAACTCCTTGGAACGGAAGGAAGATTTTTGTAAATAAAATATCTGTATGGTGAAAGCTCTTTAACAGGAGCTGATTAAAATTATCCTAAGTAGATTTTATTTCTCGTATAGACTATTGCAAAGGTAATGACGGGAAAAATCAGGATTTCTACACTGGAGATAAGGTTCACGTTCTTGGTTGACCGATCATCCAAATATCTGGGCTGATCAATTTTCGCCTAGAATTAAATATCAATGTATTAGACATTCCATCGTTTTGACAGTAAAGATAATAAGTTGGTTACAGTTGGGATTCCTGACTAAACCGAATATTTTGTGTCTGTTATTGTAGGCTTACAATAATGCTGATTCTGCTTTCGCTGGTTCTTGCGGCTCCGTCTTAATGGTAGTATTCGACAGGGCGTGTCTTTAGCTATGGTGTCACCATAGAAAGAACTCGAGTGAGCTCCTGAAATGAAAGAATGGTTCTCTGTTTTGCCGATTAGATGTTGAGTTTCGAAACAAATCTAGGAAACTTGAAGAAAAGCAACAAAACCCAATCCAAATGACTGTTTCTTATCGACCGGAAGCATAATCTGTAGAATATCGACGAAATCCGATAAAGACGAAAACCTAAAGATCAGTTATAAAATAATAATCAGCTTTGAAAAGCTTTTTTTTAAATAACTGATATCTGGGTGTTATTTTTACGTTTGTGCTGGATATCACTGGCCAGTCGCGAAGTTGCACAGCACGTGGCCAGGTAGCGGGCCTAGAGATGAACACAGAATAGGAATGATTTTGCATTTAGTAGGCAGAATTATGATTTTTTAATTTAAACAATTCAATAAGATTTTGCAATAGGAACAAGTGTGGACCATCGACAAGGATCGTCGGCTCTGATGCAGAGGAGTACGTAGAAACGTTAGCCGAACAAACGTTTTTTAAAAAACCTGGTGTAAGCTCAGCAATGCAAACAGACGTTGATTTTGCATTTACCTTTGCACGCAGGTCGTGTAAGGCAGTAGACGGTACTCCTATTAGACCTCCGTAACTCTCAAAAGTGGTTGCAGGTGGTTTATTTACTTACTTGCCTTACTTACCTAGTTACTTGGATCCTTGGACGGTCCGTCTTCACGAGCTGTGCGGACCGAAGCACATATGCCATTCATTCCTTTCTCTCGCAATCGTAGTCCAAGGTGGCGGTCTTGTTCGAGCATGGTAGCGCATGCGAGGCTCATACCGCGATCTGCAAAACAACTGCAGCTGCGGGTACAGCTGATTAACTTTCTTTAAGAACACGTCCGCACAACGTGTAGGGTGGTCGTCCTGGGGGACGTCTGCATTCTCTTGGAGTCCACTCTACTACTCTTTTCGTCCATCTGTCGTCTGTTCTTCTCATTATGTGACCGGTCCATCTATGTTTCGCTATCGATATATGTATATATTTTCATGGATCTTGAAGATGTGACAGATTTCGAAGGTCAGAGCCTCGCATTCCGGCTAGATATTGAAGGTGCCGGTTATACTTGAGAAGACATCCCTCAAGCTTGACGTAGTTGAAGTATCAACCCATGTCTCTGCAGCATAACAGAGCGCGGGGAGGACCGTAGAATCGAAGAGATGAGCGCGGATTTTCGGGTCCTTCAGCTTGTCGGTGGCTTCTTTGAGAGACTCGAATGCGGCCCAAGCTGCTCTCCTTCTTCTATCTATTTCCTCTTTCATGTTGTTTTCCATGTTCATTGATCGCCCAAGGTATACGTACGAGGTGGTCTCTGCAATGAGAGAGCCATCCAATCCAATTTTTTCTGCCTTTGCACCATGGGTTTTTTCATGAACTGGGTCTTCTTTCGATTTATGCGAAGTCCATTGTTTTTCCCCGCTTCGTTGAGCTCGTTGGTCATCATCTCTGCTTCGCTAGTACTTCCTGAGAAGATGACAATGTCGTCGGTAAAACGAAGGTTTGATAGAAATTTTCCATCCATACGTATGCCTTTCTCATCCCAATCGAGTGACTTCATCATCCATTGCAGTGCGGCACTGAACAGCTTTGGCGATATTGTGTCGCCCTGTCGAACCCCTTTTCCTATGGGTATGAAAAGAGGTCGATGGAAAAGCTGTATTTTCGTAGTGTAGTTCCGATAACAGTCGCACAGAGTTCTTATGTAGGATGGGTCCACTCCTTGGTCGACGAGCGCTGATAGGATGGCATTCGTTTCGACACTGTGAAACACTTTTTTCATAGTCGACAATGGTTAGCACTAGAGGCAAATGGTATTCCCGACAAACTTCGATGACCCTGGACACGGTTTGGATGTGGTCCATACAGCAAAATCCTTTCCGAAATCCTGCTTGTTCGACTGGCTGCGCCTTATCCAATGTCCTTGATATGCGCAAGAGGATAATCTTCGTGAAGAGCTTGTAGAGCACACTGAACAAGCATGTGGGACGATAGTTACGAAGATCGCTTCGGTCTCCTTTCTTGGGGCAGGATGACCGTACGCGACGTCTTCCACTGGTCTGGAATTTTTTTCCTTTTGGAAGTAGGTTGTCATATGATATGAGAGAAGTACATGTAAATTGTGGCCTCTAGCTCTAAGGAACTCGGCGGTGACATCGTCTGATCCTCGAGCTGTGCCTCCTTTCATGCTTTCTATCGCAACTCGAACCTCCGACGGAAGAATTTCAGGTGGTTTTTCTCCAGCGGGGATATTAGGGTCCGGGCCGGGGATTGTGGAACGGAAAAGGTTGGTGTAAAACATTTCCGCTATTAATTCCATATCATGGCGGGAACTTTTGACGATCCCATCTTCGTTCATCAGAGCTGACAGCGGAACATTATAATCACAAAAGTCCCGACGGCATTTTCTCAGACTGCTTCTTTTTTTCTGCTGCTTCCAGTAGTTTCTTCTGCTTGTACCGTTGTAGATCTTCCTGCAAAGCTATTCTGCAGCTGGCATTTATTAGTAGCTATGTCAAACGTGTTGCAGCAAGATCAAGCTTCTGCTTCCTTCTCTTTTCGAGCAACTCCTTAGTAGTGACGGAGATGCGGTCCGATCTTCCTGCTTGAGGAACTGAGGCGAATTCGGCACAGCTTTTCAGTCCTTCGACAAGCAGCTGGTAGTCTTCGGTCGGGTCTTCTTTAATCTGCCAGTCATGTTTGGATAGGGCTTCGTTCAGAAGTTCTCGTCGTATACAGCTAGACTTTTTCTTCGTGGTCGATGAAGAGAGCTCTTTTCCAGCTTCTGGCCGAATCGGATCTTCGCGCAAAGAAGGCGGTGATCGGAACCAGTACAGAATTACGGGACTACCGATGTGTCAAGTACGCACCATCTTCGGTTTGTCAGAATATGGCCGATCTCCGCATGAGTCATGCCGTTGAGAGACTCCCATGTTCAGCGGCGGCTTTCTTCTGGAAAAACGAGTTTCCATGGAAGAGAGGTGCTGCGGACAGAAGTCATGCGAGAGGGTTCCCATTCTCATTTCTTTCTCCTAATGCAAAATTTCCGATCCTCTATTCGATCTTGTTGGCCTTTCCTATACTGGCGCTGAAGTCTCCGACAACAAATTTGTGATATGCTTTATCATTGCGGATGACTTCCTCCAACTGATAGTAGAACGCATTTAATTCCTACTCATCAGCTGCGTCGGTTGGTGAGTAGCAGTTGATTATAGTGATCTTCTTATGATGCGACAGTTGAAGACGGAGGGGAGCCTATGCGAAGGGAAAGGATCCCGTATGAGTCGACGAGATGGACAATGGAGGGGTGCACGACAAAGCCTGCACCGCCGACATTCCCTTGACGAGACCTTTTCTCCACGAATCACAAGGGTCCCGTTGTTTAGTTGGTGTATGTCGCTCTTCTTGATTTTTCTTTCTTGTAATGCGATCACGTAAAATTTAGTGGGATCTGCGGCTACAAGAAAGGCGTGGAAATCGGCGTCTGTGGAGAGTGTTCTGGCATTATGCATGCATAGTAAGAAACAATCTCCATGGCGTGTCGCGCGTCCTTGCGTCAGATGCGGTTCCAATGGTGTCCTGTCTAACCCGAGATTTTCTTGCCTCTCACCGGTCGTCTCACCGCCTGACGTCATAGACGGGAGCACCCAGTGTGCGGTGTACTGAGCCTGGCCTATTGCTGGTCGTGCAACTTGGTCCACTCTGGAGTCCTGACCTAACCTTGCAAGGGCGTATCCAGGTCTTCACCGCGATGTAGATCAGAGGGAGGCGTGTTTTCAGCGACGAATCCCTTCGCTCGGTCTTCCTACTAGTTGATTCGGAGAGGTGTTAAAACAGAAATCAGAAACTAAAGTGGGAATGAAAAAGTAACCGACCGCTCAAGGAGATGTAGAAGCCGAATCCACGAAGCAGGTGGTTTAAGCAGCAAAATCCCTCGCAAAAGCTAGTTTGCTCTAGCTATTGAACAATATGCAAGTTTTTCGAAATGCACGTCAGGATAATCGTCGTGAAAAAGCTTGTAGAGCATGTTCAGTAAGTTGCTTGTTAACTACTCAGATCATCTTTGTGACTTCGCTGTTGAATGACGGTGCCAGAAGTTCTCCACTAGTTGGACATCCGGTCTATTCTCAAATGCCATCTGTTTTCCGAACACAGCTTGTGGGTAGTGATCGCCAGCTTGTAGAAGACCAGTCGAAATAGTATCCAGTTCTGGAGGCTTTCCGGTTTCCAAGCCTCTGTGTTCAGCTCGAACTTTTGAGAAAATGGTCACTGGTAGTGGGAATAGTTGGGCGATGTGGGTCAAAGCATTTTTTTAGTCCTTCGTCCGTTACAAACTTATTCTCATAGTGGGAAAATGTATTGCGCTCGTATTTGAAGAAAGAAATGTAAACGCTGCACATTCGATATCTCGACGTCCATAGTTTTAAAATTTCAATCCTTGAAGACTCCCTTATCCTCCTGTCCTACCTCAAATTTTTTACACTTTGTTCACAGCTTGTCTTGGAGAAAGGAGAACGTTTTTCAGCGGAAGTTCAGAGATATTTGGAAATTCATACGTTCATCCGTAGTAATCTTTAAATATTAAAAAAGTGAACAAGCCATAGGAAGTCGTGCCTAATAGGATCTTCATTCTCTGTCATATTGCGCTTCGGAAGTTGCGAAGTGAACAGAGGCTCAAATTGGAATCAATGAGATACAAACCTTGCCATCACTGTTGATAACCGTAGCAAAATGAAGCAATAGGTAAAACGACCGAAAAATCTAAGCAACTTAACAAGTCGAATCATCCAATTAAATAAAGGCATGGTTGGAGCTAGAAATCCCACACACACATTAAGTTGATTTTCTCTTTATCAATATGATTGAAACGGTATGAATTTAGATAACGAAAAAACTGCGGAAAATGTACCCAACAAGTGTGCAGATTATTGAGATAGAGAATGTGGTCGCAATGTGAATGCTGGGTAGCTTGATAAGATGCAATCCAACCGTAGCTTGGCCACCGCCTTGGCGGAACATTCCCACGTACTGGGTAGCAGACTGACACTCTTCGGGTCGTAGTACTGAAATTTGCACATTTAACTGTCATAGTCTGTTGTTATTCCAAGTCGTCGCATCTTGCCAGTTCACATGACTTCTCGCTGTTTTTTTTCTGATTCCTCCCAACGTTTTGCCGCCTCATCGTGGCTGGGAGGTGTTCCTGGGTGTCGGACTGCGATGTGCAGCGAGGGATTCGTTCCCCGGGTAGGGTCTTCCAAGCTGAAAAGTGTCCGGCGCTTCCATCAGGAAGCCTAGCTAAGAGTAAACCCATATCAGGATCCACTACCGTCTTTGTATCAAAGTCGCATGGTGGTAAATCTCCCTCTAATCCACAAGGGCTGCGACTGCCTGTAGTGGTAACGACCTGGGGCAGATTTTGGCCAGGCTGTCTTCGGGATTCCAGGGAACCACAATAGCTTAACCAGCAGATCTCCGAAAGATGGTGATTATGCTGGGGCCCGCACAGCTAGTGATGACGGGCCGTTCATGTATCAAGTATCAAGTAAGTATTGGGCGTTTGCTTTATTAAATACTGAGTTGGCGTGTGTATCAAAAAAGCTGCGACTCCGACGAGGTGTTAGATAGGCTTCTTAATTGCCTAAAATTGGGAGAAACTTTAGAACATGCTATCTCGAATGAGACATGTGTGCCTCACGATCTCCGAAAACAATTGTATTTTTCAAGTTTCAGCAAATATATTTCAGCTCACAGTGAATTTTGTCAGTTGAAATAGGAACAACATAATTCTACCAGATGTTTGCCAAAACGAGAGCAGTTATAATGTTCTGCAATCTCAAAATTCAGTTTTTTTGGAGGCCACGAAATATTTTTTCTATGGGGCTACGTATTTCGAGCGGTGAAACGGTTAGCCAAAGGGGATATGACCTGACACGGCCACAGGGGTGTCCTTTCATGTACCAATGTTTTCGATTGTTTTGCCTGCACTGGAAATTCTATAAACCCATGCAGTGTTTAAAAAATTGGCGCTGAATGTGATATGGACAGAGATGGACATAGCAGTCGAAAAGTCGCAGTAGATGTCATCGTAGGCTAATATTATCCATTTCCACTGTGGATGCATGAATTGTTTTCTGGAGAACTGACAGTCATTTTCGTCTTGTAATTCATCAGGTCCTTGCCGACGTTGGTATTCACTATCACTTCGAGAGTTTGTGGAAGCAGACTTCGCCCTTTGCCCTCTATTTCCTAGCACTATTTTTGAAAGTGTTTGATGGGCCGATTGAAGCCCGTATTGACGCTTTTATAACGACATCTTCTAAAAAACGCTTAAATGTGTGAATAAATCCTCAGTCTCTGCTATTTGGCCTCATCATGCTCTTTACTCAAGTATTTTTTACTAGGATTCATTCAAGTGATCAGAAGTTCGAATAAGGTTTAGCACGGTGATTATTTCCGTAAACTAAAACTAGGTTGGCTCTCGTCTTACTTTGTACCATTTGAACTAAGCTAGAAAATTTATTCGACTCAAGACGGAGGAGGCCATTAAACTGTGGATGACCAGAGCGCCACTGGTCTTTGACATCCCAACAACGTCCATTATTTCATTTCAACGTCCATTCGTTCCTTATGCCTTCATGCTTAATAGAACGAATTTTCTCAGATTACTCCAACTACGTGTATGTATGGAAGTGGAGAAAACAACATCATGAATGACTTTGCTGCAGAGCTTAGAAAGAGGAGATTGCTTTAGGAGTACTCCATGGTTCTTCTTTTTCTTAACGTACGCTTCGAAAACCTGCTACATGATTAGTTTGAAAGAGGACGATGTCCTCAAATCCGCTATACATAGATCAACGCTATTGATATCCTTTATCTCTCAAATAAGAGAGACAATGCAAAGTGCCAACCGCTTCGACTACTAAAAATCTGACGTTGCCGTACTCGACATTCTGTAGAAAATGAGGTGAGTAGGGATTGAGATACACTTCAAAGATTGCCATTAGACATTGGTTATTATCGACCGAAGGATGTCGTGTGCAATCGGTACAGATACCATTGTCAGACTGCTTTGCACAGATTCTAGAAGAGGAACATGAGATGCTACTCGTGTGCTTCGAGCGAACAGTACTCATTAGGAAGTTGTGGCATGTCTACCAATGGAGACTATCGGTGCTCAATCTACTTGTTCACTGACTAAAGAGAAAAGAAGAGATACATGTGATTTTTGATTTTTTGAGTCCTTCTTATGGTAAAAGAGTAGAATGATTTTTAGCGGAGGAAAGCTACTGTGCCGTGTTATATACTGTGTGAGCCACAGTAAAAGCGTGCAGTATCCTCACGCAGAGTGGGAGGAATTTCCTAAAAAGTCTGCCATGCTGCGACACCGTAGCCGATATTGGCTTACCTGTATCAGTCTCAGTGTTAACAATGTCAAGATGTCGTTTTGTACGCCAAGCCGTCGAAGATAACGTGGGCCGGACACGTAATGCGTGTGAATGACAGCTGATGGACAAGAGCCATTAGTGACTGGATTCCTCGGGATATCAAACGCACTGGAGGAAGGCCACCGATCCGATGGTCAGAGTTCATGAAAAGCCAAGAAGAACGGTATGATGCTCAACGAGTCCCCAGAACGAGAAGAACCCACTGAGCTACTCTTTCACGCGGCAGGAAAAAATGGAAGATTTACTGGCGCTCACTCGAGTCACTCGACGATCAACGGGAAGGTGACAGGTGGTACAGGTGATGTCAGTGATTTGGTATGTTTCACCTAGCTATAAGTTCAGTTTGTTACCAACATAGATAGAATACTGAACTACTGCTGGGGGTGAATGCAAAGTTGATTATCTGCTGCCTCAATGGAATGGCAGGATAAATTAAACAATTGTAAAGCCTTGAATCGCCTATTCATTCAATTTAAGTTCAGCAGAAGTCATCAAATACTTATAGAGGGTTTTAGTTAATGTCACTTTGCGTTTTAGTTTGATTACCTCATGATTCTTTATTTTATTCTTATATCCTTACATTTCTTTAACACACCCTCTTCCTACGACCCTCAGTTTTCTAACCCTATCTTTCATTTTCCTCTTTCTCTTATTCGTTCTAGCCCTCATATTCCTTTTTTTCTTTGGTCTTCTTTTCTCACTCCAAGTAGCAGAAATATTCTTACTCATCATATGGGCTCGAAGTAGTGATTCAGTGTCCTCGACGGTGATCAGATGGTAGAGTGTTCTATCAAGCAGATCGATAGGGATTGAAACCCAGAATCTCACCAACGCTAAAGAAAATGTACTAAGATCGTTCTATAAGAAAAACATTATTTAGTGCTGAGTTGTGAGGGTTCTTATTTCTGTACACCAGTTGAGCTACCGTTTAGGGTTATTATTAAGAAGAGAGAAACGTGAAGGAATAATATGTGCTAGGAAGACCCTGACTATGCTAGGGAACTTTTCTTCGCAATTTTACTTGAAAGAAAGAGAACTTTGCCATTTTGTTTAGACAAGAACTATGCGTAGACTCACCGTGAGTCACAGAATACGATGGACAAATCGGGTGTTGTGCGTAGAAGAAACTGCTGCGAATTCAATGGCACCTGTAAAAAGTCTGCTCGAAAGTTAAAAGTGAAAGTCAAACATAATGAAACAGCCATCAGTTTGCCTCAAGAATTCCTGGCCTGTCGATCATTTGACCACTGGCGAGAAGTATTTCTCCTCGTACCACGCCATTAATAGCAATTCCACGCACGAATCCAGTACAAAGGATCGTCTGAAAAATTTTCTGGGGGAACATTCTCTCGTTTTTTTGGTTTTATTTGGTGTTCATATATATATAGCAGACATGTTTTTTATTTGTATGATCCAGCTTTACATACTAGACGGATTCAGCACTTCCTTTATACGCTTCGTAGTGTTGAGACTACGGTATTCGAATATTTCAAGCTAAGCTTATCAAGCTGAAAATCTGAAAGTATGAGGAATCATGTGTACTTTTGGGGCCACAGAGTTAAGTGGCGTCAATAAGTTTGTCAAGTAAAGCCTATAAAAGAAGGAATACGTATGGTATTCGGATTTGCATGTAGACTCACCTGCAGCTTGAAGATTTTTGCCTTATCGATGAATGTTATTGAACGCTGGATAAATTGATTCCTCTCAGATTTTTAGGGTAGCGTCGCTGGAACGCTGCCATCTTAGTGACAAGCATTCACTATCCTTTATGGATCAGATGGAGCTTTTCCGGAGGAGTCAGTCTGCTGATCTCCGTAAGACATGGTGCTTCTTTTTGACTGGTGCGAATTCGTGCCAGTGATCATATAGTGCGACATGTCAAACCACTGATGCTTTCTATATAATGTTTTTGAGGGAGTGCGGGTAGCTCACTGGTAGGGATATAGATAAACGGTGGTGGAAAAGCACTGGCTTGATTCCACTCTGCACCAATCAAGTCATCCATGTCTCCATCTATTCTAGGATTCCAGGGAAAATCCATATGACCAGCATTCAACGACATCTGTAGAGAAAACAAACCTCAATTGGTAGCAGAGCCCATACCCCAATGCAAACAGTTTCTTGAGTGGCTAGTTGACTATCATAGAATTCGGTATTGTATCATACTGGAGTAATTCAAATCGTTAGTCATCACACTTCCATCCGATTCACAGGGGTTGGCGCCTCCCTATTATGAGGTATGAACGCTTTAGCACATTCATTTCTGGGATTCCAAAAAGAACTTGACAATCAACAAAAAATGTAAAGAACGAAAGGAGTCTACTGACCCTCAAGCTTCTCCAAATCTACCTCTAAATCAGACTAATTCTATGGGTGATGGTTGCAGGAAAACGATTCAGATGTAGAAAGCACTGCACCACATGTGAAATTAGGGCGTCTAAGTAACTGGGTACGTATTTGAAGAAAATTTAAAAGCGTGAGGAATTATGTGTGCTTTTGGGGGCACAGAGTCAAGTGACGTCACTTAGTTTGGCAAGTATTCAAGACTTTGAGTCGTTAAGGACTCTAATATTGAGGCCGCCGGTATAAGCTCTCTATGCTGGAAAAATGAGGAACGATCTGAACTTTAAACCCACTGTTCACAGTGGACTTTAATAACTGAAATGAAGACTTAGAATAGAAAAGTGAAATATTAGAATATTCGTATGTGTGCCCAAAATTTACAAGCTGCTTTATTCTACCACGATGTAATTCTAAGTCTATAGAGACTACGAGAGAACTGTTTTGCATCGAGTTCGTATTTTTTGGAAAGAAAGCATTGAACTAAGAGGGATTTTATATAGAAGAAAAAGTTAGTTTCAACAAGGTGTTTAGGTCGCTACAAATGCGCAGGGAAATTTTACATCCAAAATTCAGATGCATTTCATTTTTTTTGTAAAGTTCAACTCTGAAAATGCTTTAATAAAAGATAACGAGGGACGTGACATAAATTCGAGTTTAGTAAGCATCGCAAAGCTGTTTGAATGCAAACCTGGCCTGGACGATGACAAGCGGTTTCCCACCGGTGTATCATGTCAGTCGTGCCCGTTCCAAGACAAGCCTGGTGCTAATTTGCTTAGACCACATGGGATGGAGGGCTCGTTGGACTCGAAAAAGCAGGATCGAACCAGGTGTCGATCATATGTATTGTACTCCACCTCTAACCACAGCCTCACAAGTGCCTCTAGTATCGGGTTCGCAATCGGTCTCACTTATTTGCACTGCGTGAAAAAATCGACCCGTTATTAATTAATTTACTCTCGATAACAAACTGCATCTACGTTAATGCTTGCATTAATAGAGTACATAAGCACTATGGTAAGCCGACTTTTATTCAACTTCGATATGAATGGTCAGTGTACCTTATTTCATTAATAGGCCAATATGAGGCGATTGTCAAACATTCAATTGGCTGATATTTCGATGTTTTCATCTTCATCAGAGCCGATGACATGGGTCGATGGCCCGAAGTCGTTCGTCTTCTCGATGCAGTGTCTTCGTCGTTGTATCGACTTGGATGTTTTTCAGTAGACCACCGCAAGAATAAGTCGGGTTCACCTGGCGGCGCTCGTTTATACAGGATGGTTGTTATTGATACTGATTTTCCGTTGATCATAATTTGCTTTTCAACAGACAATCCATTCTGCAGCAGTCTGTGTTAGATAAGCTTACATGTAGCGGAGTAATACTCGAGGAGTCCACTCAGAATCTATAGAACGACGAATACACCACACCGACAGGAAGAACGATTGTAGGCTATCGACTGGGATCATCGGCTCTGAGGAAGCCGAATACGTCTCGAAACGTCAGCCTAATAAATGTTTGCTAATAAACTCGTGTTAGCTTAACAGCGACATAAGGTACGCAGAGTACACAAAGTTGAATTCTGTTATGGAAACACTGGAGTCGACAGGGTGTGATGAGGAGCAGTTTAGTAAGGCCTGATCACCAGCTGTTTCCATTTCTCCTTGTCGATGGGTTCTCCTCGGTTTAGGGACTCATTGAGCGCCATATTTTTTTCTTTAGATGCTTCGTGAAAAAATCTGACCTTCTATTCAGACTTCTTCTGATGTGCATTTTGTAACCCGTAGGACTCAGTGGCTAGTTGCTTCAGTTATCGTTAGGACCTATCAAAAGCAACTATAATTTCGAATGTTTCCGTTATTCCAAATGCGGGGAAAAGAGTATTGCTGTGGTTTGTACGTGCTGATCAGTTTTTGTATGGAGACCGACATTTCCCATCTTACGGGTAATGTTTTTTTTTCAGTAGTAATTTCGTTGGTCTTTCTTATGTGTAAGAGAATAAGTAGTTGCTCTTGCCTACCTTGTACCCAGCAAACATGAAACCGCAGCTACGTTTTTGGTAGCTTCGACGTCATCCTTAAAGTAAACTGCGTCGTCGACTCCATCCTGCAATGAATTACTGCCTTTTTACTTTTTCAGCAGCTCCACTTCCACACCATCTAAACATCAGCAAGAAATTTCTCCAGTATTTCACTGAATCCTTTACGTGTATCTGAATCATTTCACTTAAGCGTATTTCAAGCTACTGTAGAAATTTTTCGAACAAAAAAATTGGAATTCGCGCTTCCTTTATTACTCAGTCGTGAACATCTCCGTAACACTGGAATGGGTTGAGGATTTTCTAAAGCAATGATTTAGCGCAAAAAAATAAACTGGGCTTATAAACGGCCCACTACCCGTGTTCTTCCCACGGAGTTTCGAATCAGTAAGTGTGCTCTTCCTAAACATAATGTTTATATCGTCACCTTACACGCTTCATTTCGAGAACATTCGACAAGCTTCTCCCTATCGTGAACTCTTCGTCTTTGAAAAATCTTTTAGTTAAGGCATAGGAGATTTTGAGTCTCCAAAAACAATGAGACCACGTTTTTGTGAATTTTTAGTACTTATGTAGAAACTAAAGTGCTAGTTAACAAGTAGGCAATCTACTGCATCCTGGATCTTGAAAGAAAGTGAAAATTTTTGACGTTTTTCTCTGAAATTCCTTCACACTTTTTCTGGATTGAGCACTGTCTCACTTGTGTGTGTAGGACTGCGGTACTTGCATGTTGATTGTCATCACGTGGTTTAGAACTGAAAAAATCCTCGGGATGCACGAATTCGCTCATACAGCAACCCACCATTTGAACCTGAAGCGATTAGAGATATTATATTTAATACTTAAACTCTTTATTGCGAAAAGTGGGGACACTTCAACACTACGTGCATTGGGGAAATTTGCGACTACATGTGTTCATGTCAATGCGCACTTAGGCAGACATGTTGGACGATGTGCATTAATTTCATTACGTTCTAATTCTTATTGCTTTATCGTCACAAAACATCTTATTTCGTAAACTACATCACTTTCATGGTCTTCATACCACAAACGTTGTGGCACGCACATTTGAGAAGATCTACTCTTTAGACAGCAACGCTTACAAAAATTGATCTCTAAGCCCGTTCGGTCCGTTCCGACAAGTCACTCTTTGGTTTCCCTGCTTCCTAGATTTCTACTCTGTGTCACTAAAATTACTGATTGTAAAACGCTAGATGTTCATGAAGTACGCATTCATCAATATGCTTCTACACAGGGGTGTCATTGCTACCATCAGAGGTTTTGAACACTTTTTATAACAGCGTCCTAGTGGTGCTATGAACATTTTGTCTAACAATTTCGCTTTAGAATTGATAACTTACTGTCTTCTAAAATGTAGATCTCACATGTGCCGCTATTATTAGGACAGACTGATCAAAAATATTCTCTGCAATGGCTAATTTTAGTACCGATCTATCCGGTCCGATGTGAAGCAGATATCGATTGGGTGATAGTGTCATCATTTCTTTGCTAATGGATCATTTACCAGAATAAAAGGATACAGAATACAGCTTCCAGCGTTGATCAATGCCCGAGGAATGTGCCGTGCATTCGACTTCATTAAGCATCGTTGGAGGTTACTTAATGCATATCTGACCTTTACAATGACTCGCAATGTATCGATCAAGTGCTGCTCTCCTTCCAGATAGCTCCGGTTCGTTCCTTCTTTGTATCTTTAAAGATCTTTTCTACATTACCAGTAAGGAATAGATATCGATCTACTCCCCCATGCGACAGCCTTTTTGTTATATTCGACATTCGGAGTCAGCTTCCTATGGGAAGGACAGTGTTTCTATGACATAGAAGTCGTTCAAGTAGACATATATTGGAAATTCGGCTCTTTAAGGCTTTGTGGCATTAGTCCGTGTACCTTGTTTCATCGATAAGGTAGCAAGAGGATGTTACCACATATTTATTGTGCTAAATCACAAGACTGCCCTTTTCTGCTCGTCTTTAACTAGTGCGATTCTTTTTTTCGCAAAGGTAGAATTCTATGCGGTAAACAATGATATGATAATGAACTGAGTGTTGGTTAAGAATTCGTTCTTGGTGGTCGCATGAGCATTACGTATGATTAGCCTTCCTTTAATACAATGGCAGTTACACTTTTTTCGTAGAGAATGTTGCGGAAGCTATACGCATAGATGTTGTTTGATGTTGATAATCTCCATTGAGAACTACTAACTTAAATCTGCCTGGTGAACTTGAATTAACGTTTTCTCGCCTAATCTTGATATTCCTCCCAACTCTTTACCGCCACTTTGTGGCTGGAAGGTGTTCCTTTGTGTCGGGCTGTGATGTACATCGGGGAATTCATCCCCCCAGTAGGGTTTCCTAAGCTGAGAAGGAGTCTGGCGTTTCCATCAGCAAGCCTTGCTAAGAGTAAACCAATACCAGGATCCACCACCGTCCTGGTATCAAATAGTCGCATCGTGGCAAATTTTCCTCTGATCCGCAAGGGCGGCGACTGCTGGATGTGGTGGTGCCGACCTGGGGCAGAATTTGGCCAAGCTGTCCGCGGGACTCCAGGGAACCACAGTGGCTAGACCAGCAAATCCCCGAAGAATGGAGATTATACTAGGGCGCTCACAACCAGTAAAGACGGGCCATCCAAGTATCCAACTGAGTATCCATGTTGGTATTTGAAATTCCACCAATGGAAGGACGATTGAATTCGATGGTGTTGACTTGGTGAATTCAGTCTTCCAGAAATCCGCTAAACGCATGAGAATTCCCGTTATCGTGCGAGAAATAGGATGCAGAATGCAAATGATCTCTTTTCAAAGTGAAGGACTGCGATGAACGGTGACTTTACAAGACAACGTCAAGGAGATTGATGATGGATGGCCTTACCGTAGAACTAACGTCTCCGTGAATAAAATGGAAGGTATTGTTGTATTATTCAACCTTCCATCCTTCTTCTATGATGCTGAGATATTTGTAAACCTCCTAACCGCAGCTATCTGCAGTGGGCATCGAACACGGTTTTACCCTCTCCGGGGGGCTAACGCGTTCACAACTGCACCATGCTGACCCTTCGTTTCGCCTGTATCTTAGCTAGTTCTATCAATCACTGCCATTAGCAGCCACCCGTCAGCTGGATTGATCTGGGAAGCCGTTAGCCCCCCGGAAAGGGTGACAGCGCGTTTGTTCTCCACCGCAGACACGTAGGGGTCCGGAGTTTTGCAAATATCTCAGCATTATAGAAGATATATTTTGCAACATACCGTGCCATTGAAAAGAATAGGCACTAAATAAAAAGGTTAAGAATATATATCCTGCTGTAATCTTAGTACGTTTTTGTTCTGAATGTCTTTTGCTGCGACCACACTACTTTTGTTATGCTAATTCACTTTGGGAACAGCGTGATGACTAACTTTTCCATTTCTTCACTGATGCCGTATAACGCACCTTCAATTGAACAAAAAATTTTTCGTTCCTTCTAACCAAAACCGATTTGTCCTGTGCGTAACCCTTGCGTACCATGCACCATTAAAATTCAGATATGTCGAGTTCGCTGATTCGGTGCCTGGTTTTTTAGGAATTAGCTTTGGATATTGTTTTATAAAAAGGGCGCTTGTGGCGCAGTGATCGGAGACGCCCTGCAACATACACATGGAATTGATCTCCATGCCCATCGCCCACCAAGCCTTCCATTGCTCTGTGGTCGGCAAATTGGTACTAAACTTGTCTCAGAGGATAGCAGCACTGGCTCGATACAGTGGTAAGCCACTGCGAGTCATTGTAAAGGCCAGATATGCGTTCAATCACTGCCAAACGATGATTAACGAACTCGAATGCATGGTGCTTTCCTCAGGGGATTGATCGACGCAAAAAGCTTTATCCTTTATCCTTTATTATTTCATAGCAAAAACAAGAACTGCCAGATGAGCACCATGGGAAGAGAACAAGTGTGAAAACTCTCTTATCAATTGGTGAAACTATCATTTACTAAATCAACTAGCTCTGAGAATTCTCTTACACTGAGGAATTTTCTTGAGTAATTTGGCGCAATTCGTGTACCTTTCATTATGGGTGCAGACGAGTAGTTAAAACGAAAACATGCAATCAAACATTCTTGACATTTAAAAACTACGGAATTCAAGAGCGTAGGGTACCTGAGAAAAGCCGAGATGCGTCGACACCGACTCCGTGATGTAGAGAATACGGAATCGTTCATCGAGAATGAAACAGAATCCATCCAGTGCCTGTAATCAGATTCTCATCAATAGAAATATTTCTCGCCAATGTGGAAACCATCTCTTTATTGAATAAGAAGAGATGCCGCTTAATTTTTTTTGCCACTGACATTTTATGAAAACAGTTTGGTAAGATAACGTTCGATATGAGAAAAACTATAACGTTGTGAATTTCAAGTTCACTAGATGTTCAGCGGATTCTGAGTAGAACTAATCAATTAAATTTATTGTTACTTGCCTAAAAAAACCATTGTAAGTTTACTAGATCTACCGAAAGAATAGGCTCGCCTCTTTCCACTGCAAATGGTTGAGTAAAGGTTCTGTCACCTGCAGAATGAGTGAGGTGGTCTCGATATTATCACGACAGGTCTTCCCGAGGTCCTGGGTAAAGTAGTTCCTTATCGAAAGATAGATAGAAGCCACTCGCAAAACTGAAGTGCGGTCCTGCAACCATTTCAAATAAGGCGACCACACATTCGTCGTTCTGTTTAGAAATCTGGGATCGAACTTGCTGCTCGAGAATGGCGCTGCTCACAGGCAGGACTTGTTTCAGGTTATCGATCTCTTTGAAGATTACCTGTCGTTGGTCCATCACTTTCCCACTGCTGAAATTCAAAAAATACGATGGCATCTTCATTGAAGAAACAATTAATTATAATAAGTGTTCCATAAGATCTAAAGCGAGGACAGAAGTGAAATTTCTTGCAACTCTAAGAAAAATGAATCAATCAAACGAAAAACGTTTTTCGACGGTTGGAGGTCGCTTTTTTATGCAGATACTGTAGAATAATTTGTCGTAGGCAGACGAGAAGCATAAATTATGTCGGTAGCAAGGAATGCTAATTAGCAAGAAGAACGGTCAAGTCCTAACACAAATGGACTTTTTACTTTTGTAGATAGAATGGATATTTAAGCAAAACTTCGACTTTACTGACTTTCGACGAAGATTTATGGAACTGGTGCCTATCACTAGTAATAACACCAGTCGCTCTGATATGGTGTTGGAAAGAGTTAATAAATTAATTAAATGAAATCGATGGCTGACGGAGCTTGCACTTCTCTCAAAAGATTGTTTCATCCAAAAAGGAACAGCCAGACAACATAAAGCGTAAAGGGTTCTATGTCAGGTACGAGAAGAAGTGTTACATTCCCTTGAATTTTAATTCGTAATTTCTGCTTAAACTGCTCGACAAGGCTAGTCTTCAATACTACGAGAGTATTACAGTATCTCGCTTGATGCATAGTGTAGAATAACAGTGACTTGTTGGCCACCAAATTCTGCGACTTGTCTTTTAAATAGTACGAGTTCCTGATCGGATGCTGCACGACGTTGATGTCTGAAATTACGAGGATGATGAGTAATGTAGGCTGACGTCATTCACATTTCCCTTTTTGTCCAAATGATTCAAGTGCTTGTAATGATGGAATCCCTCCCTCATATAGGAATAATAAAGCGGTGTAGTTTCTTATAATTGCAGTCGAATCACCTCTTGAGAAAATCGGAGATGAAGAAAAAAATTCTCGATACTTGGATGCTACACCTTCATAAGACGTGAGCAAAGCTTTTTTACTTCAAGTTCGTTTGCTGCTGCACTGCACAGTGTCTGTACTTTCTTTTTTTTTCGCAAGTAGTTTTAACACAAAATTGTAGGTAAAGGCGAATTCTTGGGGGGTAAGTTGTAAACGTGAAAGACAGTTATATTTTGGAGTAAACTCACCAGATCCAACCTGGTGTGCTTGACTAGAGTCGTCCAATCAGGAGCATAGCAACTTACGCGGCTTCTTTTACTCCCTTGCATAAGCCGAACAAAAGATGAACCATGACGTACACAGCTTCGGCTTTCATACAATGATTGCTACTTCAGCTTATATTAGCCACGTTTGGACGAAAAGGACTTCTGCTCAAGGAGCCATCCACCGTTTTGCATCTTCTGAGTACTAACTTCTTCGTGGGTTTCAAAAATTGCTAGAAGAACAGAGTGTTGCTAATTAGTTTGGAGTTAAGAGCGAGATCGAGGTCTTAATTTCTTGTCAGGAGAAATCTTCTACATAGAGAATCCAAAAGCTACGAAATGATTAGAAACCCTAAATAGAAGATTTTCATCAGCTCAAGAATCTCTATATTTTCAAAGTCTAGTGAATTCATTGACAATATTTGTTTCTGCCGTTTATACTATTTATTCCCACCAGCTTTATCATTTCATCCAAAGAAACCTCAACATACTTGTGAAAATATTCCACGGCAACTTTTCTTTTCATAGAAGCAATTTCCATTTTCCTACACTCTTCACTAATGGGAGGTGTAGAGAATCATTGGTTAGTTGAAGAATTAGTGTTTGCTTGATCCTTTAGTTTGTTTCACGCTTCGATTTTAGTATTAAACACTTGAATGAGAGCGACAGATTTTTATTCTCTCACAAAAACCTTTATTCTCTTTATCAGAACAGCAGTTTGAACAGATGGACGTCATTAGCTATTGAGTATTCACCAAAATAAACCTAGTAAACCGCTCCACTTCAGTTTTTCAAAACATCACAATTTAAATTAAACGCAGTTTAGTCGGTTTAGGGTGGTGAGCAACGCAGTGAACTCTGCCCACCGCCAGGATCTACTAGTCAGTTAGGAAGAAGCTGTTGGAAGAATCGTTCGGGTTTTTCACAGCCTAGATGGAATCATCGACCCAAGATCTTCGCCGGCCGATGTAACGAGGGAAAGTCGCCGATGATGAGAGTACTGTAAGGCGACTGGGCCTTGTAGACGGCCACGGCTCCTCCCAACGAACGAAAGCAGACGAACAGTGTGGCGATACACGTCACAACTGAAACAGTACACATTGTTCTGCCCTTCAGACCATTTGATTAGGAATAATAAAGCGTGACTGTTGCATAAAAACCTTGTTAGAAATGTATTTATAGAATCTGAGCTAATCTGTTCTGATTTTTGACGAAACAGAGGCTTGTTGAAAACCCATGATTGCAATGAATATTCGAAAAGTTGCGTAATACTGCAGTAGGAAAATATCGTCGAATAAATGATTAGAGCAAAAGGCATTTTACTAACATTTTTGCTCAGCAATGAAATGCTACGAGAAACAACAGTAAATTGTTCCAGGAAAGTTTGAAGCACTAGGTGAAATTGGATTCTTAGAAACAACATTTTTTAAACTGAACACTTCATAAGTGCGAAGGTAATTGACATACTTGATCCTTGAATGGCCAGTCCTCACTGGTTGTACGGGCCTCGGCACAAACTCTAGTTTCGGAGATTTGCTGGTTAAGCCATTATGGTTCCTTGGAATCCCGAGGTCACCCTGGCCAAAGTCTGCTCCAGGTCGTCACCACCACAGGCAGTCGCAGCCATTGTGGATTAGAGGGAGATTTGCCACCATGTGACATTGATACCAAGACAGTGGTGGATCCTGGTATTGGTCCTGGTGTGAAGATGATACCGAAAAACCACGTTGGATCGGTCGTGTGCCGAATTAGGATCATTATTGTGGAGAAATAAAGCAATTCCTTATTTTGGTTCTCTCTTTCTCAGTATGAATAAAGAGACGGTATTATCGGAAGATTTATCTGAGTGAAAGTGAAAGTTGGTAGGAGAACACTAGTGCTTTGACGGCTAATTGCATTGATGGTGTAACCTGGATACTGGATTGTGATGTGGATACATAATAAAAGAGAGTGTATCTTCCGACTGAATTCACCCATACAGAGAAAGAGTTTGACTCTCTGATTCCTCCACAAAATTTTCAATATTTATTCAAGCCAACGGTACCAGACTTGTCTGGCTGGGAGGATAGCAGCACTGGCTCGATACATCGATAGGCCACCGCGACTCATTGTAAAAGCCAGAAATGCATTCAATCACCTCCAACGATACTTAATGAAGCCGAATGCATGGCGCAGCCCTCAGGGATTGATCAACGCCTAGACCTTTATGCTTTACTTGTTCACTCAAGCAAGAGCTTTTCTTAGAGCCGAATCGGGCTGTTTCAGTAGATTTATAAAGGCATTTTTTCAGAAGACTTCCAACGCAGGTTCTTCTTCGGTTTCGGCGCAGTGCCTTTCTGCCGTTGCAATACAACACATGCTTCTTTGGTACTGGAAGGCTTATTAATGTAGTATCAGCTTCCATCAGCATTCAATAATGTTAATTCTCGCACATTATTCATTCGTGGGGCTCGTGTCGCACAGCAGTTACAGTCGCTGGTCTTATCTCGCATGCAAGGAAATTCAAGCTGTATGCTGTGTACCGATCTGAAGTGAGCAAATTCACACCACAGTTGCCTGAAATGTAAGCAACACTGATTTGATACATCAGTAGGCTCCCGAATATCACTATATGAATCAGGAATATATTCAGCCACCACTACGGTGCATAGTTGGATCGCATCCGTAGTACACCCCTAGGAGATTGCTCAAGCCTGGATGCTTTATCCGTTATCCTTTTATCCATTTTTTATCACAAGAGGAAGTCCGAGTCAAAAGTATTCTTTTGGTGTTTCCAGAAGACAACAAGTTGTAAATTTCTAAGCCTCACAGTTTTTGCTTCTGCTCAAGCACGTATGGAAGTTACTTCTCGAGCGTTTTCATTTATCTAAGCAGTACCTTATTCCATCTATAAGCTTACAAAAAGGTTGTTACCACATACTTATTTATTCGGCTGACGTTTCGACCTCTTCGTTTTCCTCAGAGCCGATGATCCTTGTCCATGGTCCACGGTCCACGCGGTATCGTATTTTCGTTTCGTACTTAGAGGGATATCCGTCATTGGAGCACCGCTCGAATGAAGCAAACTCAGCCAGGAGCACTCTTTTATAAAGGACGGTTGTTGTTCATATGACTATCCGTTGATAATGGTTCCTGTTTTGTCTCTCCGACTAGTAGTTTTAGATGGAAAAACGATGTTCTCAGTCATAACGTGACCTTTGTCAAACATCTTGTTTTCTGTCTGCCTCAATCGTTGTCAATCAATCCATCAGCATGAACAATATCACGATTCACGAAAATTCATAATCACCATTGCCTAGAACAAATCCTGAATCTGTGCCTTTCCCCATCACTTGGAAGGAAATTTTGCTTCAGCCGTTCTGCGAGGAGATAAACAAAGCAGTTGAGAAAATTCCGATCCTTATGGGAGCATATCAGTTACTCCACTAACCGGTCAAAGAGGCTCTTATAAAGATAGAGAATTATTTCAGTCAGTTTATATGAGACTCACATTCGCTGAGGCTTATGAAGATGAGCACTGAGTGAACAACATGCCTCTGATCGTCGCAGTGCTCAGGTTGGCATATGTCATTCAAAGTGATGGCACTCTCCAGAAAAATAGTGCCCGAAATTGCTAGCCCTGCTGTGGCGAACACCATCAGTAGCATCTGGGTGCAGCGATCAACACGCCTAAAGACCAAGGATTTAAAGGCACGGTGATTCACTCCATCCATAAAAATCGCAAAGTTGGAGGCCGTTCATAAACGTTCACTCAGTCTAGAAATATGTTTGCTTCTATTCCGAATTCAGAAGAAGGTTATGTGTAAGCCGTTTTCCCTTAAAGGAGTCTTGTATTTTCTCAACAATAAGTTTTTTAACTTATTATTTACTGCCTATTAGAATTATTTCACGGCAGGGTATTATATGTGATACAACCGCAATGATGATGAGATCTTTGTGAAACTCCGGACCGCAGGTGTCTGTGGTGAGGAGCGAACGAGCTTTTACCTTTTCCGAGAGCTAACGCGTTCACCACCACATTCACACATAATACTCTGCAGTGAAGTAATTCTAGTAGACAGTAAATAATAAGTTAAAAATTGTGATTTCGACTACAGCTTCAGCTTAACTGGGTTCATTGCCGATTTGGGCCTTCCAGATCAATCCCGTTGACGGGTGATTGCTAATGGCAGTGATCGATAGAACCAGCTGAGAGACAGGCGGAACGAAAGACCCGCACAGTGTTGTGATGAACGCTTTAGCCCCCGGAAAGGGCAATAGCTTATTCGTTCCCCACCGCAGATACCTGCGGTCCGGAGTTTTGCAAATAAGTTTTTTTGTGTGTTTTCAAACTGGTATCACAGAATACCGCGATTCATGTGCAAAAGGAATCGTTAGCAATTTCATCTGAAGCAGCTCGAGCTATGAACGTTGACATAGTGCCCCCAACGCTTAACATCGTCAGCTATTTCTCAATTGAAAATTGTACAAACATGTCCATTTTCATCAAAACTCTTACGTTACTATAAGCTGGTGTACTTGCGTTTACCCAATCTAAGATATCAGCGCGCAAAACTCTCGAAGCCTTTTGGATAAATTACGATAATCCAAAGATAAACCGTAGGTAAAAATGCTTCACGGTCACACCTCGAGCTATGCACTGTGCTAATTTTTTTAACCCGAGTCAAGCACACTCTTCACCTATGTGTGGCTGGTCTTCATCAACTAACTGGGGAGGCTTACAAAGAACTAAGCGGCGAGTATTTATAAGGAGCTATCTTCCACGCCATTGATATTCCCGTAAATGACGACAAGGTAGAGAGAAAAGTTCTAGAGGTAGTGAATAACGTTTTCTTACTATTCTAGCAACTTGAAGGACACACTCAGGAACCATGACTTTGGCATAAGAGTTAAAACTTTTCCCTAATTCAAGAGAGAAAAGTTCTAGAGCTCGTCAATGACGTTTACTTACTATTCTAGCAACTAGAAAGACAAAGTCGTAAAACGGTGCCATGTTTTGGAATGACAGTTAAAACTTTTTCTAATTCGTATAAAAACTAAACACGAATGTGGGGGAAGGGCACAAAATTACAGTCTCTCCTTGCTGAGAGGAAAATGTTTCTACTTCGTAAATATTTACAACATTCTAAGATTCTTTGAAATTCCTTTACCTGGTGGCTATGAAACATAGTATAGCACAAATAATGTAAATAATTGAAGCCCAAATGGCGAAACTGGTGTTCGACATCGTGAACGTGAGCATATCGAACAGCGTAAGTACTACCCCTAGGGACAAATGAATGATTCCTAACAAGCCACCACACCGAGAGCACTGCCATTTTCGTGCGAAACGGTCGAGACCTATATTCATTAATGATTGCATTGAAAAGTAGGAAATTTGCCAACTTATCCAAAGCGATTTGCCACCTTAGTATGGTGAAATAGAGTTTTCTGATGTTTAAATCTGATGATTCTTACTACTCTAAAATAGCATAGACTTATAGTTTGCAAACCCTTACCGAGTACCCGAGAAAAAAAATACCTCATGTAGAATCCGGAGATAATGCGGTGCCTCTAAAGCCAGAAACGAAAAATGAGATTAGTACGGTCAACTGCTACTTAGCAATCTTTACAGCTGATGAGAAATTATTGTAAGTGGTCATTGATTTAAAGTGGCCCACAGCAAAAGCTCCGGCAAATTTTACATTGAAGGCCTCGACGTCGCAATAACAGCTGCATTGAATGGTGAGGAATTTGGAATCGGAATCTTGAATAAAGAATGGGGTGGATGGCCCTTCGGTTGCGAGAAATCCTATCGCTAGCTTCAAATTTTGGCTTCTATCCAAATCTAAACCGAATTATTCATGTAGTTGCCAAAAAAAAACAATGTAACGGGAGCTGGACATGCTACTTGTAACAGCGGAGCGTAATGGTAGACGTAATATTTACACGCATGGAACAGAATAACTATATGGACTACGGACAGGTGGGAAAGAAACACGTAAAGGTTAACAGTTTTGGCATCATATCTGACGCAATCTGGCATATCAATCATATACATTTTTAATTTGTAGACAACGCAACGTTTAGCTCTTTCGCCTGGACCCTTGAACAAAGTGGCGCACTAGATTACCACCAGTCCAGTAAGAGACACATTTAAACCACATAGTGCGTACCCGGTCCAGTTAAAGTTACATAGACGAAAGTTGTTTTAATTGAGCGTGAGCTTTCCGGGATAAATTAGATCACGGATTGTGGACGCCCAATTGAATCGCGTTACTAAACGAAATGGATGGTACTCCTTCATAACAACAATAAGAGGAATATGTATGCAGACATTCTGGTGCTTTGAAATATCGCTCTCACAACGACTCTTTTAAACACGCATGACTATACTTCACAGAAGATAAAAGAAAAGAAGAAAAATTTAAGTACTAAAGCATAACATATTGTAAATGACTAAGCACTTTTGAGTTCAATCTCTTAACAAAAATATTCTTTTGGATTGTTTGATGGTTGGTGAAATATTAATGAAAAATCGTTCACGAACGAAATCTATGAGCACAAATCACATGCATGGCCTCAGTGAACTCACAGAAAGGAAAGATCAGTACGATTGCTTTTAAGAAATCCAAAGCCGTGATTCTTGCTCATATTTTTATCCGATTAGTTATTAAACTATTCAAAAATATCAAGATAATCAAGATAAAAAAACCCACCGATACTGCGGTTGTTGCGAAGGATTACCGAGTCAGTAACGCTGGGTCGTGATTCGGATTCTTCCATGGTACTGATGCAGGACAGCGGCAGGCACAGAAACCTGCACTGCTCTCACCCCGAACCATTAAGTTTACAGCAGTCACCGAACGGCATTCCAAAGCGGTGGTCCTACCGATGAATTCGTTAGATAAGAAGCAAGACATCAGGCACTGGCGAGAACCCTCATGAAAGAGGAATTACGTGGCCGGAAGGAGATTAGTTAGCAAGGCGATTGTGAACGAACTGATCTATGTACGATGTAAGAACAAGGAAAGTACATGTGAGGTATAGAAGAGAAGCGATGACGTTTTGAAACTTGCATGCCAAAACAAAACGTATTGGTGCTGCAGTTGTAGTGAAAAGGAGCAGTTATTGGTCTATGATGTGTAAAACAGCTGCGGAAGCAAAACAAATAATCGCTGTTGAGCAGAAAACGAGGCCGGATGATGAGTAGCGGGCCAGATAGAACAATCAGCAGTAGAACAATATTTGTTTGAAACGACAGAGACATTTAGTGCTGTGAAAGTGTAAAATCGAGTGCTCTATATTGGTGTTTTCAAACATGGCAGAGTGTAATCATCATTGCTTTTCTCGACTCCCTCTGTATTTAACAAATACACATTTTTCCACTGCCATCCTGTTGGGAACTGTCTTCTACAGATTTCGAGCGAAACTATAAAATTGTTTAAGCTTTCACTTATATTAAATTTTGTTTGTTTGTATGACCCAACATCACATTCTGAGTGGATCAGCACATTTTCGTAGTCTCTTGGAGCTGTCATCCACAATATTCAGACATGAATGTGTATTGAGCTGCAAATTGAAAATTTTATTTTCTTCATGCATGACATAAGATAGTGGTAGGTTTTAATTCTCCCTAAACCCTGAGATAGCGTGTTGGAGGTTTTCCACACAAACCTGGTACTAATCTAATTTTTGATGGGCGTGGTTGTTCTGGAAAGGGTCGAACCAGCAATCAAATGTTTATTCTAGGCAGCCTCAGCTATTTTGCTAATCGTGCCCCAACTTTCTCATATTTGGCGTTTCCAATATTTGCTTAATATTTACAATCTGCGGATTTCAAAGAGGCGAACAATTGCTTATGATGGCAATCCAAATCTAATGAAATTTTGAACACTATGAATGTGTATGTGCTTGTGTGTACACCGCCCGTCCACAACCTCACCTTGGGTTTAAAGTTTTGATAAGTGTCGAACTGCGCTGTAAAGCCAGCCGTCATCTCCTCTCGCATATGGAATGTGGTCGACGTTACCATCTTACAGCACAGCTAAGAGTAAGCCCGTCAAAAATCACCAACGTTTCGGTGGCGGCCTTGGTACAAAGGCGACAACTTTTCTCCAATCTTCGATGATAGACAGTTATCTGTGGTAAAGATCTATGTACCGCCTGAGATGGCTTCATCGCGATTCCAAGAAGAGTAGAAATACCTCAATCAGCTGTATACCACCATTAGGACTCCTCACACCGAGTAATTTCTTAATTGTGGGGCAATGATAATAGCGACTCAATCAAATCATAGGTTGCATGGTATTTCAAGCGAGTCAGGTCACCACAACTCATGTACGACTTTTCATGGAGAATTATCGTTCCGATGCAGCATCGGCACTAAAATTCCCGTCTGCATTTTCCGTGAACTGAAAAACATCGCACGAACTTTCCTTAACGCACGTTTAGTCGGAGATCTTCCTCAGTTTCTCGATCGACTTTTTGCAATATTCCTTCACCTCGATTTATCAGCTTTTGTCTTCAATGGTCATGTTGAAAAAGAATCTCATCTCTCTCATTTTGTAGTCACATACTTTTTAGTCCAGACAAGGAAAGGTGAGTGAAATTGGTGCTTTACATTAACAACACTAAACGGCTACGAGATATCGTGGCAATGAAAAGCTCTTTTACTTCAATACTCAATTTCTTGCTGCAATGTTTTGCCAAAATCTTTTTTAATTAAGGGAAAAAAATCGGTGTGTTTATGGGAGGAAGGTGCTAAGTGAATAGTGGCAATGGTTCGGCACTGAAGAAAAAAAGACGGCAATAGGAGTGAGAGGATGAATACTGACGAGTAAATTTCAAACAAAGAAGCAGACTGAGCAACAGTACACATCATTTGAACACTATATCAACTAGGATATTGTCCAATTTCAGAGCTGACTACATAAATGAGGTGTTGATCGCAAATCTGAGGACGGAAGCCGTTGCACAGGAGCCGGCCGGCGCTGGAATGCGAACAGCCAACGAGCAGGGGTTTGTTTGGGAAATATTACTCTGTGGAGCTGCGATTTTTTGACGAATGCGCCGAACAGCGCCAACGCTCACTGTCGCTTCTCGATTGACAACCAGTTGTCCAGCATAGATTGATGATTCGATTCGGCACCAACATGCTGAAATAGTCGTAGTATTAGTGCGCTGTAGATATGCACACCTTAGATCACTCACAGGTAGTGTCAAGTTTGTTTGCGGTTCTGAAGTTGCAGCAGCTGGTGCTGTGTGTCTTACCGGAAGACGGACCAGGGAAAGACATGCGACAAAAGCCGAAAAGCTGAAAATGAAGACGATTTAAGGGCGGAATAAGAGATTAAACTTTAGCTAACTAACTGGAATTTGTTGTCATGGGTGAGGAAGCAGGAGAATAGGCGTTGACAAATAGGTTGGAATGCAGCTTCTAAACCGTACATTTCCAGCAGCATATTAAACTCGGACAGCTGGATGGTCTGGAAAACAGCGACTAATCCAATTCTTTTTGAAGTTTGAAACTCATAAAACCAACGAAACGCCTTGCGTTTCATTTTTCTCACATGCACGAATGCATTTACTGCGTTTTCTTCAGCCTCAAATCACTCAATTAGCAACATTTTCTAGTCACTTAGTCGTTCGAGGCATTTATTCCTCTTAACTGTGGATTGCAAACACGATTGCGATAGTTATGGGTTTTCAGGAACTGCTGGTAATTTTCCGATAACTAGAGAACTTGATTTTGAGCTTGGGAGGGCGGGGGGCGGGGGGGGTTGACTTACTTACAGAAAAAGATCCTGGTTGATCACTTTAAAGTCATGTACAAATTTTTTTTGAAATAACCTCTTAAATTTAAGTCTCTTTAAACTCAATTCTTCGTGACCACGAAAGGAAACATTGAAAATATGATCGCGTTCTGTTGCATGATATGTCACCTGTTCAGTCGTTTCAGTGGCTCGAAATACTAGTCTCAACAGAGAGGGAGGAAAAGAAACGTTTTGGCCGTTTCTCAAAACATCACCATGGTAAAACAAGAACAGCTGCATGTTGTTTGCAACTATTTGCAACTTCTAACAAGCTTTATTTTATTTTTTCAAACTGACCGCTTACACGAGGTTGGCACAAAACTTTTATAAGGCTAACGTTTCGACGTATTCGTCTTCACCGGAGCCGATGGTGCGATTCGATGGTCCACAGTCGTTAGCCCCCTGATGTGGTGGCTTATGTAAACAACACCGACTGCTGCAGGATGTCATTCTGTTAAAAGACAAGTTATTAACACCTGAAAACCGCTGCCAACAACAACAACCATCCATTATAAAAGAGCGCTGGCGGATGAGGTTGTTATTCGAGCGGCGCTCCAGAGAAGAAGATACGACTGGATACAACGAAGAAGATACCAAAATCGAGAAGGACGACTGTGGATCATCGACTCGGATCGTCAGCTCTGATGAAGACGCACACGTCGAAACGTTAGCCGAATAAAAGCTGTGTAGCAACCTTGTGTAAGCTTAGCAACCCAAGGAAGTTCCATTTTAGTTGATAAAGTCTATTATGTACCGAGGCATACTTAGTTTAAGTTGAAAGGAGCAGCTGTTTTCCGAAGCATTGAAATCGATGCGCATAGTTCCGAATGTGTTGAAATAGGCTCTATCAGCACAGTAGTAAATTTCTTCCACTAGTCACTTAGTCATATTCATGTATCTAATAAAAACTGATAATAAAAAGGATAAAGCTCCCAGCGTTGATCAATCCCCTGAAGGAAGCGCCATGGACTCGAATTCACTAAGAATCGTTTGGAAGTGATTTAATGCGTATCTGGCCTTTACAATGAGTCGCGGTGGCCTACCGATGTATCGAGCCAGTGATGCTATCCTCCCAGACAAGTCTGGTACCAATTTGCCCACCCCGGAGGGATGGAAGGCTTGGTGGGTCATGGGCGCGGGGATCGATTCTACGTGTGTGTTGTAGGGGCACCTCCGACCACTGCGCCACACGCTCCCTTCATGAAAAAAAATGAGAAAGAATGAAAAAAAGAGAAAAACTAGGACACTATTAAGTTCAACAATAGAGCAGTGCATTAAGGATGCACAACGATTTTTTATTTCCTTCACCTTTTTATATTACTACAACCAAGGGAATAAATTAGGCTAAGCTACATATCATCGTATTTTTTTATATGATTAAGGGTTTCATTGCGTTTAGAAAACATCATTGCTAAGTGTTTTTTTACAAACAAAACTAATAATGGAAAAGGTTACTTTGATTCTTGTTGCACCTATAAAATTCTTTTGGAGACATGGGGGAGGAATTCAGTCGAAGACATTACGATTTGACTATGTGACGTCAATTTCGCAAATTGTGGCGGGTATGATAAACTACTTAACTTGGCCGGCTACAACATATGGTCAACACGGGGAGATCGAAGTCCCGTAGGATAAAAGTTACGGCACATCCGGAGTCCGACATGCTCGACAAAAACCGCAACAAAGGAGTTCATCGGATAAACAGGCAATAACACCGAGTTATGACATTCCGGCTCAGAATATCGTACATTGTGATGTTGTGCGATCAACCAGTGCATCCCACATTCCAGTTGACCGCCGTTGCCAAAGATTGGTTCTCCAACAAATTTTTGCGTTTAACACCTGATTTGGAAGGCGTAACGAAAAAAACCGAAGCTGGCAAATAAGGAGCTTTTATGGAAAAAAAAACTCATCTTGAACAATCGAAATATATGGACTGAATTCAGGCATAAGACAAATTTTCGTCATTTGAGTGTTAACCTTTATCCACTGCCTACCCTTTTTTTCATGGAAAGGTATTATGTGAAATACAACCACAAAGATGCTGAGATATGAGCAAAACTCGGAACCTCGTATTTTCCTCACATAACTTGGACAGCACGTCTACACGAGCAGTGAGGAGCCCAGCATATTTTCCACTCGTTTCTTTGTCATGGGATCGTCGTCCATGGTGGTGACATTCTTCGAGCATGGTGTTGCATGCGACTCATACCGTAATCTGTAAAGCCTCAGCAATTGTGAGCACAGCTGCTTGGTCCTAGCCACAAGCACACTCGCCCATCCTGTAAGGTGATCGTTCCGGAGAAAGCTTGCATTTTCTTGGACTCCACTCCACTGTTTTTTTTCGCCCATCTCTCATCTGTTTTTCTTTTTATATGAGCGGCCAATCTATGTTTCGCCATTGATGTGCAAACTCTTGGATCTCGAAGGCGGGATCGACTTGGAAGATATAGACCTCGTATTCGAGCTAGATCTTGTAGGCGCCGATTAAAGTTTAGAGGGTATTATTTTCTTCCGCTCCGTAAGAGAGTGCTAGGAGGACCCTTGAATGGAGCATATGAGCCTAGAAGCCTAGACTGATGTATCCGTTAGCTGGTCGATTTGTTGTGGGCTTTTTCGAGAAGCCCACTCACTGCCCATATTGCTTTCTTTCCACTGGTTATTTCTACTTCTTCTGCTTCTAGTGATAAATCTGATCAAAAAAAATTCACGCTCAAATCTTTGTCAATGTTCTTGCGCAAAACATATAAGGCATTGAAGACCTTTAGTTTGGTTTTAAATAGAATGTGAAGAGGTCGAGAACAAAAACAAATTCAGTGTAAATCTGAAGAAAAACCAAAGACCGTCTTTGGTTTTATCCCATTGACTCTAGTGATGAACTGCCATCGGCAGGTGTCATTTCGTCTTCCCATAGTTCCCGAAACGCACGAAGATCTTCAAAACACAAAGCATCGTCAAAGATTGAGCCTCCGGTACCAGGATTTCCTTGCAGCTGCATGGTAGATTTTAGTGGAGAGCACCCAGAAACCACTTCCAAACGTCGACGATTTCCAGAAAAGTCTAGGAAGCTGGGGTACACTTGAAAGTAAACTACTCGAGTACTGTTTCCAATGTGTTGGGTCGAAATCGATGGAGCAGTTAATTATTACAATAATCAAGTCACTACAACGACCTCTGTTAAATCAAAACATTTCGTTTGATCTTAAATGAGAAATATTTACGACATTCAAATGTTCAATAAAGGATGACTATGTTAGCCAGGCAGCTATCAAATAAAATCCTGGTTTTTTTTTGAGCTTCAGACAACAGCTTAAAATAAGGATAAAGCTCTCGGCGTTGATCAATCCATGAGGGATGCGCCATGAATTCGACTTCAATAAACATCGTTTGGAGGTGATTGAATGCATACCTGGCCTTTACAATGACTCGCGGTCGCCTACCGATGTATCGTGCCAGTGCTGTACCAATTTACCGACCCCAGAGAGATGGTGGGCTTGGTGGGCCATGGGCGCTGGGATCGATTCCACGTGTGTGTTGCAGGGCGCCTCCTACCACTGCGCCACACACGAGACAACAGCTTGACATGGCAAAAAGATAAAGAGATTTTGCATCACCTAAAAAGTGATCTCAGACTTCTACCCAAACGTATCAAGTCCTTATTGATCAGCACAGTGTAACTCGGATTATACATGAATCAAGCATGTAAAAGACACATTCATTTTATGAACCGCATTTGATTCCAGTCGATTATGACCGTTGGTAACAAACCTTTTGTGTGGTGGCGTTCTTCAAGCGCTCTAAACTCAATCCCGGATTTCGCCTCAGAAGGTCTTCAATTTCCATCATCACCTGGCAATGACTTGATTTCTATGCGTCATCATTGTTAATAAAACAAGTATGCCCTACTGGATTCTGTTACATTTTCTTCTTGCACAGCTAACCTTCTAAGGATATGCTCAACTTGCCTTCTGTTCCCGTTAGGCCCGACATTCACCGTTAGCAACGAATGGACTTTGCGTGAAATAGTAAGTCTTTTTTAAAAATTTGTCCTGAAGGAGTAGTACTCCGGTTTCATTCACATTGTTCTTATGGCGAAAGAGGAACAAAAATAACCCGATGACTATTTAACTTTTTATTCACTATCTATTATTTTTTGTCCTAGGGTATTATGTGAAGTGCAACCAGAGTTATACTGAAATCTGGATGTTTTTTAAGTTTCTTCTGCTTCATCTTCACTGAGTAGTTGAGAGGAAGACAAAGCAAGGACTCGGTGGTGCTGTGCGATAACACGTCAGCCCCCGGAAAGGATTGTCGCGGGTTCGAAGCTCATCTGGGATTCCGGGTAACAAAAATATCTCAGCATTATTGTGGTTCTACCACGCGTACTCCTTTTCTTTTCTAGATACACCGTGAACAGATCTAAATGCGATGACTTAACAAGCTGAGAGACAGGTGAAACGAAGGACCCGCGTGGTGTGGTGGCGAAGGCGTTAACCTCCGGAAGGGATACTAGCACGTTCGTTCCCTATTGCAGGAACCTGTGGTCCGGAGTTTGCAAATATCTCAACACCGTTGTGGTTCTTTCCCTGCCGTGAAAATTTGTAAAAATGCAGTAAATGAAAAAGACAACATTGTGATTACTTAGTTTGTAAGATTTTGAGGTGATTTGTATACCTGGGCTCGGCATTTTTCTCGTGTTTCCTGGCTTGTGCTTTGTACGAACAACTCAGAAGCCTCATCTACATTTCTCGGACTTAGGGAGCTCTGGACTGAATTCAATTGTAAAGTGGTTTTACTTATTGCAAGAAAGGTGACAAAAGAAAATGAAATAATTAAGAGATCTTTATCAGGCATGCCGTGTTACTACTCACATCGTTTCTCCAACCTCTTCGGGTTTTTTTTCGACTTAGAAATGAGTTCAAGTACTTTTTTCGTATTCGATGAACTCTCCTCGAGGAGCCAGTTGTTGCAGAAATTTACGCCATGGTGAGGATGGTGAGTGAACCTTAATGTCATGTACCAATGAGTGTAGTATACCATTTCCGAAAGCATTAGTAACAAAAAAATGAAGAGAACTCACACTTGGAACAACCTCTCCAAAGCACTTTATTAGCGAGGGAACGCAGAGATATCTTCTTAGTTCATGGTCGTACAATCTAAACTCTAAGGAGTATCAGTGAGCCAGTGAAAAATACCGTGCTGCGGAGATACAGTACCTGCAAGCGTCCAAGATGCTCTGCACCCACTTGTCGCTCAGATTGTCAACGGCGTTTTGTAGGCCAGCTATATCTAAAAACACTGTAAGAATTACCTCCTCTACAACTACTAAAGGAACTGTGTCGTGTGGATATCTAAGCAGTGATGAACTTAATAATGAATTGCAAAGTAACGTAGAAACAGCATTAACGTCGAAGGTTTGGGATTCATTCAGCACTTTTTGTGCCTTCAAACTGTTGGCAAAGCCAGGATGTTCGAAAACAGGTACCGCACGATTCACTAACGCCTGAAGCTAAATTTGTCACCTCACTTTTTGAAACCGTCTGTATTTGAACTAAATGAGTAATCAGCAGCGGATCGATGTTCTATGCGCAAACGATTCCATAGTTTTAATGATTACAATGTTCTAAAGTTACAAAAATATTTTTTTCAAAAATGGATAATTATCTATTCAAAGTTATCCGCCCTTTCTGATAACAGCGAAAAAATCTCTTACTGGTTGGTAATGAAGTCGGAATTGTAGCAAGTGAGAGATCGAGCTGAGATATGGGATTAATAGGTGGCAACGGAGGTTTCTTGCGAATAACAAATGCGCGATCGAAGTCGTCAGGTCTGGAGAGACTGCAAGCGCTCAGAACGTTTCCACGATGGCTATGCGCCGTCGAGTAGGTCGGGCCCACTTTTTCGTGCTTAAGATCAAAGGGGTAGTTGCGTTTGAATTTGTTCTTAACCTCGTCGTGTTCAATCAACCGAGATTGTCCAGCTTCCTGAGAAGATCTTTCATCGATGACTTTGTCGAAACTCGCCGTCGCGACTGAGTGAAATTCATTAGGAGATTTGTTAGCAGATGAAGCACCGATTTTCGGTAGTACGGGCAAAGAGCCCAGCGTTGGTAGTTTGTTGCTCGTCTGAGCAGCGATGATTCGTCGAATGTCCGCTGGTAGCTCATTATTCATAAGGAGGCATTTGAGGTAGGAGTCGCGGTACAAAAACCAAAATTCATCGAGATAATCGAGTCATGACTGAATACGATAGCTACGCAACTGATAGCCATGGCAACAGTCACGCCTTAATCACACTCCTCCACGGCAACCGGAAAGTGCTCCGGCTTTTCTGGGAAATACCAACTTCACAGGGTTATCTCTGTGATTTCTTCTATGGATGAAGCACCTATCCTCCAAATCATAAAACATAATTACGCAGAAGATCCCCACCACCGGCTTTCTGTTAACCTCGGCAATGATCAAATAATTCTTTATACTTCTGTTGAGCAAACGCGGGTGTTACTTCATTTCTTCATCGCTTTAAAGCTAACGTCTCGGCGGATTTCGCCTTCCTCAGAGCCTAGAAGGGTCAAGTTGACTACAATCTAGCTAGCCAAACACCTTCATAACTAAATACAGAGTGCCGAATCAAGATTTCAATCGCGTTGAAAACAAAATCACTTTCTAGTAAAACTACTACTTTCTATAAGTCTTCCACTGAGTATGTCACGTAGAGACCAACTATGCAGAGTTCACATGGAAGCGTAATGTGCTTCTCACACTAAAACAACAGTTTTAAATACTGTGCGATATTACGCTTGATTACGTGGCTTTCCGGCATGCGCTTCATCTACGGATTCTTGGAATTTATGCAGAATGCCTCAAGAATTTTGAACGCTGTTGTTTCCAATTTGCGTGCGAGGATCGTAACTTCTGCTTCAAAATCTTTCGCTTTCGCGTTATATCTCTGTGTTCTATTCACGCATAGTGGAGCTTTTGGTTTAACCTTAAGTTTACCACCTGGGTGTTCATTTACACGGCTACAGAGTGGTCCACGCATTTCGCCAATCTAGCCGTCCCCGCACGCTCTACAAATAAACCGTACCCCCAACTCATGCAACCACAGGCTCCATCGTTAGGGCACATTATGCAATTTTGCTTTGTTCATAGACGTTCATACACGCGGTCGCGAAGGAACTGGTATCTTAGAGTGCTCAGTATTTCGATTATTGTTACTGGATTTTCTAGACCGCCCCCTTCCTAAGCAACGTTGCGCAGCTGCATTTATTTCGTTTGAAATAAAGGGGAAGATAAACGGGAGCTTATTATCGCTAGAGTTATCGTTTGGAGGCTTGGGCTTTTCCGTACACCCATCCCGAACTACAGTTTCGTAGCCGTTAGAAATGGCTATTTGCTGGGTCAAGTTTCGGGACTACTCTCTCTGCTCTCTTCCTGTGGACACGCTGGTTGCTGTTCGAAACATGTTTCTTAAAGCGCCATATTTGTGTGTGAGAGGTGAGAGAAGAGGTAATGAACGAGTGTATTTTTACTACTTAGCTTTTGTTACCATTCCGTAATGTAGCCGTTTTTGGATAGGTTAATTTCAGCATTAGGAAATAAAAGCCATTTTTCTTTCGGTTTCTCTCGAGGCAACCTGAGTGTACTTTGAATACTCATTCTATAGCACCAAATATTTGTCCATTTCCTCTTGTGCTTAACAAATGACAAAGCAGTCAGCTATATATCTATAGTAGTGTAATGGCCGGAGATCGATTACCGGTGACTTCAACCTAGACATAAACGCGCTGGCAAGGCTTGGTGCCAGTCTTTGTCCCTATTGTCAATGTTGCCAGTGCTCTCGGATGAGCGTAGTACTTGCTGGACCATCGGAAGATTGAACAGCTAAGGCACTTGAGTGTCGTCAACTGCTGCATCGTGAAGCAATACATGTTTGAAATAACGCAAAAACATCTTCAAGACGTTTCGCTTTATCGCGCAACAAATGAAAAGGAATTTAAAAGTCAACATCGAAAACTAAGCAACGAATGGGTCAAAGTGGCAAGCGCAGCAGGTTTAAGACACAAGACATTTCGCATCTTAAGATCGAAGTGCCAACGTATCCGGTCTTATACTTGCTTCTCAAAACCCATAATTTAGTATTCTCTAATGACCTGACGTATCCCGACCCTTGAACCTTCTAAGTTAGACCCACCATCAGTTGTGTAGACAGACCCACCGATAGAATAGCTTGGTTTATGAGCCGAATTTTCGTCCATTTGCTGAAAAACACAGCATCCCACCACACTAGTAGTCAAACGTTCCTGGATCGACTGCGTAACACGCGTCATAACAGTGCGTGTGTAATGGAGTCCTTCGACAATTACCGCCCTCCATACTAATGTGTCGAGTGAGTCCGCAATGCAAATCATTCGCGAGCTTCTTGTGCGACACGAAGGTGTAATGAACATGTATGGCTTCTCGACTCAGCAGCTCATGGTCCTCCTAAAGCTGTGCCTAAACTGCTCGACCTTTTGATGGTGCGGGAAATATTACCCACAAATTAGAGGGTTGGTAATGGGACAGCAACTCGCACCAACTCTTGCCATTACATTTGTGTCTAAAGTCGAAACAACAGTAATCGATCTCGAGGCAGTGCTCTACTCTAGGTATACAGATGATTGTCTTGTCACCTGCTCCACACAACAGGGGATGGAGAAATCTTTTGAGTTATTGTCAACGTATTCACCGAAGAAAAACCGAGAGAAAACTGGCTTCCATTTCTGAATGTTCAAATTAACCTATCGGAAAACGGCTACATTACAAAAATGGTACCGAAAGCGAAGGGCGCGTGTGGCGCAGTGGTCGGAGACGCCCTGCAACACACACATGGAATCGATCCCCTCGCCCATGGTCCAGCAAGCTTTCCATCGCTCTGTGATCAGCAAATTGGTACCAGACTTGTCAGGGAAGATAGCAGAACTGGCTCGGCATTTCGTATGGCTACGAAACTATATCCCCCTTGGGATAGATGTGGAGGAAAAGCCACGCCCCGATGTAATAATTCTAGCGAAAAACAAGGCTCCTTTCCTCTTCCCCTTTATTTAGAACGAAATGAATTCAGCTATAAAACGTTGTTTAAAAAAGGGCCGGCCTACAGAATTCGGTAAGAGTGACAGAAATACCACCAAACACTCTAAAACGCCAGTTAGTTTGTAATCGCCCATATGACCGTCTGTGTAGCACGATAAACTGCACAATTTGATGTCACGGTAGAGACGGTGATTGCATAAGTTTGAGTGCGTACCTAATCTCTTGTAAAGTGTATGAGGACGAATACGTTGGAGAAACGGGTAGGCCGCTCTAGATCCGCTTAAAAGAACTCTTAGTAGGTAAATCTAAATTAAAACCAAGCACTCCACTAGGCACACATAGAACAGAGAAGCGTAACGGAGAAGATTTTGAAATAGAAGTCACCATCCTCGCAAGGAATCCAAGACATCAGCGCCTAAAACTGTTGACGAGTTTTGGATTAATTCAAAAATTCCCAAAAATGACACTCGAAGAGGAGTGTCTTGTTATGACGCGTGACCTCGCACCATACCTCAGGCTGATTCAATGACCTGACACAGACACAGTTCTCGTGCATGTATTACTTTGTGCGGCTGCTATCCAGCAACTAATTGAAATACTTACGAAGAATAATACAGTGGGTGTTTAAAAGAAGCTGTTTATTATGCAAATGTAAATTTATGTGTTAAGTTCTATCTGCTAGGGCTATGAAAGTGTTTGGGTGAGTAGATCGCATCTCAATTTGACCTTTCCAGGCTCTGAAGAAGCTAAATCGCCGAAACGTCAGCTATTGTGTCCTAATAAATTCTATAATACCAAACTAGTGTCTGCTTATTGAAGAAAAACATCGAATGCTAATTAGCACAGAAAGCCTAACGGATGGATGGATTTGTCCTCCTACCACAAGAAAAGCTTTTCGAACTTTCTAGGGAACAATTTCGAAAAAATTCTGAGAAGAAAAGAGTGAATCTGTGATGATTCTGCGACCGTTACACAAACGCAGTGTGGTTTCAACATGTAAGGTGCGCAGCATGCGCAGCAACAAATTTCATTTAATTTTACTCGCTTGAGAGAGGCTGTTTAGAATATGGTTTTCTTAAAGCGTAACTTTCATGGATAACTGTACTGCAATCCTGGGTTAAATCCTAAGAGAGAGATTTCTAAGACGTGACTTCAAACAGCAATAAAATTCTAGTTGAACAGTTCTGAGAGGTATTGGATATAGAAAATTTTGAAATGAGTACGTGGAGAGCGATTTATTAGAATTCGTTGTTTTCTCATTTTCACAGTTGCGTGCAATCACAGACCCATTCAAATTGTGAACATCAACTTTCAAGTATTTTCTTCCTTTTTAGAGATTCTTCTTGCCTTTGTTCTTAGTTGCCTTTGGTGTTTCCTCAAAGAAAGTCTAAAAACGCTGAAAATGCACAGGTAGTTAATTCCATTGTCTTCATCAGAGCCGATGATCCGGGCTCAATGGGCCACATTCGTTCGCCTTCTCAATGTAGAGACCTCGAAGTCGTACCGAGACGGATCTTCTTCGGTGGAAAACCGCACGAATAAGCATGCTCAAATCGCAGTGCGCATGTATGTAGAGTTATTGTTGTTGATATGACCATCCGTTGATAATAATTTGTTTCTCATCGGGTAATCCACCCTGCTGCAATGGATATTATCTTAGCCAGCACACAGCGAATAACAAAACAATTTTCGAAGACGAAGCTTTGAAGAACATCCGCCTCGGTGCGACTACGAACGCGCCACATCGAGAAATCGACTAACTGTGGACCATCGACTCGGATCATCGGCTGTGATGAAGACGAAGACGTCGAAACGTTAGCCAAAACAAATCTGTTTACCTGACTCGTGTAACCTTAACGTTCTAAACAATACCAACCATTTCCTTTTGGTGACAATTCCCAGGATGGTAACTAATTCCTTACAGTTGGTTCTACGGTTTCGCAAAAATCCTGTGAAGGATGCGCAGGCTTCACATCGTATTTTGGTGAGCTGTTTAGTAGCGACTGCTGCTCAAGAAAATCGAAATTTTTTTTCCTTATTCCACGATCCGTCTGCTGTGCTGATCCCATTGCAGCTCACATTCGATTCGTTGCCTCGCATCCATCATCCGCTAAGGTCTTCCAGCCTTTACGCGTGGCTTCGACTACAATTTGAGGATTCGTGCTCCAGCATGGATATCGTAGAGTGCTGGTCAAGTGAATTCTCCCTGGCGTCTCGAGATATTCGAGCTAGAACGTTCCCACTTAAATTTTGGAGAGTGATTTCTTCAAGGACACACCTGCTAGCAGTTTTCTGACCCGGAAAGGCGAGTGGCTCGGTGATACATGAGTTTAATCGGACAAACAAAGAGGTCGTATTGGTCGACATTACTCCCATTGTGTAGCAAACTATGGCTTAACGTCGGATTTCGAGGGGCTCTTTCTTTGGCCGCTGACCATTAACGGCTTTTCGATGTTACTAACGCAAAACATTTCTTTCAGAATACGAGTCGCATTACTATAGTGATCGAAGCAGGCAGTAAAGCTGAAGATTTCACTCAATACCAATATGGGAGGGTGTCTCCGAATTTGCTGATGTAATAAATTGTGCATTTTCTGTTTCGCCTATAAGAAATCGAAAGCACCGTCAGCGCCATCGATATTTTTTGCGAGAATTCTATGAAGGATGAAATAAACTGAACAAGCAGTTCCGTCTCGTTTTAAATGAATAACGAAAAGTCTTTTTTCCGTACAAGCCGGTACCAATCTTCCGTACTCGGAACGATGAGAAGCTTGGTGAGACAGGACTGGGATCGAACTAGCAAAGTGCTCGTGATGATCGGCATTACTGCCACTGTGTAGCATGCCATGTCTTAACGTCGGATCGCGAATGCTTTTTTTGGCCACTGTACCATTAAGGGCTTTTCGATGATACTAATGCAAAAACATTTCTTCCGCAATACGAGTCGCATTACTACAGTAATCGAATCAGCGAGTGAACTAAGCAGTCCACTCAACACCAACACGGAAGCGTGTCTCCGACTTTACGAATGTAATAAATTCTGTCTTTTCTTTCTGCTTCTGTTTAGCAAACACGAGGTGTTATTTTATTTCTTTATTTACGTACAAGCTGACATTTCGGCGGATTTCGCCTTCTTCAGAGCCTGGAAAGGTCAAGTTGACTGCAATCTACACGGTCTAACGCCTACATAACCAAACAAAGAAAATGCTGAACCAAAATTTCAATCACATTGAACACAGAGTCACCGCTTTCTATGAATCTTCCACTAAATATTTCACGTGGAGATCAACCGCACAGAGTTCACATGGAATCGTAATGTACCCATCCCATCAGAATAACAAGCTAACATACTACCCAATATCACGCCTGATAATGAGGCATTCCTCCCTGCGGTTCATTTTCGGGTTCATGGAATTGATCCAGAATGCCTCGAGAATTTTGCGCACTTGTGTTCTCGATTCCTGCGCGTGGATCGTAACCCGTACTTCAAAATCTTCTCCGTTATGTCTCTGCGTCCTATGCGTGCCTACCCCGCACGCTTTACAAGAGATCAGATAAACTGTACCCGAACTCATGCAGTCACCGTCTCTACCATTGGGGGCAAATTATACAATTTTGCGTTGCACATAGACGGTCGTATAGGCAGTTACGAACTACTTGGCGTCTTAGATTAAATCTTCTCCGTTATCTTCTAATAGAAAGTCGGACGTAGGAGTTTCGGTCTTTTCTATTTCGAAACCAACTTCCCTTGAACCTCGGTGTAACTAATCATTATGTGTTCTTTCTTTGTTGAGCTTACACGAGGTTGATAAACAGTTTTATTCGGCTAACGCTTCGACGTCTTAGTCTTCATCAGAGTCGATAGTTCACCGTTCTCCCTTCGTCTCGATGTGGCATCTTCGCCTTCGTGTCGAGTCAGGTCTTCATCAGCGGGTCATCTCCTCGAATGAGGCATACTCACTCGGTGATGCCCCTTTATGCATGATGCTGATGGTTGATAGCTGTGATAGCCCAGTGATAGTGATTTGATTTTCCCGGACTATCGATCCTGCAGAAGTCAGTATCATTATCAGCTGGCAAAGAGCAATAACAATATTTTAAAACCGACTTTCCTTTAACCTCGGTATTACCAGTCAATATGTAAATATAACATAAGTTGCATTTGAAACACTTGAATAAGATTGAAACATAAATTTGCATTTGCATAAAAAACAGCTTCTTTTAAACACCCACTGTATTATTCTTCGTAAGTATTCCAATTAGTTGCTGGATAGCAGCCGCACAAAGTAATACATGCACGAGAACAGTGTCTGGGTCAGGTCATTGAATCAGCCTGAGGTATGGTGCGAGGTCACGCGTGATAAGAAGACACTCCTCTTCGAGGGTCATTTTTTGGATTTTTTTGAATTAATCCAAAACTCCTCAACAGTTTTAGGCGCTGATGTCTTGGATTCCTTGCGAGGATGGTGACTTCTATTTCAAAATCTTCTCCGTTACGCTTCTCTGTTCTATGTGTGCCTAGTGGAGTGCTTGGTTTTAATTTAGATTTACCTACTAAGTGTTCTTTTAAGCGGATGCAGAGCGGCCTACCCGTTTCTCCAACGTATTCGTCCTCATACACTTTACAAGAGATTAGGTACGCACTCAAACTTATGCAATCAACGTCTCTACCGTGAGATCAAATTGTGCAGTTTATCGTGCTACACATACGGTCATATAGGAGATTACAAATTAACTGGCGTTTTAGGGTGTTTGGTGGCATTTCCACTTTCATTGCCAAGCCATCCCACCTGTATATGAGCCTATACGCAGTGGCCGTGAGCAATTTTTTGGAGCTAATACAGCCTTGCCAAGTCTTTCTGTTTAAGTCAGTGACAGTGTGATTTCAGAATGGTGAAATTCTACTTTTATCAGTGTAATTACTTTGATTGTTCAGCCTACACTAAACTGCTTTAAGAATTTAATCGGTTACTATTTTGACGTCTTTGGAGCTGGATTGATGGAAGTCGCTTATCCACGGCCATCCATTCTAGCGATATGGACATTCGTAATCGCAGTCGAGTTGCCGGTGGAAAACCATCATCGATAGTTTCTAACACTCGAGCTGTGTGTATCTGTGTCTGGAAGTAGATATGATGAATGACATGACACTAATGTTGAGCAACAGAAATTCACGGTGATTTGTAAGTCTGCAAGAGCAAGGAAGTTGTAGGGAGGAAATTTAAGAACGGTCGACTACTTGCGTGCTTATCGAGCCCGCGATTCGTTCTTCTATAGTGTACACCACGGAAGGCTGGATGCGTGACAAAAGAGCTCTCGGACTCACCGATTATGCTCATGGTTGGTGCCCGAAAAGTAGTCTGCATCTCACAAATGTGGCAGAGAATCTAAAATCCGAAGTTACATGGACAGTCAGAGACTAGAGAATTTGACACATGAGCTATGATGTTAAAAAATAAGGTAGACCGGATACACCGCTGGTGGCTGGTCCAGGAGGATTTCCAACAGTTATTTTTGCTTGCATGGAGGCGATATCTCTCATTTGACCATAAAAATTTATATAATGTATTATCCAAGAGTAAGGGCTCGTGTGGCACAGTGGTTGGAGACGCCCTGCAATACACACGTAGAATCGATCCCCCGTGCCCATGTCCCACTAAGCCTTCCGTCCCTCCGGGGTCGGCAAATTGGTACCAGACTTGTCTAGGAGGATAGCAGCACTGGCTCGATACATCGGTAGGGCACCATGAGTCATTGTAAAGGTCAGATATGCATTCAATCACCTCCAACGATACTTAATGAAGTCGAATGCATGGCGCACCCTTTAAGGATTGATCAACGCTGAGAACTTTATTCTTTATGCTTTTGTTATCCAACGGTATGAAATGTGTCCTCTTCCAATACCCTTATTGTTTGCGATCTACAGCGTACGCCTGTTCTGCAGCAGAACTTCCCATAGTGAAAACAGCACAGATGTTTCCATAAGTCCAAATAAGAGTTAGCGTATGAACAAGAGTTCTAGGCTAGCTTCCCGGTATTATTGCTTCCTGAAAATAAAAACAATAAAAGAGGAGCATCACACTAAGAGTGCAGTGCTACTTGTTGTGTCCCCTTGTGCTTCTCTGCGGTGCGGTGTGACTGGAACAAATCGGGCTTTATCTGCGATGAAATTTTTTCGGTATTCAACGAAATCTATACGTGACTACCTATGCTCGGCTTCAGTATGGTATTCTGAAGCATTGTATGGTGATGTACAAAGAAGCATCCTGAGTTAGTTCCTGGTAAATAGTAGGGAAACATACCTTAAACCGAGATAGTCCTGCCTTCGAAAGAGCGACTTACTGGCGATATCCATGTCTGCATCATTCAAATCGTTATAGACCACTTTCAACTAAGAAATAAGGTTGTGTTCGTAGCTTTTCTATAAGCTTCAACGCTTATAAAGATAATGTCTCATATATGGTTCCTTTTTTTTCCAGAAGATTTCCTCATACTAATCTCAGAATAAGTGTCCTTTTTTCCCGAAGTGCTCGTCAGCAAGCGTTTGTGTTTTCCCAGCGTTCAGTTATGATTTTTTCTTCAGTTCCATGTTAATGAACTCTTTGATGCCAAGGATTGAGCAACTCTCAAATTTCTTTTATAGCTTATTCCACGAAGGACGTTAGTTCGCTGGCGGACTACCTCGCACGATTTTCATTTTATTCCGTGGTTGAAGGTTGCTTTGTACGGGAGTGCAGTTTTCGGATTCTAAAGATTGTATGCATTAGCTGAGAGGCAGGCGAAACGAAGGACCCGCATGGTGTGGTGGTGAACGCGTTAACCCCCGAAAAGGGTAATAGTGCGTTCGTTCCTTACCGCAGACACCTGCGTTCCGGAGTTTTGGAAATATCTCAGCATCGTTGTAGTTGTATTTCGCCTAATACCCCTGCCGTAGAAATTGTAGCAGGAAGAAAATAGAAAGTAAAACATTGTATGCACTATTAAGGATTTAACATTCGGCGTGATACGTTCTAAATGGGCCGATTAATTCGTCGCAATTATAGCTGTGATCACAGGGAACATTGCCGTCCTAAAAGAATATGGCCAAAGGTCCTATTCTCCGATCGACACGGACCAGCGACGATCTGTGTGCGCAACTTGGGACCTTCCTATCACTGTTGCTTCGATATTCCATAAAGAATTCACATTCGACTAGCACTAAACATGAAAAATGAGGAAAGGAAACGACATTTCACAAACCCGCGGACAAACCTCGCCTAAACATGAGCACATTAGAAGAAAACACAGCAGGGTTACGGAGATAAAGCGTTGTGATCATGCCAAACAACATTTGAGGATGTGTTCAGGAACAAAATCAGCAGAAGTAAAGGGCTCATTTCTGAGCCCCACCGACTATTGAAACGTTTAAAACTTGTAAAATCTGGAATATGAAGCCTTCGTATTGTGAATGGTGCTGATTAGGACTTGCGGTGACACTTGTGTGGTAACTCCGCATGCCTACTTTCTATTAACCTCGGCATTGATCAATAAGTTAATGTTATCTTGATAAGCAAACACGAGATCGTTATGTCTATCTTTACTTTACAATGGCCAACGTTTCGGCGGATATAGCGGCTCATGGAGAGGTCAAGACTGGTCACTTCTTTGCCCTTTTGGGCTCTCCTTCTAGCTAAGTGATTCAAACCTTTATTTAAGCAAAATGAAAACAGACTGCCTTCAGTAATCTTTACAATTTTACATATTTCACATTAAAACTGTAGGTAAAACTGCAAATCCCGTCTTGAAGTGATGTAAGAAGTTCGCTCTAAGAAGAAGACAGGCGTGCGCCACATGCCGGCTGCGAGCTCCGAGGGTGTCGTGCACGGTGAGCGAACAGATCTTTCATTCATTGACAAAGCGGTCTCTTAGCCGTTTACTTGGGAGCCGCTGGACGTCTTGGTCTGAAAAATAGTAGACTGAAACAAGTTCGGAACTACGACAATAAGCCACAGTTCAATCATTCAAAAATAAAATAAATTGTTTGATAACTCAAATGACCGACTTTCTATAGACTTTTGTATAAATAAATGATCGATATATCTACATGTATATATGTTTTTACGTATTGCCTTTGTTGAGCTGATGCAAGATTGATATGAGTTAGTCGTTTGTTGTTGTTGCTGTTGTTCGATGGCTGACGGCGACTTCGTCTTCCTCATAGCCTTGACGTATTACATGTAATAATAGCCTTATAATTCGGTGATATATCTATAGCATTAACGAAGATCTAAGACAAAGGCCTTTTTCAAAATTATTTCTTGACCCTAAGTGGGCCTCACGCGTCATTCCACGTGAACAACACACGCGTAGAACTAACCTGGGTGGTCCCACACGCAACAACACGGTGAGTAGTTTCCGAACAAAATGACGTTCATTTATATCTTCGATCTTTATTAATACTATAGATGTTTCACCGAATTATAAGGTCGTTGTTATACGAAGTACGTCCTGGCTTCGAGGAAGCGAATTCGCCGTCAACCATCAAACAACAGCAACAACAACAAACGACAACTCATCCTAACCACACATCAGCTTAACCAGAGCAGTTCGCAGGAAGAAATTACTTAAATTAATGTAGCCATTTCCACTGCCAAACATTATTATTGACTTATTGCATAACTAACAGCCTCTAGTGCCGAGAAAGCTTACCTGGATGGGACTTTTATTGAGACTTCGAGTAACCAACAACGTCAGTTGAAGTGTTTGAGTTCTGCGAAGAAGAAGTGCAGCTACAAGAACCAAACTTTGTTGTGAACATTCTTATCTCCATTCATGAAAAAGATGAATTCAATTCCATGGATGATGCGACTTACCGCCTTTCGTGTCTGGACTGAGAAGATCCATCGGTTGGACTGTATGACCGCGACGAGCATTGTGATGATGAAGTTGAACTTTTTTTTCTAAATATTTTAATGAGAGTAACAGGAACATCGGCTAGACTTTCTCCGTATCAAAGCAAATACCATAACACTGGACAGATATTGTGATGGAATAGTGAGAGAGAGAGAGAAAATAGAACTAGTAAACAAAAGGGTTTGTCTATGTCCTGTTTTTAATCAATACCAGTAAAATAAAAACTTGTGCCTGTAACACATAATTCTAGAGTCTAAATTCTAGAATAGTATTGACCACGATTTTAAAAGACAGGCCCCGGCGGTTGGTCATCAACGACTTTTATGAGAGGTTTTACTATCAAAGATCTCATGAGGCATAGTGCGACTCAGGAGTAATGATAACGTTGCTATCTATCACTCTAAACTAGGAGCAAAAAGTGTGTGCAGTTTTAGACTTCGAGAGACCTCAAAACGGAATCCGATCAGTTCCTTCTCAAACAGCGAGTGACCTATGTGATACCTTCCGAAATGAGGTAATGATGACTCTTGGACATGCATCATCAGTAGATTGCTTGACATGACCGGCAGTCGAGCTTGAGTGGCCTTTTTTTTGCTTCAGTGTAGTCCCGAAAGAGGCAAATCTTTCTTGTTAACAACTATCAACAACGACTATTGCAGCTTTAAAAATATTCGACAAGTTACAAAGGAAAGAAGGTGGTATCGCAGAGTAAATAGACGAAGAAGGTTTACCTATTTACTTCGCAAGCTTCCACGTTTTTATAGGTTCCACGGGAACCCCAACAACATGCTCAGTGGTATTAGAATCTTCAGAATTCACTCGCACTAATCTCCGAGCCTACATGGGGATGCTCACTCTATTATAGCATCTTGTCAATCTTCCTGATGAAAGAACGCTCAGAAATTACCACATGAGATTACGGAAAGCTGGTAAATAGCTTAATAGTTGGCGATGACACGTAGTCTATTTGGCGCATGAGGAAGTTCAATCATTTCATCTTCTTCCTCAATCAGAAATTTCGCGGTATGACTCACTTATACTGCTATTAATAGCACGTGTGAAACCAAACATGCGCGTGAAGAGCTAAAACGAGTTGCAGATGTTCACGTTTCAAGATTTTAAATCCTTTTCTAAATAATTTTCTCTTAACTATATGATCTTTGTGGGCACTTGTGGCGCAGTGGTCGGAGGCGCCCTGCAACACACACGTGGTACCTATCACCGCCCCCCATGGCCCACCAAGTCTGAATTGGTACCAGACTTGTCTGGGAGGATAGCAGCACTGGCTCGATACACCGGTAGGCGACCGTGAGTCATTGTAAAGGCCAGATGTGCATTCAATCACCTCCAAACGATGCTTAATGAAGTCGAATGCACGGCGCATCCCTCAGGGATTGATCAAAACCGAGAGCTTTATTCTTTGTCCTTTATATGATCTTCTAGACTGAATAAAGCTTACACTTTCATTGTGCTCCAGATGGAGAACGCTGGTGAGCGAGTGGAACTACTGAAGCGGTGAAAAACAGAAGTCGCAGATCATTTTCTTCATTGGGGTCCTTTAACAATGAACGTGGTTAATTTTTACTAGCAGAAGCAGTTTCAGAGAACATTGAGCCCTATATTTCCTCCTTTCCTGCCACACGTTACCGACTCGTGACTTTACTTTGACTTTCCTCCTTTCGATTTCCATTGGAATATGTGGTTCGATTCCTTACTGGTTTGTGCAAGAGCACGAGGTAAGATAATGAATTGCAAGCACAAATTCCTTGCAGCACCTCAGTATCAAAGCAACTTTCCTCCTTCCGATTTGGAGATGATGGTGACTGACGACCAATAGTTAGTGAACAGACCAAATGAAAGGCTTCTAAAAAGCCGGATTTGCATAGAAAAGGAGCAGCTTACACGAAAGAGCCGTCGACGTCGACTGCTTCCTGAACTAACGATGCTACATTAGGTAGACAATAGAAAGGGCATTTTAACGCAAACATGTTGAAATAGTAAGGACAGAATGTGAACAGTCGGCGAATTAATGCTGAACTCCAGCCAGCATTAGATTCAGAACTGTTACACCATTTGTTGTAAGTAAATCAAACACTTCAGACGTCGTCGAATTCCTGGGATTCCACACAACTTTTTTGACTGCAAAGTTAGTTAGCCTCAATTTTGCTGTTTATTGATAGGCCTACAGAAGGTTGTAATAAATAGTTACTTTGGCTATCCTTTTGGCACTCTGATCTTCTTTAAAGCAACAAGTAGTAGAGTCCACACCAGTTAATTCTCTCGATGTCTATAATCACACCAAGCAAATCTGTGGAAGCCTGTTGGAGCATCATACGAAAGGAGTGGGCTCAGTCAACAATGCCTTGTTATGAAGCGATTGCTGAATCCTTGCTGTCCAATATAACACTTGTTTCCAAGGGTGCAATGGATGCTATAGCAGTCGGAATAAGATTAGCTGACTCATTCTCTCTGAAGCTAAATCAAAGTTGATGTTCAAATTACTAACGATTTGGCCAACTCCTAGGACTTCGCATCTTTTTGGAGGCCACCGTCATCTACGACGGCCGTCTGGTGAATTTAATGGAAGGAGTTTGGCTAATGAACTCGTAGCTGGTGTTCAATACTCCTATTTACTCAGCGTGCCGTATTGAATATGTCAAGTAATGAGATGTGTGAATTAAAGGTTCTATGAACAAGGTAGTCATTTGAAGTTCCTCAGAAAAGCGGTGGACCTTTGAGCACCCGTCTTATTGTAGCAATCAAATTCACTGCTTCATCCTTCATTCAACTTTCCATTACTTTTCAAGCAAATCGTATACTCATACGTTTGTTGTTTTAGATACCAAAGTTAAAAAAGTATAAAAATGGTAGTAAAGGGTTAAAAGGCGGGCTTATATTACTGGACCATACCGATTTTTTTGAAAGTGTGAAGAAATAGGGGTTTGGCTCGCTTGAGTGAGTACCTACCTTTAGTGCAACGAGGTACACTACCTAATCATATACTACTACCGGTAAAACACTGGACTGAAGCAGCTCACACGGCGCTGAAAGTGGATGGTGCGTCTGGTGCGACAAAAATGCCCTTCATCGTTGCCGACATCGACGACTGACGACGACACAGCGAAGGCTGCGAATTTTCACTCGACATATTTGAGGTAATCACTGGTCTGTAGAGGGAGGCATATCACTCATGAGAGACTCTACTTACTAGGACCGCGAGATCTTACCTTCCAGGAACGGTAAGGGTGTTAAGACTTCCACCGTTAACTCGCTGTTGATTCCGTGTAGACAACATTGAGGGCCGACGAGCCGGATCCCATCCTATAATGTGTTTCCTCCATACCCTGAAAAAAGCTGGTTTTCATTCATTTACATTCCTATGATTTTTAAAATTCCCAGCAGAGACTCCAATGGACAAGGAATAAGCTCACTCGCAAACGACGTTTCATACGGGAGTAGGCTGATTTGAAGGTGATGCGGAAGTTCTGAGAAATAAAAGCGTACAAAACCGGATTGATACAAGATTGGCAGTAGGTCTGAAACATCGCCAAATAATTCGCTTTGAAGAAAATAGCACGCATTTAGCCTAATAATCAAACTTAAATTAATAATCGTCCTTTATTGCCGCTTTTCCCCTTAAACCTCATCGGATGGAAGGCGTTCCTAAGATTAAAGCTAAAAGCTCTTTAAAGCTGTCGGCGTTGATCAATCCATGAGGAATGCGCCATGCATTCGACTTCATTAAGCATCGTTAGAGATGACTAAATGCATATCTGGCCATTGTTCTTAAGGTTACCACATTTGTTCAAAGATCTTCTTTGTGTTTAATGCTTCAAATAACTAAGTAACAAGTCAACGACTTGAAAAGTGCCATAGTAACTTCTTTTTTATGTTTACACGTCTTCATTTTATGCTCAAAAAATACGAAGAAGCTATTCTGTGTTCAATGTGATTGAAATCTTGGTTTCGCATTTTCTCTGTTTGGTTATGGAGGTGTTTGGCTGCGTAGATTGCGGTCAACTTGACCTTTCCACGCTATGAGGAAGGCGAAATCCGCCGAAACGTCAGCTTGTACGTAAATAAAGAAATAAAATAGCACCTCGTGTTTGCTCGGCAAGAATACCAAAGAACACACTTTGAAAAAAACAACGTGGAAACGTTGCCTGATCGACCCATATATCTCGAAGCTGGTCTTTAACAAACTGCTTTCTATTTTTTTCCAGCTCAAATTTATTTCAATTTTTCCGACTTATTTTTTTTAACCTTTTCACTTGTAAATGGGCGCGTGTGGCGCAGTGTTTGGAGCCGCCACTGCGACACAGGCGTGGAATCGGTCCCCGCGCCCATGGACCCACCAAGCCCTCCATTCCTCCGGGGTTGGCAAATTGGTACCAGACTTGTCTGGGAGGATAGCAGCACTGGCTCGATACATCGGTGGGCCACCGCAGGTCATTGTAAAGGGCAGATATGTATTCAGTCAACTCCAAACGATGCATAGTGAAGTCGAATTCATGACGCATCCCTCATGGATTGATCAACGCCGAGAGCTTTATCCTTTATCTTCCTTTGTCCTTTCACTTTTTAAAATAATTTCCCGACAAAAAATTGCACTTGAGGAGTTAAAAATGTCATCGGCGTGCAGAAGAGAACTTGCTCTACCTGTTTACGAGTAAGTACGGCTTTTCAAAACTGTTACTCGAGCTGGTTTAAGGTTATTTAAAATTAAGAATTCTGAAAGAAGTTGAGGCAAAAGTTAGATTTCTAGAATTCCAGACGAAATCACAGCGGCCGTTAACACCAACGACGTATTTGAGGATATCACCGTCTTCTGATGGACAAAATACAGGTCATTCAATTGCTTTCCTTCTTAAATACGATCCTGTGCGAAAAGAAGTGTATAGAATATACCCGAAAAGTAGCGCGTTTGTTCCACACCGCAGACACCTGCTGTCCGGAGTTTTGCAAATATCTCAGTATCATAGCGGTTGCAGAGAATATGTTTGGTGAGCTTCAAAAAACTAGAATTTCGTATTGTTAGGATAAGAGATCTTGCATGTTAGTGCTGAGAACCAGCAGATTTTAACGATTTCTATTACGATTAGTAAAAATTCACTTTGAGTTGGTTTAAAGTTGAAAACGACGCTTGCCTTCGCATCGTTTGAGTGGAAATGAACTCATGTCGGCCCCTAAGTGTTAAAAGAGAAAGGAGAAGAGAGATTATAGTTGAGTCGCACAGCTGTGACGTCAAGGACACTAATGCCATCGTCATAACAGAAGTGAGTTATCCGACTCGAAAATGGTGACTATATTACATTAGGATGTGGTACTAAGCCTAAGCCAATATCGCTTACCAAGGCGTTGAACCCCATTCTCATGTGCTTCAGTGATGGTGTGTTCGAGGTGCGACAGATGTAGCCGAAAGACGTCAATAGCTCATCAACTGAAATTGGTCACAGAACTTTGAAATCTGCTTTAGAACTGTGAAGCTGACTTCAACGTTCAAAGTAAACAAAATATATAGCTTCCTACTAGCAATATATAAAATGTTAAATTTTTTTCCAAACAGCAGACTTTCTTTGCTTTAGGGCCCATATATTGCTTACGGCCTCACTATGGAATGTATTCCTTGTTGTAGAACTGGAATTTACAGTCCTAGTGTGGCCATCATGGATCCTTAAGCAAAGCATTCCCGAATTGATAGGAATAGCGTTGGACGATAGCACTTCACAATGTAATACTGATTATTGTTACTTTTTTGAAGTAATAAAATGAGTAGCAAAAACACTCCAAATCTTGACAATGTTAGAATTTTATGGACTTCATGTATAGCTAGGAAAGCCTTCATCTAGAATACAATTAATGGGCTATTCCGTCTTTCTACTTCTATACCGTCATTTTTAAACAACTCCTAATTTGTACGTGCATAGTGGTTTTTAGCAAACTGCTAGGGGACTTCGTTTTTTTAAATTTCGAATTCACGAGTAGTTATGGATATTTCAATCATCGAAAGACGAGGGCAACGCAAGGGGTTAAAGATGTTCCACGATGCATGTACCGGTTGTAGCTTTCACGTGGTCCGATTGGAACCACGGCCAAAATGTCGTGCCCTGTAAGTCTTTGACCAAATCACTCAAGACTATGCTGACCGGACTATTGTTGAACTTATGACTTACCATTACTAGAAACCAGAACGCTCGTTGCATTTTATAGTCCCGAACCCAGATCCCATATGCAATCATGATTTCCTTCAGACTTGCTGAGAAAACGGCGGAGATTCACGTGTTTGCTTCGCGCAGACGTGTCACTCGAAGTGCTGTGTTTCAAAGAAAAGCACTTTATCGCACGTCGACGAATTGAGGGGCCAGAAGTTGTGATATGGACGGAACAGAGTACGAGCGTCATCGTCAAGAGTGACCAGAATATTTACATCACAACAAATCTTTGTGTTTCGGGACACAAGCGGCAAAGCGCTTAACCGGAGAGAAATGTCCATCGCATTTGCTCGACTTCATCGTCAATACAAAGCTAACTAAGTCTCGTTTACTTTAAATGAAGACACCACCGTACAAACATACCTATTGTAGGTAACCAGCAAACGGTATACATGACAACAATAGAAATCAACATTTGCACGATCTGAAAAGTGATTTTTCTTCATGAATAGCTCGGATAGCGATGTTTCGCCACCTTCCTTGTTCCGTAGGTAGTTCTGGAGTTTTGCGCACCTGTTTTTTTGTTCGATTCTGCCACTCTAGTGCTTTTTTGCTTCGTGTAGGCGTTGATTGTTGACCTGGCGGTTTTCATACCTTGACTTTTTGAAATCATCGGAATCGCGCTGTAACCGGAAAACTGGGCCGCATCCGTGGCAGCCTTGCTGAACGCCACCCTAGATGAATGTTCTTTAAACAGTCGCGTTTTTTCATATCCTTGATGTTATCTACATATTTTCTGGTAGGTTGCATGACCTGTTCGCCTTCGAATGCGATGAATAATTAGTTTAATAAAAAAATCCTACATTGCATGAGAAAATGCCAATCTTCTCTTTGATGAAGAATACACGATGGCAGCAACACGAGCGTAGCAAATCGACATCGTCACCACTGGGAAGACGATCAAAAGAAGCATCTGAATCGGTGTCATGACCGCATGAGAAATAATGGCAACGTTTACTTTTTTATTTTCTGCCTCTGCAATTTTCACGGCAGGGTATTATGCGAAACACAACCACAAGATTCTGAGATATTTGCAAAACTCCGGACAGCAGGTGTCTGCGGTGAGAAAAGAACGCGCTATTACCCTTTCCGGGAGTTAACGCGTTCATCACCACACCATGTGGGTCCTTCGTTTCGCATGTCTTTCAGCTAGTTCTGTCGATCTGTGCTATCAGCAATCACCCCCTCAACGGGATTGATCTGGGGAGCCCACAACGGCATTGAACCCAGTTAAGCTGAGGCTTTGAAAAGAATGGAAAAAGAAAAAAAAGATAAAAGAAAAAAAATGAAAAAGAAGAACTGGAGTTTTGCAAATAATGACAACGTTTTACTGTAATTTACCTGGTAGACAGCATAGATCCTGTTCAGCCGTACCCGTGAATAACCGAGAAACTCATTTGGAAACCTGAATTGCGCATTCTTTTCCAGAAGATATTACGAAAGCACTGATTGTTGTTTTGATGCTAATCCTAGTCCGATGTTATATTCGTACAGAGATGAATGGAATAAATCCTATGCAGATAATTGCTTATAGTCATCAAAGCGCTGGAAACAAAGCATAAAAGGTCTAGCAAAGTGGCTGCTCAGCCTTACCTCCTTCGACACCAATAAACGCGATCACCAGAAAGCGAGATGTTCGTCTCGTAGTCAATTCGAACGGCTGTGGGAATCGCTAGAATTGCCGACAGTAACCAGATGAGCAGAATTAACTGAAAATCGGAGATGCATTTCAAAAACCGACTTTCTTTTAGCGTCGAGACGATTAATTAAAATGTGTTCTTTTTGATATGGTAACATTCGAGTGATAAAGAAATAAAAAGAATAGAATGCATAAAAAAATAAAATAAGTAAAAAAATAAACAAATCAACAAATTAATGGAATAGTGAATAAATGATGAATAAAAAGGATAAAGGATGAGGCTCTCGGTGTTGATCAATCCTTAACGGGCACTCCATAGATTCGACATCATCAAGCATCGTTTGGAGGTGATTGAATGCATATCTGGCCTTTACAATGACTCGCCGTGGCCTACTGATGTATCGAACCAGCGCTGCTATCCTCCCAGAGAAGCCCAGAGTCAATTTGCCGACCCCGGAGCGATGGAAGGCTTGGTGGATCATGGGCGCAGGGACCGATCCCATGTGTGCCATGCTGGGCGCCTTCGACCAGTGGTTTAAACCCACTATCTAAGTAACCAAGTAATAGTTAATTATAATTTCGACTTACTAACTAGTACAAATATATCTTAGCTGTAATTTCACGACGTTCTCTAACTCTATCTCAGTGAAATTTTCCAAGTGAAATAATGAAAGGCAATAATCATCTACTGTTCTTTTGAATGTCTGTATTAACAATAACCGAGAAGATTTCAGTGACATATTCACCGGTCCTCACTGTTGGATCTGCTCGACAATGGTGGCTAAGTGTCATGTCTCGTTTTCTTTCCTCTTTCTTAATCTTGAAGATATCTCCATGGAACCAATTTGGAAAACATTCCCGTGGTCACCGAAGAGTATGCGATCCTTTCCTCGACGGCTAACAAAAGAGTTAGTGCAGATCTCGTTGCTAAATTGGTTGCAACGTTTGACAGTTAACGAGTTCTTTCCTATAATGCTTGTAATGAATCTCGTTGTGCACATCATCAAATTTTTGGAGTTGAAATCACCATCAAGTGATAGTAGCAAAAATGCCTAGGGCCAACTAGTTGCGATTTTTGTGATACGTGGCGCGTGTCCAGATGTTTGACGGCGTTGAAGCTCTACGGGGCAGGTAGTTTCAGGAGACGAACTCCTTGAGAAGGTAATTGACATGAGTTTCGATTTAACGATAGCTTCCACATATGCATAAATATATTCCCATACCCTTGCGTGTGTTCACAGAGAAGTTGATTGTATGCTACGCGTCAATTAAACCAATAGGGCAACTGGGAAGTGCAAAGAGGTGGTTCAGAATCGCTTCTGAATAACAAAACCCTCGTCTGCTCGCAGAGACACGAGAAGAGCACGGGCGGGTTCATTTCCTAACGAAGACTTATTACGCACAAGTGTTTTCCTTTAAAAACAGCGAAAATAAAGGACCTTCATATCCCTTTGCCGAAAATGGCGTCGACACAGCGCTTGAGAGATTAAGCACGGTGGAGGTTTCCCTATTGAGACGACCTTTGTCGTGAACATCGATTCCTTTAAACAACTCGCATCTTTTATTGGAAGATTAAAAGATGTGCACCATTAACGGCTTTGACTTTCTTCGTCACACATTCTCCAATAGCAGCAGTGTATGAAACGATAACATGGAGATATTCTTTGTGGACTTGTATAAACTTGAAGAGTAGAAGAACCGATAAGTGGTGGCCATTTTTTTCTTTAAGTCCATCAACTTCAACATTAAGTTTGGCTCACTTGGGCGTCCCAAAAGCTTAACATGGGAACTCACTGGTGGGAGAGACTGAATTTGTCACGATGACCAAAACCACGAATAAGCAACGCATGCTCTCGCATGACAACTCCTTATTGGCGAAAATGATAGATTTCCAAACCAATGGTGCCACCAAGAAGTAGATCACATCATATCGTAAATTTAATTCGTCTGAATACCTTATGCTCGCTATAGTTAATCAGTGAAGATCCACCTCATAGAGTGGAAGAGCTGCGCAAAATAGAGCAGTTATTAAGGTATTCCGTCTTTTGTTTCTATCGAAACTATCAGTTTTTTTGCTTTTTTGAGCTCTTTTTGCTCTCACCCACAACTTTGGGGATTCAGACCCTATTACATATTTGCCTGTGATTCCTATGGATCCTTGTTGACATGTAAATTTTCAGGGAACGAAGATAAACAGCCTCCATGACTTTGAGAACTTCTGCATTCCCATTGTTAACTTGCCGTATTATTCACTATGACAATGGTGGTGTTCTCTCCCATGTATAAAAGATTAACTGTATAGAATAAAGTCATCGACGAGAACTATTTATTAGATTGATAGTCTAATAGATGTTGCATCTATAAATGTGCTAAGACGTGCGACCATTGGATCGCACTTGAATCGTGAGATGAGCCCATGGAGAAGTGAATGCTTTAAACTTCACTAACAAGTACAAAAGCATTTGCGATGATTATGAGGTCGCTGCTACATCATTAAATACCAGAAAGTTGGCGCTTGTGGCGCAGTCGTCGGAGCCGCCCTACAATACACATGGGATTGATTTCCGTGCCCTTGGCCCACCAAGCTTTCCATCCCTTCGGGGTCGACAAATTGGTATCAGACTTGACTGGGAAGATAGCAGCATTGTCTCGATGCATCGGTAGGCCACTGCGAGTGATTGTAAAGGCCAGATATGCATTCAATCACCTCCAAACGATGCTCAATGAAGTCGAATGCATGGCGTATGCCTAAGGGATTGATCTATGCCGAGAGCTTTGTCCTTTAGCTTTTAAATATCACAAAATATGCAATGGCACCAGCTTTAGGAATAGTTTTCAGAAGGGCCTATTGAGCAGTGTTTAATGAGCCAGTGAAGCTAGCAGAATTTCTTTCTAAAGGATTCAAAGTATAAGACAGAAGCAGCATATTTCAGCGAGGATTTTATTGATGCTCGCTCGGCTAGTGCTCACCTAAAGTCATGCCAACAGTGTTTTGCTGGTTTGACAAGTTTTTTTTCCGGAAAGCTCCGATCGACCATTGCTAAAAGCTATCCAGGTCGTCATCATTGGTGGTAACCTCCTTATGCTTTGGAGTGAGCCCTGCCACATTGCCACTAAGTTTGTTCTGAGATGCTGGCAATTCCCAATTGTACTTAACCCTTAGCTGGGAATTTTAAACGGAACTTCATTCTTCAACTCGGATAAGTTCGTTGTGGGACGAGCGGTTGATGTACTTCATATTTCTAAGCTTATCTACATCACCAGCTATGAAAAGGCTATAAAATCACTAGGGAATTTCCATACTGGTGAGCAACATATCAATTTTAGCGCAGTAAAATTTAGAAAGAAGGCAACACTGGGTGCTGAATAAGCTGGTGAAAACACAATGTGGAATCTTCTATTCGTCATACAAAGACGTCCCAAGAAAATTCCGTTCTAAGTTATAAATTACTGCCTATTCTTCTTAATGGCACGGTATATTGCGAAATATCACTTCAACGATGCTGAGACATTTGCAAAACTCCGGACTGCAGAGGTCTGCGGTGGGGAACGAACGCCCTATTGTTGTTTCCGGGGAGTAACGCGTTCACCACCACACTCTGCGGGTCCTTCGTTTCGCCTGTCGCCGTTTTTAATTTCAATTGGATCAATTTTATGTAAGATGTGAGGGAAGTTCGTAAACATGGGTAACATAGTAGACTAAAGTCGTCGTTATCACAAGAAAAAAAAGAAGATTTAGAGAAAACGTTGCTCCACTTTAAGCTTTGAGCGTGGAGAAGCCTTTAGAAATATCTAAATAAAAAAAATTAGACATCGAAAAACAGATGTTTGCTTTTTTTTACTGCTTGCTACAATTTTCACGGACGGATATTATGCGAAATCAACTACAACGATGCTGAGAAATTCGCAAAAGTTGGAATGGGTCAGATCGAACCACGATTTCCCTTTCCGGCGCTCGCGCACAACACACTGAACCACGGCTTCTTTACTCTGCGCTTCCGTCAAAACAGATACGTTTCTTTTCGGGCAGATGTGAGCCTTAATCATTTTAGCAGCACTTCTCAGTGAGATAAGTGAGACGGCGGGATACGAAGTCTTCACACAACTTAAATGAGTGAATTGGAGATTTCGCATTAAAATAGACGTGTTTGAAACCATGCCAAGCACGTGATAGTATTGGGGGAATATTCGGTGAGCATCGTCGTGTTGTTTTCTTTCTACTTTTTGTTATCGATTTGCTGGCACTTACAGAACTGATTACAACAAACCTTCTTTGCGCGTCCGATCGACGACAACCACATGTTCTTCATTGGATACGCGATAGCCAAATACCTGTAACAATCGTAATGTTATATGCACATATTAATGTGCTTGTTCTCAGTGTAAGAGATTATCATTTGCATCATCGCTATGCGGAATATTTTAGCCCCATTAGACGACTTGTCGGCCACCACCATCACGCGAGAGATTCTATCTTGCTTCGGTTTTTTTCCATGGGCGCTCACAAGGACCGGAATATGACATGCCGAAGATTCCTGACTAATCCAGGAAAATCGGTACGAATGTGGGATACGTTTCTATCACTAAACAAACTACTTGTTGGTGATGTAATACTTGAAAGTGACACGTGCAGGTGAAGAGTTCTAGTACTTTGTTCTGCCAACGAGCACACTAAGTCTCTGTAAAGCCAGTCGACTAATACGGGGTAGTGAAACGTGACGCCCTGAGACCTGATACATTTGATTTGATGAGAAAATAGTGGCTACTTTGAATCTCCGCGTTGATCAAACCTTGTGGGGTGCGCCATGCCTTCGCCTTCAATAAGCATCGCTGGAGGTGACTGAATGAATATCTGGTCTTTACAATGACTTGCGGTAGCCTATCGATGTATCAAGTCAGTGCTGCTATCTTCCCAGACAGGTTTGGTTACTCATTGGTAACCCCGGATGAATGGATGGCTTGGTGAGCCTGGGGCGTTGGGATCGACCGCATGTGTATTGGAAGGCGTCTCCAACCACTGCGCTACACGCGCTCCTACGTAACTCATACAAAATTAAAATGGCAGCTGAGATGAAACCACTAGAATCCACAAATCTTTGCTTAGAAAACACAAATTGTCTTATTGTACTAGGAAGAATTCTGACTTTCTAGAGCGTTCGACATAAATTTCTTCCACTTTATTGCTTCAAAGTCCATATTTCGAACACGAAAGCAAGGAAGAAGACGATGATGTTTCCTAATATATCGCTTACGCCGACGCTTGCCGCTCTTCCGGCGGAAATTTTAAAATTTATTTCCGTCAACATTTTCAAAGATTTACTATTGAACATATTTTTAATTTGAAAGGACACTGAATGTATACGATGATGGCAATAGAGTAAGGGTTTCTGTATACAATTACAAAATATCAATTCTTCATGGGCTCCAGTGATCGTCAGGCATGGAAGAACCATCTTTGGACTTTTTTTAAATTTAATTTAATTTTTGTTTTATTCGATCCGTCTTCACGTGTACTGTGTGGATCCCAGCACTTCTCATATTCGATTCGTTTCCTCGCATTCACTGTCCACGAAGATCTTACAGCTTTTACGTGTGGCTTCGGCTGCTACTTGAGGATTTTCATTTCATCTCGAATGTCGTAGAGTGGTGGTCGAGCAATTCTCCCTGAGTCCTGAGATAGCAGGGCTGGAGCGTTCCCAAGTAGATTGCAGAGAGTGAGCTTTTTCCCAGACAAGTCCGGTAAAAAATTCCCTACCCTGGAGGGATGAGAGGCTTGATTGGCCCGGTGATGAATCGAACTAGCACAATGCTCACGATGACGGACATCACTACCGGTGTGTTATCCATCTCCCATCTTCGAACTTTACGGATTGGAACTCAGTATTTAAAAAGGATGAATCCGTTGAAGCAAATACGATTTTCGAAAATTAGTTCCTAGGCCAATTCCTTCCCAACACTGGTCCCTTCAAAGTTCAATTGACTTCGCGCTACGCATTCACCTCGAGTCCGGACACGGCGCTAATGGCTCGTAATGTGAAAAAAAAACCAAAAACGGGAAAAAAATAAGGACATAGGCAATTACGACACTCAAATGCACAAGGCACGAGCTAAAATCAATAAGCATCGAAAACCTAAAATTATTCGTGAGCGGAAGAACGCTTAAGTACTTGAGGGACTTGGAACCAGCTCGTTCGGATTGTTCTCGTAGTCTATATTTCCTGTTCATCTTCTTATTTTCATCCACAGAATATAAGAAAATGTGGGTTTCTTTATCACTACAGTTACTACTGAAGAGAAACGGAAGTGGAACAAACCTCTCAAAGGAGATCATCGTCATAGTGAGCACGGAACAAAAGCACGTGAATTGCTGAATGTAGTGAACGGAATAGCAGGCGAATCGTCCCATGAACCAGGTATGGGACATGTACTTGACGAACTGAAAACGGTTCACTCCACCTGTAGACGACGTTCTTTTCAGCATTTCTGATTACTAAGTAAGAGGTCATGAAAGAAATAATTTGAAATTGAGCAAGCATCGTATGCACTAACAGTCCGGTTCTCTTAATTGTTTGCGTTATTTCCCTTCCTTTCAACGCTCTTAGTTTCCTCGACCATGCTAATATTTTCGAAGGATTTTAAGGACTATGTTTCCTTTAATCAGTTTGTTAGTTCAGAAGGTTAGTGTTTTTGAAAATACCATAATGGGGACGCAAAACCAGATCAGACACAAATCGGCAGTGCTCAACGACGCCAGGAAGACGTTCGTCACGTTATGCATGCGTTTAAAGCGATTCACAACGAAGATCACCTGAAACACAAGAAAACCTGTAGGAGGATGGAAAATTAAAAAGTGCTAGTCATTCTCTTTAGTTGTGTGACGCGCACTGAACCCCACTGAGAAATCTAGAGCTGACAGAATACATATTCAGCTTATTCAATGACTTGTGAAGGTCAATTGACAAGTCAGTATTTTTAAACTCCCAGGACAGTCTGGCGCCAATTTGCTGACCGTAGAGAGTTAGTAAAGGCTTGGTCAGCCTTGCAAGTGAGACTGAACAAATTACCACTTGTGTATTGCAGTGTATCTCCAACGAATGCGCTAAACACGCCGCTAACACAACGTTTTTCTCACAGAAACACTAATCTGCATCTTTGACCCAAATCTCTTCTCCAGAGATTTCGACTAGCACAAATCATCGCCTGCATACTTTGGTTGCCTTGGCAATCCGTGCCGTCCGGATAATTTTGCAAGTCATTTTGACAAAAACACAGGATGTCCACTATTCCATCGAGGTCACAAAGGAGCGCTAAAATTTGTTTTTTATGACTCCAAACACATTCCGAAGAAGTGCGTCAAGTTAAAGGTGCCTCAAATTTAATCGTTGTTTCCTATTCGGAACAATAAAAAGCCAGTAATTAACTAAACATATCGAGGGAGGCAGTAATAATCGTCTCATATGAGACACCATATTAAAAGACGTAAAACAAGCTAAAGCTCTCTTCCACGTGGGAGCGCCTTAGCACGGCCTTCAAGATTTCGAGAATTGACGCTTGACTCCACCAGCATTCTATGAAATTCGTAGGGAAGACGAGATTCTCGAACAGCAGCCGAAACATCGTGCAAAATATTTGAAGACCATTGTGGTCGATGAGTGAAGGGGAAACGAATCGAGTGCAAGAGGTGCTGGGATCTGCATAGTAGATATGATAACAGGGTCATGTAAAACAAAAAAAATTCAAGACAAAAGCTAGCCATTTGTGTTATTTTTTAATAAATTGTAGTGACGCTTACCAGAGCATTTCCAACGGTGCCAATAAGAAAAACAATCAAATACGTGATGGCGGGAAAAGCAGCCTCGAACAGCTCCTCTTCTGTCAGACCGAATAGCACCGTATCCGGAACGGTGAGGCAAATACTTACGCACACCTGAACGAATTTCACAAGGATTAATACCTTTTAGGATTTACTGACTAATGTGAACAGAGTCAGATTTTTATCTGCCTTCCTGCTCAAACAGTTCCCGATTCCTTTTTAGAATCGATGCAATGGAAAACCATATATATTTACAAAGATAAAAAAGCTCTCGGCATTGTCCAATCCCTGAGGGATGCGCCATGCATTCGACTTCATTAAGCAGCGTTTGGAGGTGATTGAGTGCATATATGGCCTTTACAATGACTCGCTGTGGCCTACCGATGTATCGAGCCACTGCTACTATCCTCCGAGACAGGTCTGGCACCAATTTGCCGAGCCCGGAAGGATGGAAACCTTGGTGGACCATGGACGCTGGGATCGATTCCACGTGTGTGTTGCAGAGCGCCTCCACATGCTCCGTACATATTTACGCTGCTTTAAATTCTTTGTTTATAGTACACAATAGTGGCATGTCACTAAAGTGATTACAAGACTCTCACCTCAAGGAAAGTGTGCAACGGGTGGGAGCAGTTGCACTGAGCACTGGTCATCTGTTCCCAGTCGAACTGCTCATCGTAATCGTATTCGAACGCCTTCTCTTCCACCATGTAGCACATCGGATCCTCCTCATTATCCATGGCCTGATATTAAGAGATTTCAAGAATGCTTACTGAAAAGTGCAGTTTGTTTCATTTCATAATAGAGATGTCAAATACATCTTCAATTCCACGACAAAGTCGTGTAATGAATACATGATATAAGCCCAGCGTTGGTTTTCAATATCTTTTGGACGAGTTATCTAAGACCTATGATAGCCGAGATCAGATGGATAGAGATGAATACAAAGGTGAGCTACAAGCAAGTGTTGAAGATGGAATGGATAAGAATGGGCACATTGGAAACGGAAAGTTCTTTTTTCTTAAAGCAATGATATTTTATGAACTCTCATTTCGTTGAACAGGGAGAATCTCTGTTGTGGCTTTCCGCGTGAATGCATTCGAATATGGAGATGTCGAAAGTCGAAACCTCTTTAACGCTTTTCAACATCTTTCATAATACGAGATGAAAGCTCAGAAAGATTTGCACGATTTGTAGTAAACCACAGAAAATCACCAAAACACCGGGTTAGAAAGAATGCGTTTAAGAAATAAGCAAGCGACATGGACGTAAGAAGGGTTACTATAGCGCGATTTTTACAAAGGAAATGCATTTAAACGGCGTTAATCTTATGTGATAATTAGGTAAAAGGTTGGCAGCCATAAAGTAGTAAGAGTGAATAAAATGACAGAACTTTGATTAGATTAAGGTGTTTAATGCCCATTTGTTGTTACTGCTGTAACAGATGGAAACAGCACCACTCAGAAAATCCGATGCTCTAAAGATCTCTTGCTGCCGTATTCTATATTGGACGGTGTGGGGAGTTTCGCTGAAGTTACATCCTTTTCAGTCAGACGAGTGGCTAGCTTGATGTCAGGTCGACGAGTCGCCGAGACATTGCCAATGTGAGATGTTTAATGAGCGAGAAAAGCCAACATTCTAAGACTTCAGTGATCAACCCGCTTGCGTCAACAAAGGTAAATGAGCTGGTTGAAGACTGAAGTGCGTACAGGATAAAAATACCCAAGTCAGTTTGATGACGCAACCCACAGAGAACGGTCTGACTACAGCAGCCTTCCCTATATTTGTAGTTTCGGAGTCAGACTTTCACGTTTATTGCTCTTCTTCTTCTGTCATTTAAAGATCATTTTGTAAAATGATTTGTTCTCTGATTTGATACCCTTTGGGCGAATCATCCTATTTTTTATTTGGAAAAATCTTCTCGACATCTTCGCCTGGACAGTACGATGACAAGAAGAAGAAAGTAGGAGAAGCACCGAATCGTTAAACCCTTACAATCCCATTGGCGAAATCAAACTATGATCGACAAAACTCGACTTCTGAAATGTTTTGACATCTGAGACAATCATGTTCCACCAACATCGAATTAAATTAACATAATTTTGACTTATTATTTACTGCTTACTCTTTTTTAGCGGCAGGTTATGCGTTGCGAAATATAACTTTTAGAAAAAAAATAATAACTATATATAACTAATAAAAAAAATATAACTAATAGAACTAGCTGAGAGACAGGCGAAACGAAGGACCCGCATGGTGTGGTGGTGAGCGCGCTACTCCCCGGAAAGGACAATAGCGCGTTCGTTCCCCACCATAGGCACCTGCGGTCCAGAGTTTTGCAAATATCTCAGCATCATTAAAGTTATATTTCGCAACGCATAACCTGCCGCTAAAAAGAGTAGGCAGTAAATAATAAGTCAGAATTGTGATTATAACTGCAGCCTCAGCTTAACTGGGTTCGTTGCCGATTTGGGCCCCCCCCAGATCAATCCCGCTCACGGGTGATTGCTGATGGCAAAAGATCAATAGAACTAGCTGAGAGACAGGCGAAACGAAGGACCCGCATGGTGTGGTGGTGAGTGCGCTACTCCCCGGAAAGGACAATAGCGCGTTCGTTCCCCACCATAGGCACCTGCGGTCCAGAGTTTTGCAAATATCTCAGCATCATTAGAGTTAAATTAACATAATTAAATAAGTGAGAAATAAAGCTGCTTTATGGAACACTCTAGATCAAAGATAGTTTCCAGTTTGAAAAGTTCTACAAGGAACGGCAGCAAATTCTATTAGCGAGGCGCAAGATAACCGCGGTCAGGTGGATCCCACAGAAAGTGTTTCTAGTGCTCTCATCAAAGCCTAGATGAGAACAAACCGAAAACTCCGGACGAATGTGAGTGTTTCGGCCAAGGGAAATGTATGGAACTGGAGAAAATGAGTCGTCTGGATGCGTGTTTACATGCCGAGTCAATATGGTAATCATGGTCACATCCTTTATTGCCATCCCTTAGAGATAATCTGCTCACCGACAATCTGAGCATCTCGTGATCTTAGAATTCCTGAAAAACGTTGGAGGGAGCTGCAAAGGCGAACATCAATGCTGACAGGATAAAAGCTTCGAACTGAACATAGATGTTGTTCAAGTCCACTTGTAGACGAGATAAAGAATCTTTCTAACCCAAAATTCATTTCGACAGAAGAACACTAAAAATAGATCAACAACAGCACTGGTTTTTCAATCAAGCAAAAAATTTTTTAACGATGAAGACATCGTTCACTCATAAAATTCCATCCGTTTCCATCCTAATTCTAGCGAAGTAATACTATTACAAGGCGACCTTCATTGAAGCTCGGTATGAAAAAATCAATTTACTTTCCTTCATGGATAAGCTAACACGAGGTAACTCAAAAGACCGACTTTTTTATAAACCTCGGCATAGATAGTTGATACGTTTAGTTATATGATCTTATAAACAGATCTTCTTCAGCTGATGCGGGGTTGGTATAGGTCTTCGTTGTCGTTGTTGTTGTTGTTGTTGTTGTTGTTGTTGTTGTTGTTGTTGTTGTTGTTGTTGTTGTTGTTGTTGTTGTTGTTGTTGTTGCTGTTGTTGTTGTTGTTGTTGTTGATTGTTGTTGTTGTTGTTGTTGTTGTTGTTGTTGTTGTTGTTGTTGTTGTTGTTGTTGTTGTTGTTGTTGTTGTTGTTGTTGTTGTTGTTGTTGTTGTTGTTGTTGTTGTTGTTGTTGTCGTTGTTGTTGTTGTTGTTGTTGTCGTTGTTGTTGTTGTTGTTGCTGTTGGTCGTTGGCTGACGTTTCTCACTGTCACACGTGACCTGGCGCCCTATTTCAAAGTGATATTTTCACCCCCTGGTGGTGTCTTGCTCGCGACCCCACGTGAACAACGCGTGGGCTAGTCCGATCCGTAACATCACGGTGAGTAGAGTTCCTGATCAATATGGCGTCTTTTTAAAAGTTTGATCTTCATTAATACTTTAGCTTTTTTTTTCCTCCGAACAATTAAAGTATTAACTTCAACGAAGCTGAGATATTTGCAAAACTCTGGACCGCAGGTGCCTATGGTGGGGAACGAACGCGCTATTGTCCTTTCCGGGGAGAAACGCGTTCACCACCACACCATGCGGGTTTTTTAAGTTTTTGTCGTAAGAAAAATGACCCGCATGGTGTGGTGGTGAACGCGTTACTCCCCGGAAAGGACAATAGCGCGTTCGTTCCCCACCATAGGCACCTGCGGTCCAGAGTTTTGCAAATATCTCAGCTTCGTTGAAGTTATATTTCGCAATATACCCTGCCATCAAAAAATAGTAGGCAGTAGCAAAAAGGTTAAAATTAAAGTATTCTTATACAAAAATACGTCCAGGCTCTGAGGAAGGCGAAATCCCCGAAACGTCAGCCATCGACGAACAAGAACAACAACAACGACAACGACAACGAAGACCTATACCAACCTCGCATCAGCTAAAGAAGATCAATTTGTAAGATCATACAAATAAATATAACACGAGGTAGTTACCAAACATTTATTCCGTTAACGTTTCGACGTCTTCGCCTTCTTCAGAGCCGTGTTCACCCGAGTCGATGGTACGCAGTCGTTCGTCTCCTCGATATGATGTCTTCTTCGTCGTATTGAGTCGAATCTTCTTCAAGAGAGCATCTCACAAGGCTGCATCTATGGTACATCCAAAGTTCTGCACCGCTAAAGGCGTTATCAGGTCGCCACTACAAGAGGTCACAGAAGTTATGGATCCGAAGCGGTTTATACTGCTTAGTGAGTGCCACTTTTTTTCCAATAGGCAATCACTAACGTTAGTGCCCAGAATTTTGCAGCCCAGACAGCTTTTTCCCAAAATATTAACCCTCTAGAAGCACTTTTAAGGTCGACACCCCATTCATTTTTAGAATTAGGTGGTATACTACTGAGAGCGCGGACAATCAATAGAATTTGTAGCAATTCAGACATTAACAACTACGAATGGACGGAAATTAGAGTACATCAAAACAGCAGGCTATTACTGAATCGGTTTCCTTTCCTCACGGCACGTATTATCTCAGCAGGCATGAAAGGACGAAGACCGAACGACGACCTTCGTCCGTCATCCGTAAGAAGGGACAAAACGCTGTCGCATACTGCGTACTGATAGGACACCGACAATCTCATGATTCTCGTTCACAGTAGGAAAAAAGGCTTCATCGTCTAACACATAAGCCTTGGTGTCAATTTTTCGACAGTTGCCAACACATCCTTAATAACTAGAAAACTTAAGGAGTTGAGAGTTATATGGATTCACAGAGGAGATTTGCCCTATCGATTTAAGAGCTGGAAAAACAATATTCCATACAACTGAACATTGCTGATAGCACCGTTATGTAAAACGTTGGCTGAGAGGAAAGGAAAATCAATGGCCTCAGTGGCGCAGTGTATAAACGTGAGCTGTCGGAAAGGGCAATAGCTGGTTCGAAGCGCACATGAGGTTCCGAGTTTTGCTCATGTCTCAATATCAATGCGGTTGAACTTCACATCATCCCTTGCCATGAAAAATATAACAGGCACTAAAGAAAGGTTATAAATTGCAACCTAACACTGGTATTTTAGAATATTCAGCATATGAGTGCTAGGCACCATCGTAGCTATACTTTCGAGAACTCCACCGCATTCTGCCGAATGAAACCCGCCTTTCACCTCTCGAAGCAGAAGCCTGAGTGGAATAAACGAGCAGCGTATCTTTCGTGGAGTCGGGAAAATTCGATAATAATCTTAGTCGTACAAGAGTGACCTGTATAGCGTGTATTAGTGAAGAAATACATATTCTAATGATTTGTATTTCACACCATTAAATTCATTGTTGGTGAAGATACTACCGCTTAAAATTGAGTGTCGAAATTGCTTTCGGACATTGACGGATACATTTCGGACAGATACGCGCATTGACATCAACACACATTGTCACAGCTGTGCCACACTTGCATTTCGAAAGCGGTTACGGATATGGAGAATGACAAATACTCTGAAAAAAATGAAGGAAAAGAAAAAATGACTCTTCGAGGAGAATGGAAGCGTCATGTTGGAAAATAAATCCTAAACGAACAAAAGAAGTGAGATTCACCACGTTTGGTAGAACTTCCTAAAAGTTTACTAAATTTCACCCATGGGACGAGTTTTCCTTTCCATCTAAGGTTTATCGATGTAACAAAGCGGTGAAGAAAAAAGACCAAGCTATCTTTCAAAAGTTCACAATTATGGAACGGAATGGAAAGTTGTTGACCTACGAGAACACCAAATGGAAAGTGGCGAACTTCGATTAAATTTCTTTTTTGTGCAGGATTCAAATGAATGAAACAAGTTCGAATGTCAAAAACAACAACATTTGTAATACCATATCGTCGAATGAATGAGTAAACTACATGACACCTTGATACCGTCAAATGTTCATTCATGATCAGTGAGGTCGCCCACGTGTGGAAGAGTTCGAGAAATCCATCCAGCCATGAGCCCAGCTACGAGTGAAGGAATGGATGCAATGGGAAACTGTGGTGAGCCTCGCTTCCAGTCACCATCTCGGCAAAAACCAACAAAAAAACATCGTGCCAGAAGAAAATGATGTGTCCCTTGAGTTGGCGAAACTCACATAACAGCTCTGATGCATTGCGGGAATAAATGCAATTCATTGGTTTCAATTCGAATTGAGGGATAAATATGGATTTGTAGGTAAATTAGATGACAATAAAGGCGATAGGTGTAAACAACTGAATGACTGGAATACATGAAGAATAAAAAGGAAAAACATTGATCAATCTTTTAGCTATGTTCCATACATTAAAACGCACTAAGCACCGTTAATGGTGGCCAAATGCACATTTGGCCTAAACAATGAGTTGAGGAGACGGAGGGGAAAATGGAGGTAGAGCTAAGCTAAAAAGTTGGATTTTTTTAATGGTGACGACAATACATCAAATCCCTCAATTAACTAGCCCACCGTTCCATCTAAATTTAATTACACAAAAAGGCGTTTCTTTATGAGCGAATGCATTGCGGGCTAGTGGGAGAAAAGCGACCACGTTCGCCAGCAGCGGTTGGAGAGACGAACGACTGCTGAGCGTTCAATGTTCAACCTCTTCCGCTTCAAAAGTTTCGAAGCTAGACAGGAAAAGAAGTTAATCAACATGCACTTTTGGCCGTGCTGGACCTGTATTAATGGTTGTTGGAAGGTCGAAAGAAGAATGCGAATTTGATGGAGCGTAGACAGAAAATAGAGTGAAATGAGTGAACTTGTGGAGAATTGTAAAAAAGTAGAACCAGATAGATATGAAATCGGATCAGATCCACAAGCACAATTTATTTTACTGGATATCCAGGATATAGCACACTGTGTTGATTCACGAGCGTACATCCATTGCTCATATTCGTCGCTAATTCCACTTTCGATTGAACTTTAACGGAGAGCCAAAGTTGGAAAATGGAGAGAAGAACCTCCTCATTCCGCGAACTCCATAACCTTTCACCAACGCCACCGTAGCACTGTGAAAGAGTCAGCGATGATGTGCAGCTCCCTAGCAGTATAGGATGTGGATTCAAGTTTCCGACAGCAGCGAGACAGAAAAATCATGTGAGAGTTCAGTTTTGAGATCACCCACTTCTCCAACTCTCAATCGAAATTAAATGGTGAACACCACTTTTCATTGGATGAGATGAATTTATCGACGGAAGGAGGCAAAATAGTCAGTAAAAGAGTTTCATAAGTATTATTGGTGCTAGAAAAGATTTTAGAAGCACTCTAGGAACCTCGAGGAGCTGAGCGGCTTTAATGTTCATGGCATTAGCCGTAGAAGACACTATACAACGTCAACAACAACTTGACTTATTATGTCCGCGTGGGCGTGACTGGATATAGCATTGCGTTCCGAGCCGTAATTATCCATCGCGTGAGTGAACAAGCTATCCCGATTTCTCTCCAGGTGTCATAGACGGATAATCATCACGTGTGTAGTCTAAAACGGGAGACTCATGAACTGCTGGTAATGAAATTGCTCTCTTGGATCTTCTGAGCGGATCAAAGGTGCTCCACAGAAGTGTTTTGCGTCCTTCGGAGCAATTTGCATTGATTAGTTAAAAGACTTCGAAGAGGTGTGGAACAAAAGCATGAGACGCCGTATGACTGGTATTTTGCCGGCTAGAGGATGTTTTGTTGCCAGGCCGTGAGTATAATAATGTAAAGGGATTCGTAGTTGTTCATCAGTTGATCTCTACAGGCTTGGAGATAAGCTTCCAATATTGTGGATAGGTTCGTTAGAAAAAGCTGATGGCCTAGGCTGTCCTTCTACCAAGAATTCTGGAAGGAAGCGTCGAGCACAATCTCAACATGATTAGTACGAAGAACCCTCTATTTCACGTTAAAGTTCAACAACTAACTACATTCTTGGCCGCAATGGAGCGCCAGGCCATTGAGGAGTGTGATGAGGTGTAATTATTCAACAATGTTGAAGTAAAAGCAAGAATAACATGGGTAATCTTAGAGTAAGCCAACAGATGCTTGAAGAAAACCCCGAGTTGGCAATCTGTAATTCCAACTCACTTCAAAAGAGAATCCTCTTGACCTCTTTGACATCTCCCACATGTGCCGCGATCAATTTATTGGAGGAATTTTTGGCCATCCACTTACTTTATTTGTACCACCCAGCTTTTCATTACATGCGAATCACAACCATCTTTCAAATGGTCTATTGCCCCGCATTAGTCAACCACCAAAGGTTTCAGATTTGCGTCTGGGCTCGGATGCCAATTTGAAGCATATTATTTTCCTCATGAATGTCGGGGAATGACGAGCGAGTTGTTTCTCCTTGAAATCCTTGGATAATTCTACTAACAAGCTCGGCACAAGAAATCGCCTTTCTTTTTTGGATCAAAGGCAGAGCTCATCCCAGGTGTCCTTCCACTAATTTGCCGGAAAGGACTGCGCTTCACACCCTTCATTTTTAGAATTATGTTCAATCATTCAATCCTATTTTCAATCAAGGGGGTGAATAGAACAATGGCAGTGATGTCCATCATCACGAGCGTAGTGCCAGTTCGATTCCGCCCCGGGCCAATCAAGCCTCTCATCCTTTCGAGGTGGGGAAATTGGTACCGGACCTGTCTGGAAAAAAATCGCTCTCTGCAATCCAATTGGGAACACTCCAGCCAGGCTATCTCAGGACTCAAGGAGAATAGCTCGACCACAGTTCTACGACATTCAAAAATTAAAGATGAAATGAAAATCGTCAAGGAGCAAGCGAAGCCACACGTAAAAGATGGAAGATCTTCGTGGACAATGGATGCGAGGAAACGAATCGAATGTGAGAAGTGCTGGGATCCGCACGATAGACGTGAAGACGGATCATATAAAATAAAAAAAGTGTTCAATCCTTTGTTGAAGAAAATTTTGTCAACCGTTCAACTCAAAGATGAATCCAATCTCAATGCGTTTAAAACCAATGGGTTTTTTTTTGAGGACTAACAAAAACAAGGGTGAGGAATATATTAGAGAAGCTCTTAAACCATTTGGAGCAGCACGTGAACACAGGAAAGGCTTTTAATCGATAAATGTCAGACATTGTGAGCGATTAGCTAGACGACAGCAAAATTAAATTAGCATGTGAAAAAAATCCAACGGTAGGAAACCAAGCGATTCGCTTTGTGACAAACGCTGCCCTTTGCGAACATCTAAACCCATGATAGATGTTTTATTCCAAAATAGAAAAAAAACGAAAATTTAACTTCGTTATTTCCGGAGAAATATAGGAGGAGATAGAATAGTAGCAGATTTAGCTGAGAGCGAGTTGATATCAACATATAAGGAGGCAGTAAATACTGTGAATGCAATGGATCGGAGGTTTCAAATACCTCGGAGGTTGCTCGTACGGCACAGCCATCCATATTAGTGAGTTTAACAGCTTCTTCGTAGAGAAATTGGTGGCCCACTAAGAAAAGATCATTAAACAACCATACGTACTGTCTATAAGTTAGCACCACTCTCAATGAAGTTAGTAACATAACGGGGGAAAAAGGGCCGCTGCGGTGAAGTAGATGAAACGTGAGCCCCCGGAAATAGTAATTGCGAGTACAAAGCCAGGCTTGTGTTCGAGTTTGGCAAATATCTCAGCATCATTGTGGTTGTGTTTCACATAAAACCCCTGCCATGTAAAAAATAATAGACACTAAATGAAAACTTAAAAATTGGAAATCTTACTAAGATTGTACATCTCAGCACGCTTTTTGGTAACTGTTTACTATCAGCAGTATTATTTTTGAGCCCTGTGATATATAGTAACGAGTGAAAGTAGTGATAGTAAAATAAGTATAGCTATAGTGAAACTTCAAAGCTGTCACTAAAGTCTTCCATTATCCTCACCCACGTGCTAAACCTGTCGAGTGCGGTTGGTTTACTCTTGGCACACAAAGGCACCAGAGTTTAGTTCAGAGCACTTCATTAATGGCTAAAAAAGACCGGTGAGCTTGGATAGCTCAGTGGTAGAAAGTCGTTCATCGTGAGCATGGTGCTGGTTCAACCCCGCTCAGGGCTCACAAAGTGCTCATCCCTCTGGGGTCGGAAAATTGGTGCCGGAGTTGCCTGTGAAAAAACTTACTTCCTGCAATCCAACTGGGAACGCTTCAGCTCTACTATCTCAGGACAGCAGGGAGAAACGACTCGACCAGCCTTTTCAACCATATTCATAAAGAAGACAATAATTCTCATGCAGTAGCCAAAACCCACACATGGAAAGTCCAAAAAACCATCGAAGGTAGTGGGTGCCACAAAACGAATCGAATGTTGGAAGTGCTAGGGATATGCACAGCAGATGGAACGATGTTTCATGTGAAAAAGACATCCGTGAATAAGTAGCTCAGCAAGTTCTGATAGAGGGATAAACTACTCTTACAGGTGGTTATAAAGGATCGCCTAGTGTGAATGTGTGGCATATTTGTTGGAGACAAAATCGTACAGCTTCCTCATTTCAGACAGTTTAATTTTACCATTTACTGGTCAAAAGGAGCCCATGGACAACTCGCCGAACTCTACAATCGGTGTACAGTGTCCTGATAAAAAAGCTTGTCGGGCTTTCGCCTGAAAGTGAAGGTGAGAGTTAATTGTTAGATACATTTCCAAACCCCGTTTGAAGAACTTTACAATCATTTGATTTCAAGTATTAATTAGAATCTACAGGTAGGATGTAATCCGCATATACGCAAGCACACTTGAGAAAATATCAGTGAATTTATACATGCATAGAGGAGACGCTAATTCGATAGACCAGAAATTGAAGACCATCTGCTAAATTATCCTGCACCTTAGTGAAAATAGATAGCTTTCAACCTGTTTTTAACCACTTATCGGCCGTTTGGAATGCGCTTAAGTGCTTGGAGACTAGAGATCTCCCACATGGAGGACATCCATCCGTATATCTACTAAATGGAGAAAACTTTCATTTCAAGTGACAGGCAAACAATTTATCCGCCTACACGTCGCCCTTTTGGAAAGACGTTTACGAGGAAACAACACACTAATGGAGAAAATTAACGAGTTGCGTAAACAAGAGGCCCTTGAATAGCCAAAAATGCTATTGATATCGACGATGACGAACACGGCAAAGGTCGTGGAAAAGTAATTAGTAGTGAGATAGACAGTTGTGTTGATATGATGCCACGGTTGGACATTCCTGGAAAGTGGGGATTAGATGTGGAGAGCGAGTAATAGCGTCTGAGAGCAGCGGCTTTGTGCTCATCTATCAATGGAAGTCTGAACGTGTAGTGATGGAGCTGATGTTTCATTACACAATTTCAATATCCAAAGTCGTCAAAGCCTCCAAAATGTGGCACGGAGAAGACATTAAAGATTCTCGATTACTTTGTTGACGTCGTTACCTTAGTTCATTGTGAGTTTGAAAACGTATTGCACCAGAAAAACGCAACATTCTACCATCGTCTGCTTTTGTTGAATATAGTTTCTGAATCAAAGGTGACTAAAACTGACGTTGGCGTTAGATTGCTTTGAATTCATGAGTTTACTCGAAGATGACAAATTTGTCCTTCACTTCTTGATTTTTAAGTGGCGTTTTCGAGGCACTCACTCTCTTTGGACGTGAGTAGAAACTAAAACAAGTAATTCTGCACACGTATCAATGCGATTTGTTTTACTCTTTATTTTGCCGGTGGAACATGCCACTTGCTGATTCACTGTCAATGGTCGTTGAAGCCCATGTTGCATAGCCGAATCAATACATTGGCATCGCAACTCAGGAATCGAAATCCTTTTTACGTACATATGTTACCCACTTCGGAGGTACAGTATCGTTACGGTAGATACATTATTACAGTACCTCATGGAGATAGTTATCGCAGTTATATAACACTATCATATATAATATTGTATTATCCTTATTTTATTTCCGGTAATGGGTCATTAAGGAACGAATGAATGATCTATTAATCCATTAGAGGGCGGATAGCACAGTAGTAGTGATGTCTGTCATCACGAGCATGGTGCTAGTTCGACTGTGCTCACAGCCAACCAACTCTTTCATCCCTTCGAGGTCGGGAAATTGCCACGTGAAAAAATCACTCTCTGCAATCTAACTGGAAACGCTCGAACTAGGCTATCTTAGGACTCCAGGGAGAATTGCTCGACCAGCATTCTACGACATTCAAGATGAAATGAAATTATTCAAACAGCAACCGAAGCCACACGTAAAAGTTGGAAGATCCTCGTGGATAATGGATGTGAGGAAACGAATCGAATGTGAGAAGTGCTGGGATCCGCACAGTAGACGTGAAGACGGGTCATATAAATTAAAATAAAAATAAAAAATGGATCATTACCAATATTATGCAGACATCACGCCACCTAAGCCGATGTGTTACGTTGATGGAAACGACATGTGCTCCTTGCCAGTGGACGGTGATCTTGGAAAAATGGGTTTTTTTCGGCAGCTTGAAATGAAATACTGCCGTCAGTGAGACGGCTGAATGGCACACAAGGGGCGAATCGGAAACCTACTTAAAAAACTAGTCGTTCTGCAAAGCTGTTAAACAACTAAACAGCGTGTGCGTTCGATTACCCGAAAAAAAGACACCATGGTCTGGGAGCCAAACAAGTGGAAAAAGAAGGAGCGAAATGAGGAGAGAGTTTTAGCAATAATTCATGAAAGGCTTGCCTTCGCTAATTACATGAATCACTCGAAAATTTCTATTTAATAGCATATTGCTGGTCCTGGAACGAGTTTCCTGTGTATTGGTACCAGGTCGTCAGCATTGGCAATCCCTGGTCTTTGAGGGCTGAAGAAGGGTTTGCTGTCTTTTGGTAATGTTTCTCTGAAGATGAAAACAGTTCCTGTTTTACTGTCAGCAGTGATTTCGAATGGGAATGGTGAACTCAGTTTGAGTCACTTTGTGAATCGCTTGCTGAATATAGTTCAACATGCAGGAACACTCTCTCTCGACTATGGCTCGGCGAACTGTTAAAGAAAATAAGACAATATAACAACGTTAATATCAGCGGCGGGTTAAATAAAGGCGTTTACAAGAAAAGTTTTTGAAAACTGATTTTTCTAGCAGAAAATGCTACACCTTTTCCACTAGTCTTGCTCACTTTGGGTCCAAAGATGATGAAGTGTGGCAGAAAAGAACATTCTTTCACAAATGGGATAAAGCCGTAGAATTTAAGAACTACTGGTGCCAAAAACAAGTTTGTTTATACAACACCTTCATAATAATCTTAAAAAGCCGAAAATTAGAAAATGACAAAGAGACTTGTGTCCCTAGAAGCGACACTGAGGCACAGGACCGCAGAAATTCTCCAACGCAAGCCTTAAATGAAACTCGGCTTTCAGAAATATATCAAGCCTCTTTGTTGGCAGCATTAGGCGGAACGAATGATCAACGAAGACGACAGTGTTTTAGTATTGGGACGAATCTCAGGAAACAACGTTGAGATAGCATCCATGCCTAGTGATTACTTATGACTGATTCAGCTATGTGTCTGGATCGAAAAAAGCAGCATGATGAAAGAGAGTGGAGTCAAGCTAAGAATATTTCTCGTTACGAATCTTGCAAATATAATTTTCAACAAGAACTCATTGCCTACACTTATTGTGCACCTCTCAAAGCCTGTTTGTATGGCAGCCATCTCTCATGTGATATTTTTTTAATACCTAGTATAGAACAATTTTAAGCCAGCTATAATTTAAAGCAGAGAGATTAGGTAACGTCAGGAACTTGAAATTTTGTAGATAGATAGCCAGAGAAGGGCTTCCAAACTTAGTGCACGCAGTTAAATAGTTCTCAAGGTTCCAGACCTCATGTGTCATGCGAAGAATACCGTGGACACCCCGAAACAGACAGTCGATGCCGATTCTCTACAAATCACTTAAGAATTTGCTTTGCACAAGAGTTCAACATTCACAAATCATCTTTGGTCTTAAATGCGTGCCACACGGATTTCACGATTACTGAGAACAATGTTGTTACACAGCCCTTTATTCGATAATCCTGTGCAACATGGAAGGATCCAATCCGTGGTTGTGATGTGTAACAAGAAGCTAACGATGTTTAGCTCTATGATTGGCCTGCGACAGACCTCCAAAACACTTTCTAAGGTCAAATTTACACAAAAAAGGAAGCGTGTGTCACGAAGCAGTGTGATGCAGAGATATTTACGAAGGCCCGGGCCGCAGATGCCTGCAGTGGGGACCGAACTCGCCATTAGCCTTTCCGGAGGCTAACGCGTTCACCACCACACCATGTGGATCCTTCGTTTCGTCTCTGAGCTAGCTTTTTAGCCAGCAGTGATTTGTGCTCCTTTGACCAATTCCGTTGACGGGTGATTGCTGTTGGCACCGTTAGGTAAAGGGTATTAGCGAGTTCGATCCCCTTCTCAGACACCTGGCGGTCTAAAGTTTTGCAAATGTCTCAGCATCATTGTCGTTGCATTTCACATAATACCCTGCCATAAAAAGGATAGGATTCACATTGTTTAGGCAGCTGTATGATTTATGGCTATGCAAGTGATCGAGAGATGTTTTCGACAGAATGAAATGGTGTGGAATTACGTGAGAAAGTGTAAAATTGATGCTGAGATCGAGTTCGAAGCCGCACCGCAAAGAAACGATTCTTGAAGGAGAGGCTTCAAACTCCACACTATTGCCATTTCCTCAAAAGCGAATACATCACCATTGTCATCGTACAAAAATTGCTGCTGCAGTCGTATCCTTTCCCCATTAAGGTCACCTGTCACCTGCGGGCCCGTTGATCGTCGAGTGACTCGAGCGGGCCCCAGTAAATCTTCCATTTTTCCCCTGTCGCGTGCAAGAGTAGCCCAGTGGGTTCTGCTCGCTCTAGGGACTTTCATCATATCTTTCTTCAAGGCTCTTTGTGAAGAACTCTAACCATCGGGTCGGTGGTCTTCCTGAAGTGCGTTTGACATCCCGAGGAATCCAGTCACTAACGGCTCTTGTCCATCGGTTGTAATTTATACGCATTACGTGTCCGGCCCACCTTATCTTCGACTGTTTGGCGCCAAACCAAATTTAAATATCTGAAGTTCTGAAATTCAATGAACATTGAATAGGCGATTTTCACAGGATACTCCTAGCATCGTCCTTTCGTCTGCGCATTCGACAACGCTGGGTGATCTTTCATCCTGTTTACACAGCGACCAGGTTTCTGACGCATACGTTAGGGGCAGGAAGTACCGTTGAGTCGAAAAAAGTGGGCACGGAGTCGGATGTTTTTTGTCCTCTTCGCTACATCCTCGATGCTCTTGAAAGCTCCCCAAGCCGCTCGTTTTCTTCTGCTCAACTCTGGAGCTTAGTCGTTCATCATGTTGATTTCCCGACCTAGATAGATATAACTGGAGCATTCGGAGGTATTCGTTCTGTTTAGCGTGAATGGGACATAGGAAACCAATCTGTTCCTTATGAACATAGTTTTTGTGAGATTTAATCGAAGGCCAATCTTTCCACAGACTTTATCAAAGTCGGTAAGCATACGTTCCGCTTGGCTGATGTTTGGTGTTACAAGGACGATGTCATCAGCAAAGCTAAGACGATCTAACTGCCGACCATCGGTTTTCACTCTCATATGATCCCATTCCAGTGTTCGCATGACGTTCTGGAGGGTGGCGGTAAATAATTTTGACAAGATGGTATCGCCTTGTCTAACCCCTATTTTGACGTCGATGTTAATATTGTTGTAGAATGAATGGTAAAATCTTGGTTGTGAAATTTTTTGTATAGCTCACGAAGAATCTTTATGCACTGAGTAGGGACTCCTTGACTATCAAAGGCTTCCATGGCTGCTTCTATCTCAATTGAATCAAAGGCTTCTGTAAATAAATGAAAGTGAGACAAAGTGGTCTTTTGTACTCTCGTGATACTTCAATGAGCCTTGTTATCGTGTGGATGTGGTCCGTCGCACTAAATCCTTTTCGAGACCCTGCTTGCTCACATGGCTCTGCTTCTTCTAGTGTTCTGTCAGTGCTGTTTAGGATGACTCGAGTGAAGAGTTTGTAGACGACAGACAGCAAGCAGATTGGGCGATAGTTGCCGATATAGTGTAGGGTCACCCTTCTTGAACAATAACACGCTCTTGCTGGTCTTCCACTGAATAGGGACCTTGCATTCAGACAGGTAACGTGTGAAGAGCCGAGCCAGTGTGTTTACGAAGATTGGCGGAAAGCCTGTTTAAACTTGGTGTTGTTCGACTTTTCACGGACGAAATACTATTTTCCATTTTGGAAGAAATAACTGGTGGTACAACATATACATTCTTTTTTGCTATCATATAAGGGCAAAGAGACGTGAGCGATTTTCTCCATTGTCTTTCTGGACGCTGTAACGGTTCCTTCTCGGCGTCGGAGTACAATCATCTTGGTTTTGAAACTGGTCTACAGCTCGTGCGATTCCACGGTGGAGTGTCAGCTTGAGTGTTTTTTGATATAAAGGTCTCCTGGTAACTTTTTGAGCTCTCATCTTTCATACCGCTAACGTGAAGCTGTTGAATGAGCCGATCGTATTCTTCGTCGATGTTATCGACAACGGCATCTTCCCAACATCCAACTGATAAATTGAATAGGTCCCAGTTTGCGATGGTTCTGGAACTTCGGTTTTTGAATTTAGCGGCTTTTTTCTCCTTTTCGCGAGAAATAGATTCTTGCACGAAGGAGGCGATGGTCTGACCCCTTGCAGAATTTTTGGGACAACGGCGACATCGGTTAGGCAAAAACATATTTACTATGATGTGCTCTATTTCGTTATGGCACTCTCCATAGGGAGATCCCACGTCCAGCGTTGAGGGTGGGGCTTCTGGAATTGCGAGTTCCATGGACGGTCTTGGTCGCCATGGTAAACTCAGATAGCCGCTCACCCTGTTCGTTCCATTCTAATCCATGGGTCCCAATGTGACGTTTTTCAAACGTTCTTCTTGGTCCAGTCTTGGCATTGAAATCTCCAATGATGACCTTGAAGAATGTATGGTCTTCTCTGTAGCACTTCTCCAAGTCTATATAGAGCGCTTCGACTTCTTCTTCGTCATAGTTTGATGTCGACACGTAAACGACGAGGATTGTCGAAGCCGGTATTGATTCACATCTAGTTAATCGTAAACGTCCGATTCGGGTTGTAAGCTTTTTCGAACGAATCGATGTTCATGGGCAAACTCGTGTTGACGAGAACCCCGACGTCGCCGACTCCTCTACTGTCACACGTTCCGAGGAACAGTTCTTCTCCGGTGTCATAGACGGCGTTGAATGGAGTGGCTCGTCTCGTTTCGGACAGGCCAATGACGTCGTACCTAATCCTTCTTGCTTGCATGAGCAAGTCTTCTATCGAGGATGCAAGTGTACGTGCATTATGGGCACAGATCGTCACCATAGTTCTTTGAAATCCAGGTAGCTTCCATTGGCCCTGAGATTTTAGCAGCCTCTCCGTACTCGTCCTACCCAACGCTGCGAAATTGGGTGCTCTTTCGGTGTCAGGGGAATGAGGCCCGTTTTTTTTTGCTGAGTTTAGCATTTTGATACACACGTACAGCTTACTGGGCTTTGAACGTGGGGGCTGGGTATACTCACGGGTAGCTTGCCAGGCTCTCCCAGAGTGGACATGGAGCTTATTTGTTGGAGGCGACTCCTAACCGCCTCCCATATACTTCCCTGTCACTTGATTGCAGGCTTTTGGCCGAATTGACTCGTAGAACACAATCGCATAAGCGAGAACGCAACCACACATGCATGCATGAATATGCCTAGCAAATACAGAAAGTATGCGCCAAATTGGCTCAACAGAAACAGAGAGTCCATCCCCTGGATCCATTTGTGTCTCAATGTCGCTTTCGGTCCGCGATTAACTCCCTTTACGCCACCTGGGGACGCGCCACATGGCCTCGAAACTGGCCGGCTCGATCTCCTTCATATGACTGAGATCAGTGGATTATTATGGTAGGTCTTGAAATTTCAGGAGTCGATGATCTTTGAAATGAACCAATGTGCATTGTTTTCATACGCACCGTGGCAGTTGCTGTCATAGAGGAAAAGAGGAAGGTGACTGCTGTTGACCAATTCGGTCGGAACTGCCATTTTCCGTGAGTTCTCAGTTCTCACTAAAATATCTCCGACGATGTGTATTAAACTCGGCGTATACGTGAGCAATAGATTGCACTTATATTAGAATCTTGTCTCAATTGCGGTATTGCAAAAATAAAATGAACCACTGCAGGTTTTCGCCATGGAGTCGATTCAAGGGTTGCAAAACATGTAAAGAGATAGTTTGAAGATGTGGGGAAGCATCAAACTTTGTGGACACTGTGTCCACTCGCAGTTAACTCTAAGCAGTGGTCAAGGAAGTGAAATACTAACCTTCTTGTTTAAAACCTTGGATCGCCACTTGCCTTCTTGCGAGTGAGTTCTAGCAGTTTTTCGGTTCGTTTCATTCTCTTGCAACCTTCGACCATGGTTGTACATATTCGCGTGTGGACTCAATTGCGGACTGGAATTTGATTCCAGCTGTATATATATATATATATATATATATATAGCTCGTTTACTCGTCCGACGAACACTTCAGCCTATCTTTCTGCTAGTCTTCCTCGAGGTCGTTTTGATTTTCCTGAGATCTACTCAATTCTGTCTTTCCCCAAACCTCGTATTCTCTTCTGACTGGTCCATCGGTGTCCATTTCTTCAAGCCTATTCTGCCTAATTTCGAAGGCGGAATATTATTCGAAAATCCAAAATACGAAGACCAACTCGGTGTTGAGTGTTGCAGTTAACTTTTAGAAGTTGTTGCTGTATTCCCCATGTGCCCTATTCGCAAATTCTTAGACATGGACGAAATGTCAGAGCTTGCCTGTGTTGCATAGCACAGAGCAGGGGGAACTTTTCCGTCAAATAACTGAGCACCTAGGTCGGTAGGGCGATCAAAGCTTTTTGTTAGAGCCCTGGGCTAGTCTTTATCTTCTACGAGTTTTCCTCTCAACCGATTATTCATGTTTATGTGGCAAGTATGAGTAGGGTGCGACGTGATTCATTCAAGACAATCTGTTCTTTCCCACACCAAATATTCTTCGTGAACAGGGTTTCCTTCCGACTGATTGGACGCGTGTGGCGCAGTGGTATGAGGCGCTTTGCAACACACATGTGGAATTGATCCCCGCGCTCATGGCCCAGCAAGCCTTCCATTCCTTCGGGGTCGGCAAATTGGTACCAAATTTGCCTGGGAGGATAGCAACACTGCCTCAATACATTGCTAGGCCACCGCCAGTCATTTTAAAGCCCAAATATGCACTCAGTCACCTCCAAACAATGTTTAATGTAGTCGAATGCACGGCGTATCCCTCAGGGATTGATCATTGCCTAGAGCTTTATCCTTTACTTTTTATCCGATTGATTCAAGATCTGAATTCATTCCAGCTTCGTTGAACCAAGCAAGTTTTCTCTGCTTCTTTAGTGCTATTCGAAAAAAAAGACGATTCCATGTCCTAGTCCAATGACTGAATTACAGCCGTAGCGCCAGGGTGAACAGCTTTGACGATAGCGTGTGGCACTTTGCAATGCGTTTACATGTTGTAGCAACAAGTACAAGGAGAAAAGGATGTGTCGTTACAGAGTAACGACTGCTGCAGCCAGTAACGGTGTTTCTATGTAGGACACGCCTGCACTTTGGTCAAAATGGAGCTTGTTGCTACATTGTTAACTGAATTCTTCTAGTTAAGGTTAAGAATAGGAGCAGATGATACACCCTGTAACTCTAAGACTCGATAAGCATTTGAATGTGGTCTACGCACCTAAATTCTAAAATCTAGTTTATTTTACAGGTTTTATCCGCCCCCCTCAAGATACGCTTTAGGATAACCTTCGCGAAAAAATTTGTAGAACACAGTATAAGATAATCAGAGAGAGGTTAAGTGGGTCTTCTTTAATGTTCATTTGTGTGAAAGCGCGCCGAATGAAGTTCTCCTGTGGTTGATTGTCCAATATAAAGAACGCCGTACAAAACAAACTTGTTATGTTTTAGAATCAGCATAATTTTGCAGGTGGAAAAAGCGATTTACCTTCTCGTGTTATTTCTCCGGTTCAGAACGATCCTGTCAACAAAAAATTCCTCCCTCTTCAACATACAACGTTTAACCGTAGTGAGTTTTCGAGGTGACATGAGAGAAAGATTGTTCTGTTCCGTGCTAAGGCTAACAGTTCGCTTCTCTTATATTCTAAAATGGCACCATGTGTTCAGCTTGTTAATAACCTAAAAGAAGAAGATGGTTCACTAAATGTTACGTCGATGAAAGTTCACAAAGTAGCAGCGTCTGACACAAAATCTGGTCACTGTGTTCTGTTCCACAAAGTTCTCGAAAAAAAATTTCTGCAAAAAATACAAGTGCGTTTACTTTATGGCATAGAAATCTCATTATCCGGAAGAGGAAAAAAATTTTCAGAGACATTTTAAGCATAGAATTCTTTGCTGAAGATTCATACTAGGAAATATTTATCACAGCGGCTCGAGAAGAAGTCACCTGACGCGGATTCCTTTGAAAATTGTAGGGATAGTGAGATGTTCGCATTCTAACTCCTTCTTTTACTTCTGTGACGCTTCATGTTTAGCATCTTGTCGAAGGCTCTCGTGCGAAAGTATTAGACTTCTTCAGCTAACATTCGCTGGTTACATATGCTACAGTTTCTGCAGCATTTGCCAAATCCATAAAAACTGGTTTCATGATTCGTTATTTTTCTTAATGAGCGCACACAAGATTTTTTCGTTGAGTATTCCATGTGGAGACGAACCGTACGAGCTCACATGGATAGGTAATGCGCTTTTCTGAAACTATCAGCCTGAGATATTGTGTGCGATTACGTGTGGTAACGAAGCAGTTCTCAAGGCGGTTCCCTTCTAGATTCTTGGAATTTATCCAGAATGCTTCAAGGGCTTTACGCGCTGAAGCTTCAGAATTATTTGCTAGGATTATGACTTCTACTTCAGATTCTTTCTCGTTGTGTGTTTGTGTCCTGTGCACGATTAATGGAGTATTTGGTTTAACTTTACGCTTACCGTCTAGATGTTCATTTATGTGGATGCAGAGTGATCTACCATTTTCGTCAATTTATTCGTCGTCGCAATCTTTGCAAAGAAAAATCGGATAAATGGTACCCGAGCTCATGCACTCACCGGCAGTACCGTTAGGGTATATAATGGATTTTTGCGTTGTACATAGACGATTGTGCAAGCGATTAAGCACTAGCAAACCTCTTAGAGTGTTCAGTGGTATTTCAATCTGTTGCCGAATCCTCTGAACCAACCAATTTTGTGCAATGTTTTGTAACTGTGCTTGTTTCGTTGGCAACGAAAGGCGGGGTAAACAAGATCTTATTCCTGGTGGTCCTTCCTCTAAAGCTTTCCCTTGGATCTTCCATTTCGTATCCATTGAAAATGGCTATTTTCCGTGCCAGTTTTGGGAGATTCGTACTTCCTATCTCTTGCCGTGCTACACTGTTGCTGTTCGAAATATGTTTCTCACAAGCGCACTCTTGTGTTTGATGGGTGGGTGTGAAAGTAATGAACCAATATGTTTTTGTTACTTGGCTTTCGGCATCATTTTTTGACGTAGTTGTTTTCAGGCAGGTTGATGTGAAAACTTGAGAATGGAAACTGGCCTTTCCTTGGTTTCGCTTGGGTGATATTTATGTACTCTGATTTAGCAATCCAGAACATTTATTCATGTCCTCTTGTGTTGATGGGCGGATATCGAGCACGGCTCGAACCTCAGAAATAAACGCAATTGCAATGCTTGATGCCAGTCACTTCCTCAATGGCAACCATCTCATTTGTGGCAAATACTTTTCGGGTCATCTGAAAATTGAGTAGTTTGGGCGCTCCTTTAAAAGGGCCGAGAGCTGTTGAATCGAAAAGCTATACGAAAATTAAAGACCTTCGCCTTGATATCTAACCGTCGGTGGTCTCCCTGCTGTACTCTTGACATCACACAGAAAATCTTCTCTTAAGCCGTTGTCGTTACTACTTATCACTTATCCACCGCACTTGGTTTTCGATTTATGTGTGTACTACTTCTGTTTTTCTTCCTCATACATGCAAGCCGGATCATCAAGACTCATAACGGATTTGCACATTGCTATATGCACCTGTAATCTCCTAAATGACTATGACAATAGCGCTGAGCGCTTCATTTTGCTTAAATTTCATGTGAATTTAGGGCATATGTTGAGCAAGGAAGCATCGCACGTTCCAAAACGTGCGCAAGGGTTATATGTGCACGAAGATCTCTATCCGTACCTCTACATTCTGAATCGCTTTGAAAGTTCTCAGATCCACACGTTTTCTGTTACTCATCTTTACACCTATGTTCTTAATAAATTTGGTATCTTACCCTATTTACATATTGCTGGAGTGCTTGGAGGTATTCGTTTAGCTGAGCGAGAATCCGGTGTCACAAAGGGATCCACTTCTTATGGAAAGTGTTGTCTTCAGATAGAGGAAGGCCAATTTTCCTACAACTATTGTCTAAGTCGTGTAACATTCGTTCTGCTTGACTAATGCCTGCCATAGTAGGTCACCACCGTCAACAAAGCGAAGATTTCGAAGCTATTATTCATCTACTTTCTCCGTTGTCGTATTCTAGCTTTTAACTGACTGCTTAAACCAAGCTGTAAACAATTTTGACGAGATTTTATCGCATTAGAGAACTTCATCGTGCACATCAATTATGATAGAGTAGTTGAATAGTACAATTCCGACAATGAAGTTCTTATACTTACGAATAGCCCTTGTTGATCTGATGCAAGGTTGGTAGCTGATGCTGTTGTGCTTCAACGGCTGACGTTTCAGCTACTTCGCCTTCTTCACAGCTCAATTATTAGTACCCAGGTTTACTGAAAGTCGGGGCTTTGAAGTTGCTATAGTTGCCACAGTAAATGCAAGGTCTTCTTTATGTACTAAACAAAGACGCCCTAGCGGCGTTTCATAGCTTTAGTGACTACTCGTGCCCAAACTGAGCCCGAGACCTTATTTAATTCGACTAGTGTAGGACAGAGCGGCCTTTGTTATTCTCACGTTACTTAAATGAGTCTCGTGGTCGTATAAATATAATCTAGTCTGTCAAATTCTTTTCGAATTTCTGACTCTTTGTATTTCTGCCCTTCGACCAATGTCGTATTAATCCTATTGAGGACAACTCAAATGGAAACTCTGCAAAAGACAGAGGGCAACAGGATTAGATCATCGTTCTTAATGTTGTGGACTTCGCTGTTTTTGTAGTTAAAACGCTGTTTATCTGGTCTCCCATTGATAAAGTAGAGCCAGTGTGATGACGAGGAGTACTGGTAGGTTTCGTCGAAGTTTGGTTCAAAATCTTTAAGAAATGGTGCCGTGTGGTTAATTTTGCAAGTTTTTTCAGCACTGCATCACTTCAAGAGCCTACCTCCAGGTTAAGAAACTGTTAGTCGTTAACAGTTTCCCCTATTTTATTGTTGGGGGCTCAAATATCGAAGCATAATTGAGCCTAATAGGTAAATGCAGGAGTCTTTGACTGAAAAGTTTGAAATAAAGCGTCATGTTTTACCCAGAACCGCATTGCTACAGTTTTTTCTCCAGAATACTTGAACGTTTTAAAAAATAAAATAGTGGGAAAAAGAGTTACTTCATTGCGAAACGGAAGAGCCTAATTGTAATTGGAAGTTAATTAAAAAGCTGACAATTCCGAGCAACATCCACAATGGCTAAAGGAAAGGTTTTCATCATCTTCAGAACTTAATAATAATAATAGCAATAATGCTTTCGGCGTTGATCAATCCCTGAGGGATGCGCCATGCATTCGACCTCATTAAGCATCATTTGGTGGTGACTGAATGCATATATGGCCTTTACAATGACTCGCGGTAGCCTACCGATGTATCGAGCCAGTGCTTCTATCCCTCCCAGACAAGTCTGGTACCAATTTACCTACCCCGGAGGGATGGATGGCTAGGTGAGCCCTGGGCGCGGGGATCGATTCCACATGGTGTTGCAGCGAGCCTCCGAGCACTGCGCCACACGCGCCCTAGTTCAGAACTTGCAAGAAATAATACCATCTTTTTGGCTTGCTCGGTCCACTAGTTTGACGACTTTGATGGAAAAAAACCTAAATTTCAATTTTAAATTTACTGTCTACTTTTAGTATGTGAGGTCAAGAGTGTGCTTTTTTTCTGGTCAGAAAATCTACATAAGACGCAGTGGGTTGAGCCCTACGTGATTATAGCATTAGTCCTTTCTGTCTAGCCGTGAATACTAATACTACGATTGATCATCAGATCAAAGTCCTTAGATAGGGTTTTAATGCGTATTTAAGAAGTCACCGAAGTAAGTATGATACTAAACAATTATGGAACGGAACATACTCGTTGTTCGATTTCGCGTTGAGAAATAACTCCACAGCAGCTGTAGCAGTCTGATGAACAGATTATTTGAAAAACGTTTATTTGTATTTATACCAATAAAGGTTTTCAATAATAAGGAATACTTGTTTAAAGAAGGGATATAACGTTTGGCATTGATAGACCCTTGAGGGATGATCAAGAAACGTGAGATAATTAAGCACAAACCTGACCTAAACATAATAACATTATGGGATGCCCTGTGACGGGCATAAACTGCTCATGATGCGGAGCAGATAAGATTAGAAGAATTATAGAACATATGAGGTGAGAACGAAAATGGTTAATCTTCGGCTTCATTGGTGCCTCTTCGGTTCTCTTGCAAAGAGAGAATCTTCAGGTCTCTCTCCTAGTTCTCAGAATTGGAGAATTGTCATTAATGGGATTGTTTTCTCAGACGAGGCACACACAGCAGAAGCGTGCGGAATAGTCATTAAGGTGAACTTACATGGCACTGGACGGTTCTCCATCGACAAGATTGTATGCCAAACACCACAAGAAAGGACTGACATCGCTGCTATTTAATACGGTGTGAAGATAAGTGAACGTGGCTATCAAAGGGATTGAAATAGAGGTCGCAAAAAATTTTTCTCCACTGCGTTTGGAAGCAGTTACAGTTGTTTCTGAAGAGGCAGTTGTAGATGTCTTTCATCAGCTTGAACTAGTATACTGCGGCTCGCTTCTTAAGATAAATGTTTGCAGACTCTTTGCAATGAGAACAAGCCAGACTTGAGGACAGTCTGCTAGAGATCCTTTAGTGAGGGAAGCCCGCGACTTAGGTCTACCCGTAGACTTCAGCGGGTGCTAAAAAAGCATTATTATCGTTCTGACTTACGTGTTGGGAAGTTTGAGATCTTCAAGCGGAAACTACTTTCATTAGAACTCCTACTGTACAACAAATTCTTTATTACGTTACAATCAGTTCATATTCCACTCTCTCTGACGGAAGTTTTATTGTGCTCTGATTTTTTTCTATTAATATGTACAGATCATAGCCCACGACGTGGACGTTTTTGAATCAAAATTCATGGGAGCATTCAGGCACTCTGTAATTGGCAGACAACAGTAAGAAGATAACCTATATTTTTATGTACAAAATGTGCATCATTCATATTCGTGTCTTCTTGTTGTCCTCCGTAATAGTGGAGACTGACTTCAAATCACAAGAGGAGTTGTCGGGAAACACCTGATTGTTTAAGGGCGACGCAGGGTGATGTGGTTCAGTTTCACTGCTGATCTCCGGCATCACATCAAAAATAATCTGCGCCCATTCCGTGGTGCTATCTACAAAGTGGTGAGACAGAGAACTGCGAAGCATAGGATGGATATGGAAGAAAATCACTGCACAGTGGTGCTTCTGAGATGAGAAACGACTTATGTAAGCCATTGAGCGGTTTTGCTGGATGGTAAAAGAACCAAATTCTCTCGAAAACTCCTCTCATTGTTAGAAAGGCTGGCAACGAATTTTTTTTTCCAAACAAACGTTCCCTTCTCTCATCTTCTACTTCTAGATTTCATCATTCGTTGTTCAAAATTTTGTGACTGTTCACCTTTCACCCTGGACAGAAAGGATTCTGAGAAACAAATAGCATCCAGCTACTAATCCCTCTCGAATTATCCAGACAAGGACAGTACCTAATGAAAACTCCGGTAGTGTAAATGATAAAATTTTCATTTGGAGCTGTAAAATAGATCTAAAAGCCAATGGAATAGAAGACCAACTGTCCATTTTCTTGGCGAATGTACTGTAGCAATGGATCGACGGGAGAGCTCGTTCGAAAAAGAAAACGAAATAAGAAATGAAACCAGCGACCCAGATTCCTAAACGTCTCAGACGATCGTTCTTTCTTCAAAATATAAACCTCGTATAGGCGTCACTTACCCAAACCAACAGCAGCCGACGAGATGTCGTCAAGGATGGTCACGACTACCTGAAATTCGTTTCATCATATTGGCTGTTATGACTTCATAACGCTGTGAATTAATATATTAGCAAAAGCGAAGGCTTCAGGAATTCCAAATCTGAGGATATGGAAGAACTCAAAAGCAAGAAATTCCTGAATTCTTGGAACAACAAGATATTCAACTTTTGATAAGCTAAGTCTTTTAGTGACCCAAAGCAGACCATGGCCTGGCTGACCCCGGGCTCCCAGGGAACCACAATGGCACAATGGCACAATGGCTCAACCGGCATGTCTCCAAAAGAAAAGAAGAAAAATGGAGATTGTGCTGGCGCCCGCACAACTAATGAAGACGGGCCGTCCAAGTATCCAAGTATCCAAGGTCTTTTAATACGAGAATGGTCCCACTATATTGTTTTCCAAGATAGTATTTTTCTTTAATCATTTTCAAACGGTTTTTCGCCTAGACTACTCCACGTTAATGTAAACAGGATGTCAAAGAGGTGGTCAAAGTGTCAAGTCTTCTCGAATCTTTGGCTACATCATAAGTTGCTTCACATGTAACGATAAACAACCATGGTGGTGCAGACGACACAGAACAATATCGGCATGACGATGGGCATTCTAATGCTCTCCGAATGAACTGGCCAACGCCTGAAAATGAAAAATTGCTGTCGAACGCTACGAATAATTCGTTCTCTCTGTGTTTGCATACTGATTGTTCATTTTGGCTTCATCTATCATTTATCAAGGGGCGCATAGCACAGCGGCAGTGATGTACGTCATCACTAGCACGGTGTTAGTTCGATTCTGCTACGGACCAACCAAGCCTCCTATCACATAGACGTGAAGAGGGATCAAATAAAATAGAAGTAAGAAATATCATTTATCAGCTAATGGATGTTGACAGCGTTGTAATACAGTACATTGATGGAGTCTTTGTAAAATTTTCAGGAACACTTCTGCTTTGTTTCATCAAAGAAAACTGTCTAATCTAACTCATGAAAATGTTGGTCATACAGGATTTCAACTCAATGTTGAGATTGTTGGCCATTCAGACCACTGTGCTTTCACTTTTACTTGTCTATATTTGCTAAAAAGACCGACACAATATTTATCCTGTCCTTCGAACCTGAATCGAATCCAAATCAAAGCTGCCATGGTGCAGGCACGTTGGGACCACTGTGCGAATGCTACGTATGAGATGAGATTGTCGAGATCGCCGGCGAAAGACATAACCATGGCACTGAGGATCTGAAGCGAATCCACTGTATATCGCTAAGAGAAGGCGAATGACCAAGCCGAAAAGCCGAACAATCTTTTTCATCGTTTATAGAAACGCGAGAACAACTGCCTTCATTCGCTCTTCTCATCGCTCTTTAACCATACAAGAATTGGCACACTATTATTTTGTGTCATAAGCTCTAAGATCTACTGTCGCGTACAGCTGAGTTGTTAGATGTGTCATGTAGTAAACAGGATCGATCTCCTTGACTCATTGCAGTGCTTGGGTTGACCAAGCTCTCCGAGGTCTGCAAATTAGCACAAGACTTGTCTGGGAGGATAACAGAACTGAGTCGATACATCGGTAAGCCACTGTTAGTCACTTTATAGGCCAGATATGCTTTTTTAATCTATTAGGCTTGGTAAAGCTGTACTGCAAGGTTCATTCCTCGGGGATTAATCAACACCGAGAGCTTTACCCTCTGCCCCATTTTAAGCCTTATTTCGTGCAGGTCTGCAATATTTCATCGGAAAACAACAATTGCAAGCTAAAAAAGAATGGTGTGACTTTTTCAGATTTCCAGTTAGAATTAAGTTTCTGGGCGAGAACATCGCTTTCCCTACTCTTGCTTATAAATAATTATCGTTGAAAAACCGTACGTGAATGGAGAGAGCGGTCCGAGGAGAGTCGGTTGTCGGATTGATTCCACTAATGAAAGCTGGGAGACGACCCTGTTTCGAGGCCGCTTGTAGATATCTGAACTGTTGAAGTTCAAACCAATCACTCAGTTTGAAATGTTCAATTATCAAAACAGTAATTGGATGGTGCTGGGAGGAGATTAGTGGATTAAAAAACCGAAGTGGTCAATCTGATCCATGGCCACAGTAAATGGATTTAATTCATAACTCGTCCATTCTTTCCTTTCTGTCGAATCAGCACTTGTTTTGGAAGACTCGTTACTAGTTTGTGACCGATAATTCTTCTTCAATTACTTTTCGTTATTTAAGCTGCCCTAAGGGTTCTCTCACCGATGGGTGTTCTCAGTGATCTGGGTAACGAGGTTAGTTTACTACTAGTGAATTTTTCCTGGAAACTACAAGTAATCGGGGTCATTTTGCTGGTTTTCAAATAATTTATCCACTTTTTATTTCCGTACTTTCATATTTATGTTTAGCTCAACACATCTTGCATTGGAATTCTTTCTTCGAAAAGAAAAGAAATCCCGAGTTCGCCTAACCGCAAGACTCACGGTGAGATCGGTCACATCAGGAAAAGAAGGAGCCTTCTTGAAATTTCCGCAGTGTTATCATCTTGCAATGGATCTAATCACCTTTTTCCCTTCGTGCGAGATCACTTTAGGTTATTATAAACTGGAAAAAAAAGCTCTTCTCATCGCCTATGAAGGAAACGACATGTGGTGCAAGACGAGAGCATTCACAGCGAAATCCTTTCCTCAAATGACGAGCAAAGCAAGGAAGAAAGACCCGACCGAAGGCAGCAAACTACTCATCGAAAGACGTAAGACTTACGCCGAACACTCCACAGCACAGAATAAATTTAGAATGTGGAATTAACACCATCTTTTGCTATGACACAAAGTTGGTAAGGGAAAAAATCCTAAAGTGGAGCGCAAGAAGCTAAATGTATAGAGATACCGTATTTGTGCATGGTCGTTGATTCCACATGCGCCAACAAAATCCCAAACAGAATCAATTCAACCATCATTCAACGGTTTTCCTGATGAAGAAAATCATCAAATGTCTGCCGAGCTCACACGTAGAACCAAGGATTATCGTGGATGATGAGTGGAGGACAACGAAACGCATGAAAGTTCCACCATGATATTGAACCACGAGCAAATCTCGGAACCTCAGGTGCACTTCGCACCAGCGAGATTCCGCTGGCTAGGTTTCCCTCTTTATCCAATGTCAACGAAACACGGCTCAATACATGCGACAAAACGGTGTTTAGTTTTTTAAACTAAATGGCGATCATTTACATGTTTCACTTTCACTATTGATATTTCACCGAATTATATTCATGTCGTTACATGAAATACGTACCGGCTTTGAAGAAGGCGAAGTCACTTAAACGTCAGCCATCGAATCACAGCAACAATAGCAACAAAAACTGATACCAATCTCGCGTCAGCCCAACAAGGGCGATTCGTAAGAATAGGTATATACGCTTGATACCTGATAACTGAATGACCCGTACTCACTGGTTGTGCGGGCCCCAGCATAATCTCCATTTTTCGGAGAGTTGCTGGTTAAGCCATTATGATTCCCTGGAATCCCGAGGTCAGCCTGGCCAAAGTCTGTCCCAAATCTTCACCACCACAAGCAGTCGTCGCCCTTGTGAATCAGAGGGAGATTTACCACCATGCGACTACTTTGATACCAGGACGGTGGTGGATCCTGGTATCAGTTTACTCTTAACTGGGCTTCCTAATGGGAACTCGGAACTACTCCTCATCTTGGGAGACCCTGCCAGTGGATGAATCCACCGCTGTACATCGCAGTCCGACACCCACCCAGGAACACCTCCTAGTCACGATGAGGCGGTAAACCGTAGGGAGGTGGTATATATGCATATATATATATATATATATATATATATATATATATATATATGTATATACATATGTCCAGATACATATACATAGTGGTACTGAGATATTTGCAAAACTTGGACTGCAAGCCAGAGTAAGGTAGAAAGTTGGTTGACAGAAAAATAAAGTAAGGGCCTCAGTGGTGCAGAAGGTAACAGGTGAGACCGCGGTAGAGGTAAACGCGGATTCCAATCTGACCTAGGGTCCAAACTTTGCAAATATATCAGGATTATTATGGTTCTGTTTCATATCAGTACCCTTCCGTGAAAGAAGAATGAGCAGTAAATGAAAATTTCTACATTATATATGAATAGGTTCACTGTGATTTCTTCAGTTTAACAATCCCTAATCTCAATGCAGAGGTTAGTAGAAACTCGATCTTGGGAACTCAGTAGCAGAACAGCCTTCCAGCTTCCAAACCGAGGCACGAGTTGAGACGGAGAACACGAAGAGACTAACCATGTAACGCTGTAGCCGAATGGGTGAAGAAGGATGCTTAAGAGGATCCCCGTAATTATCAGTTCTAATTGCACTTTTTAGGATCATCTGACTTCCTAGCGCCGTGCGTGTCGTGCTATAGACTCGTGATGTGACACTTCAATCACAGTGGAAGTTGAAGAGCGTTTGTACTATATAATCGACATATACAACACCTATCAGGATCGTTCGGCCAAGAATATTGAAAATATTCCATGTCATTCAAACGCACAGTATGCACATTGAACGAGAAATAGGTCGGCGCATGATGTGCTGAGAGGAGTTGGTAACAAGCCAGCGAAAAAACGCAAAGTGTATTTCAAAAAGGATTGAAGTATTCTTAGCAGCAACAACGTAGAAGGTCAGTGAAAGTAGCTCCCATGACCGACATTTTTGAGTTACTAAATGAACAGAGTATATTAAGTTCATCTGAGAGAAACCGAATGAAGACTGGCTTCTGTGCAAATTAACCTATCAGGAAACGGATACATTATGAAGTGGTATCGAAAGCCAAGTAGTAGAAACATACTCATTCATTACCTCTCCTCTCACCCCCTCACCCACAAAAAGGCCGATTGTAAGAAACATGCTTCGAACGGCAACCAGCGTTTGCCCAGGAAGAGAGCAGAGACAAGGCTACAGGAACTTGGCGCGGCAAACAGCCATTTCTAACAGCTACGAAACTGTAGCTCCGGATAGGTGTAGAGGAAACCCCAAGCCCCCCAAACAACAACTTTAGCGATAAAAAGGCGCCGTTTATCCTGCCCTTCATTTCAAATGAAGTAAGTGCAGCTATAAAACGCTGCTTAAGAAGAGCCGGTCTAGAGAAATCGGTAACTGTAATTGAAATGCCACAGAGTAATCTAAGATGCCAACTAGTTCGTAACCGCCTATATGACCGTCTATGTGCAACGCAAAATTGTACAATTTGTCCTAATGGTAGAGACGGTGATTGCATGAGTTCGGACATAGTTTATTGATCTCTTGTATAGTGGGTGGGGACGAATACTTTGGCGAAACGGACCCACTCTTCGTCCGTATAAAAGAACACATACTCGGTAAAGTTAAACCAAATACTCCATTAGGCACACGTGGGTCGCAGAGACATAACGGGAGGAACTTGAATTAGGGATTAGGATCCTCGCACAGGAGTAGAAAACACAAGCGCGCAAAACTCTCGAGGCATTCTGGATCAATTCCAAGAATCCGAAAATGAACCGCAGGGAGGAATGCCTCACTATCACGCGTGATAACGGACAGTATTTAAGTCTGTTATTCCGATGGGAGGGGCTTGCGCTTCCATGTGATCTCTGTGCGGTTGGCCTCCACGTGAAATACTAAGTGGAAGACTCATAGAAAGCGCTGAGTGTGCAAAGAAACTATTCTTTGTTTAATTTGATTGAAAACTTGGTTTAGCACTTTCTCTGCTTGGTTATGAAGGTGTATGACCTTGTGGATTGCAGTCAACTTGACCTTTCCAGGCTTTGAGGAAGGCGAAATCCGCCAAAACGTCAGCTTGTGTGAATAAAAAGAATAAAATATCACCTCGCGTTTGCTAAACAGAAATATAAAGAATCGGTCGGTAAAAGTGTTGATTGGCGAAGTTAATCAACTGTGATTCCATTTGAAACGATTTTTAACGAATTATAAAATGGCAATTGGTCTTGCATACATCGCCGTCTTCGAAGCAAACCACCGTCGTGGACGATGACTGCGACTGACAAAACAAAAGGAAATTGTGCTGGGATGTGCACAACTCATTAATAGAGCGATCCACGCATCTAAACGTCCTGGAATAATTCTCTCACCTGCTTGCTGAAAACATCGTGCTGTTAAGGGATCCAATCAGCAAGACGGCAACGAAAATAGGCATGACGAAATCTCCCTTTCCGAGAGTCACTTCAGCGAATGTCTGTAAGGTGGTAAACCGTTTCACACTTGTTTAACTCTTGAAGGAACTTTTAAAAAAACGCAAGAAGTGAAAGTGGAAAATTCTTAAGGAACTTAAACACATTGTATCTCTAACAGAGGTTCAAACCCATTAGTGGAACGATTACTGAAGAAAACAAGCGAAATTTGTGGTGAAATTTTGCGGACAAAAAAGTTGAGGATGCTCCCAAAGTCTCAAAAAATTTCAATGATTTTCACAGTATTTTTCAACTACAGCCTCAGTTTAACAGGGTTCAATGCCGACGTGGGTTCCCCAGATCAATCCTGTTGACGAATGACTGCTGGTGGCACTGATCGATAGAACTAGCTGAGAGACAGGCGAGACGAAAGACCCGCGTGGTGTGGTGGTGAACGCGTTAGACTCCGGAAAGGGTAGTTAGCGCTTTTTTTTGTTCCCCACCGCAGACACCTGCGTTTCGGAGTTTTGCGAATATCTCAGCACCATTGTGATTTTCACAGTATTTTTCTAGGGAATGTGCAACAATAATCACACGAATTGAAATCAGAAGAAGTCAACGGTACTTATAAGAACGTGACAATAGCCCACGACATTGCTCTTCTCAAAAAGAGGAGAAGTAGGCACAATTCTTTTTTGCGTTCCGTGGAAAATAATAATCAGATCATTTGGTGAGCTGAAGGTGAAGCTCTTAATGGCGGACCAAAAATTGTAAGAAACTAATAGTTATAGGGGAAAATACTTTCACAAAGTCTGCAATCTTCAGCAGAGCTTCTTCTTTCAGGTGTGCACGAGTAGCTTCTACCAAAGGTTACATGATTTTTTGGCTCACAGCCTCGTCACCCACCATCGCCACGGCTTCGCTGCCAAGAATTTGACTGGTAGAGAGCACGACGAAGTAGGACATGTTCACAGCAATGAAGATGAGGGCCACACACAACATACCGATTACGATCGCCATTGGCATCGTCCTGGGAACACAGTAAATATGTGGAAGCGCACGGACAATTCCAGATTTCTTCAAAAAACCGGAAAACTTGAAAGTGTTTGTAAGTTAACAGCATTATTAAGTTGGTATAAAAAGGTACATTTGTAACCACATAGGATTTTGGGACGACTATTATAAAACCTTTCTCCATCATATCCGTTTCTATTGAGACCTAGTTATGACTTTAAGCTCAACTTGTCGCTAAGGCTTGTCATATGGATAGAAGTGAATTCAGCTCATAGTTCGCACGTAGCGTAACAATATTTCAAAAACAGACTATGCTTTAACCTCGATATTACTAATCAATATGCATTCTTTCATTGTTACGCTAACATAAGGTTGATTAAGAGATTTGTTTGGCTAACGTTTCCACGTCGTCAACTCCCTCAGAGCCGATGATCCGAATCGATGTCCACGGTCTTTCACACTCTCGATGTAGTGTCTTCGTCTTCGTATCAAGTCGGACCTTCCTAACTAACTTTACTTCTCTTCTCTATTTCGAAAAGAAACACCTCCTAACGTTTTACCGCCTCATCGTGGGTGGGAGGTGTTCCTGGGTGTCAGACTGCGATGTACAGCGGGAGGATTCGTCCCCCCGGCAAAGTCTCCCAAGCTGAGAAGAAGTCAGGCGTTTCCATCAGGAAGCCTAGCTAAGAGTAAACAACACCAATACCAGGATTCGCCACCGTCCTGGTATGAAAGTCGCATGGTGGCAAATCTCCCTGCGATCCACAAGGGCTGCAACTGCCCGTGGTGGTGAAAACTTGGGGCTGACTTTGGCCAGGCTGACCTCGGGATTCCAGGGAACCACAATGGCTTAACCAGCAAATCTCCGAAAAATGGTGATTATGCTGGGGCTCGCACAACCAGTGAGGACGGGCCGTTCAAGTATCAAGTTTTCGTAATAACATTACGCTCTGTACTAGCTGATATTGGTACCGAGTTCGTTAGGATGGGTTGTTTGGAAAAAAAAGTTCTTATCAGTGGACCGTCCTGTGTAGGAGCGTATAGCAGGGTTAGGTTGCTCCATTCGGTGCTCCACTGGAGAAGATCCAACACGGTGCGACGACAAAGACATCAAATCGAGAAGAAGAACGACTGTGGACATCACGGATCACAAAGACGTCGAAATTGACCTCGCGTTAGCTTATCAGTGAACGAGTACATGCTGATTGGTGTTTGCTCCTATTTAGGCAGGTGGTTCCCAAGCAAGTCTAAGTCGCTCTCCACATTGGTAAAATCAGATGGTGAATGTAGTCGATACGAACCACAATGGCGACGCTCAAAATTGCTTTCTCTATACTACAAGGTAATAAGTTTGTCAAAATATATGGACTTCTATCCATTCATTCATAAAAAATAGGCCAACGAAAAATCATAACGCCCGAAGCGGACGGTATAGTGCTCTTATCCTGTCAAATTCCGCACGAAATACTGTAGTCCGCCTTCAGTTTCTTGGTTAACTAGATCATTAACAAGGAGCACCCGTTCACCAACGACGTCTTTCTTCGGAATTCAATGCCGTCGGCAAAATAAGACAACTTGCCGTTTGGGCTTCTTTATTTCCTCCGCTCCAAAGTTGAGAATATCCCATCCGTCGTAGGAAAACAGGCAAGTGAACAACGCCGATACAATCGCTCCAATGTTCAAGTTGGAACCGGAGAAGGGATTTTGCAAGTTATTTGTTTCACCTTGAAAAATAAGCATATAAAATCCGGTGCCAATAACCAGACCGGTAGATCCAAATTTAGCGATCGATGCAGCTATTTGAAACCGAGAGACGAAAGTTTTCAACGAAAAAAAATTCATAAACAGCAGCAACCACATCAATGCAAATCCTAGCAATTTTTTGGACCAAAATGATGAAATCGGGTCGAGATCGATGCCGATTCCCTCAAAATGGAATCGTTAGAAGACATCATACAACTTTCTTCCATTTTCACTTTACATGTCACATTATGGTAGAAGACGCGATATCACATCACATAGTTGGTTGGTCCTAGCACTTGTCGCATTCGATTCGTTTCCTCGCATCCTTTACTGCTGCTTGAGGTTCCTTGGTATTCGTTATAAATGTCGTTGGATGCTAGCCAAGTCGATTCTGACCGGCGTCCTGGTACAACCATGCAAGAGGGTTCGCAAATCTTCCTCATAGGAAGACGCCAGCTTTTGTAGATTGTAGCAAGCGAGACAATCCCATACACCCTGGTACCACTCTCAAAACACCGGAGTGATGCGCAAGTTGGCTGACTTGGGTTTGAACCAGAGTCTTCGGCTGATTGAACATCTTCGCCATTCGCTACTTCAGCCACGATACAGGTGACTAGGATACTTTTCGTTTACAATCCTGCTCATCAAGGTAAACTGTGATTTACCCATACTCACACTAAAAGATAAGCTGAAAACGTGAAAAAGACAATGACGATTCCACGAAGCTGTGTTGATAGAACAGCGCGTTTGCAATGGGTCGGATTTATTTTAAAAGGATATTCAAAGAATGGAATTCAAAGAGAAAGCAGGGAGGGAAGGTTTTTGTAAACATTCCTCAATATTTCAGAGTGTTGGTTTAACTAATAAACCAGGCCTTTTTCCCGTGATGGTATTTTAGTGAGGTAGGAATAGTTTACGAGAACGAGGACAGTCAATTGAAAAAATTTAAAGAAGTCGTCGAAGATGTATTTGACGCAAAAATTCGGTTCAAATAAAGAAGTTTAATATATCTCGTGGTTCTCTCATTTTTAGCCTATTTGAAAGTCAACTTTTAGTAAATACGGTTTAAAGAATCAGAGATGCAAAGTCGTACCTCGATAAAACTTGCCGTGTGACTCCCTACCTCTCATCAATGGTTATGATAAATATAGCTTTATAATAAAGCATATACAGGTATTTTTGGAATGTTAAGTTTCTTTTCCGCCGTTAAGTTGGTAAGGCCCGTACCAAAGGTCGCAAGAACTGTTATCAGGAGTGGGGAGAACTATTCTGTATCCAAACTATAATGCTAGAGAGGAAGTGATTCACTTGATTGTAACACTCACTGAAAACCTTGTCAAAGATAAAATCTGAGGTCTGTCAAACAATATCACCATGATTAATAAGCAATAGAAAGATGTGAATTTAAGAAAGAGAAGGGCACTAAAAACACCAAGGTGAGCTTGGAGATAGAAAGGGAAAGGAAAGGAGAAAACGGGAGAGAAGCGGAGAGAAAGAGAAAGAGAAAACGGTGGATGCTGAAAAAAATGTTAGAGTGAGAAGCATAAAAGCAAAACAAAAACACTTTGAAAAAAAAGCAAGGATGAAGATAAGAGTATGACAGGAACAAGAACAGCGTAAACTAACATCGATGAAAAACACGTATGTAAAAGAAAATAAAGAGAGGAAAGCACTTTCCGTTGATAAGAATAGCTAGATGAAAACTTTATTTCGTTAGCATTCCATCTTATCAATCTCACCTTAGCTTATCAATGGGAGATCACATGTTTGTCAGTCAGGCCAAGGTTAGAGGAAGGTCGGTTTGTGACAAACGAAGAATATTACATGGAGCTGAGCCGTAACCGCTCTTTTTGAAAAGGATCATTTTAATCGGAAAGGCTGCTCAAGATTTGACAAGAATTCTTGGTTTCCTCATCTTCCAGTTCCGTAAGCAATGGGTGACAATTTCTAGTGATGGCTACATTAACTAATAAGTGTCAAATATCTGAAGGTAATCTGGAACAGTTGTATGAAGCGGAAGAGTTTTCATTTCGGCATTTTGCCATATCATCAAGCTTAAAATGAACTGAACTTTCATTACAGTTTAGTTTTCCAGCCACAAATTGCACGTCACAGAAATGTCTGAAGAAATACCTACCTGGAACATGTACTCTGCAAAAGTTTGCGCTTGAACGGCAAGAGTGGCTGGGTAGTTAATGGAACAACCGATACACATGAAGGCAAACGCTATCGGGTACCTGTAGATCTCAAATATAGCAAGACCAGTGGCTAGCACAATAACAAAAATAATAACAACAACAATAATAGTAACAATAATAATAATAACAATAGAGGGACGAGGGGCAGGTCAGTAGTTAGTTTTTGTCGACCAGGAAGCAACGGCACTCGTTCAATCCCTTCGCAGCGCCCTCCTCCAATCCACGTGGGGAACGCCTTAGTCTGGCTATCTCCAAGATTGCAAGAATATTCGACTCGACCAGTATTCTACGCCATTCATTAAAGAGACAAGACAGAATCCCAAGGAGCAGCCAAGACAGCACGCGAAATATTCAAAGACCGTTGGAGGCGACCATAGTTTTTTTAAATTAACGGCTCTGTTATCAATCACCCGTCAACTGCTATGACTTAAAAGAGTGGAGTCTATAATTATATACAAGGTTCGGCGTTGGGATGGGGAACCCAACTCCCATCTTGTATTTGTTTTACCAGTATTTCAACTCCCATCTTCATATATATTACATATATACATATATATATATATATATATATATATATAAGTTTACTCATATATAAAGCGTATATATATATATATAATTATATACATATGCATATAAAATTTCTTGTACGCCGAATCAATTCGGCTAAACGTCTGCAACGAGTGGTTGGTAGACACGTGAGTGATAGTCTGGGGATACATCGCGACAGATTACCTAGCTGGAAAAAAAGAATTTGGCGAGCTAACCATGAGTGCCCGCTTTATCAGGAACCAACACGAAGATTTAGATGGTTTTTGTGTTCCTGGAGTAAGCAGAGACAAGCTCAAGGGTTTTGTGTGCGACAAGAAAGAATGATGCTCCACTGGCGCTAGGTTTTGAAGTTTAGCGGAGTTTCTTTTACTACCGCGGTTAATTTTCAATTGTCAAAAGAGTGAGTTGTTGAAATTAAATAAATTAAATACCTCAGCACTCTAATTTTTTCTTATGCAATGAGATGTGGAACCAAACCCTATGAGTTCGAAAAACACAGTTGTTTCTTAGTCTTACGACATCAACTAAGGCGTCCGTTTCTCGCCCATAAGTCACTATAGCACAACGGATCGAGCTCATATTTACTTGAATATGTGGCATAGAGCGAACCATTTCATGAAGCACATGTAGGCGAAGTCTCCACCCGACATCCGGATGCTGGTGCCCAGCTCGACGTAGCAGAACGAGCCCAGCGTCGAGATGCAGGCGGCCGCCACCCAGATGACCAGCGACAGTCCGATCTGCAATGCCCACACTCACCATCGCTTGACACGATGAATCCTTCGACAATGCTATGTTCGTGATAACAAATCCAGCTACTCTTAATCCACGGCCAAGTGCTTAACTATGTGTTGTATTTTTTTTATAAAAATATGCGAAAACACCATTAAAAATGCTGTCACATGCCTACCGTTATTTTTATTATTAGCATACCAACTAAGGGCAAAAGTGGTTATTTAACACAAGACTATTAACAACTGGCCTTCAACTAAGTGTTGATGTGCTCATTTTTTTCAAGCTAAAAGCATAGTTATTTCAAACGGTGTGATGTGACCTTATAAAAAACAGCTCCAAAAGCTCTCGGAGTTGATCAATCCCTCAGGGATGCGCCATGCATTCGACTTCATTAAGCATCGTTTGGAGGTGATTGAATGCATATCTGGCCTTTACAATCACTCGCAGTGGCCTACCGATGTATCAAGCCAGTACTGCTATCCTCCCAGACAAGTCTGGTACCAATTTGCCGACTCCGGAGGGATGGAGGGTTTGATGGCCCATGGGAGCCTCCAACCACTTTGCCACACGTGCCCTTAAGTGTATCGTCTAATGACATAAAAACGCTGCCAAAGAAAACGGATGAAGAAATAGTGTTTCCGCGTATGCTTGGTTGTGAATAAGTTGTATGATTTCGTCGGAGGGGAGGCTAGTAATAACAAATTTATTGGCCAACAAAAGCAAATTCAGCTTTGAAAGCACTGAAACTTAGGGTTCAAGCAACCCATGTGAAAGCTCGGTCATCAGGTCAAGCATGGTCTCAAATTCCAACACTATGCTTTTCACTCTTTATATGAAATCACGTTGAAGGAAGTTTCTACTAAACTCACTGAACCGGTGGTTTGAAGAATAGCGGTGGGTGTAATGAAGATACCCGAACCGACGATGTTTCCGATAATGTAAGAGGTGGCTCCAAGTACACCCATCTTCTGACTGCGTGACGAATGCTCTTCATCCATGGCTGTTGTAAACGAGTATTTCATATTCATTTATGAATACAGATTTTAATCCCCGTTTTTCTCGATGAGCAAATGACTTTGAGCAATTCTTTAGTGTTATCAATGAACATTTAACACACCAGATAGGAAGACAACAGCTATTTATCTGAAGAAGTGCCAAAAACAACTATGAAAAGCACTGTGAAATTCTAAGAAGAAACTACATAAACATACTACTGACCTTATCAGTAGTCCCTAAGAATTTCATCAGTTTGTGATAACATTGCATAAATTATCTATGTGGCACCATACGTCAGTAAATAGATTATAAATAACAAAAAAATCTACAATAACAAGGGTTTTTAGTGCTCATAGTTTCTACCGATTACTATTCCGAGCAGAGTGGCAACAGTAAGAGAAAATTAGGAATGGGAAAATGAATGAATGCAAAGTGAGAACAACGTTACACTTCGAGTATAACAGAGAAATAGTAAGAGGAACTTCAGTGATGAGGAGAAAAGTAAAAAAAAATATCTGTGGCTGTAAAAAAATCTGAATGACGAGAATGCAATCGGAAAGAGATAGTGGTCTCTCCAAAGGTCGGTAGCCGTTATCAGCTGCCAATGACACTCAACAATTTGTTCGCTCCAGTCATTGATGATAACGGCTAGGCCATTGTGCAAGTTCTTTTTGTCCGAATAGTATAGAAGATTTCAGCCTAATTAAGAAGTTCCCATATTCAGCAGATGCTGAGTACTACGGCAAATGCGACTATATATATAATGCAATGCTTTTGTAGGTAAGCACCTGTGCAACTGTGAAAAAAGTCTACAGAAATGTTCACGCCTAGTGCAGCGACATCTATCTTCAGTCGGCACCCTGAGGTCGACATCATGCTTTCGGCTCACTATACTCTTTTCAATCAGAGAGTAGATTAGTCCTAACTGCTCTCACTAATCGTCTTGTATCTCCGAGGTATTGAAGCTACTCTTAACTCCCCCTTTCGCATGCTGCACGCTGTTATTACTGCTACCTTGTGTAATATTCATATCTGAAAGTCTAATTACCCGAGTTTGATAACTCACTCTGCGGCAATCATAAATGTGCCGCGCCGCGATTCGGAAAAAGTCGAGCACTATCTACTGAGCTAACTATGACTGTTGCTGCTACATCGGCGCATTTTCCGCAGAACGAGCTAATACAATTGGATCCTCCCATGATACAGGCGAGGGAACATTTTTGGTGTAGGATGTACGGCACATGGCTCATCCTCTTCCATAGTCACCTAAGATCAGTAAAAGTTCGACATTCCAATCCAAGAATCCTATTAAGAGTAAACATATTCCACTAACCTCAGCATACCTAGATGAAAACTTGTCGCAAAGCAACATAGGTGGCATACCTCCTTCCATTTCGCGAGGTAGAGCCTGTGATAACAACCTGGGATTACTGTGGAGCACGTTTCTCGCAATTCCTGAAGTCACACCTGATCATCCGAAGAGCTAATACAGTTCAAACAGAAGGACCGCTGACATTTTCACGTTTCGTGAAAAGATATAGATAAATTAATAACTAGATCACTCATATTTGAAACTATTCTTAATTTTCGGTGTCCACCACTGGGACGTCGCCTAATTTACTGTCAAGTGCTGTCCGCGTCGACTATTCCGCTTCAACGAGTGACTTTTTTATTGATGTTTTTCGCCCTACAGTTTGCTTTCTGAATGTATTTCTTCACTTTAATAAATAATACTTATTGGGCGATCATCAATCGGTCATTCATGAGGCTATATGGTGTATTCTCCAAGTAGAGAGGGGAGCTAGTTTTAGGCTTGTACGTAAACATATCTACTCATTTGTACGCAGTGCAACTGGGTACAACAGCGAACTGTATTCAACACGCCAACGAGGTTAAAAAGTGTGGGATAAGGGAAGTAGGAAGCGCGTGATTTTTGCCATGCCATCCGTCACATTAATCTACAAAGGAAAGCAAAAAGTAGTGGTTCCGCAGACCCCGAAGCAACCCCCCTATACGCCAGCATTGGGTTTGTAGGACGAGTACGGCTTGAAATTGCCAGAACCTTAAGTCTTCTCTAAGCTTCCTAAATCTGAAAATATTACAGTGACTATCTGTATGTAAAACATATGCACAAAAGCATCGGGATCTTCCACTGAGGACCTGGTTACATCTGAGCAAATCGTAATCAGAATGATCTTGATCAGAAAGCACAGCTCATTAAATGCCTTTTTGTGGTAGTGGAGGAGTGCTCGTCGGAACATGCAGAACAAAGGAATTGGCAATGTTCGTGGCGGAAATATATGCCTGATCATAAACATCGGTCTTTTTATAGAAGTTGCGCCCCCTAAGCAAACGATCACTGTTGAAAAAAATTGCACCAATGCCTGCTCTGATAGGCACCAATGCCTGCTCTGATAGCCTCAGTGGTGAACATCTCGAAACCAACGTATGACGAAGAGGTAATTTGCGTGGGTTTAGAGGAACACAACGCAGAAGATTAAACCTTACGCACTGTCTTGGAGTTCGAGGCCAATGTTTGCTTTAAAAGAACGCGTGAAAAGTAGCACATCGCGACCTGAGCACTAGATTGCACTGAACAAGGTGAGCACTCCCCAATTTTAACACAGTGATCAAGACCATTCATGCAGACCCACAATTCTGGAGGTCCTCATACAAATACTGGATGTGTGAGCGATTTCAACGGAGGGTAGCATAACGAAATAGTTTTTTCGAGAAAGCTTTTGAAAAAGTTGATCTTCTCTCAAATCTCAAAACAACGACGTTCTTATGAAATGGATCCGTTTCTGATACTTTTGTCATACCAAACGAGAAGAAATGCTCTAGCTGTATGTATATAAGACTTAAGATTGATTCGATGAGCGCTTTATCAGGATTGATGAGCATTTGGAAACGAGGTGGTTGTAGAATATAGCGCCGAGGATGTAGTGACGAGAACAAAACAAAGGCTTTCCAGTTCTGTATCCGCATTTTTAACTGCAACTCTCCCAGCGAGACAGGTGATAAAGGTGGAGTTTTTTTCACATAATCCTGTTTAAAAAACATCCTACGTGTCCTCTATATTCTTCCTTTTTTCTCGTTAGTAATTCGATGAAACAATTCTATCTTCTTTGTGTACTTGAAAACAGTCATCCTCCATCCAAATACGGGGCTGTACACCGTAGGCACTCATTTTTAGAGCTTCACTTGCATTATCTATCCACCATTTTTCGTAAAATGGCTTGATGGTTACGATGAGGCTTCAATTTGCACTTACTTCCTGTAAAGTAGGTTTTCGTTCCAAGCTTCGCATCATACTTTCGTCTTCTTTGAGGAAAAGTCTGACTATCACGTCAGCGGTTTTCTTGTTGTGTGTTTAATATCCCGACGGCCTCAGTAGCCGTCCTTGCCTGCCGGTTGCCGTTGGGATGTACCATTTGTTCGACTCATCTGATTTTCAACATTTTGACGAAACGCGGCACTATTTTCCCCCTCCTTGCTCTTTGGCATAAGTCGGAACGTCGGAATTACTCTTCGATTACCTAACACGTGATTCTTCTAGCATCACTTTCACAGTGCGTTTGATCACTTGATCACAGCATCACTTTCACAGCTTTCACAGCGTAACGCTGATTGATCTTTCATCCTGCATGTGTAACATCTAAGATTTTATGGCATATTTTAAGGCAAACAGAATTGCAGAATGGAGAAGGCGGTGATAGGGCTGAACACTCCTGTCCTCATCACCGCATTTTCGATGCTGGTTGAAGTTCTCTAAATCAATGTCACTGCTCAGCAACGGAGACAAGTTGTTCATCTCGATGACTTCTCGATATGTGCTTCTATTAATACATCACTAAAGCATTCGGAATGTTAATCTAATTTAGCTCAGCGCGAATAGGGCATCAGAAACAAATCCATTTTTCATGAACATCTTCCTCTTGATATGCAATAGAAGTGCAGTCCTTCCACAAAAGTTGTTCAAATCAGCAAGCTTTCGCTCCGTCTGATCAGTGTTTTGACGCCTTAATGTTCTAAAACCAAAGTCATTATCAATGTCTACTCCCCTTCGTCTCCCATTCTAGTTTTGGCACGACGTTCTCGTGAGTGGCTGTAAATAATTTCGTCGACATTGTATCGCCGTGCTGAACACCTCTCTTTACATCATTGATAACGTCGTTGTAGAAAGACGAGATTGTGGTTGTGAAGTAGCTATAAAAGGACCGCAACGTAGTAAGCTCGACCTCGCAAAAACTTAAGCATATTGCGCTATTTTTTATGTTTGCTCTATTGTTGATTAAAAAAAATAAAAAAAGATAATGCTCTCGGCGTTGATAAATCCGTTAGGGATGTGCAATGCATTCTACTTCATTAAGCATCATTTGGAGGTGATTGAATGCATATCTGGCCTTTACAGTGACTCGCCGTGGCCTTCCGATGCATTGAGCTAGTGCCGTTATCCTCCCAGACAAGTCTGGTACCAATCTGCTGACCCAGGAGGGATGGAATGCTTGGTGGGCCAGGGGGCGTGGGGATCGATCCCATGTGTATTGCAGGGCTCCACTGACCACTGCGCCACACGCACCCTTTCCCGACTTATGTACGGCAAATCACTACTTATTATGATAGTTGTAAAGGAAACAACAGCTAATACTCAAAAAACTGATTTCTATGGTTTATATAATGTCGACAGATGAAAAAACTGAATTTTACTTTCAACTGAACGCTCATAGATGTCAACAAGAGGATCATGAGCACAATGAGGAATTTCCTGTCCTTCCTGAATGATCCAAAGAAAGTGAACTGTAAAATGGGAATGAAGGTGATGACAATAGTCAGCGTTGTGCGACCGAAGAATGTAGAGATTCACGACCTTTGGATTTTTGACAACAATCATTCTAGAGAGCATCAACGGATTCTGCTCAGATAAATAAGCAGAACTGATAGCTTTACGAAGTACTTATGGTTGATATCTGTGATCTGTTAATGAGCGAAACCAACAGATACGGAAAAGGGAAGGACCCAGTCGGAAAACCATCACCAAACGACAATATTCATCGGTCTCAGCTTTCAGATGGGAATCACTAGAATGTCGCCTTTCAGGGATTGTTGGGATCGCAGCTCGGCCTAAAGAAAAGGGTCTTACTGGACCCGTCGCTATGTCAAGAAACAGATTTACGAAAACTACTAATAAATATCCATCAGGTAGGCAACACAACGCATAATGGAAAAGAAACGTTACAAAGGACCAGTTTTTTTTTCAGTTTCACAGCAGAAATTCTAATGAGATGTACACGGCTGGCAATAAGTGCCTAATCGCCACTTCCAAAAATTTTTTTCAACATAAGATGCCCAACTATAATATAAAGTAAATCGAAATGTGTAAAATCAGGATACACAAGCAAGCACAAAGATGCATGCCGAAAAGGATATTCCTAGGAGTGGTGGTGCAGCTGAGTTGCTAGCGATGAGGCTCATGGACCCTTTCTTGGATAAAAGAAAACAGCTAATACACCGATGAATTTGTATAGGGTTGACTCGCTGCCTGACAAGCCGATTCACCATCCATGATAGTCCATCGGCAAGTGCAAGACTATTGATTACATGCAAAACCACACGAAAACAGCCTGTTAAATGAAAGAAACAGTTGGAAAGAAAATGGATTGAAATCAACGCATATTGCCATGAATGGCTCATCATTATATATATATATATATATATATATATATATATATATATATATACATATATATGCATATATATGTATATATTTTCTCCCTATATTTTTCCTCCCACCACGGATCTCCCTCATATGAGAGATCTCGAGCCGATTAGTAGCGAGGCTACGTGGCGCGTCCCTAGGTGGCGGATAGGGGATTAATCGCGGACCAAAAGCGACCTTTGCTTCCCTGAGACGTAGGTGCATCCAGGGGATGGACTCGCTGTTTCTGCTGCGCCTATTTCGCACATAATTTCTGCGTTTACGGTGCGTATTCATGCACGCGTGTGTGGATGCGTTCTAGTTCATGCAGGTTGTATTCTACGAGTCAATTCGGCCAAAAAGCCTGCAATCAAGTGACAGGGAAGTATATGGGAGGCGGTTAGGAGTCGCCTCCAACAAATAAGCTCCATGTCCACTCTGGGAGAGCCTGGCGAGCCACCCGTGAGTATACCCAGCCCCCACTTTCAGAGGCCAGCAAGCTCAACGTGGGTATCAAAAATGCTAAACACAGTAAAAAAAAATGGGCCTCATTCCCCTGACACCGAAAGAGCCCCCCAATTTCGCAGCGTTGGGAAGGACGAGTACGGAGAGGATGCTAAAATCTCAGGGCCAATGGAAGCTACTTGGATTTCAAAGAACTACGGTGACGATCCGTACCTACAATGCAGGTACACTTGCATCCGATTCCTTGATGGAAGACCTGCTCATGCAAACAAGAAGGATAAAGTACGACGCCGTCTATGACACCGGAGAAGAACTGTTCCTCGGAACATGCGACAGTAGAGGAGCTGGCGGCGTCGGCGTTCTCACGAGTTTGTCCATGAACGTCGATTCATTCGAACAGCTTACAAACCCGAATCGGACGTTTATGATTAAAAAGATGTAGATCAATTCCGGCTTTGACAATCTTCCTAGTTTACGCGCCGACATCAAACTATGACGAAGAAGAAGTCGAATCATTCTATATGGACTTGGAGAAGTTCTACAGAGAAGACCACACATTCTTCAAGGTCATCACTAGAGATTTCAACGCCAAGATTAGACCAAGAAGAACGTCTGAAGAACGCCACACTGGGACCCACGGATTCGAATGGAACGAACAGGGTGATCGGCTATCTGAGTTTACCATGGCGACCAAGACCATCCATGGTAACTCGCAATTCCAGAAGCCCCAACCCTCAGCGCTGGATGTGGGAGTCTCCCAATGGAGAGTACTAAAACGAAATAGACCACATTGTAGTAAATAGAAGATTTTTGTCTAACCGATGCTGCTGTTGTCCGCAAGATTCTATTTCTCGCGGAAGGGAGAAAAAGCTGCTAAATTCAAAAACCAAAGTTCCAGAACCACAGCAAACTGGGACTTATTCAATTCATTAGTCCGCTGTTGGGAAGATAGCGTTGTCCATAACATCGACGAAGAATACGATCGGCTCATTCAACATCTTCACGTTAGCGCTATGAAAGCTGAGAGTTCGCAAATCACCAAGAGACGTTTGTCTCTAGAAACAGTCGAGCTAATACGCCAGCGTGGAATCGCACGAGCTGCAGGCAACCGCGAACTAACGTCCGAACTTACAAAACAATGCAGACAGGCGTTAAAAGAAGATCTAAAGAGAGAAGAGCAGCAGTAATCGCCGAAGCTGCAGAGGCTGGGAAAAGCATACGTAAAGCCCATCGAAGCTTCGCCAATTACAAGACCAAAATGATTGCAATTCGGCGCCCAGACGGAACAGTTACAGCGTCCAGAAAGGCAATGGAGAAAATTATTCACTAATAATACTCGGATCTCTTCGATAGCCACGTCCACCTTCCGTCATATGAACTAAAGGAGGATGGATATGTTGTACCACCGGTTCTCCCTTCCGAAACCCGACATGCCATTTCGTCGGTGAAAATCGAACAGCACCAGGTCCGGAGAGGATAAGACCAGAACGCCTGAAGAACCTTCCGTCAATCCTCGTACACACGTTACTTGTCCGAATGCAAGGTCCCTGCTCACAGGAAGACCAGCAAGACTGTGTTATTGTTCAAGAAGTGTGACCTACACGATATCGGCAACTATCACCCAATGTGCTTGCTGTCTGTCGTTTACAAACTTTTTACTCGAGTCATCCTAAACAGGATTGACAGAACACTGCACGAAGGACAGCCATGTGAGCAAGCAGGGTTTCAAAAAGGATTTAGTACAATGGACCATATCTACACGATAGCAAGGCTCATTGAAGTATGGCGAGAGTACAAAAGACCGCTCTGCCTCACCTTCATCGATTTACAAAAGGCCTTTGATTCACTCGAGATAGAAGAAGTCTTGGAAGCCCTGGATATTCAAGGAGTTTCTACTCAGTACATAAAGATTCTTCGTGAGCTGTACAAAAATTCCACAACCAAGGTATCACCATTCCACGACGATATTATCATTGACGTCAAAAAGAGGAGTTGGGCAAGGCGATACCATCTCGCCAAAATTATTTACCGCCACCCTCCAGAACGTCATGCGAACATTGGGAATGGAGAACATGGAAGTAAAGATCGATCGTCAGGAATTACACCATCTTCGCTTTGCTGATGACATCGTCCTTATAACACCAAACATTAGCCAAGCGGAACGTATGCTTACCGACTTTGATAAAGCCTGTGGAAAGATTGGTCTTCAACTAAATCTCACAAAAACGATGTTCATGAAGAACGGACTGGTTTCGCATGCCTCATTCATGCTCAATGGAACAAATATCTCCGAATGCTCCAGTTATATCTATCTAGGTCGGAAAATCAATATGATGGACGACCTAGCTCCAGAGCTGAGCAGAAGGAAACGAGCGGCTTGGGGGGTGCTTTCAAGAGCACCGAGGACGTAGTGAAGAGAACAAGGAACACCCGACTCCGTGCCCACCTTTTCGGCTCAACGGTACTTCCTGCCCTAACGCGTGCGTCAGAAGCTAGGTCGCTGTGTAAGCAGGATGAAAGGTCACTTAGCGTTATCGAATGCGCAGTCGAAAGGGTGATGTTAGGAGTATCCCTTTTCCACACAGGTAAAGGATGGGGTCCGAAGCTCCGACTTGCTTCAACGATCAAAAATCAAAGATGCCGTTCTGTACGCCAAACAGTCGAGGAAAAGGTGGGCTGGACACGTAATGCGTATGAATGACAACCGATGGACAAGAGCCCTTAGTGACTGGATTCCTCTGGATGTCAAACGTACTGCAGGAAGACCACCGACCCGATGGTCAGAGTTCTTCACAAAGGGCCTTGAAGAAAGATATGATGCTCGACGAATCCGTAGAGCGAGCAGAACCCACTGGGCTACTCTTGCACGCAACAGGGGAAAAAATGGAAGACTTACTGGCGCCCGCTCGAGTCACCCGACGATCAATGGGACTACAGGTGATACAGGTGATGTATATATTTATTTATTACGCACATATATACAAAGTGCCCCACGGTGCAAACGTAGTTTACTCGACCCTATGCCCTGACCGAACCAAATTCACCACCAGAAGAATTGGTCAAATCAAGAATTCAATGAAGAATCGTGCTCGAGCAGCACCCAACGTCATTGGTAAGGCGAAGAAAATTCTCCACCTGCAGCCGGATGTACACGAATATATACGGATAAAAACCAGAAATATACATACATATACGTATATAACAACAATGATGCTGAGATATTTGCAAAACCTTGGACCGCAGGTGTCTGCGGCGGATCGAACCCCGCTATTAACCTTTTCAAGGGCTAACGTGTTCACCAGCACACCGTGGTGGACTTTTTGTTTCGACTTCCTCTCAGCAGTGTTTTATATACATATATATGCATGCCTATATATATATGTATATATACATATATTATATATAGAGAATTCCTCTATAAATCCTCGAAAATTCTCTATCTACCTAATCAATGCATCCCATGGGTCGACGGAGACCGCGTTACTACAACGACGCGTGCGTACTCTGCGTCTATGTCTCGTTCGGGTCAATGGGCATGAATCCCTCTACAGATAGAAAGTTCTCTATCCACCTAATCAATCCATCCTACGGGTCGATCGAGATCGCGTTACTACACCGACGCGTGCGTACCCTGCGTCTATGTCCAGTTATGGCCAATGGGCAAGCCGCTCGCTTGGACGCAGCCACGCCTACCGCCACCGGCATTTGGCCAGGCGACGCCTTGGTGAGCGCCGTCGCCAGCTCCATCATTGCCCATCTCCCGATTGGTCTTTCCTTACAGATTCATTCGCTTAGGTGTAGTGATAGCAACTGTAATCACTCTCGCTCTTGCTCTTATTTCTCCGTTAGCTCTTGCATTGTTATTACGTTAATGCTATCGTTGATTTTCGCATACGTGTTGACAAGATTCCGATACTCTCATCGTTCACAGGTACTCCGCAAATGGCTCTCCACTATTATTCGCTTTCTCGAACGCTGTTCATACTCTTGTGCTGTGAGCCGTTACATTGGTGCGTGCATTATTGTTAAGGCATTTTATTAGAAAGAAGAAGAAATCCACTGAACCACCTTATTTGTAGTTTGTTGTGCATAACCTCATTGCATTGTTGTGTAAATAGTATATATGTGTGAATAAAGGTTTAATTACCCAAGCTTGAGGTACACCACAAACGGCTCTCCACTACTACTCGCTTTCTCGAACGCTCTTCATACTCTTGTGCTGTGAGCCGTTACATTGTATATATATATATATATATATATATATATATATATATATATATATATATATATATATATGCGTGGAGAATGCATGGCATCAGTGTATCAGTGTCCTCTTGGTCTCATCATGATCTCATTTGCACACATGATCTATAGCACCTTTACCACATCCTAGTTGATGGCATCGTCCTTACCTCCCGTCCCGATCTTTCGCAGTGCTGTCTGGTCGTCATCCGGACATGAAATAAAACCGATCCTTACGGATCAGCACGGACTTGATACATCGCTCGGCCACCGCGAGTCAACCCAGATATGCATTCAATCACCTCTAAACAATACTTAATGAAGTCGAATGCATGGCGCTTCCACCGGATTGTTCAACGCCGCGAGCTCCATCCTTTTTCATCCTTTACTGTCATTGTACTGTCATCATGTTCACTGTCATCTAGAATGACCATTCCAGTCACGCTACATCTATTACCATTCTTAAAGCGTTTTATGTGGATCACAGTAATGATAATACAAAGCCCACACAGGAACGAGACATACCTGCATGGTTATACAAAAACCATTTTAACCGCGGTCAACATAAGGACCACTGACCACGCACCTGAGTAGTGCGTACAAATACCTGTCAACAGAAATTATTCTCAGGTTAAGCACTCCTATTTTTTAAGGAAACCACAGAGAAGGTCCTTTTCGGGGTATTGACCACGCTTGTTAGAGGTAGCCAACAACGGAAACAACCAAAAGCAAAACGTCGCCGAGACGAAGATTCCGACTAGCACACAAAAGAAAAGAACTGGCAGTGTGATGTAGGGTAATTGAAACACCGACTGAATAAGGCTAGTGGATCGACTAAGAACACAAATAAGAACGCCCGGCAATAAACAAAGTAAAGGACAAGAGCAGATAATGAATCTGAGCAAAATGCAACATAGAATTCGTCTTCTGGAATCAAAGAGAAAAATCCAAGAAATCCTGAAAACGTAAACACCAAGACGCCGTGAAAACCCAGAGACTTCCAAAGCAAACAAAAAAAGAAGCACCATCATATTAGTACAGCAATTCTATTACTGACAAGGAGAACCTCTAACACTCTAGCATGATAGCTTCAGGACGAAACTGAGAGCAAATACAATCAATTTGTACCACACAGATACCCAATAAGTAGCCAAGCAAAGAAGGGAATAAAAAACAGAAAAACGGATTGCGATAGTATCAGTAACACCAATTCTTCCTTTTATTTAAAGTCTTCTAAACACCAAAACAACATTAACAGTGAAGCCGAAAATATATCTATCTTTTGTGTCCAGGGCTAAGTGCTACGGTCTCTATTTCTCCTTGATTAACCCGATTTGGATCTGATGTGGCACGGAAACCCAAACATGAGCCATCAACAATGAGACGGGCACCCTATAAAAATGCATAAAATTTTCGATGAAGAACAAATTGTGCACTATATTTGTTTTAGACTCGCACCTTATTTTTTTTCTTCCTGCCTTGGACGACAGAAAAACCTGAACCATTACCCGACACTGGTGCTCCACGAGCACATGAGAGATCCCTATAGAATACTTCTTTGAACTTTACTGCTATATTTGGGACAAAATAGTTGAAGCAGAATATGATAGAACTTGCATCTTTTACCACGTGTTGACCTCGATTCCGGAAATCGCTTCTTTTTTGTAAAAATTCTCGCACAAATTCTTTTACAGTCTTGGAATCTCCCAGATACCCCATTACATAATCCTCCACCTAAAGAACAGCTAAAGCCTTTACTCTAATTAATGAATGGAACGATGACTGAAGAAGATGATAGTTACAGAAGGGAAGGGCACAACTCATCAATCTCCACAACAAATATCAAAAAAGAACAAAAAAAGGCACACCTCGTCAGGATTTTCAACTCCCTCGATGAACATAGCAAGGACATCTGCCTCAACAGTTGAACTGAGTTGCTTCAAGCGCTGTACTACCCAATCTATGAAAACACTGTTATCTTCGCACATTCCGAGCGCTCGCTTTGCAGCCTAAACATCATAATTTATGCCACTAAAAGTTCCACACAGAAGAAAAGCTGGGCGCTGTAATGACTAAACTTAGATTAGGAACTGGACTGCGTTCACTTTTTACATTGTAATGTGAGATTATGCTAAAACAACAATGTTCATACTAAGTCCAAAAAGACCTAAACCACAAATCTTTAAATTCTCAAACTTCCAAATACAGTAATTCTAAATCCATGTTGCAGTGGCAAAAGAGCTATGTTAAGTGCTTTATTCGATGATTTAAAAATTATACCATTAAACGAATATGAAAACTGACTTTCTCACTCGCTAGTAGATTTGTGCTAGTCTTCGATGAAGATGATTTATCGTTGTGTTTCTCTGGAGCTGTTGCAGCCTTTTTAGGAGTACTCGGGACTTTATTGGCAGCTTGCAGCGATGGACCGTCCCACAACGGAGAACTCGAAACCTAAAGTGAACTACAGCACCGATACTATTTGTAGCTAATAAACGTGTCGACCAAGGTCCACCATGTTCCCTATGCCGTGATCGGAAAACAAGTACCATATTTGTCTGGGATCAACTCACTCCCCCAATACACGTGGGAACGCCCTAACACAAGTATCACAGAATTTTAAGGAGAATCGACTCGACTAGCATCCAGCGATATTCATAAATATGGCGACAATCCTCAATCAAGAGTGGAATACACAAGCAAAAGTTAGAAGAGCTTCGTGGATGAGGGTGTGAGGAAACGAACCGAAAATAGAAATTGAGATTCGTAGAATATGATAAAGAACACCAGATCCTGTGAAAAAGAAACCTAGATCTTTATTTACAACACCAACCTTTTGTTGCTCTACTCCAACTCCTCCCCATGCAGATTTCACGTTTGTTTTAACTGTAGAGGACTGTTGTTGTGGTTGGCTCCACTGAAGACGTTGCGAAGCATTTGACCACGTCCCACTGGATTGTACGCTCACGGATTCTTGCTGATTACAGATATAGTAAGATTAGCGCAAAACAGAATATACGCATATAACAAGAACGTGACTCATTCTGAAACAAAGTGATTATTTAACCTCTTTTCGTAGTCGTGCTTGTTGAGCTTGTTCTGCGCGTAATAGTCGTTCCTCCTCCTCTTGGATTTCCTTCAAAGACTTCTCCTTCAAGGGAGCTATGGAAGATGCTGACGACCATGGTGCCACTGTAAAACACTTAGATTTCAACCCTTACAAAACAAGCTACTTTCAACGTCTCTTTAATGGACAGCTTTGAAAAGCACATCGAAGAAAACCTTTAGTGGAGTTAGATTTCAACGTTTGAGGAGATGCAACACTACTCTGCTCAGTCGATTGAACAGCCGTTTGTGAAGGCTTAGGAGCTGGCTGAAATAATGAAATCTGATAACCATTCAACATACGAGGGTAATAGCGCAAAAACTCGAAGGAAGTGGTAATCAAAAGGCTAAAACCCTCTACCTGCCAAACTTCTTCAATCTCGAAGGTTTTCGCAGAGTCTTGACTCTTTCCCTTTTCATTTAATGAACTGGACTGTGCAACTGTACCCTTACGAACATTCTCTTCCGCTATTCGCTTAATAAGCAGTGAGATGGATTACCAAGACTCATAATATGAAGGAGTACAATAGACAGCTTCCTCCACATATAAAATTTTGGTCCAATATTCTTAAAACCCATTACAAATAGACAACAATATTATTAACAGCAATAACGAGAAGAGTTAAGAATATTAGAAATACTTGCAACAACAACGATGCTGAGATTTGTGCTCTCCAGATCAATTCCTCCGCCGGGTGATTGCTGAGGGCAGCGTTAGGTAGAAAACTAGCTGAGAAAAACGCAGAGCAAGGGTCTCCGTGGCATAGTGTGCAATGCGCGAGCACCCGGAGAAGGAAATCGTGGTTCGATCTGGGTTGGGGTCCAAGTTTTGCAAATATACCAGTCAGCATCGTTGTGGTTGCAATTCACATCATATCTTGTTATGAAAATTATAGTAGGCAGGAAATAAAATGTCAACATAATAAGAGCAGAAAACGTAATAGAAACAATTAGCAAACAATGACAATATTAATAAAAAATTAGTGCTTGACAACTAATATAATCTGTAATAGTAATCACATAATAATAATAATAATAATAATAACCTGTAATAATAACAATAATAATAATTGTAGTCCTCCCAACGGTTTACCGCCTCACCGTGGCTGGAAGGTGTTCCTGGGTGTTGAGCGGGCTACGATGTACAGCGGGAGGATTCATCCCAAGCTTTTTTGGTTTTCCGTTTTTTTTTCCAAGCTTTTTCCCCATGGTTTCCCAAGGTGAAAAGGAGTCCGGCATTTCCACCAGGAAGCCCAGCTAAGAGTAAACCAATATCAATTTCAGGATCCACCATCGTCCTGGTACCAAATTAGTCGCATAGTGGTTAATCTGTTGATCCACAGAGGCGGTGACTGCCTGTGGTCGTGACGACCTGGAGCAGACTTTGACTAGGCTGACCTCGTGATTCCAGGGAGTCACAATGACTAAACCAGCAAAACTCCGAAAAAATGAAGATTATGCTGGGAGCCGCACAACCAGCTAGGAAAGGCTATCCAAGTATCAAAGTAAGTAAGTAAGTCGTAATAATAATAATAGTAATAGTAACAGCAATAATAATAATAGTAATAATAATAATAATAACTGATATTGGTGATGAAAATAATTATCGTGAACGTAACAAATAATAAACATCAGCAAACGTTGATTAATAGTAATAATAAAAAGTAGTATTAATGGCAGTAATATCTGAAGCAACAAAAAAAGATTTTTTGAAGCTGAGACAACTCGTTGTGAATAACTTTAAAGAATTAACATTTCAATAGAACCTGCTTCCGATGTAGCTCCGCCTGCTGAATACGCATTTTCTCTGCGTTTGCTGCCGCCAAACGACGAGCCTCCTCTTCCGCACACTCGTTCGCACGCCTATAAAAACGAAAGGAGTAGAAGAAAACACTAGCCCTTTACAATACACAACTCCGCAAGGCATAGAATTCACTCTGAGCCAATTTCGGTGAGAAACAAGACGGTGACATCACACGGAACGGTTGCATCCGAAACACAAGTAGTATTTGATAACGCTTAAAACACTGGTCTAACATTCTAGGTTTTAGAATTGTAAGTATGTTGGAAACGATATGACCTGTAATCCTAATGTAGGGAAACAACTGCGACAGAAAACATCCACAAGGTTTTTCAAGAACAAAGAGGTAGTGAAAAGTAAGACCAAACCATGTAAATCTTAATGTGAGGGTTGAGAATCAAACAAACCAGCTAGTAACTACACTCTTGGAATCTAAGTTTCAGGAAAATAAAACGATATAACCTTTCTTTTTCAGCTTCTTGTTGTCGTTTGAGACTTTCTTCAACCTTTCGTTGCCTTTCCATTTCCTCCTCTAATCGCCTCCTTTCTGCTTGTTCAGTCTTTCTAGCTTCTTCCAAACATTGCTATATGTGCATATATAATGTAAATACATATATACGCATGAATACATGTTTATCCAATAGATATGCATATTGTATACATATCCTTACACGCACGTATAAACATATATGTATACACATGCGTACATGTATATGCACATATATATACATACACATGTATATAAATATATTATGAATATATACATGTATAGGTATACCACATGCCCGACTTTTCTATCTAGAGTATAGAGAAACAAAACACAATACTTGATATCAACGAAATACCAACTATTTAATACCTGAATTTTCGCAGCACGTTCCTCTTCGAGTTGCCGAGCTTTCTCAGCAAGCGCAAGTCGCTCCATTTCAAGCCGAGCTTTGGTTTCCTCAGCTGACTCCTTTAGCTCACGCTCTCGTCGTTCAATCTCTTCCTTAAAATGCTATCAAAAGATTATCACAATGGTAAAGTTATGGTAGTCTTCAAAGATGTAGGAATCAAACAATTGTGATGCTACATAGTAAAAAATTGCACAGGAGTAGGCAGTCTAACATGTTGACCAGATGTCAACAAAACAAACAGCCTAACCGTAACAAACCTGGTGTTTCATTAGTGCCAATTTTTGTTCCAACAGCTGTTTCTCTTGCTCTTCTCTCTGTTTCTGCATTTCTCTTATTAAATGTTCTTGATACTCTCTCATTTTTGCTTGCTCTTCTAATATTCGGCGTTGTTCGTCTCCAATCCTCTTTCTTTCGACTGCAATATGGTCATAGCTAGTCTGGTTATAAATCATGCTTGAATGGTTACCTAGTTCGCCCCACATAGTTCCAGTTCCGGAAGCAAAAAGGGTTGCAAAAGGTGGAGCGGTATTAGAAAAAACTGGTGTAACTGAAGGTTGACAAGAAACATCGTCCTTAAAATCAAATGGCGTCAGTTGACCATTCAGTTGAACTAGTTCACCTAATGTTCGATACTTTGTTTCAGAATGACGCCGAACTTCTAGTGCTTCTGTAAAGTATCCACGTTTGTACCAACTATCCATTTGCATCTTCTCGAAAGGGCCGCGTTCCTGTTTTGTGGGATCAAGATAGAAGAACTGTGAAGCACCTTGATGAATCGGATTTGGAACTACCGCCGGAACTGTACCTACGCTTGGCTGAGATGGAACAGATGGGTGATATCCCACAGCCTCGGCTTGAGAGAGCACGTTGGAATAGTCATGTGAAGTGGCTGCATCACTATTCAAAACATGAGTTTGTGCAGCTGACAAGTTCGGATCACCAGACATCTGCAAAGGCATTGAGCTAATTTAGAAATAGAATATTTGGAACAAAAAACACTTAGTAATCGTTTTACTGTTTACCTGCTGAGAAGCAGCATTCTTCTCAATGCTAGAAACTATACTATAATTCTCGATATTAGTAGCCTGCTGTTTTTCACACCTAAATTACATATCCTTCGAGAAGAGTTCTAAGATACCAAAAAGTGAAGATCGAATGGAAAACAATCAGTTACTGTGTCCTCACGAACTCTTCTTGATGAGGCAGTTAACAAATGCCTTCTTCAAAAGTCCACTTTTTGAAAAGTGTGACTATCAGCGCAGAATGAACTTGGGATCACAATCGCTCATTTATTGAAAGGGTGAATGACAGAGAAATGGATCTGAAGAGAACAAAGAAGTACGTCCAAAACTTAGCCGTTGTAAAGTAAACGTTGCTTTGTGTCATCACATGAAGAACATGGTAAGAACACAGTAACTCAATCGTCAAAAACATGGGTTCATTAGAGAGCAAGTTTTCGAAATCGTTACAAACTACAGAAATATCTCCACTATGCAGAAATGAGACGAGGGAACAGGTTATATAACAAACCCTATCTCTATTCACTCCAGACGTTTTCTCTTCAGACGGATCAAGCGGGCCATGGTGCTAAAAAAAAACTCGGTGCAAACAATACTTACAACAGTTAATACTTAAAATTCACTGCAAGTTTACATAATTTTGCACAATAAGCTTCTCTAAGAAAATCTTTATTTCTCTAAAAAAAATGAAGATTTATTTCACCCTATATTTTATACGACTCGTCTTCATGTCTACTGTGCGGATCGCAGCACTTATAGTCGATTCGTTTCCTCGCATCAATCATCCATAAAGGAATTTCAAATTTTACACGTGGTTTCAGATGATGTTTGAGGACTTTCATTTCATCTTTAATGTCGTAGAATGCTGGTCGAGTCAAATCTCCTTGCGATCTTGGAGTTAGCCGGGCTATGGGGTTCTCACGTCGACTGAAGGAAAGCGTTGGCGCGGAGATCGAACTAGCGCTTTTGCTTCCTGACCCACGGCATCGCTAACCACTGCGTTATCACTACTCCGCACAGAAACATTGGTCAAGAATGTAACTAAATTTTACACTTGACACTGCACACTTCAAACTGAAGCAAAACACAGTGGAGGGAAAGTAGCAGAATAGATATAAAATAGGAATATGCTCATTCATTGCGACGGCATAGAAATGTACCTTCCTTTCCGTTGTTTCTTGGTCTACAACTTGTCGAGATACGACAATTTTACTAAAACAATATCTTCAACATTGCATGCGTTAAACAACGATATCCGTGAAAAGCTACATTTCATATATCACAAATTAAAAATGTGTTCACGGATTGCTTGTCTACCGTGTATAGATAGCGTAACAATGAAGATTGTTTCTAATCACCAAAATATTTGATGTCTTCCCTATGGTGCAACTTGGCCGATATGAAACGATTTCAATGCGTGTCATCTGTAGCGCAACTTGGCCACTACGCAACGATTTCAATGCATGCGATTTGCGGCGGAAAATTATGCGACAATCCAGGCAAGTGCCACGGAAAAATTGGTGTTCCCGCGAATGTGTGAATGTCTGGTTGTTCAAATTTCTTTTGGTCCTACGAATGTGGGTATTCCAGCAAGTAAATACACATGGTAGCTAGTTTAAAGAATGCTGAGTTGACCCAGGTTACACTTTGTTACATTCAGCTTACGTTCTGAGAATAATATGTGAAGCACGCCATGTTGAATCAGAAATGGAAGTCGAGTCCTCCAACGGTAGTTAAGATTCTCGGTCGTTCCTTATAAGATATTGATCTGATTCGAGCTATTACGCCCTTCCAATAGGTATGTCGACTAAGCACAAGTAGGCTAGCGGCATTTAAAAATTCTAGGTGAAAACCAGTAAAGCTCTTTTTATTCAATAAAAGCTTAATGCTCGTTCCTGTAAACATATGGAACGAAATATCAGCCCTATATCGGATTCTCACGAGAAATAAAAAAATTCAAATATGACGCAGGTGCTCCCACATTAAGACAGGAAGGGTTTTGTAAGCACTCTAACCTTTTTTGAAAACGTCCATGTTCATCAAATGAACCAGTCGCACTAATGATGTCATCTCCAGATTCCCTAGAAAACAGGCTAATTGTGCACAGATAAGCGGGCACTGGGGAAAATTACAACACAATCTCTGAGACAAAGATAAAGAACGAAACTGAAAAATCGCGCTTACCCTTTGTCTTGATCTTCTCCATCTTCCATCCATTCAGGCATTGGACCGCTTTCGTTCTTTCGCAAAGATTCTTCAGGAACTCCACTAATTGATGAAGCGGTATCACCTAGCAAATAGGAAGCGGAATCTACGTTCGAAGTTTACGGTTATCTACTGAAAGTTATTTTCGGAAGAATGAGGATTAAGCAAAAAGGTACAGAGCACTATTCGTAATGCAAATTTGGATGTTTAACGCCATTTCACCTTAAAACATAAATCATTTGGCGTAGCTCAATTGTTAAGGATACTCCACTCATTCTACTCTATCACGAGACCGATGTGAATTGATATACACTCATAGGGCGCGGAACTATAAGCTACTTCCAACTTTAAACAAACATCTTTCAGGTGAACGTGAATTTTACTATTTGTAATAAAAAGCATTAGAATGTGCAAATCTTAGCCTGCAGGATAAAAAGCCTTTTGTCTGACTATAACGAAATTCTGATTTTCCGAGCCCACCGAACGAACCTCGGGCACTTTTTTTTGAGGTCCGTACTTCTAAAATGAATGCAACTGGGGAAGCAGTATATCTCTCATTACAAGACGATAAAATTTCCAAATGAGCTGTTGTTTATGGCCACGGAGACTTCGTCAGAAGTTTAGGGAAACTCATCAAATTTCTCTTTCATTCATTTTGGAAATCATGTTGTTCTGAGCACAGGATTTGTAATTTCACTTTTTCTTGCATATGGCTGGCTTCGAAAATCAAGCCGTGGCTAACTCGACCTTGAAGATAACGGAGCTCGTGGACGTCGTTCTGTTAATGGGGACGATGTAGATTTGGTGGAAGCAGGTATAAACATAACTGTTCGAGAGCTCGCAGAAAAACATAGTGAAAGCATCCAACCTAATTAAAAAGAGAGAGAAGTTTGTCAAATGCATGGCGTAGGAATTGAATGACAATAAAAGAAATCGCCGATTCGAGGTATCGTCAGTGCCTTATCCACTCAACTGGAACGACTTTCTCGAATGTACGGTGCTGGGAGCGATAACTGGACCCTTTGATCCTTCACGATAACCGGTGATGATCGGCTCCGTGATTTGACAGTTCCCAAAGCCGAAGTTGCAGCAAAAGAAGGTCATGGCCACCTTTTAGCAACCTAAGACTTCCTGAATTTGGGTAAAACAATTACACCTCAGGAGTATGCCCAGTAAGTCGACGAAATGTACTACAAACCTCAAAATATGAGCTCCGTATCCGTCAACAGAAAAGATGCAATTTTCCTGCACGATAATACGCGGCGGCGAGTCTTACAACTGACGTTGCAAAGGCTTACTACGAAACTCTGCCTACATCGCCATACTCAGAAGACTTTTCACCTACCCGAAACGGCTGACTTCTTCTGAATAATCTAATAATTCCAAACAACTTTATACTCAAATGGAAGTTTAAGGACTCACACCTTTCAACTAGATAAGGCAAAAAACTCTTCTACAAGGCTGACGTTTTCAATCTTCCAATTATTCTAGTACTCGAAAGATTATCAACAGTTTGTCAAAAGCCAGTTTCGGTCCCTAATTGTTAAGCATCATAAAAGCTATTTAATGAATAACCCTCGGAGCCTATTGATATATCGAGGGAATGCTTTTTATCCTCCCAAACCACAGATGGGAGGTTTGTAAATGCGAGCCATGGTGTCGAACCAACGACCAAGTGTATATTGCAAGGCACCTCTAACTACACCGCTAGGAACGCTTCCACTTTATCTGATCTATCAGAAATGTAAGCACCATCCTACCTTGCCCAGAAGACCACATGTTGATTTGACTAGGATCCTTACTGTCATTGCCCCAACCATGTCTTCCTGATGGAGAAGTCGTCCAACTTCCTTCACCGACTACGTCGCCTTCATCACTTGTAGACCGCAAGCGAAGACGAGGACGATCTGTTAATAGATTATAATTGTAAAATAAAGGTTAATAATAATATTGAAGACAAATGCTCATGAGAGGAACAGAAAAAGATATAATGCGGTAACATTTAAACCAATGTCTAATTGATAGCTATTAGAAGTATCGTAACGTTCATTTATTGCCTATTCTTTTTTCATGGTGCTGCACGATGTGAACTTCAATTACAAGGATCTTGAGATGGAGCAAAACTCGGAACTTCAGTTGGGCTTCGAAACCACGATTATCCTTATCGGGGGCTCACGTACTATCCACCACACCAACGGAGACCTTTGCTCTGCCTTTCTCTCAGCCAACTTTTCACTCTATCGGTGTTATCAGTAGTCACCCGTCGAAGGGAATGGTCTGGGAAGCAGAAATCAGCATTGAACCCAGTACAGTCATTAAAAAGGCGCAAAGAAAAGACTCCAATAAAACAACATTTGTACATAAGTGAATTAATTTAAAGTTAGTGATGTCGAAGGCAACCCTCACCTGGGAAATGGACAAGAAACAAGGCCATGAAATATTAACTCAGCGAAAAATAGAATAACACTTTCAGCGTGACCAATGACGATCTCGAGTTCAACCTCATTTTTCAGGAAGAACCTTTTGGCTTTAATCATGTCTTTGCAACATTAATGAATATCTTCTCAATTGTCAGATTATTGAAGAGAAATACACCGAAGTGGCAAACAACAATAGTTCTAACGCAAGATTTAACTATAAAGATCAGAGAAATTAACAAAATAAGGTTTTTTTTCAAAAACAAGCAGTAGCAAGTAAATTTTAAGAAACTATAATGGTTCTTCCTAAGAGTCACAGTAAAAGCAGACCTTTTGGATCACGAGGATCGTACAGGCCTTGAGCTCGCGAATTGAAGGTGGTGCCCGATACAGCACCTCCTCGAGCTGATGCTAGTGCTCCACGACCACGAGTTGCTAAAAATTATAGGCACGACATTGGGAAATTGACGTCATCCAGAAATCATCTTTAAAATATTACTAAACGACAACTCATTTTTTCTCAATTTTGGATCTTTTGTTTGCAAAACATCCATGCTAAGGGTTTACTCTCAGAAAGATATAAAATTGTCAAGATTCACATAGGAAAACGACTGCATCTTATTTCAACAATACATCGTTCAGAATTCTTTCGATGAAGTAACTCTCATCGCTGAGAAATATATTTATATCTATGGGGAGACATCAAGACAAGCCCTTTCAAAAAACACGAGGAAGGAAAAATGTTCGAAAAACTTCTTTGTTGATAGTAGTCAACTTGTCACATAAAACTTTCACTGTCTAAGACTTTCACATCGATTCTCTCTTACTAATGCAAGCAAAACATTTCCCCATTTGCTAGAAGGCCAACGTACCAAATCTCTGTCCAAAAGAATTCAACTGGGAGTGATCTTGACTGTTTGTACCATCTCCACGAGTAGTATTTCGACTAGATGAACCGTATACACGTGAAAAACTAGTCCCTCTTACACTTCCTGTATTTGGATGGGTGCGGTCTAAAAGATTAAGAGAACTGATAAAATATCTTTATTCCGCAGTCCACCTAATGAAGAATTAAAGACGCACTCCATTGTTTCACAGAGGTCCATCCTCCAGTGTTTGCTTTCTGGTTTGCAGTACCACCGTCAGAGGAACCAGAATAAGCCGCTCCGGTTGCTATGTTGACGCGTTCTGCATGCGAGAGCGACGTCATCGCTTTTGACGAGTTGATGTTTTGCTGAAGGCGCTGCAACAGATAAGCTTCATTTGCAGACACATTCTAAACTTTGAATTTCATCCAACTTTCTGCTCCAAGCGAAATAAACGGCAAGATGTTCTGCCGATCTACGAAGTACGACAGCCTCCCAACGGTTTACCGCCTCATCGTGGCTGGGAGGTGTTTCTGGGTGTCGGGCTGCGATGTATAGCGGAGAGATTTATCCACCCGGAAGGGGTCTCCCAAGCTGAGAAGGAGTTCCAAGTTCCCATCAGGAAGCCCAGCTAAGAGTAAACCGATACCAGGATCCACCACTGTCCTGGTATCAAACTAGTGGCATGGTGGCAAATCTCCCTCTGATCCACAAGTGCGGCGACTGCCCGTGGTGAAGACCTAGAGCAGACTCTGGCCATGCTGACCTCGGGACTCCAGGGACTCACAATGGTTAGACCAGCAAAACTCCGAAAAGTGGAGAAAATGCTGAGGCCTGCACAACCAGTGAGGAGAGGCTGTCCAAGTTCCCAAGTAAGTAAGAAGTACGACAGTAGTTAAAGAAGCGTGACATTCAACGTTGAGGTTTCTGTGAAGTCTTAACCACGTTTCGTGTTTTCCCGTGTATTGCCAATTTTTTGTTCAACTTGAAGGACTACTGATAAGTTTGCACATAAAAAATCGTGCTAAATAAGCAGAGGCAAAGCGAAGAAGTAAGAATATAAGATAATCAGCCCGAATGAAATCAAACACGCACATTCACAATTGAAGTACTTGTCGACTAACTCTATAATTCCAACCAACTCTAATGGTAAAACGTTCATGAATAACTAGCAATTCTGAACCGTGACCAAAGATAATAAAGCAGTGGAACTATCATAAATCGCAATAAAAATGGCATACCTGCTCCAGATCAGATAGCGGGTAACAGACAATTGGTTCAAGGGCTTCTTCGACGTAGAATGGACAATCGCGAAGACCTTCAGGAGCAGGATGACCAGCCGCATCCCCCATTAGTGCTAACATGTCCTCACGTCCATAACGGTTCTTTACGAAAACAGGAGCAGAAGCGGAATTATCCGTTGCCTGTGAATTAGGCTATCCTCAAGCGAGAAAAAAAACAAAACAGCAATGTATCCAATTCTAAAGGAAACCACTTGAACTTCTGAAAAATAGAGTGTCATCGAAGTCAAATTTGGTATAAAATAACATGGGTTCATAAAGGATAAAGCTCTCGGCGTTGATCAATTCCTAAGGAATGCACCATGCATTCGACTTCATTAGACATCGTTTGAGGTGAGTGGATGCATATTTGGTCTTTACAATGGACTCCAGGTGGCCTAGCGATGTATCCAGTCAATGCTGCCATCCCCCCAGAGAAGGCTGGTACCAATTTGTCGATCCCGAAGGGATGAAAGGCTTGGCGGACCACGGGCGCCGGGATCGACACCATGTATGTTGCACGGCGCCTCCGAACGCGTCCCTACATAGGTTCACAGACTTCATAATACATTCTACACTACACATTTTGAGAAGCACTAGAAAAAGTAACTATATTTATGAGAACAGAACAAATTTTCCAAGTTACTAAAGTTTTACCGCTTTTGTTGAACGAGTAGGAGTTCCATTCCCCCCGCCATTGAAGACTGAACGCATCCTGGAAAACAGACCACTACTACAAGTCGTTCACAGAAAGATACATTCAACAATATTTGTAAATAAAACGGACCACGACGGATGGAAGCTGTTCTGTTGAGGAGAGCCAACAGCAGGAGTAGTAACGACAGGCGAAGTAGACGTCATGACGACAAGAAACTGTAACAAAGAAGCGAATTACACCTTCAATGAAAGATTTTTGAGCCAGAAATGAACGCTGATAGAGTCGCTTCAGGCAAGATAGCACTTAGCCTTTTCGATAAAGAAAGAGATCAACGCCACCAATCACGGTGCCAAATTTGACCTTTTGGGGGAAATAGAGATATGGTGATCTTGACATCAGTGGGCAAATGAGAAGCAATTTAACTCCTGCATTTTATGAATTTAACACTCAGGTCTTCTTATTCTAGGAGGTTAACATGAGGCAAAGCCGAAAAAGGTTCCGAGCCCTAGGCACTGCAAGAACAAAAGCATCCCAGCAACTCTGATGAGGTCAAAAGGCAAATGAACTGCTGCAAACTGGGAACACAAAGCACAACTGTATCACAAGCCTATGAGGCACATTGAAGTGGGTGCACAGGACGGAAAGCCCTGATTGCAGTTGGCCGATGGCTGCCACCAACGAGCCCGTGACGCGTCGTCGCGACCACGGCGGGGCGAACGGTGGCATTAGAGCGCAGTTGTTAACGTTCATTTCTGACGCTCGTCAGCCAAGTCGTACACCGACGTCGTACTAGGAAGAGATGAATCGTCCATTTATTGTATAGGTTCGTATTAAGTGCAAATTAAGCTAATAAAGAAGCAACATTGCTCACAGCTGCAATGTTGCCTTTGTATGTCAGACGGCCAATTGAAGCATCCCCAATCGTCCCTTGGTCTTCATGCTTATTCGTGTGGCTCCAGCGATGATCGGAAGGTAGGTAAAGGACAGCGCAGTGATTAGTAATGCAGTCCATCGGGAAGCAAGGCACTGGTCCGACCGCCCACCACTCCTCCCACTCTCCCTCAATCCACGCCAGAACGCCTTAGCTTGAGTGTCGCCAAGGTGCCAAGAAGAATCGAATCGACCCTCATTCCATGACATTCATAGGGAGGCGGAAATCCACAGCTAGCAGCAGCAACAATATGCAAAATGTATGAAAACCTTTGTGGATGACGGATGTGAGCAAATCGAATCGAATACAAGAAGTGCTGGGATCCGCACAGAAGATGTGATAACGGGTCATCTCAAAAATATTTGGATATTTGGATGGCCCGTCTTCACTGTTAGTGCGGGCCTCATCATAATTTTCATTGTTTCGGAGTTTTGCTGGCTGGTTTGGCCACTGTGGTTCCTTGGAGCCCCGAGGTCTGCCTAGCTAAAGTCAACGTCAGGTCGTCACCACCGCAGGTAGTCGCGGCCCTGGTGGATCAGAGAGAGATTTACTCTTAGCTAGGTTTCCTGATGAAAAGCCTGGACTACACGGCTTCGAATACACTGCTGGGTGGACGAATCCTCCGCTATACATCGCAGCCCGACACCCAGGAACACCTCACAGCCACGATGGGACGGTGAAACGGTGGGTAGGCATGTCGGCGTTGATCCATCTCTAAGGGATGGGCCATTCATTCGACTTTACCAAGCATCGCTAAAAGAGATTGAATGCATATGTTGAGTATAAAATGGCTTGCGGTAGCCTGCCGATATATCGAGTTAGTGCTGCTATCGTTCCCGACAAGCCAGGTACCAACTTGACCACCCCTGATGGAGGGACGAGCTGGTGAGCCCGGCCACCGTGATGGAGCCACCGACCACTTCATTATCGCAGGGCACCTCCAACCACTTCATTACACGGACTTTGTATGCATAAGACCATATATTCATTAGGAACGTATATTCATATATGCATATACATGCATAAGGGTGATAGTGATGCTGGTCATCACGTGCACGGTGGTGGTTCGATCCCGCTCCGAGCTCACCAAGTGCCTCATCCCTCCGGGGTCGGGAGATTGGGATCGGAATTGTCTGGAAAAAAATCACTCTCTGCTATTCAGTTGGGAACACTAACCTGGCTATCTCAGGACTCCAGTGAGACTCGACTCAACCAGCATCATACGGCATTCGAGATGAAGTGAAAATCCTCAAGCAACAGCCGAAGCTACATGTGTAATAAAAAGCTGGAAGGCCTTCGTGGATGATGAATGAGAGGAAACGAATGGAATGTGAGAAGTGATGGGATCCGTACAGTAGATGTGAAAGATGGGTCGTATAGAAATAAAAAAATGTATCTGCATACAATGTTTTACTTCTTATTCTCTGGCTACTACAAATTTTACGGCAGGGTATTAAGCGAAATACAATCACAAGATGCTGAGACATTTGCAAAATTCGGCGCCGCAGGTGTGTGCGGTGGGGAATGAACGCTCTATTACCCTTTCCAAGGTCTAACACGTTCACCACCACACCATGCGGGTCCTTCGCTTCGCCTTTCTCTCAGCTAGTTCTATCGATCAGTACCATCAGCAATCATCCGTCAACGGGATTGATCTGGGGAGCCCACATCGGCATTGAACCTAGTTAAGTTGAGGCTGAGAAATAGAACAAGCTGAGAGACAGGTGAAACGAAGGACCCGCATGGAGTGGTGGTGAACGCGTTAGCCCTCGCAAAGGGTAATAGCGCGTTCGTTCCCCACCGCAGACACCTGCGGTCCGGAGTTTTGCAAATATCTCAGCATCTTGTGGTTATATGCATATATATGTACATTTAAATAACACATTTGACACATGCCGTTAAGCTAGCACGACACATTCTCTCAAAATATTATCGCTTGTGAACAATTTCGTGTAGACGTTCAGCTTAAAACAATAACATTTTGGGTCGATGATTAACCTCATTAGCTGGAGCAAAATTCATGGCATATCATTGCCAACAAGGTGAAAGCCAGATTGATGTGTCAGAATGAAATTTCAATGTCCTAGACCTCTTTTTTTTCTCTTCCCTTTTTTTTTCGTCGACAACAGCATGCACGAACGTTGATTAAACCAGCAGGGCTTCACCCAGAACTACACGATTGTCTGCGGATTATGTCGTGGGTGTTGAGAATTTTTTCCGCCTTTGCGAAGCGTCGCAATTTTTCTGTTTATCTTCATATTTTTCCGAACTTCAATTTTTGCTGAATTTAACACAACTCTGATGCTTCATAGGCATAGGAACTATGCACAGTCTTGGATCGATGAAAAGTCACCTCTTCTATGAGGTCGTCGAGTGGCGGACACCTCAAGCATCCTCAGTTAGCAAAAAATAGTCTACGGTTGTCAAAAAATGGGTGCCAAATCGTTCAAGAGTCTCGAAAAGGTTTTTTATAGCCAAATTGATTGCGAATAGCGCTTAGCAGCAGCTCTTAGTAGCACCTTTATGTTTTTAAGTAAAAGGTCGGTCCGGGTAGTTCTCTGAAATCAACACCTTCATTACTATCCTGGCATCTTCTCCCAAAGGAGGGAGCAGGGGAGCAGAGAAGTTTCTCGAACTGTTTATTGAAGAGTCAGTGAGTCGATCCACAATGATGCCGAGATATGAGCAAAACTCGGGACCTCAGCTGTGTTACGAACCTACGATAACGGTTTCCGTGGGTTTGCATACTATCCTCCACATCAACTACGACACTACTTTGTCTTTCACAGTATGTGTTGTGGTGAATGGCATGTGAGCCCTCGGAAAGAGTAATCCGAGTTTGAAACCCAACGGAGGTGCAGAGTTTTGCTCATATCTCAGCGTTATTGTGGTTATATTCCGCATAGTACCCTATCATGAATTAAAAAATAGGCAGTAAATAAAACAAACAACATTGCTAAACCAGTGAATACGTACGTTGATTACTCAAAAACAAAATAAACTGGGCTCACCTTTGTAACTACAAAGCAGGCCTTTCCAATGTCGACCACAAGAAGTGAAGTCCATGAAGACCATTAATCAAGTCATACATTTTTAATTAAATTGTGGTGCATTATATCATATATTGTTTAACTCCTACGGACCTCCCTCATATAAAGGATCTCGAGGCTACGTGGGGGCGTCCCCTGGTGGCGGATAGGGAGTTAATCGCGGAGCAAAAGCGACCTTGAAACGCAGGTGGATCCATGGGATGGACTCCTGTTTCTGCTGCGCCGATTTGGCACATACTTTCTGTATTTGCTAGGCATATTCATGCATGCATGTGTGGTTGCGTTCTCGCTTATGCGATTGTGTTCTACGAGTCAATTCGGCCAAAAGCCTGCAATCAAGTGACCGGGAAGTATATGGGAGGCGGTTAGGAGTCGCCTCCAACAAATATGCTCCATGTCCACGCCTGGAAAGTTACCCGTAAGTATACCTAGCCCCCACGTTCAGAGCCCGGCAAGCTATACGTGGGTGTCAAAAAAAACTAAAAACAGTTTAAAAAAAACGGGCCTCATTCCTCTGACCCAGAAAGAGCCCCCAATTTCGCAGCGTTGGGTAGGACGAGTATGGAGAGGCTGCTAAAATCTCAGGGCCAATGGAAGCTACCTGGATTTCAATGAACTATGGTGACGATCTGTACCTCCAATGCACGTACACTTGCATCCGAGTCCTCGATAGAAGACTTGCTCATGCAAGCAAGAAGGATAAAGTACGACGTCATCGGCCTCGCCCAGACGAGAAGACGCCAGCCTTTCAACGCCGTCTATGACACCGGAGAAGAACTGTTCCTCGGAACATGCGACAGTAGAGGAGTCGGCGGCGTCGGCGTTTTCGTCAACACGAGTTTGTCCATGAACACCAATTCATTCAGAACAGCTTACAACCCGAATCGGACGTTTACGATTAACAAGATGTGGATCAATACCGGCTTTGACAATCTTCGTTGTTTACGCGCCGACATCGAACTATGACGAAGAAGAAATCGAAGCGTTCTATATGGACTTGGAGAAATTCTACAAAGAAGACCATACATTCTTCAAGGTCATCATTGGAGATTTCAACGTCAAGATTGGATCAAGAAGAACGTCTGAAGAACGTCACACTGGGACCCACGGATTCGAATGGAACGAACAGGGTATCGGCTATCTGAGTTTACCATGGCCACCAAGACCATCCATGGTAACTCGCAATTCCAGAAGCCCCACCCTCAACGCTGGACGTGGTAGTCTCCCAATGGAGAGTACCATAACGAAATAGACCACATTATAGTAAATAGATTTTGCCTAACCGATGTTGCTGTTGTCCGCAAGATTCTATTTCTCGCGGAAAAGGGAAAAAGCCGCTAAATTCAAAAACCGAAGTTCCAGAACCATCGCAAACTGGGACCTATTCAATTTATCAGTTGGATGTTGGGAAGATGCCGTTGTCGATAACATCGACGAAGAATACGACCGGCTCGTTCAACATCTTCACGTTAGCGCTATGAAAGCTGAGAGTTCGAAAGTCACCAAGAGACGTCTGTCTCCAGAAACACTCAAGCTGATACGCTAGCGTGGAATCGCACGAGCTTCAGTTATACGAGCCAACTCACTTCGGAATTTCGGAACTTGCAAAACAATGCAGACAGGCGATAAAAGAAGATCTTAAAGAGAGAAGAGCAGCAGTAAAGGTCGAAGCTACAGAGGCTGGGAAAAGCATTCGCAAAGCCCACCGAAGCTTTGCCAATTACAAGACCAAGATGATTGCACTCCGACGCCTAGACGGAGCAGTTATAGCGCCCAGAAAGGCAATGAAGAAAATCATTCACGAATACTACTCAGATCTCTTTGATAGCCACGTCCACCTCCCGTCATATGAAATAAAGGAGGGTTGATATGTTCTCCCACCACCACCGGTTCTCCCTTCCGAAATCCGACATGCCATTTCGTCGGGAAAAAAATTGAACAGCGCCTGGTCCGGAGAGGACAAGATCAGAATACCTGAGGAACCTTCAGCCAGTGCTCGTAAACACCCTGGCTCGGCTCTTCACACGTTACCTATCTGAATGCACGGTCCCTATTCAATGGAAGAACAGCAAAGCAAGACCGTGTTATTGTTCAAAAAGGTTGACCTACACGATATCGGCAGCTATCGCCCAATCTGCTTGCTATCTGTCGCCTACATACTTTTCACTAGAGTCATCCTAAACAGGATTGACAGAACACTGGAGAAAGGACAGCCATGTGAGCAAGCAGGGTTTCGAAAATGATTTAGTACGATGGACCACATCCACACGGTATCAAGGCTCACTGAAGTATCGCGAGAGTACAAAAGAACGCTTTGTCTCACTTTAATCGATTTAAAGAAGGCCTTTAACTCAATTGATATAGAAGCAGTCATGGAAGCCATTGATAGCCGAGGAGTCCCTACTCAGTACATAAAGATTCTCCGTGAGCTGTATAAAAATTTCACAACCAAGGTATCACTATTCTCCAACGATATTAACATTGACGTCAAAAGAGGGGTTAGGTAAGGTGATACCGTCTCGCCAAAATCATTTACTGCCACCCTCCAGAACTTCATGCGAAAAATTGGAATGGGATAATATGGGAGTGAAAATCGATAGTCGGCAGTTACATCATCTTCGTGATGACATCGTCGTTATAACACCAAAGATTAACCAAGCGGAACGTATGCTTACCGACTTTGATAAAGTCTGTGGAAAGATTGTTCTTCGACTAAATCCCACAAAAACGACGTTCATGAGGAACGGATTGGTTCCGTATGTCCCATTCATGCTCAACAGAACGAATACGTCCGAATGCTCCAGTTTTGTCTATCTAGGTCTGGAAATCAACATGTTGAACGACTTGGCTCCAGATCTGAGCAGAAGGAAACGAGAGGCCTGGGGAGCAGCATCGAGGATGTAGTGCAGAGGACAAAGAACATCCGACTCCGTGCCCCCTTTTTCGACTCAACGGTACTTCCTGCCCTAGTATATGCGTCAGAAACCTGGTCACTGCGTAAACAGGATGAAAGATCACTCAGAGTTATTGAACGCGCAGTGGAAAGGACGATGCCAGCAGTATCCTTTACACATAAGTAAGGGGAAGGGATCCGAAGCTCCGACCTGCGTCAACGACCAAAAATTAAAGATACCGTTCTGTACGCATAACAGTCGAAGATAAGGTGGGCCGGACACGTAGTGCGTATGAACGACAACAGATGGGCAAGAGCCGTTAGTGATTGGATTCCCCGGGATGTCAAACGTGCTGTAGGAAGACCACCGACCAGATGGTCAGAGTTGTTCACAAACGCCTAGAAGAAAGATATGATGCTTGACGAGTCCCTAGAGCGAACAGAACCCACTGGGCTGCTCTTCCACGCGACAGGGAAAAATGGAAGACTTACTGGCGCCCGCTCGAGTCACCCGACGATCAATGGGACTACAGGTGACACAGGTGATTGTTTAACTGAAATTCTCTGCGTTGGAATTAATGGCTGAAAAAATTCCTGTCTTAGTTATTTATTACATCAAATTCATTTACATGACAACAGCAGCATGCATAGCGTAGTGGTCAGAGGTGTCCTGCGATATAAACACGGTTCTTGGTTCGATCTCACGCTCTTGGCTCACCAAGCCTTGCATCCCTCCGTGCGCTGCCACTAAATTGGTGCCAGGCTTTTCTCGGAGAATACCACATTGACTTGATAGATCAGTAGCCACCTCTAGTCACTGTATAAGCCAGATATGCTTTCAGTCATCTCCAACGATGTTTGATGAAGTTAAATGCGCATTGTATCTCTCAGGGATTGGTCATCGGTCAGAGCTTTATCTTCTACCTTTACATATGATTTAAAAACCACATATTGTATGAATCCCATGTCTTCACTCACACTACTCGCACACAACCCACGAGCGACTTTAGATTTGCGTGTGCCTTTTGCTGCCGCGTGAGGATTTTCGGTCTTTATGGCTAACTTAGTTAGGGTACGAGAATTACGTTGTTCTAGGTTTTTTGGTGGCCTATAATAAGATGCTTTTTAAATCCGTTTAATATCAACTATGCATGTGTGATGAATAAGTTTTTTTATTCATGTTGAAAAATTGATTTGTCAAGTTTAATGTGCCGATCATTTGGAGCTAACAACGAAGTCAGAAAAAAACAAAGGACTCTCAAAGTAAGACGTGAATGATTTAAGCCATTTGTCTTCCATTAGATCACTTTTTAAATTTTCTATGGAGTTGCAGCAGAATGTATGAAACAACTCTCACAACGTCAAACCCTGTTACACGATTTAGACCAAAGAGCATTCTGTTTTCAATATTCAGTATCCGACAAAGCACAAGGGTCTGTCGTGAAAGCCATGAAGGATTTGCTCTTTTAAACATTAGTGTTTTGTTGGAAATTATCAATCGGTTTTCGATGTTACATCTGACCAAACTTTCCTTCTACTTTCTTGTTGTAGCGTACACAATGGGCGTTAGTTCACACGGACCTAAGCCAACAATTCCACAAACTTCTGTGCTTCATGTGGGACTGGAGGGGCATGTAGAGATGACTGGTGTCTGGTAACGAACGGTCAATTCGAATGTTTATACAGATTATTTTTAAATGGTTTCTTTAAGAGAAGAGCTGCTCACGCCAGTTTGAGTTTACTTATACACTGTCGCCACACCGCTCCTTGCTTATACACTGGGTCATGAGCTGGAGAAGACAACTTGCGAGATTGCGCTACAAACTGCAAGCAGTTATTAAACTTCGACGCCTTCGTATTGAGATCGTGATAGTCATTCTATTTGCAGGCGTAATAGTTCTAGGGGACAACATGCAGTCGTTGAGCAGTGCATGGGCCTACATGGTCGACCATGTGATGATCGTAAAAGAAATTGAGGCAAGATGTGTTACTAAAACAAATTTTAATTATGAAAACAACAATTGCTGCAGTTGTCACGACGAACATATCGAGTACAAAACCTGTAATCTCGTTATTCACTAAACAAAGCAAACAGCTCTGTGCCTGTAGGGTTTACTATTGGGGTTTCCTGGTGGGAAATCCTCCCACATTGAGTGATCACGTATTGTCACCAATGTTTCAAAATTGTCGACATAACATGTCACTCGTCGTGTGGAGAGCACCACTTGTTTATAAGAGCAACATGACTGCTTCCTGACGGAACACTCAGTCAACACATCAAGAAAACCATGCTCGCCCATATTTAACGTATTTAGAGAAGATAGCGAAACTTCAAGTTACAGCCGAAGCCACATATGAAATCGACCACTCTTGTTGATGAAGAATGCGGGACAGTGAGCGAACCGCAAAAGCGTGCGAAATGTGAAGACGGATTAACTAGGCATTTATACAAATGACACAACATTACGTTGGTCATAACTTTTTTCCAGTCACTTAACTAACGGCTAGTGTTTTCCTATGCCTCAGTGAAATTACCATAATGGATAAAGTGGATGTGGTGTCTCACATTCAAGCAACGTTTTCTTTTTGTAGGCGCTTTCATTCCATGATTTCTTAAGGACTAACTATCCACTATGAATTTGAAGAAGAAAGTTGCAATGATATCCAGGGAAAATTCGTGGAAATGCACATTTGAATTTATGCTTGGGGGTGACCATGTGCCTTCTGCTTAACGCTGTTTCAATTACACGGCGCTATTCTGGGATAGGGAGAATTCTCATCTGTTCTCTGACTTATTTCAACAACATCATAATTTTAACTGGGGGGCCGTTTCATCAGTGCAGTGAACCAAATTGTAAAAAGTTCATTACTGAGAAAATGAGCATAAAAACTAGAAATTTTGTTCATTAGCAGCAGATTACTCGTTCAGTGGTCTTTTACTGAGTAATTATGGTAGAAGTTGCCGTCCAAGGGCGTCGTAGTACAACGAAATCCTTTAGTCTCATCTTGAACTCAGCAAGTTCCTAAGTCAGAAAACAGTTAAATAAAGCACATCTCGCTAATATTGTTGATTACGTTTTTCCTGCGGGTAACTATCCACGCGCTATTCAATAAAAGAAGTCAATTATTCTTCCCTGAAATTTATCCAAGAAGTCCAAAAGTTGAATTTTCAGATGAGAGAACTCGTCATGTTTTCTCCTGTAATATTATTCATCATTCTATGACACGAAAAATCCGTTGCCTGTACGAGGTCTTTCAATTTTGTTGTTTTTCCAAATAGGGTTACCAAGGATATCATTGTAAATCGATTTTCGTTTAACCTCGGTATAAGTGATCCATCTATCTTGTTTCATTGATAAGTTAAGCCAAGGTTGTTACCAATATTTGTTCAATTAACATTTCCACGTCTTCGTCTTCCACAGAGGCGATGAACGGAGTCGATGTCCACAGTTGTTCGTGTTCTCGAGATGGCGTCTTCGTCGCTTATTGCCACGGATTTTATTTAGTGGAAAATCTCTCGAATGAGCTATACACACCCGTAGATGCTCTTACATACAGGATTTTTCCTGGCAATCAATCTTGCAGAAGGATACCTCCGTCTGAAGACAACTATGTGGTCGTTTCCTGTCCGTTTTCATTTATCCTTTGAGCACTCGTGAATGTGGTGTATCTGTGATGGCGACCAGCAATTAGAGATCCTACTCACGAGGCAGATCCGTGAAAATAGTTAGTTCCATGATTGGTGTTTCAAGGTAGCAAATGTGTAAATTCAAGCGGATTTCTACATTCTGTTACCTCTTTTATTTATGATTCTTACAGCCAGGTGAGTACACGCGTTTCTGCTTGGATACGTCCTTACCAGCAATTGGTTCTTTGATAAGGAAACGAATACTTGAAATTGTTATACTAGTAGCGCGAAATTTGGTTCAGTACAATACATTCAAGCTTAAGACCTGGAACAGGGAACCAGTTGAAAAAAAAAGGAAAAAGTTGTCGTTTGAATTTTCGTAAATGGATGGCACGTGTAAATAGGCAAGATAATAAAAAAGGAACAACAAATCGCACTCGTCTTGGATTCCAAACAACATGGAAGGAACTGCGCCAGTTATCCCGACACTAGGTCCCACCGTGAATGTCGACAGTTAACACGGCCGATCCGAGAGTAATCGGATTCCTCAGTGGTCGGGTGTAAGTGACAGAATCATTCATGTGGCTAGGCCTTGCAGATGATAACGAAACACTGCCCATCATACTGATTGTGGCGGAGATAATGCTACTATACTCTACCGCTTGGATTTCTCAGTGTTTCTAAGGTTGAAGTTATGAAAACTAAGCTAAAAAAGGCCGAAAAATCAATCTAATTGTCCTTGGACGTTCTGCCCTTTTGGTTTTGGTGTGAATCAACATAAGAAACTACTGCTTTATTGAGTTTTTAAACTTAGATCGGTGATGTTACAAAAAACTGACTTTCCTTCGACCTCGATATTACTAATCAAGGCATATTCTTTCATTGATAACCCAACACGAGGTTGTTGAAAAAAAAAGAAAGAAACGTTATTCGGCTAACTTTTCTGCGTCTTCGCCTTCCTCAGAGCCAGATTGATCCTAGTCGATTGCCCGCAGTTTTTCCTTCTTCCGATGTAGGTCTTCAAAATTAGCCGAATGATGTTTTTTTTTACCAACTCGTGCTAGCTTACTAATGAATCAAAACATGAGATTAATGAATTATCTCGAATGCATGTTTTGTAATGAAAGCGATCGATCAGCAACTATTAAAAGATTGGGAAAAGTAAAACAGGGAACAGAGAGGGTGAAGAATAGAAAGATGAAGTGAATAAAGGAGGAGTGATAGGGGACTGAGAGGTCTTAAGAAAACGATGAGAGATTGCGTGTATATTCTAGAAGGAAATGATAAGAAGATTCTAAAAAAAAGAAGGACGAATGCAGAAGAAGTAGCAAGTAGGAGAGGTGGGACGAAGTAGTTGAGAAATCAGCAAACGCCAAATATTGAATGGAATACTGGCATATGGAAAGGTAACAGTAAAATACAGATAAAAGGAGAATGCTAGAGAGGCATGGTGTGAAGAAAAAGTGGAAAGTAGGAGAATAAGAAAAAGAGAAGTCGCTACTAGCATGGATGACTGTTCAACAACACACTTATAAGTGAAAGCTTGGGAAGAATTCATTAAGAGAACTTTTACGACGGCAACACTTCAACTGCTTTAAAAGCACAGGTCAATGGCTCAGAAAACGATGAAGCCGCGAAAGGATAGTCGAACAAAAAGCTTCATGAAAACCTCGTGTTAGCTTGATCATGCAACAAAATATTGATATGTTATACCATTGGCTAAATTAAAGTCTTTGTTTTAAAATAAAAGCCGATGAAATTTTTATATGGAACTTTTCTTCCGTTCATAAAAACAAGAAAGGACTCCACTGAAGTTTGACATTCTATCAAAATCATGAGAGAACGATGCCGTTATAGATCGCATATATACAAGGTTATATCTAGGAATACACAATTGTTGAATTAAGCTCACTTCTAATGTAGTTACGTGCTGTCATAGATCCCTTATTTTCCCAAAAGTTATGTAAAATTCCAATATCTGTTAAGGGAATACATTCAGGCAGAAAGAATCGTGCCACCGAAAAGCTAGGCATGAAGTCTTGTGTTATTTATCCTCCCTCACTGTACCCTCGATGCTTTTGAAAGCTCTCCAAGCGACTTGCTTACTCCTACTCAACTTTGGAGCTAGGTCTTGGACCTAATTGGTTTTCTGACCTGGACAGGAGTAACAGAAGCCTTCCTCATGAACATCCTTTTTGTGAAAATTAGTCGAAGACCAGTCTTTTCACGGGCGTTATAACTGTCGACAAGCATTTGTTCCGTCTGGCTAATGCTTGGGTGTTATGAGAACTATGTCATCAGCAAAGCAAAGATGCTGTAATTGCCGATTACCGATTTGCGCTCCCATGTTGTACCATTCTAGTTTGCGCGTGAAATTCTCTAGGGTGTCGACGAGTAATTTTGGCGAGATGACGTCGACTTGTCTAACACTCTGTTGGAGTAGGTGTTAATATCGTTATAGAGTGGAGATATCTTGATTGTGGAATCTTTCTATAGCTCACGAAGATTCTTTATATATTGAGTCGAAAACTCTCATTAAATCGTTGAAAAGGGAGGCAGAGCGGTCTGTTGTACTATCGCTACACTTCACTGAGTCTTGTTATCTTGTGAGTCTATTGTACTGAATCCTTTTAGAAACCTTGCTTATTCACATGGCCGTCCTTCCTATAGTGTACTGGCAACCCTGCTGAGGAAGACTCGAGTGAAGAGTTTGTATACAACAGAGAGTGAGCCGAGTGTGCAATAGTTGCCGGTATCGTGGAGGTCAGCTTTCGAGAACAATAACGCAGTCTTGCTGGTCTTCCGCTGAATAGGATCCTTGCATTCTAACAAGTAACGTGTGGAGAGCCAAGTATGCGTGTTGATGAGGTCTGGGGGAAGGTTCTTCAGGTGTTCAGATCTTATCCTGTCCGGATCTGATATTGTTTGATTTATCACCAACCAAATAGCACGTAGGATTTCAAAAGAAAGAACCGGTGGGACCACATATCGATGCTCATTTATTTCAATTTATTTCATTTTATTTTATTTATTTCGTATAAACATAGGGAGGACGAGTCTGTTGAAGAGACCCGAGTAGTAGTCGTGAATGATTTCCTCGATAGGAAGGATAATGATTTCCTTTATGGAAGGTATAATTGTTCGCCCTAGACGTTAGTGTGAAACCGTCTTGGCGATGTGATAGGCTTTTTGGTCTTGGATTGGCTGTTTTGGCTTTTGGGATAGCCTGGATTTTGCGAACGCCTTCCCCAGCCTCTGCAGCTTCGAGCGTAGCTGCTACCTTTATCTCTTTAAGACCTTACTTTATCGTCTGCCTCCGTTGTTTTGCAAATTTGGATGTCAGTTTATGGCTGTATTTAGCTCTTACGACTAAATGCTGACGTATCACCTCATGTATTTATAGAGACAGACGTCTGTTAGAGCCTTTGATACTCTCAGCATTCGCAGCTTTGACATGACGATGTTGAATAAGCTGATCGTATTCCTAGTTTTAAATAACGGCATCGTCCCGAGAGTCGACTAATGACAAAATGGGATATGAAGTCAAAAAATTTTTTAGTAATCATATCGAATTTCCACAGTTTTAAGAGAGGTGTCTCAAACAGCTCATTTCGATACACAAAGATACGATGTCTTAGATTGCTTCTCGTGACTATTTGACAGCATCCTAGTCTTCCATAATGGGATTCTAGGAGAAACCAAGTTGACCGACATTCAACGTTATCCACAAAGAAGACAATGTCCTCAGCAGCTAGGCGAACACGAGAAACCGAAGTCTTTTGCTTACGATGAACGCGAAACAATCAGTCGGCAGAAAAAAAGTGGTAGGACCATATGATCTTGGTTTGTGATTTATTTCTGTATAAATAGATACGGTGCAAATACTTGACTCATAAAAGGGATAAAGGATAAAGCTCTCGGCGTTGCTCAATCCCTGAGGGATGCGCCATGCATTCGACTTCATTAAGCATCGTTGGAGGCATTGTGTGCGTATCTGGCCTTTACAATGACTCGCGGTGGCCTATTGATGTATCGAGCCAGCGCTGCTATCGTCCTAGGCAAGTCTGGTACCAATTTGCCGACCCCGAAGCGATGGAAAGGTTGGTGGGCCATGGACGCACGGACCGATTCCACGTTTGTGTTGCAGGGAGCCACCGACCACTGCGCCACACGCGCCCTACTTGAATATAATCGTTGGAAAATATATTGTTCTGCTGGATGAATTTGATTCATAAGTGTATTTTATGTCTTCGAACTCTTCAAACGTTGTGCTTTGAGTGAAAAACACGTACATTGGATTTGAAGAGGTCTAATAGCGTTGCACAGAGAAAATATCTTCAATCTCAGTATAGCGTTCCGAAGAAATTATAACATAATATTGCGCATGTGAAAATGATTACGCTTTATTTTGAAACTCTCAGTTAGTTTAGGTAATCCATTGAAGCGATGTATAACGTGATTGCTGTCGTTCATCCCTTCTACTCTTCAAGCAATAATCCATCGAATTTGAATCAAAACGAACTGAGATTGATTCAACAACAACCTGTGTTTTCGAGAGCAGACTCTTCCTACAAGAAATTCAGTTAAAAGACTGAAAGATAATGCTTCCGATGTTGATCAATCCTTGAGGGATGAGCCTTGCACTGGGCTTCATCAAGATAAAATGACTCGTAGTGGTGCATCGATGTATCAAATCAGTGTTGCTATCCTTCAAGACAAGTCTGGTACCAATTTCCCGACGTCTGAGTGATGAAAGGCTTGATGAGCTCTGGGTGCGGAATCAAACCAACGACCATGTGTATATCGCGTGGCACCTCCAACCACAGCACCACACGAGCCTTAAAATGCAGTCATATAAGAAATCTTGTTAAAAATTACTGAGTTTGAAATAGCGAGTAACTCGTTCGTAGTAGATTTGGTGACATTTCGTGATTAGCCTATCGTATGGACATTGATTAGGAATGAATACTGCTCCGAGCTGCAGCTGTTTTTTGTTGACATTTCTTTCTCATTATCCGCTTCCATAACGTATCTGATTTGATTGAGGTCCCAGCTTTATTTTAAACAACAAATCGTTTTTTGTCCTCAAAGAAGTCTTAAGTTTCATTTATAGTTTTGCGAAGAACGCGAGGTGGTCTTGTTTTCGTCTTAAGGATCGTGCTAGCGGTGTAATGAATGTGCTTTAATTGTAAGTGGAGGTTTTTCAAAGTGTAAGGCTTACTTTTTTTACTATGCCAATTAGAGTGGTCATAAAATGGGCGGCAGATAAATATCGTACGTGCGATCGACTGTGAAACTTCTGTCTTTCCAAGCGACTCGATTTAAAGTGGATGTACCGAGAGAAGAGTCCAAAACAAGCCCAACAAGAAAATCAGGAAGAAAATATTAAACTAATTTCCGGAAACGAGCTACAATCCCATGGCAAACAATAGAAAGGCTAACTGTTAGCTAGCAGTTTAGAGAATATACTCTGTATTATTGAAGGTTACAGTTGATTTTTTGCTTTTCTATTCTCCTTGTTGTCGTTAACGAGTGGAGAACTTTTCATTTTGATGAGACAATAAGGAATCGAGAACGCCGCCGCGGTCCAACAGTAGACTCCATTACAATAGTAAACCACTAATATTCTTAGCCGTAGAATCCTATCGGGAACGTAAAGTGGCACTTAAAGCCCTCAACCAGCTTTGTCAAAGTTTGTAATAAAAAGTGACGTTTTATCATTCATAAAGGTGGCGTATTCTGCAGCCACGCGTTATGGCTAACATCTATACTTGAATACTTGGATGGTCCGTCCTGACTAGTTGTGCAGGCCCCCAGCATAATCTCCGCTTCTCGGAGTTTTGCTGGCTTACCTGTTGCATTCCCCTCGAGTCGAGAGGTCGGCCTCGGCAAGGTTATAGTATCTATGTTCAATCAAATGGCCATAATCACCGATATACACCTGATTATATTTCTTAGGATACTTAGATGGCATATATATTACGCGAATTTCTCAGCAGCACCACTTTTTTCCACTTGACCGATGTTTTGGTGGCTTGACAACTTTTTGCTGAGTTCCAAGTGGATCGTCATCAAAGCAGTTCGCCTACTTTCTTTCTACCGTAACTGTATTCCTTCTAAGACGGTGGTGAATGCTGCCATAATATTACTTTTGGGTGGGTTTCCGAAAGCGATAAACTCTTCAATTTGGGCGACTCTACTCTGAGAATGGAACCCTTCAACTTGCCGTACCTCAACAGAACAAAGAAAACGACCAATGAAGCGGTGAATTTCAGCAGTTGTCGTGATCACAGGAACAATCATGGAGAATAGAACTGTCAGCGGCACTATGCAGCAAAAATAGTGCTTTGCTTTTTCTCTTAATCTTGTTCTGTTATGACAGGTTATATATTAAAAATGTGGAACGACACGATATTTCGCGAAATGAAGAGATGGGCAGAGTGGCTCGATGACGAAATCTTGAGAGAGTATGTTTTGGTTTGATACGGATTGATTGGAAGCAGTCATTTGAAGCGCTAATGTTCAGTGAATAATGTACAAAATAACGTTTTTACATACTTAAAAACCCGACTTTCCTTTAACCACGGCAAGACTTATCGGTATGTATGTTTTCATTGGAAAGCTAACACGTGGTTGATAATACTGACTGGTGCAGGATGGACTGTCCGTTGAAAAACAGGTTATTGCTAGCGTCCCGAAAAGAGCATCGCCGGATAAAGCTTGTCTCATTCGAGCGATGCCCCCCACTGAAGAGGATTCGATTCAATACGAAGACGAAGACGCCACATAGAGAAGACGAACGACTGTGGACCATCGACTCGGATCGCGGGCTCTGATGAAGACGTAGACGTCGAAACATCAGTTGTTTAAACCTTTTATCAACCTCGCGCTGGGTTATCGAAGAAAGCATCGGTTTTTATGGGTTTTTTAGGCTAGAACAAGTACAACTGCCTAAAGGGTTTTTTGTTAAGATTTTTTTTCTCACGCTCAAAGCAGTTAGTACCCTGGCGGAATGCAATGTGTTGAAGCGTATTCTGAAACAATCTCAAGCAAATATATTAAGAGGCACGAGCACAGCGATAAAAGTAACAGCTGCTCGAAATGGATGATCGGAAAATTCGAGCCATGCTTTAACTAGTTGCTACCAATGAACAGACAGCGTGGTTTTATTTTAAGCCGTTTGAAGGATATGGCACAAAGCTCGGCAAAGTAGCGAGCAAACGAAATGTGCAGTCGGCATTGCCCACATGATCATCTGCCGGCACGGGATCCTAATGGGCTATCGTGAAGTGTGATCTCGTTAGACGTCCCGAGAAAGACACTACCTCTCTTTGCGAGTTCGCATCTATGGATCTCTGCTGCTTCATTTATACTGACCAAGAGCTTCTGAGAGATAGTAGGTGGAAATAAAATATAGACTGATCACGAAAATAATAAACTGTGCACCTTCCATATTATAACCGAAACCCAATCCAAACGGTGGGAAAAATGGTGCCGGTCGTAACTAAAGCCCCCGCATCATATGCTCTGTTGAGGATTAGTGGAGTGAAAATAGGTAGACGATTCCAACTGTAGAAGATGGCATTTTGGAAAGATGTACCCTCATGAAGCATAGTCTATCGAAGCGATTCAACATCACTTGCGTGACGCCAAGTCTGATGGCTGTGACAACCTCAAAAACGCCCTTTCTTTTTTCTCTTCGAGTCGAAACCTTTGTCTCCTTTAGGAAAAGATGGATCAAAAACCTGTGCAAAAAGAGTAGACTTCTTGGGAAGCTCAGATTACATCATTCGCACGTTTACAAAAGCGGATAAAACCAGAGACGGACTGCTGAAACATGGTACTCACAGCTTCATCGCAAGGCTCCAACATTTTCGCCAGCGAAGAAATACCATCATCCATCCGTTTCCCAATTTTAGTTACTTTCAAGAGCGGGAAAATTGGCGGAGTTTTTCGTGGCATACGGTGTCACGAGTCGACATCTGGTCGATAGAAACTATTAATTCTACCGGTGGATCAATTCTGAGATCTCTTCACAGTGTTTCATTGTAATCGACCTGTATGACATGGGCACAATCTGTGATAATGTTAAGAACATTTGAAAGTTCAGTTAATTGAGCAAAATGACATGGTGTCCCAAGAATGTTTTTTAAAAAAATCTGTTAAACGACAAGGGATAAAGCATTCGGCGTGGATAAATCACTGAAAGATACAACATCCATTCGAATTCATCAAGCTACCGTAACAGCCAATACTGAAGTGAAAATGTTGTAGAACCGAAAGGGCCGTGGGCATGCCCTCACTTTTGAAGCCTACTTCTATCTGCACAGTATTTTATTCTGTAACGTGTGAAAGTGTGAACTGAATGCATATTTGCTTTGCACAATGTTTGCTAGCCGACCTATATACAGAATGAGTGCTGCTGTCCCCTTGGACAAGTCTGGTGCCAATTCTGCTACCCCGGAGGAATGGAATTCTTGGACAGCCTGGAACACCAAGTCGAAGCAGTAACCTCGTGTGTATTGCAGCGCACCTCTAACCTCTGTGCTCTGTGCGCTTGTTAAAAATTAAATAATAATCGCAGTAACTCGAACATGCAGCCATCGACATCACAGCTGACTGACAACATTAGCCAGTTCATTTGGAGGTTTTAGAACGTTTTTCAGGAATCTCACGAATTTTCTTCGCAATACATCAGCTTTGAGCAGCTCTTACAATTATGATGTTGATGGGTAAATCTGAAAATTGGTTATCAAAATATTCTTGTTTGTAAGTCTTCTTTTTCAGCATAACCGCAAAAGATTTAGTATTCTTAACCGGAGTAATCCTTATGGTCGTCTTGCTCGTTGTTTTAAGCATTGCAGTATACAGCGAGATTAGTCGCCCAAACCAGCAACAGGTCTCTCGTAGGAACCCACCAGGTGTTGTTTTATTCATTAAGATGACATTGTAAAGAAGTTCAGTTCCCTGACGATAAGACGATGACTGGAGTCACATATCATCTCGTCATCATCAAATGAATCGAAAGAATGCTTGGAGGCTTCGATGCTTATCCTTGTCACAAGCTAAACTCCGCAGTGATTTACCTTCATCGTCTATCGGAAGCTTTTGTTAAGAACCATGAATTAACGAGTAAAATAAGCCCCTCAAAAGCAACAAATTCAATAATTTGACTCTGCAGTTCAGTTTTTTGTAACGCACGTTGATCTCCTATTTGGTTTGGTGCGATTTTGAGGTTCCAAACATTGTGCTGTCATTATAGCTTTTGTAGCTCTTATCAGATAGCTTCACTAAGCAGTAAATCGCATAAGAAAATGCCAGTTTACAGTGTTGGTATCCCAAGTCTTTGAAGTTACTGCTTTCTGAGGTTCTTTGGCCATTCCCCGAGAACGACTTTTTAGTACTCTTAGTACTTATCATTATTTAACGAACGACTATTTTGAATGTCGTGTTAACAGTTTCAGTCGAAGACGAGAACATTCTCAAAGAATTCATGCTGAGCTCGCAGGAACGCCATCCTCAGGAGAAACGTAGATTTATGCAAGTAACTTTTAATCGCCCTATCCAAATATGGCAACCATTATTGACGAAATTCCAAGAATTCGGACGGTTTAAACAGTGATTTCGAATAATTTAGGGGGATTAGTTCGTTACCGTACCAATTTGACTTGTCAAAAACCATCAATGTAAATGAGGGTAGATGCTTTATATTGACGTTTTTAACACCTACTGCGTTAACTGTTTTATTTTCTTTTCACATTTTTTTAAGGGAGTCTGTGGCATAGTGGTCGGAGGCGCCCTGCAACACACACGTGGAATCGGTCCCTGCGCCCATGGCCCACCAAGCCCCCCATCCCTTCGGGATCGGTAAATTGCTATCAGACCTGTCTGGGAGGATAGCAGCACTGGCTCGATACATCGTTAGGCCACCGCGATTATTATAAAGGCCAAATTTGCATTCAATCACCTCGAAACGATGCTTAATGAAGTTGAATGCACGGCGCATCCCTCAAGGATTGATCAACGCCGAGAACTTTATTCTTTCTTTGTTGGTCTAAATGGTTTCTAAATGACTAGTGAAAAATAGCTCAGACTCTGCCACATTGCTGATGAATCTTTTATTTTATGTTCACCAAGAGCCGATTAAGAAGGATAATGGCACTCTTCCGACTGCTTTGCTTCCTAATCGGCCAACTACACAGGTACAGTTGTTTTGATCATTGCAGTGCTTGGGCTTTCAACACCTTTTATTCAGAGAGAACTGCCAACCGTTACAAAACTCGTACCAGTTGCCGGGAAAAAGATCACCTCAAAGACCAATTGCGCCAATGGTTCAGATGTGGTTTTAATGTACGTTGGCAGCAAAATCCCGATATCCTGGGCGGATTAATGCCATAGTGGCTAGCTACTCACTAAATAACCATAACACTCACCACAGTCTTTCAGGATTTGCGACAGGTCACACTAACTGCTAGTGAAGATAGCAACGTGATAATTGAGACGAGGAAGTGAAAACTGTGAAATTGCTTAATAGGTATTCGTGCATTTCGCAATTCTACACTCGTAGTTTTTACTATTCATTGAGAACACTATCTAATTTCGTGGACGTGAGTAGCGCATTGGATAAAGGGGATAGAGGTGCACTTCAATAAAGGCGAAGTCGTTGGTTCGACACAGCGTCTCGAGCTCACCAAGCGTTCCATCACTCCGGTTCGGCAAATTGGTGCTAGGCTGCTCTGGAAGAATGGTCGCACTGACTTGATACATCGGTAGGCCACCGAAAGTCATTCTGAAGGTCGGATTTGCATTAATTCATCTCTACGATGCTTTGTGAAGTCTAATGCGTGGCGTGTCCCTCAAGAATTGATCAACGGCCAGACCGTTTGGCTTTTTATCACTCGTCATTCGCTGGTAGTAAGGCGTTTCGAACAAACGCCAATAAAGTTACCATTCGTTTCTTTCGCGTGCCAGAATTGTCTTGCTTAGCCAAGGCACATTAAGAGAGAGGACATTAAGAGAGGGTCACATTTTTTCAGTTCGCAGCATTCATGTAGAAATTTTTATTTTTTTGAATCTGTGCTCTTCTGTCTTCTACGCATGACATCTCGTGAAGCCTCTGTGACTAACTGCTCCTAGTCAACATTGGGACGCGTTGTGTGATTGATGCACACGTTTTCTGTCACCTTGGCGTACACATCGGACCATCTTCTACTGATGACGACGTCCGAGACACCTGATTTCCCTCCCACTCATATAAGTGTTATAGCTGTAGTGCCACCTCAGCACATCCGAGAATGCTGATAGCGTTTCCATGCTATCCAAGTAACATCTATGTCTCTGATGTTTTACATATTCATAGTCTTGTCAGCTAAAATTCGAATTTGAAAACACGTGGGACGATGTATTTAGTGTTACTTTGGAGCTTAAGAATTCCTTAGTTCTTCACAATTATCCTTACCTTATTCGGTTTGCAACTTAGTCTTAAAAAAACTTTATGCTTAAAATGAACACAAGACCTACATCATCTTACTTTCCAAAAACATATTTGTTTTCAGATACTAAGAATGAAGCTTTGAAACCTTTACAAAAGTTCCGAATTCCCCCTGCTGCTCATGAGTGGTTAAAATTCCATCGTTAATAAACAGATTTGACTTTTTCTTTTGTCCAACTCCAAAAAAGGCTCACTGACTCCTATTACTTAGCGGTGCGATGTTATGAGTCGTTTACCAAACAGTTACTATAAAAGCTAAACGTAAAGCTTTATTAGTTTTCAAACACAGCATGTGTGGTCGTTGTTTTGGAAGGGCTTTAATGGAAAGATACAAATTTCAGCTGCAGTTACCAGAACACTGGAAATAATATGAAAACAAAAATACAATAAAGGAAAACGAAATAGTAAGCTTCTTCCTGAAATGAATTTGTTATGGGAAAAAGAAATGACAGAAAATGAAATACTTTTTTAAAATATTAGAGTGCTGGAAAACGTAATCCAAGCTCCTCGAAAATCACCTGATGGGCTGACAATGGTTTATTACTTGAATACATGCCATATAAATACAAGAAGACATGTTCCTTGATTGGCTACATAGACTGGTAAACATGCTTAACCTATAACAACCGAATAGACAATGGGATATGAACCATAGACCTTATCGTAGTTGGGAAAATTCGTGGATGTGGGTGGCACACCATCAGATTTCACATCTTCTACCAGTTATGGAATGAGGTCATAGTTAGGAACTCAGTCGCCTTTTCTATGGAGACGACTGGAACAGTGATTCTCTCTTCTTCATTGCATGGCTGAATTCCACTCCTTCCACTTCGTTGTCAGAATCTGCTTCCTGGTTATGGACGGTGACTCGTGGCACACCCAGCTCGTCGCAGACCTGAGATGAATTCAGAGATATTGGCTGGTTAGTCTAAACAATCTTATACTTTTCAAACAAAATATAAATTAAACATAGATAGAGAAAATCCTATCATCGAATTTGCTCCTTCTCTAGATCGAACAGACTTTAGAGTCCCTTGAAGTTTGACAATAATTAGGAAATTTGTCGCCTATTGGAAGAGCACAGATATCGTAACTATTCCCTAAACAGTTCCTACTTTCTATATTACGGTATGTTTCCTACATTAAGTGTTAGCTGGCAACCACATTTATGCTTACCCATTTTGCAGATTGTTTCATAGCGACCATCTCATGCACTTATTTCGCAGCTGGCTGGAAAGAGATTCTGTAACTTCTTTGTAAGAACTGTTCTTCTTTGTTCGACAGTTCGAGCACTGAATGGGCAGCCGTCACCTGCATGCACTTTCCAGAATTTGCCGCTCCAATGAACTTTTTGCACAAGCTACTGCATCGTTGGCACATCTACTTCTTTTATCAGCTATTGTATTGCTTTCAGGAAGCTTTGTGCAAATAGCTCTAACATATTATTCTAAATGAAACATTTTCCATAATCTCCCTTTGAACATTACTCCTAGTTCCTTCTATTAAAATTCCACCCATCACAAAAGGAATATAAGGAGCACATTGAGTCATCCCGACTAGTCCGCTCAACTAGTGCTCGCACAGTCCGCATCTTCGTCTTGAATTTCTCTTGTATTTCTCACTCTTCTGGATACCGCCGCTCGTTAACATTTACTGCTATTATTACTAAAAAGACTGCGTGTAAGCCAGTGGTTGGAGACGCCGTGCAATACACGTAGGATTGATCCCGCCCCTACAGGTTCACCAAGCCTTCCGTCCCTCTGGGGTGTAAGCAAAATAGTATCATACTTGTCTAGGGAAAATAGCTGCACTGTCTCGATACATCGGTGGACTACCGCAAGTCATTATATAGGCCAGGTATGCATTCAATCTCACCTCTAACGATGTCAAAATAAAGTCGGATGCATACACCCCTCAGAGATCGAGCAACACTGATAATTTTCATGATTACCAGCTAGTTTCAGTAACTCAAACAAAAATCGTATCTAAGGTCCCAGTTCAATGAGTCCAATTCCCTCGATGGTGAACCACTATTGTCATCAACGTAACTTTTTCTTACCTTTATTTTTTTACTACTCTCAATGGAATATTGGAAAGATATTCCGTATTTATTTTAAAACGATAGAGCTTCCATACCTTGTTTAGAACTTCTGGATCAATAATTGTAGAAACATCCAGATTCCTTTGAACCTTCTGCAGTTGCGCTATACAACGATATGCCTGAAAAACGATTCTCCAACAAACATATAATCTTTCAAAGGACAGGCTACTCAACAGTTCATTTAGAACTAATTCGCACCGTTTAGAGCACTAATCAATTTCTATGGCTAAGCCGTCTAAGGACGGTTTGACTATTAAGTTAATCGAAGCTGTGAACATATAATGTCAAAGCAGTATCATAGAATATTCTTCATAGTGACTTTTGGTGACTAATGAAGAGAAAAATCTTTATGCTCGGAGCTAAATGATGCTATTTTTAGGACACATATTATCCATTTTCGTGTGCTTTTTTGTCATGGTCGATTATTCGGGTTTTGAAAAATGGAAGTGGTGCATAAAGGACGGAATTTCGAATAATGATGTTGACCGAATTTAACAGTACAACGCTCCACTCAACAATCGTAATGATACCGACTCGACTTTAGAACGAAATGTTCTTTGAAACAAAGAGCTGAGTTTTGGCTTGGAATGTGCTGAACGGCGATACTACATGTGAGAAATCACATAGTAGCAAAGCAATAATTTTCAAACTGACGGTCATTCAACCTCAGTAGTATTAAACAATACCTTCTTTGATTGTTAAGCTAACGCGAGGTTCAGAAATAAATTTATTCGGCCAACGTTTCGACGTCTTCGTCAGAGCCGATGGTCCGAGTCGATGGTCCACAGTCCTAGGCGAGTAAATCCATTTATCAGTCTCGCGTTAGCATAACAATCCAAAACAACCCGAGAAGGCACGTAGCAGCAGTTAATATTCTTATTTTAAAAAAGATGTGAAAAAGAAAAAAACTTGCTTAAGTAAAATCCTTAAAAAATTATGTACATTGTAACGGAAAAAGTTTGATGGGGCGTAAAAACAACGTATTCAAAAAAAATGTGTTAGACAGTTTACGAGCATCCTCATCTTCGACTGCTCTTTCTTGTCGACTACAAACAACGCGATTTTTCAAAATGACATGAAGTCGTTCATCTTTCTATTCATCACCGAAAGAAGAAAGAGACGCTACTAGAACATGTTCACAAACCATCCTATAATTTTGCTTCCCTGCATGGTGCGCGATGAGCAGACCGTAGATGTGACTTGGCCGAATAATGGAGTCTTCCGTTGAATTCTCCACGAGATTCTGAAGTTGCAGCACTGCGTCGCTTTCGTCGTTAGCATAAACTCTGAAATGAACTTGTCAGAAAAACTGCAAGGATCAATCTATTAACTTAGTCATTCTCTGAAATATTGCACAAAATGAGCTGTAGGTATCCACTATGAGACAGCCGAATTTTGGAACTGACTCTTTGATTTTCTCAAACTTGGCCAGCTGTGACAAGTGGCTAGAAATCTCTTCTTTTAGCTCTTTGAGGGAAGCAACGACGGAAGTGGAACTGTCGCTGGACGACTGCTCTTGAATTCCTCGTTCTGCAATTCGTTGAGCGTGCTCAAGCGCTTCAGCAGCTTTCGAGAAGTCGTCGAACGTTTCGACCTCCATCTGCAAAGTCATCTGCTAAAGGTGAAGATCGCCGTTGTTCTTCTGGTAAGTCTGGTGTTCTATCCAATTAGGCAAACTGTCGGCGATAGGGTAGGGATGACTTACAAATGCACAAGACTTGTAGAAACTGGCTAGATGAAGGTGAGAATGTGCTTTTGAATAAAACGTCTCAATATCGCGAATGATTTGAGCATTTCCTTGCCAGTCCGTTGTCTGTAAATGTTCACAGTTAAACATTGGAGATAAAAATAACGTGTGGTCAATCTGGATCTAATCCAATCAAGAAAAACTCGATAAAATATGGATCCAGGTAGGAATGTATCACTAACCTGTAGGTAATTTGCTGCTAAGATGTAGATGTCTTTGTTTCTAGCAGTATTAGCAAAGAACACTATTTTCTGAGTATCGCCGGATTTTAGGAGAGCGCGCATCGCCTAGAATTGGCTGAACTACGCCCTAGGGTTTCACGTCATAACAGGTATTTTTTTATTTTTATTTGGGCCGTCTTCACATCCACTGTGCAGATCCCAGCACTTCTCCCTATTAGATTCGTTTCCTCGCATCAATGGTCCACTAAGATCTTCAAACTTTAACGTGTGGCTACGGTTGCTGCTTGAGAAATTTCATTTCATATTGAATGTCGTTGAATGCTGGTCAAGCAATTCTTCCTGAAGTCTTGAGATAGCCGGGATAGAGCATTCCCAACTGGATTGCCGAGAGTGATTTTTTTTCCCAGACCAGTTCGTTACCAATTTCCCGACCCCGTAGGGGATGAGAGGCTTGGTTGGCTTGGAGCGGAATCGAACTAGCACCATGCTCGTGATGACGGACATCACTACCACTGTGCTATACGGCCTCATAACGGGTAAATAGAAACAAATCCACTTAAATGATCCCACTTTAGAGTTTGTTTCAAAGAAACTAAAACACTCATCTAGTGGAATGATAATTTCTTCTAAAGCGGTCGTATGGTAGTACATGGAATTACAAAGCATAATGAATTTGGGTCTATGGATTTACAATGAATATGCCTTGAGACAAAAGTTAATTCGACTTAAATTAAATAGGAAGTAGCTTTTTCAATAAGGGTTGGATTGTACAATTGTAATGATGCCGATCATGACGAGGACGGTGCTGGTTGGATAGATAGATTGATTGGAGCCCAAGGCTCACCAACCCTCTCAAACCCTCCGGGGTCGGGATAATGGTACAGCACATGTCCGAAAAAAAATCACTCTCCGCAATCCAAATGGGAACGCTCTAGCCCGGCTATCTCAAGACTCCAGGGAGAATCGTCTGGAGCAGCATTCTATGACAGTAATGATGAAATGAAAATCCTCAAGCAGCAGCCGAAGCCACACGTAAAAGTTAGAAGAATTTTGTGGATAATGACTGCCAGGAAACAAATCGAATGTGAGAAGTGCTTGAGTACGAACATCAGATATATAGACGGGACGTATAAAATAAAAAATGAAAATGAAAGATTTCCATTGGTATAATTTTCTAGTAGGACCTTACTCCTGACCTAGTACTTGTCCTACGACTCGGCTTATTCCACGAAATGAGATCACTACTTTTGCTATTCAAGATTGATTGATACGTCAACGTTTGAATAAATAAGACCCATTTCCAGCACTGAAGAGGAGACCCCAACCAACATTTAATTTTTTCTCAACCAGACTTTTAGCATTAGATAGGAGCCACAAAAGACTTAAAACAAATCGCTAGGCAAAATCTGGGTTCTCTTAGATCTTTGTTTCAGAATTTCCACAACTCCTCAGACAGAGTAAGGCTAGACTGAAGATACACGTTTCAAGATATTGTGACACCTCAGAAGTGAAGCCTTAGTCCTGCTTTGTGTTTTGGTTTTTTTTGTGTTTGGAAGCTTTCTTGAAATCAACCCTAAGTTTCAGATTTTCGTTTATTCATCATCCTTAGCCGTATTTTCCATGCAATTTTCGTTAGCATTACATGCGCTTACGTCTAATTCAATATAATCACACAAATAAAGTAATGCCTGGAGCTTGTCGCCGGCTTGAGTGTACTTCTTCGCAGCGAAATGATAGTTGCCCTGTTGCACTCCAAGCTCGGCTATGTTCTCGAGTAATCGCTTTCGTTCAGTTTCGTTAGGAGTCGTTTCTAAACTTGATTATTTTTTGCGCTATCTTAACTTTATAAGTGTTTCTTCTCTACAAATGTCTGAGCAGCTAACATTTAGAATATGCCTTTATTAAAACTTATGCTCTGGTCTTCGCTTTGCAGCTAATAAATTTAAAGAATTGCAGGAAACCACCTTCTCAAATGCAAATTCTAATCAAGTATCAACAGCATCGATTTACGAATAGTTCACATTTCCACCCAGCAACACAGCAACAAGTGATCCTCCATCAAAGCTGAGAACAAGAGTGGACGATTTTATGAATAAAGAAATCTTTAGCCGTGCCTATACAACCATTCTTTCGCATTTATTTTTTGATCTTATCCATACCAAAGTATAATAGGACAGTAGTTCACAAAGCTACAAAGGCTAAGGATAGGGCGCTCGGCTTTTATTAATCCCTTTGGGTCACGCGATGCATCCAACCCCGATGGTAAATGTGAGTGAATTCACATTTCGGCTATACAATGACTTGCAGGGAGCTATTGATGTATCAAACAGTAGTTCTTCTGCCAAACAAGCTTAATATCAATCCGACAACCCTGGAGGGATGTCAGGTTTGGTTAGCCTTAGGAGAAGGTTCTAACTAACGACCGTGACCACTTCAGGACACTTTTCACCACACCTGTGATGAATAATTTATCATCAGATTAGTTAACTAATATTAAACAGACACGCCGGAAAATCTTCGTGGTATATGGCAGCATGCTAACTAGGAGTAGGGTCAAAGAGTAACAGCGGGTAGCGCAGTAGTAGTGAGGCCCGTCACCACAAGCATCGTGTCCGTTCGATCTGGCCTCAGGCTCACCAAGCCTATCATCTCTCCGGAGTAGGCAAATTTTACCAGAATTTTCCGGAAAAAGTTCACACTCTGCAATCCACGTGGCAACGCTCTATTCAAATATCCCAGGAATTCCAAGATTATCAATTTAACTAGCATTCAACGGCGCTCGTGACGAAGATGGAAAATTCCTCAAGCAACGGGCGAATCTGAACTCAAAATGTTCGAAGACCTTCGTGGATGATGGATGCGAGCAAATGAATCGAATGCAGGAAGTGTAGGGCTCCGTGGAGATGTGAAACGCGAGTCGTATAAAGCAAAATAAATATGCTTCAACTTTCACTTATTGCCTATTCTTTTTTCATGGCAGGATGTAATACGAAATACAACCACAAGGATGCTGAGATATTTGCAAAACCCCGGTCCGCAGGTGTCCGCGGTAGGGAACGAACGCGCTGTATCCCTTTCGAGGGGCTAACGCGTTCACCATCACACCACGCGGGTCCCTTTGTTTCGCTTGTTTCTCAGCTAGTACTATCGATCAGCGTTAGCCCCCGGAAAGGGTAATAGAACGTTGGTTTCCCACCGCAGGCATCTGCGGTCCGGAGTTGCAAATATCTCACCATTGTTGTGGTTGTACTTCGCATTATTTCCCGCCATGAAGTAGCAAAACTCGTAGCCTCAGATGGGATTCGAATGCACTATTTCACTTCTGGAGACTCACATTCTACCCACATAAAGAATTTTTTTATTTTATTTTATGTGACCCGTCTTCACATCTACTGTGCGGATACCAGCACTTCGCACATTCAATTCGTTTCCTCGCATCCATTGTCCACGAAGATCTTTCAACTTTAACGTGTGGCTCGGTTGCTGCTTGAGGATTTTCATTTCATCTTGAATGGCGTAGAATGCTGGTCGAGCAATTCTCCCTGGAGTCCTGAGATAGCCAGGCTGGAGCGTTCCCAATTAAATCGCAGAGAGTGATGCTTTCCCAGACAAGTTTGGTACCAATTCCTCAACCATGGAAGGATTAGAGGCTTGGTTGTCCCGGAGCAAAATCGAACTAGCACCATGGTTGTAATGACGGACGTCGCTACCACTGTGCTATCCGCCTCATCATATAAGATGAATAGTAAATAATTACAATAAGGCACGGGTTTAATTGCTATGAATGGTCTTATTCTTTCACACTCTTTTTTGCGGTCGGGCTATGTGATTACAAAGACTTCTGTTAAAGTAAACTGATGTGTTCACGCTGAGTTATCAAAACGATGGTGACAGACCTTTAGTAGGTGTCATTAACTCCGCCACTTTGTCTGTTAACCGCACGTTCCGCGTTCGACACATTTCGATAGCAGCGTTGAACTTCAAAATTGTTGTCACTTTCAGAATAAGAAACGAAAAAGATGTGAAAATGAAGAACACCATAGGTCAGGTGCACAAACACCCACCTCTTTGGCCATGCAGAGAAGTTCAACAGCCTTCTCATAATTCTGATTAATTGCGAAAAACTCGGCGGCCCTCTAAAAGCAGGGTTACATGAAAACCAGAACTGTTATTATTCGTAACAAAGAAAAAGACATGAATGCATAAACAAAAGTTTGATAAAGCATATGAACTCTTATAAATATGGATAACGTCCTACTTAAGAAAATTTCCCGACGGTGAAAGCTTCACTACTTTTTCCCAGTACGTTTGTTTTATTCTATCCATTTGTTCGTAATACACGACAGAAAATTCGAGGAAAAAAAGTACCAGTCGGTTCTCACTTTAAGTACATTAGGGTCGCAGTCCGCATTGAGATCCTTGGTTACGAGATCGAGGGCACTGAACTGCTCTGCACGAAACGCCAAGTCAAGTGCTCTACCGACCATTCCAGCCTTGAACATCAGGATTCAAGCAAAATCCGGATTTGTTCACTTGTTGTAGGAGAAAGTTCACCGAAGAATTGCCTTATTTGTAGCGTTAGGAGGAAATCTTCGATTTATTTTAATGTCAGGAATCGCTCATTGCGGTTGGGAGGTCCAGCTTTACAAAAATTACCTTGTTTCCCAGTTTCGAAAGAAACTACTTCAATTTTCTCAGACTAAATCTTTAGCATCCAGTTCTAACTCTAATCAAATCCCTCCATTCTACTTTTAACCAAGATAGTACTAAACACTTAGTAAATTTAATGGATCACAAGTGACCAGCATTCTTATACCCTCTTTTGAGTTCAGATTCACACACAATGTGATTTAGGTGTTCGCACCAGACTTTTGTCCTTTACTTCTAGTTGGCCTACCTGCAGGAGAAGTAACTACGTTCGGTGGCCAACCTTATGATAAAGCATCACAGCCTGATGCGCGTATCCGGGGATATCCTCGAAATACCTCGCAGCTTCAACGATCTCACTTCCGCCTGCGAGAAGACAGAGATTCGCAAGGAGATCTCGCATGCCATGCTCCTAAATAGCGTCATTTTTGAGAACACCGAGAGAATACGGAATGGAGAAAAACAACTAGATCAAGCACTTTATTGAAATTGACAAACATCACCTTAACTAGCCGAATAGCGCTATTATATGCATGCGCTTTCGTATAGAAGTCAACCGCCTTAGAGTAATCTCCTTGTGCTTCATAGATTCGTGCCAGGTGGTAGCAAGCTGCACGATCGTTGGTATCAAGAGCAATGGAACATGCCTGGAAATATCACAGAACTACTTTAGAATCAAGCGGCATAACCGTTAATAATAAAATTAACAATAACAGTAAAACAACAATAGTAATAATGTGACGCTTTGGTGCTATTCTTGATTAAGAGGACGAAAACACTGACTTGACAGATCTGCGAGCTCCAGCAAGCCACTGACTATATGGGCCAAATACGCATTTAACCAACTCTACGATACTACGAATGGATTCGAATGCATCCGTAAACGACTGGTGAATACCGTAAACTTTATTCTTTGTGCCTTAATACTAGTAGCAATAATAACCAATGAAGAACTTTTTAGTGGGAGAATAGAGGCAGTCGGTATGAAAGTAGAACCTACTGAAAAGTCTCTGAGATTTTTCCTTACATTTTTTAACGAATTCTTAAGAATATAGTTCGTATGTGACATTCCACGAGAAAATGATATGTTCAGTCTTCTGCAACGGATTTGTATGACAAAGGCAACTTTTAAAGAGAAGAAAGAAATAGGTACAAAAAAGTAGTACCACCACCTCAGTCATCTTCTTTGGTCAGGTGAACTTCAGGGTGAACTCGCGGCATGGTTATGTTCTGTCTGCTTTAAAAATCTCCACACAGTATGTTTCTATTCGACAGTCCTTTAGGATTGTGGGAGAAAACCACAGCTGTTCTCACTAAATTCTCACCAAATAGTTGAAAAAGATGAAAAAGCTCTACTCGTATTTCTCCTCAAATGATACGGCCCCAATCTTTTTTTTTCACTTCACCAAAGAATTAGCAACCTATTTATTCCACATTATCACAATGCTTGTCATAATGTGTTCGGCAAGAATCCTATGTTTTCTCAGAATCAACGCAAGAAAAATTGTCTTTTTCGATTTCCTCTGCAGCAATTATGATAATACTCTTCAGCTTAACAATGTACACCCATGTTTTTCACATGCAAAAATGGTTTCCTTTCTCCCCCAATCTCGGTACTCTTCTTTGTTCTCTCGAAAAAATTTCTATAACAAACGCTCCTAAAAAAATGGCTTTCTTATTCAAGATCGTTCTTTTTTAAGAAATAGTGTATGCTACGAGAGGCAGTTAAGCTTCATGCAAATCGTTTCCCAATGTAGAATATTGTTGCAGGGACCCACGCGACGGCCTGCTATGTCGTCTGCGTGATGACAGCATTACGGCAAATGCACGGCACTCCGCAGTAGTGAATTTATACTACTCGGATAACAAATATCCAGTAATCCTACGCAGCTTTTTCCCCACCTCTTCTGAAGGCCATTTTAGAAGACCCACGTTGACTTGTTATATATTTATGGCACTGATATTACACCAATACGCATTTACTTCTAAGGAAAATCTCAGGATTCTCAAATGCAACATGTTGAAAAAATAGGACCACTTCACCAGAATGACGAAATAATCGAAGAGCGAGCACAAGTGCAGCAAACTTCAATGATCTTATTTGATTTGAGAATTGGTCCAGTATTATAGAAATAACATAAGCGACAGAGTCAAATTGTGCAGCATATTTCTTATGATGATATAAAGTTGAGCTGATTGCGTAGGTGTGAAGGTATAGTGGTTAAGTATATCGTGTAATAGGTCGTGCTCGTGAGTTCAACGCCGCACGGCCCAAGCACTCTCCTCCATTTGGTCCGAAATCGTCAGAAAATAAACTTATATGGGAAGAGCTCCCTAAATACACACAGCCCAGAGAGACCTGGGAATACTCCTATACAGCTACCATAAGATTTTAGGGGGAGTCATTTCCGTTTGCCAAGAAGAATATTCATAAAGAAGACAAAATCCACAAATGGCAGCCGACCATACGTAAAAAATTCAAAAAGTTTCGTGGATTGCAGATCTAAGGCAACGGTACGAATAGAAGAAGGCCTGAGATCTATACAATATTTTGGGGGGTGGGCCATACAAATAAAATGTAATAGAACAAAAAGCTGTAATGGTGGGATGCATGGCTAGTCTTGCACTTGTAAATATGCCAAAATCTTTTGCCTCTACACGTTAAAAATCATTTAGTGATGAAACAACGTCTTCTCCCACCTCGTCAAGCAATCCTTGTGAACATTTAATCCTCACAAGTGACATTATATCCTTGGCGGCAGTGTAGAAAACAATTGCACCATTTAATTCACCAATGCTTTCCAGATAACGAGCCCACCATGCGTGAAGTTCACTGAAACACTGCAGCGTCATGGTCGGAAAAGACGGTGAAGAAATGGACCGCCACCACTCACGGTTCTCTCTTTCGTCTAACATAACTCTCGAGTACCTTCGGATTATCAGCGAACATTCTTGGAACTTCGAAATGATGTGTTCCAGATTTTTCGAAGCTGCAAAGCGTTTTCATGATTATTTACACTTCCGGAAATGTGAAACAGCATACTTTTCGATGGCCTGCTCGACGGCACCAGATCTTTCGAGATATTTCGCATAATTATAGTGAGTATTTCTGAGATGAATACGATCGAATCGAGAAGCGACTTCAAACGCCTGGTTCCATGCATTTTGAGACTGATGAATTTTGTTTACCATGTCGTATCGTCCTTCACTGATGTATGCTGCTTCGGCTTCATCCTGAAGTCACACAAACTATACAGCGATAACCACAGACTAACAAAGAGCAAAAAACCTACGCATCGCTAAAGGATAAAAGATAAGTCGCTCGGTGTTGATGGTATCCCCTTAGAGATTTGAGTTCATTAAGTATCGTAGAGCGCTGTTGGCTTATAGAGTAACGTGCGTAGACTACCGATGTATCAAGTCATTGTTCCTCTGACTTCTAGGAAGGAATCTGTCAAATCTAGAGGTCAACAGGTTATGCATTGCAAAGCACCTCTAGCCGCTGCATAAAAACTCGTTTATAGCCTTACGCATGTACAAAAGGCACGTGTAGCGCAGTGTTCAGAGAAGGCTTGAAATATACACTGTAATTAGCCCACTCCCACATCATGAAGTTAGCCCGCAATCCCGACGACGGCAAATTACTATCAGCTTTAACTCCCACGTCCGACTTCTATTAACCTCGGCATTGATTGAATAATTTTTTTCTACTTCTGTTTAGCAAATACGAGGTGTTATTTTATTTCTTTATTTACGTACAAGCTGACGTTTCGGCGGATTTCACCTTCCTCAGAGCCTGGAAAGCTCAAGTTGACTGCAATTTACACGGTCAAACACCTCCATAACCAAACAGAGAAAATGTTGAACCAAAATTTCAATCACATTGAACACAGAGTCTCTGCACACTCACCGCTTTCTATGAGTCTTCCACTAAATATTTGTGGTAGATGAGTGTAGAATATATGCAAAAACGCGGTATGCGGGAGGTAAGAGAGTTGATAAGATCGAAAAACATGGGACTGTCGGTTAGTGATAAGAGTGGAGAGTTCGTTGTAATTCCTCATCAGTTAGATGTTGAGATAACGGTAAAGCACCTTGAAGATGTTTCCCTTTATCGTCCGTCGTCTGAGAAGGAACTTAAAAGTCAATACCGAAAGTTAGACAACGAATGGGTTAAAATGGCAAGAGCGGCTGGGTTAAAACCATCAGTTATCTCTCAACACAAAGTTGACCTACCAACATGTCCCATCCTGTACTTATTATCAAAACCCATAAGTTAGTATCCAGCGATGATCTTTTGTCTACCAATCCATCGTTATTTAAGGTCAGACCTATCCTTAGCTGCGTGGAAGGACCAACGGATAGAATAACGTGGTCAGTAGCCCTAATACTTACCCCATTGTTGAAGTACATTCCAGCCCATCTAATGAGCACCCAAATGTTCCTGGATCGTCTACGTACTGTGCAGCCCCTACAGCGCGTACGTGATGGAATCCTTCGACGTCACCGCCCTCTATACAAATGTGTCGAATGACTCCGCTAGGCAAGTCATCCGCCAGCTCCTTATACAACACGAAGGAGCAATAAACATGTATGGCTTCTCGATTCAGCAGTTGATGACACTCTTAAAGGAGTGCCTAAACTGCTCAATCTTCAGATGGTCTGGGAGGTATTACGCACAAACGAGAGGGCTGGCAATGGGACAACGACTGGCACCAAGCCTTGCCATTGCATTCATGTCTAAGATGGAAGCACTGGTAATCGATATCGGGCCGCTACTCTACTGTAGATATATAGATGATTGCTTGGTCATTTATTCAACACAAGAGGAAATTGACAAATGTTTCGAGTTGTTGAACGAACAGTCAGAGTATATTAAAATCACTTGACCCGAGAGATACCAAAAGAAAACTGGCTTCCATTTCTAAACGTGCAAATAAACCTATCAGAAAAACGGCTACGTTACGAAATCGTTTCGAAAGCCAAGTAGTAAGAACATCTTGGCTCACTACCTCTCCTCTCACCGCTCTCACACGAAAAGGGCGCTTGTGAGAAAAATGTTTCGAACAGCTACCAGCGTGTGCACAAGAAGGGAGCAGAGAGAGGAGTCCCGGGACTTGGCGCGGCAAATAGCCATTTTTAATGGGTACGAAACTGTAGCTTGGGATAGGTGTAGAGGAAACCACAGGCCCCCCTCCCCTCCAATGGTAACTCTAGCGACAATAAGATCCCGTTTGTCCTGCTCTTCATTTCAAATGAAGTAAGTGCGGCTATAAAACGCCGTTTAAGAAGGGCCGGTCTAGAAAATTCGGTAACGATAATTGAAATGCCACCGAGTAATCTAAGACGCTAACTAGTTCGTAACCGCCTATACGACCGTCTACGTGCAACGCAAAATAGTATAATTTGCCCCAATGGTAGAGTCCGTGACTGCATGAGTTCGGATACAGTTTATCTGATCTCTTGTAAAGCGTGAGGGGGACGAATACGTTGGCAAAACGGGTAGACCACTCTGCGTTCGTATAAAAGAACACCTAGTCAGCAAACGTAAACCAAATACTCCACTATGCACGCATAGTACCCAGAGACATAACGGAGAAGATTTTGAAATAGGGGTTACGATCCTCGTGCAGGAATCGAGAACACAAGCGCGCAAAACTCTCGAGGCATTCTGGATTAATCCCAAGAATCCGGGAAGGAACCGTAGGGAGGAATGCCTCATTATCACGCGTGATATTGAGCAGTATATAAGCCTGTTATTCTAATGAGATGGGTACATTACGATTCCATGTGAACTCTGTGCGGTTGGTCTCCACGTGAAAGATTTAGTGGAAGATTCATAGAAAGCGTTGAGTGTGCAAAGACTCTGTGTTCAATGTGATTGAAATTTTGGTTCAACATTTTCTCTGTTTGGTTATGGAGGCGTTTGACCGTGCTGATTGCAGTCAACTTGATCTTTCCAGGTTCTGAGAAGGGCAAAATCCGCCGAAACGTCAGCTTGTACGCAAATAAAGAAATGAAATAACACCTCGTATTTACTAAACAGAAGTAGAAAGAATTACTATCAGCTTTGTCTAGGAGGATAGCAGCACTGACCTGGTAGACCGGTAAGTCAGCTCAAGTCAGTGTATCAGATAAAAATGCATTCAATCATTCCTTTACTGTTTGACCAAGTCGAATGCACAGCGTACCTTTCAGGGAATCACAGCGATAGAAGCTTTATCTTTCATCCTTTTACAGATGGATTCAGACATTTATAAGCATAATAACTCTAGTTCTAACCAATCAGAAACACAAGCCACTGCCTTATTTTTAGCGCTAAGTATTTCACAGCATAATCACCAATACCTCTAGATCCTCATAGTAACAGGACCACTTTGTGCCTATAAGTATTGTAGAAGAAGTTCTAACGGAAAGTTGTGTTCATAGGGCAACTGGCCGTGTTGTTTGATTGCCCGATTTTTGGGAGAAAGGACGGAACACGAGCCCTACCCACCAGCATGCCGAGCTCGACGGCGAGCGCGGCGCGCTGCAGTTTATCGCTGCCGGCGTCCCGCGCCCGGCGCAGCGCCCGCGCGCCACGCGCGTCGCGCATCCTTCCGAGGCAGACAGCCGCCACGTCCAGCCGGCCGCTCCGCACGCTCATCGACGCCATGTGCTCCCACACTCGTTCACTGCAACCATCCCATTGTAGAACTTGTTATCTGCCGCCCATTATATTTTTCATGGCAGCTGTTATGTAAAGTAGAACCACAATGATGCTGAGATATTTGCAAAACTCAAGCCACAGGCCAGATTCGAACCCACGATTACCCTTTCCGGAGGTTCACGTGTTACTTACCGCACTACCAATCCTCTTCGCTTGTCTTCCTCTCAGCCGGCTTTTTTCACCCTAATGGTGCCATCAGCAATCACCCATCCACGAAATGGTCTGAGGAGCTCAGAATTTTGCAAATATTTCAGCATCTCCAAAGGCTTACTTTCTATTAACCTCGACATTGATTGACAATTCAGTGTTTCTTCGATAAGAAAGCACGAGATTGATATTATAGAATTTATTGGCATATAATGGCTAATGTTTTGGCGGTTTCGCTTTTACAGAGCCTCGAACTTGGGAAATTAAACCAGAATCATTGTGGTTGTATTTTACATATCTACTGTGTTCTTTAGAGATCTTGCCATTTCACGAAAAATGGGAATGTTTCATAAACAACCAAATGTAATATTGTGCTTAAAATAAGCTCGGCTTTGATCTCTAAATGTCACGAATTGAGCGATCGAAAAGTGAGAACGTCCACAATAGCGCATAGCTTCGTATAATGCGAGCTGGCGAAGTGGGTGATGTTATGTTAGTATTAATTCTACTAATACCTCTTGATGAATCGTATCGCTTTGAAGGCTTCGTCCATGTGGCCGATGGTGAGGTAATAACAGAAATCCATCATTCCTTTTTTCGTAGCGCTGTCACAACTCTCAACTCCAGAAAATTCCCGAAGCGTCCTAGCAATCAAAAATCGACCAATCGCCTTCTCACCACGAACTTCTTCCTCGTCGAATTCCATTTTCTTAGTGAAGTACAAATGTGGCATCGACACGCCAATGAATAGATCGGAAGCGTGTGACTTGTGAATGAGATCCTGCAGTTGAATACCGTGCTCGGACGTCACGAACATTGTCAACATCATATCATCCACCTAGAAAACGCACATATTCATTGACGGCAAATTCGACTGCCTTCGTTCGTTCATTCTTTGTGATTTCAAATAAACTTTCAAGTGTCACAATAGATTCGTTTTAGTAAAATTTGTCAAACTTCCGTTCCCTTTTTCACTTTATTAATTTGTTTTTCGACAAAAAAAACGACCATGGTCAGTGAACGGACGTAAGATAGCGGTTTTATAAGCCATTTTAGCACTAAACTTATCCCTAATTTCCAAATGTCAATACTGTCCATATTACTTTTTCATATGCCAGTAGCTTAAAGCTAACAACCAGAAAAGGAGGAAGTGCGAGTGGAGAAAATGGAGAAATCGAACGCTAACTGCAAAGGAATCGTTCAGGGGCCATAGAAAATATGAAACTATCAGTTTACCGAGTGCTGAGAAGCGGCTTGAGCATGGCAGACCAGAAATCGGTCATCGCTTTCATCCCAAAAAGACTCGGCCTGGCTCGTGCATCGGCAGTCGGAATCTCGTCTGTTCCCGTTCCATTTTCCTGAATTTCAAGATGTGGTTATTTTTGATTCAAGGCCAGGTTTTTAAAAGAGCTTCCACATACAATAACAACAGTTGTGATCGTTTTTTTAAACCCCCCAATTTGAAAACGGCTTGTTTAAAAAAGGTTTGTATTTATGAAACACTGAAAGTCCCTACAGTTGGAGTGAATTTTTTCTTGCTTAGAGATTTAGCTAACGGATTTCTTTAGCTTATTAGCTGAACACTTCCCAATGGTTTACCGCCTCACCGTAGCTGGGAGGTGTTTCTGGATGTTGGACTGCGATGTACAACGACAGGATTCATCCCCCCGGCAGGGTCTCCTGAGCTGAGAAGGAGTCAGGCGTTTCTATCAGGAAGCCTAACTAAGAGTAAGCCGATACCAGGATCCACCACCGTCCTGGTATCAAACTAGTCGCATGGTGGCAAATCTCTCTCTGATCCACAAGGGTGCGACTGCCTGTGCTGGTGACGACCTGGGACAGACTTTAGCCAGACTGACTTCGGAACTCCAGGGAACCACAATGGTTAAACAAGCAAAGCTCGAAAAATGGAGATTATGCTGGGGTACGCACAACCAGTGAGGATCGGCCGTCCAAGTATCCAAATAAGCAAGTAGGTAAATTAGCTAAACGTCAACAAACACCTAGCTTGTTCTGCTGTTGAGAAAGTCGGATACGATAAGTGGTTCTTTTATAGAAGGTGGCTAAAAAGCATACCATCCGGAAACAGTGTTTTGATCGAAAAAACGTACTTATCTTTTCAATCGGTATTTTCAGCCGTTTATTTCCTTTCCTGCGGATTTCCTTCCGCTCACAAAATCTTGTTTGCCTTTCTTTTTACGGCTTATTGCGTCATGTTGGCTGACTGCTGTTCTTAGCCGGTCAATTGCAATCTACGGAGCAGACTGATCTCCCAGTAGGGTTGTTGAAGCTGATAAAAAATTCCAAATTTCTATGAGCAAGTACAGCCAATTGGTGGACCTGTACCATAGCATAGTCCGGGGAGCTTCTCGAGGCTGCTTTCTTTCGAAAAACATTCTAAAGAGTAGAGAACAACAAGCTGAGAAAAAAGCCTGACAGCCTTTACGGAAATTCAACTAAGTAAACTAGTGCCTTGTAAAACTGCTATAAGGAATAAAAGATAGAGCGCTCGACCTTGATAAATCCCCTGAGGATGTGCTATGCATTCGTTCTTTATAAGACACCGTTAGAGATAACTGAATGCATATTTGGCCTACACAAGGAATTCTGGAACCTAGCAATGCATGGAGTCAGTGCTGCTATCATAATCTCAAAGACCAATCTAGTACCAACTTGCCGAGCCTGGAGGATGAAGGGCTGGATAAGTTCGCAGCGCGACATCGAACAAAGACCTCATGTGGAGCGCAGGGCACCCTTTACCGTGACGTCACACATGTTTTTCACGGCAAGGTGTAGTGTGAAATACAACAACTATGACTGAGATGTTTGGACCCCAGGCCAGATCGAGCCCGCGATTACACTTTCGGGGTTCACGTGTTACCCAGTGCGCCCCTGAGCCCCTTGTTTAGCCTTTCAGCCAGTTTGCTACCTAAAAGTGGTATCAGCAATCACCCGTCAACGAATAGCGTCATAAGTTTCCCCAAGGGGACCGATCTCATATTAATTTCTACAATGGGTAGACAGAGGTGGTTCCACATCCGATTTTTTTTCCAGTGACCGAACATCTAGACTCATGAGCACAAACCTAGCTGCGGCGGTAACTGGTCGACCTTGCGAACTGGCAAGTTCTGCTTCAGCTTCGTACTGTTGCTGATCGGTCATTCCCAGTGTGAATGAGAAGTGCACAACGATGTCACCCTCAGCGTCCCACACAAGTAAGCGTTCACCAATCTTTAGCGGTGTCTGCAAGACACTCGTTTTAGTTATAACTTTTCTACACGTTCAGCACTCCTAATAGATATGAAATTTTAAAAAAAAACCAAAAATTGTACTTGAACATGAAATTATACTTATATCTAGTGAATTTCAATGGTATTAAACAAATAGGATGTTATGATTAAGGAAGCAATAGGAGACTAGAATAGCTTACAGCATAGTACGTACAGGCAACACGATTGCCCGAGATGTTCATTTTCATCGATGAAAATCTATGGAACTCATCTAAAGCCTCGATGATATACTTCGAATGATACTCCTGCCTGGCTTCTCTGAAAACCATTCAAAAAATACGCAAATTAAAAGCAGCTATTAAAAAGGACTTTTGGTTTGGAACCAAGGCATGCTAGAAAATTTTCAACGCTATTCGTTACAACAACAACAACAACTACTACTACTACTATTTGGTATTAGTGTCACCGAATATGTCCAGAAGTATTAAATATGCTTAAAACTGGGTTCATTGTTGGAAGCAGTTCACTAAGAAAAATGCAGCGTGGAGTATAGAGATGGGTTGTGGCTCGACTCCTTCCCACATTAGAAAAAATTACACCCGCTATCCTTTGAGCTCATGATTTTCTAGGTTTTTTTCGATTGGTTTATATTTGTATGCTCCATTCACGCCCAACGGAATGAATATCTCCGAATGCTATTCCAGTTAATGCCTACCTAAGTCGTGAAATCAACATTATGAACGACTTCGCTCCAGAGCTGAGCAGGGAGAAGCGAGCGGCTTGGGGAGCTCTCACCAGAGTCGAGAATGTAGTGAAGACAAAAAAGAGTACCCGACACTATGCCCACCTTCTCGACTCCATATCTTCCCTGCCTTAAGGTATGCGTCAGAAGCCTGGTCGTTGCATAAGCGGGATGAAAGATCACCCAATGTTATTGAACGCGCAGGCGAAAGGACGATGCTAGGACCATCCTGTGCCACACAAGTGAGGCAGGGAGCCGAAGCTCCGATGTGCGTCAACGATCAAAAATCAAAGGTGCCGTTCTACACGCCAAACTATCGAAGATAAGGTGGGTCGGACACGTAACGCATATTAAAGATAACTGATGGACAAGAGCTGTTAGTGAGTGGCTTCCTTGGGATGTCAAGCGTACTGCAGGAAGACCACCGACCCGATGGTCAGAGTTCTTCATGAAGACCGCTGAAGAAAAGTATGATGCTCAACGAGTCTTTTGAGCGAGCAGAGTCCACTGGGCTACTCTTGCACGCGATAAGAAGAGATGGAAGATTCACTGGCGCCCTTCTCAGGTCACTCGACGACCAACGGAACGACATGTGATACAGGTGTGATCCTTTGACTAGTCATGGCCGATTTTTTTCGAAGGAAACATCGACTTCTAACTAGCTCGCCCATCGCATCATATATGAGTGCCAGCCATCGTCAGTGATTTGTGGACAATATTCACAGCGTTACTATGCTGTCTTTAACTTTGTCCCTACTTAAGGAACTTTGGAAAGATTTACTGCAAATGTGTCAATCTGTCAATCTGTTTAAGAGAAGATTTGAAAACACATCATAAAGTAAGAATAATGGGTTCAAATTGTCTTCCGAAAAGAGAAATTGAATAATAAGTATCCTAACTAATAAGACTTATACAAGTGACCTTCTCCTTTATTAAAAAAATTCCGTAACTGCGTAATTTCAGGTAAGCCCCTCTAGTAAAGTACAGACTTTATTTCATTCCGTTTTTCACTTACACTTTCTTTTTTCATAAGAAAATACGGAGTTTATAACGAACAATTCGACTTGAATTGTAAGAAATTGTCTTTTTTGCAACTAATGGTCTTTGATATCTTGTAACATGTAATATTTTGGTCGTGTTAGCTGATTCATTACCAAGCCAGCTCTTTTTCTTTTAATGATAATTGTTCCATTTGAACACGAATGAAAGTCCCTTACTTGCCACTGATGTTGTAGATCCTAAGAAATCCTGTAGAAGTTGCGACAGCAAGCCAGTCCCGATTCGAGTGCATTTGGATAGGATCGCCTTCCATTTCAGGCAAAGCGAGTATTTGACGAATAGTACCCTAAGCAAAAGCTATCAGGAACTTCGCTAACATGAGCGCATCTGTGCTAAACATTCTATCTGACAGAAAAAAAGTGGATACACGACAGCTTAAAAGAACCACTTCATGTTTTTATGAAGCTTTCATTGGTTCCACACCGTTCTTCTAATTTCATCGTGAGGCGCACTATGACTTGCACGGTGCACGACGAAAGACTCTTCACTTTGCATCAAAGTAGTTTATTACGTACCTTCCACAACGGCTAGGAAAAGGCTCAGCAGAATTCGGAAAAAATTTTTTTCTAAAAAGTGATCGATTAGTTTCACCTGTAGTGTTCTGACGTTGATTTTATCGCTTTCGATGCAATAAAGGGTTTGGTGGTAGATGACAACGTCCAGCGCGTTGCAGGTGAATGACGACGATTGGATGGTCGCCAGCGATGACTGGACATCGAAGGTTGTCACCTTAAGGTCACCTTATTCGAATACTCTCTTACACTTTACAGTGAAGGAAATCACCTAAGCTGCGGAAGAATATTATGATATGATATTATCATAATGGAGCTGACAATTAGAAAAAATCTTTTAAACATGTAGCTCCGTCAGAAGAAAAGTGCTTAATATGAAATGACCCAGCTTAACTGGGCTCAATGCCGATTTGTGCTGCCCAAATCAGTCCTGTTTACGAGTGATTGCTGATGGCACCTTTAGGGTAAAACACTAGCTAAACGAAAGAGGGAACGAGAGCCTCAGTGGTGCAGTGACGAACACGTGAGCCCACGAAAAGAGTAGTCATGGTTCCACCTGGCGTGGGATCCATGTTTTTGCAAATGTCTCAGTATTCTTGTGGTTGTATTTCACATAGCCTGCTCTCATGAAAAGAAATAGGTAGTAAATCAAAAGTCGTCCATTGAAATGACAATATTAAAAATGTTAAATTCAAAGACGGAGACAGATTGATTTAGATAATGGTTGCGTTTTCCTTGGATATCTTGTTAACAGCCAAAAATGTCATTTTAAGGAAGTCCATCGTTGAGATTACATTTAAACCGCCACATGGCCAATGAATGTTGCGAAACACCATGGAAATAAAGAGAAAACTATAATGTTAAGTTTTTTATTTACTGCCTTTTACATTTTTATCGCACATAATACCCTGCCAGTGGAAAAGTGTAAAAGGCAGTAAATCAAAAAAGTTGACATCGTGATTTCCAACGACAGCCTCAACTTAACTGGGTTCACTGCCAATTTGAGATCCTTGGATCAATCCCATTGACGGGTGATTGCTGATGCCACTGATCGATAGAAAAATAGCTGTGAAACAGGCGAAACGAAGGACCCGCATGGAGTGGTGGTGAGCGCGTTAGACCTTGGAAAGGGTAATAGCCGCTCGTTCCCCAACGCAGACACCTGCGGTCAGGAGTTTTGCAAAAAGAGAAAATTGTTCTGTTCATTGCTGATTACACGTTTTGTGGTGATGCTGCGAAAACAAGTTTGGTTATAAATGAAGAGATTTTCCTCCTATTAATGAAGAAATGCAAACGGTTTTTACGCACTGCTTGGGAAAATATGGATACCCTCCCCCAACCTTTTTCATAAATCTCCATTACGTAAAAAAATACTTCCAAGGCCAAGAAAGTGTCAAATTCGATCTAGAGAACCACTAAAAGTTAAAAAATTCTGCCATGCTATTCAGCTGAAGTTGATGACTGTCTAGTGAATAGGTCCCTACCGTGTCAATGCTCCAAACAACAAGCTGTTTCTCCTGCAAGCAGATGCCTTTCACATAAAAAATCGAGTTTAAGATCCTGATTGACGGCCGTCTCAACGTTGACAAGCGTGAAAGACGATGGACCATTCTGGACGGCGGCGACCTTAACACACTTAGAGCTCTAATGTGGGACTTTTCGATGACCATTTTCATTTTTTACCTTATTCCTCAAACATGCGATGATATTCTCGTCTTGTAGAATTGTCAGTTGATTGTCTGAGTAGACGGCCAACGCCGAGTAAATCGGCGACCACTCCAATGATGTTATCTGTAATGCAATGGAATTGTAGTTTAACACAACTAATGTAGTTTATGTTGATGTAATTTCTGTCCACCGTCCCCTTATATGAGGTACCTTGTCCTACACTTTAAAAAAAATACGAAAGGAATATAATACTTTAACGATGCTGAGATATTTGCAAAACTCCGGACCGCAGGTGTCTGCGGTGGGGAACGAACGCACTATTGTCCTTTCCGGGGAGTAGCGCGCTCACCACCACACCATGCGGGTCCTTCGTTTCGCCTGTCTCTCAGCTCAGCAATATAATACTCTTTTCCTGTTGAACATCCGACTTGATCACCTACTTGTCCTCCAACTTGGTTGCCGTTCTGAAGCCGCCAGGTATTCTCCATCGATAACTCGCCCACTCGACGCTTCCAGTTCGCCACTTTTCCCTTTGTCGTTCCAGCCGATATCATTCCTTGAATGAAAACTAGTACTTATAACTGCTAATAAATGCGTTTCACCAATCACGTTATGCCGTTAACTGTGAGAAAAGTCCGAAAATGGCAGCGTTCTTTCCTAACAACTAACAAATAAAATGACTCCTTAATTCAATGACAGTATTGCAAAGAAGGAGCTACAGTAGTTTACTTGATCATCAGGGATAGGAACAAATGCGGTCTTATGATGTCGGCACCTCTACTAATTAACCTACCTCTTCGTTTACAGTAGTCCACACAAATGATTGCTTCATCAGCATCATATCCCTTGGATGAATGCAATGAAATTGTTCCATTCTCTTCTGATTCGAGATCCCATACTCTTAGATCTCGTTCTTGATGAGAAATTAGAAGGATATTCTCTCTCAGATGAATCACACTATTGCTCGGTTTGCCGTTTAGCTTCACCTAAAGGATTTCATTAAGGACTTAACATCATTTTAAACACTTGAACGGTATCACACCTTCAGCTTTTCATGATATGTGGCATCGGGCATAACGACAAAGTGGAGGAGCATCATGTCGCTTGTCATCACTATCAACAGGTTCTTCTCGTGGTAACTAGCAACGAATTCAATCCGACAGTCAAGCTAAAATATTCGGCGCAATCCCTATGGAGAAATAACTGAGAATAGTTAAATTTTTTCGACAAATTTTGTATTCTTCCTTCACTTTGGGGTGAAGACTGGCGATGATGACTTTCTATAGAAGAGGTACGAATGTTACTGGGATTTGAACGCAGATCAAAAGCGGGATTGTAATGATTTGAGACGCAAATGGATCAAGGGCTGTTTCTTTGATTTCTCCCCTTGGCATACACAATCACGATGATGGATCACACAGCGCGCTATGAAGATGCTGGTGCTAGAATATGGGGTGAGACAAGTAAAACACAAAATCTGATGTTACGATTTACGTTGCCAAAAGATCAGGTGCGACGAATATAAGATGAGTCCTAACGACGGAGGGTGAACAAGAGACCAAGCGTCACGGTATGTTAGGCACAGAGGCCAGTATCTAGTGACTAAGTTTCTTAGGGGAAGGAACCAGCAGAATTGAATGGGGGTATTCTTGTACACTAGTGAGATAAACGAAAACTTTAATACGGCGCCGAAACGATAGTCGAATAAAACTTTTTTTATACGAACGGAACTTCGTGTCAGCTCAATCATATAGAAAATCACCAACTATTGTTTCCGAGGTTTAATAAAAGTCGGCTTTTTAAGAAGACTTCAAAAATTAGGGTTCGACTTGAGTTGACTTCCACTCACAGCTTGAGAAAATGATGGCCCCGGCCGCTTTCAATTTAAAAGCCGCTATAATCCGCAGATGCTCACCAACAACATAACATCCCCAATTCCACCATGACAAAATGCTTATTTTATGGAGCAAAGAAATCGCACTTTTCTCACGTTTTTTTCCTTCGAGGCTTATATTCAGGAGATGAAAGCAATTGAGTAAGCGGCACCTCGTTCATTAAAGATATTTATCCTTGCGATAGTATCTTCACATCCGTTGCTAATGTGGATTTCGTTAGCTATCTTAAGGGTTTAAATTTCTTTTTTCATTTCTTTGCAAAATTTTAACTCCAAGCAATTTTGAAAGTCAAATAATAGATGTAAAAAATTGCAATTATTCTATAATAGACAAGGCAAAGCATTTCTACAAGCTAATCATTTTTTCGAACTCCCTAAGCACTTCAGTGGGGCGCTTGTGGAGCAGTGGTCGGAGGCGCCCTGCAATGCACATGGGATCGATCCACGCGCCGCCTGCTTACCAAGCCTTCCATCTCTCTGGAAGTAAGCAAATTGGTAATAAGACTTGTCATGGAGGATAGTAGCACTAGCTCGACAGACCACCGCGAGTCATTGTAAAGGCCAGATATGCTCTTAGTTCCCTCCAAACGATGTTTAATAAAGTCGAATGCAGGGGGCATCCCTCACGAATTGATCAACGTCCACAGCTTTAACTGACTATTTACTGCCTACTCTTTTTAACGGCAGAGTATATTACGAAATATAACTTCAATGATGCTGAGATATTTGTAAAACTCCGGACCGCGGGTGTCTGCGGTGGGGAATGAACGCGTTATTGTCCTTTCCGGGGAGTAACGCGTTCACCACCAAACCATCCAGGGTCCTTCGTTTCGCCTGTCTCTCAGCTAATTCTATCAGTCTTTGCCACCAGCAATCACCCGTCAACGCCCACAGCTTTATCGTTTTTATCTTTTTAAGAGTTCTAGTGGACAAAAGATTATCACAAATTTGCGAGAAACCAGTTTCAGAACCTAAGTGTTAACAACTCTACTTATGCTACCCGAATATCAACGTTATATATATATATATATATATATATATATATATATATATATATATATATATATGTATATGTATATATATGTCACAAAGAGCTATTCTGAAGTGTAAAGGACCTCGGTGTAATAAATGCAATTAGCAATTATAATGGACCCTTTTTTGGAAGTACCTCACATATCCGTGTTCCTTTCCCATTTTGATCCACAGTATGAAGCACTCCACTCTCAGTACCAACGACAAGCGCTGAATCAAGGGCCGATGCCCTTTGAACCGTGTTCACCTAAAAGTCTTTTTTTTTCATAAAAAACACAAAATTTTAGAAGCTTGAGCACCTGCTCGGTAGGTAACTGTTTGGCTAAACTGGATGACAGGTGGTCGTCGTCGTTCTCAGGTTGCCTTTCCGTCCAGCAGCTTAAAACTTAACTGCTTAGTTCAACATGTTTTACGTTGCATTATCTGCCATAACATATGTTTGGAAACCAACTTATTCATCACTTTCAAACATGCTGCTGTTGGATTTCCTACGATGTTGTACTCTGCAAGCTTCTTCACAGAGTTTCTGCCTGCGAAAGCATAAATATTGCACTTTCCATCCTGAAAGAAGAAGCTATACTTAATCCTTTTGTTTATTATATATAATGCTAAAAATGTTTCACATCGAGCACAGCGAAAAGAGTCCCTGCCATCTCCACTCCAATGCAAAAAATACGACTTTGTTCTTCGAGTCTTCTATATTGAACTCTGGAATAGTTAGAGGTTGTAAATAAATTTGCCAAAGGTTATAGACATTAGAAATAGTAAAATTCATGAGTAAGATAAACGATGGCGCGCGTGTGGCTCAGTGGTCAGAGGCGCCCTGTAACACACACGTGGAATCGATTCCCGCGCCTATGGCCCAACAAGCTTTCCATTCCTCCAGCGCCGACAAGTTGGTACCAGACTTGTCTGGGAGGATAGCAGCATTGGCTCGATATCTCGACAGGTCACCTTGAGTCACTGTGTAGGCCATATATGCATTCAATCGCCTCCAAACGATGCTTAATGAAGTCCAATGCATGGAGCATCCCTCAGGGATTGATCAACGCCGAGAGGCTTATTCTTCTTTTAATAAGATAAACGTCAAGTGTTTTTCGTTCAATTTCTTTGCAATTACTTGTATAAGACGACGATTCTTAACACTGTTTGCTCTCAATGAGTCTAAACTGTTTGTGTACGTCGAACACACATAATAAGGAAATAATTTTAAATAGAAGAAGTGATTTCGACACGTTTTTCTTATAGTTCTGGTTATTGCAATTAAGTTAACACTTAGAGACCGACATGAGTGGATTACCATTCAAATATGGGCCGGCATAACAACCTGCGTGAGTGGACATCCACTCATTTTTCGAGGGACTATAAGGAAATTAAAAAATTAGGCGTCAAAGAAATGCGTCAACCACACGGATTTAGGCGTCGATCTCTAAGTGTCAATCGTCTAGGGGATTGTTAGGACACAGCAAAAGCTAAATCCATCCTTGCCACGCGTCACAGCTGCCAAGTGGACTTCCTCTTTCCCAAAATCAAGAAGAGTGAGCATCACACTTATCGTATGAATCTCCCCACTTCCAATGATTTTTTGCGAGAGGAATCCCTACAGATCGCTTTCTAGAACAGTAGACGTGGGCCCATTTACTGGATCCGACTGGGAACCTCTTGGTCAATATAGGTCACCTCAGTTTAGCGAGTTCATAAGGATTCAATCGCATAATTCGATCTAGCATAGAAAACGATGTGACATGGTGGTTGTGTATTTTCGACATCGTGTTTTAAAACAAAGTCATTTCTCCATGAAATGAATCTGAATCTGTTTGAAGAGGTAAATATCCAAAGGAAAAAAGGTAAGTAGGTCAGGTAAAAGAGCGAAGCAGATTTTGCTGGCCGAAGCGGAGCAACTTTTCGTGCATCGAATTCGCTTTGTGGGACAAAAGACAACCTGTTACAGTATAATGTAGGCGTACGAGAACAATTAAGTGAAGAGTCCTACTCGATCTATCTTCGGCTGTGATGGAGACGCCGGAAAAGATCGTATCCCCTCATCCAGCACTGTGCGTCGACAAGAATCTCTAGAGCACGGCGTTATACTAATTCGGATTCTTGCCATACACAGGATCGTCATCCAGAAGTAGGCCACGCAACTCTCTCCGAAAGAGATGATTAGTCAAAGCCACTTTTTGTGCTTGCCAAGAATAGAAGTTGCGCAACAACGTCAAAGTGAGTAACGTGATTTTCTTCTGCTAAAAATAAGATGACTACCGTCCACCCATTAGAACTTTGTCCATCAAATAGTGGAAAGCAAAGACAATACAGGACTATGATTCCCTATGCAGAAATAGTAATCATATTGTACAATGTATAATTGCTTTATCTTCCAACGGTTTACCGCTTCATCGTGGCTGGGAGGCGTTCCTGGGTGTCGGACTACGAAGTACAGCGTAAAGATTCATTCCTTCGGCAGGGTCTCCCAAGCTGAAAAGGAGTCCAGCGTTTCCATGAGGAAGCCAAGCTAAGAGTAAACCAATACCAGAATGCACCACCGTCCTGGTATCAAAGTCGCATGGTGGCAAATCTCCCTCTGATCCAAAAAGGGCTGCAACCGTGGTGAAGACCTGTGGCAGACTTTGGCCAGGCTGACCTCTGGATTCCAAGGAAGCACAATAGCTTTAACCAGCAAATCTCCGAAAAATGGAGATTGTGCTGGGGGCCCACACAACCAGTGAGTACGGGCAATTTAAGTATCAAGTAATTAAGTATACCTGCTTTAAGCGTGCTTGAAAGCCGAAATGGCAGGGCTATTTGTAAATTTACGATGACGTATTCCTTCGGCATGTCCAAATTCAACTAAGTCGAGAAGCCAGAGCTAAGTTAACCTCGGAGAATGGTGTCTCCGATGTTGAAGTACGGCAAATAAAATGGTCATGATCATCCGGGAGATGACATCAGGGACAGATGCAGTGGTGTGCGTCGCATATCGAGCGGTCAGATTTGGACCAGAGGAACATCGAATGACGAAGGTGACATCGATCAAAGCCTTTTTAAAAGAGCGTTGAGCGCAAAAAAAATTTAGTGGCTAGCCGAAATCACAATGTATAACTTTTACCCACAGCTCATTTTTTTTTCACGGCAGGGTATTATGAAAAAATACAAGCACAATGATAAAAAAGGCTGGCTGAGGGAAAAGAAGAATGAGGGTCTCAGTGGTGCCGTGAGTAACTCGTGACCCCCTTGAAAGGGTGTGCGCAGTTCAGTCCGGCCTGGTATTGAAATTTTGCAAATATCTCAGCATCACTGTGGTTGTACTATTGAATAGCATTAACAAGCCGTTCTGGATGACAACAAAATTAGAAGCACGAAAAGGGAAAACGAAAAAATTGCGAATTTTTGAAAAAGTTATGATGTAGCTATGTGGTTAGTCATTTCATTAACATGGTCACTTCAATTCCTCCACATTTAACTCTTATCGGACAGCTCCGGATGCTTTATGCACCATCGAGACTAACAGGCCCTATATCCCCTCGTCTAAGGAGGGATGAGCTCTTTTCTGCAAGTGTTTTTCGTACTACCACTATTAAACTACCTTGTTGAGGTCCTTCGCTAAAACTCCACCTTGTCACAAGCCTAAAACATGTGAACGTCTTATAAAACAATTATGAACTTAAAATGTACAAATTCGACAAAATGTCGAATAGTTCATGAATGATATTTCCGCTGTTAGCAAAGAGACTTTTCATGGAATTTCAGTAAAGAAACACGCACCTGCACTCTCCTCCGGAGACAGCGCAGCGAGTAGTCCGTCACTCCAAGCGGCAATCACGAGGGTTTGCGACGGATGCCAGGCAAGCGCCACCACCGAGTGCTCCCGCTGCACAACCACATCTTCCAGTCGAACGCCCTGAGAAAGAAGTGCCGTTGTCATTTTCGATTACTGAGAAATCGGGGCAGACCTCACTATTTGAGAAGGTGAGCATACAGTGCAATCAGTAGCTGAAGACGGTTTTTTCGAAAAAACTCTAGTAAATAACCAAGTAGTAAATTCTCAGCCAACTATTATTTGGACGATTTACTAACGTATAACGCTTCTACGCTGATTACTTGACCAGTGACGGCAATTCGAGGATCAGTAGACTATTTAAGGAGTTGAAAACTCTACAGTTCTATAGAAGGGACATTGTTCTTTCGCCTTAAAAGTCCACTTTGTCTTTATTCGGTGTATTTTTGGCTTAAAACTCGTCTGAAATCAAATCCCTCAAAAAAATCGAAAACCAAGTTTATTTTTTAAAATTCTTCGATGCGAATGCAAAATGCCCAACCAACGATGCAGAAGTGACAGCAACGTATTTTGCTGGAGAAACTCTTGCTGGTCCCCGTTCCCGTCACGTTGAGAAAATCCCCTCACGTTCAAAATACAAGCTCGTTTTTACACGAATGCGGAAAGAAATATGTTTTTTTAAGTTCAAATAACCAGAGTTTCACTTGATGAAATAAGGAAGCCTGTATTTTCTTGGCAAAGACCAGCAGATTCTGACACTTTCTATTTCGATTGACAAAATTCGCTACGATCTTATGGTCCAAACTTGAAAACGGCTGTTATTCTTGGACTACCGCATTGAAACGAATACATGTTGAGTGTTGTGTGTTCAAAGTACCCAATAGAGTGACTTAAGCTGAGAAAGAGTTCATCATTTTCATCCTAAACCTTAACTATGAATGCATTCATGCCACTACAGGGCCAAATGACCCACCTGTTGTTAGCTTTTGGTTAGAAATAGTAGAAACAAATGGTTTCATACACGAATGTTTAGTCGACTAGAGAAATCGGCAGCGGCGATCGAAACATCACCGAACATTCTACGACGGCCCCCTAGCGATAGAGACGGTGATTGTATGAGTTCGGGTGCGGTTTATCTGAGCTCTCGTATCTGAGTTCGGGTACGAATACGTTGGCGAAACAGGTAGACCACTGCGCGTCCGTATAAAAGGACATGTAGTTGGCAAACTTAAAGTTAAACCAGATAATCCGCTTGGACGGCATAGGACACAGAGACAAAATGGAGGAGATTTCGATGTAGAAGTTACCATCCTCGGACAGGAATAGAAAACTTCAGCGCGTAGTCAGACTGTTTTAACGTAAGAATGGTTTCTTACCCATCCATGTCAGCTCTATACGGTTTGTCTTCATATGAACTACTTATTGGAAGGCTCATATCGGGAGGTGAGCGTATGAAGTTGTTTTATATCCACCCCGGATGAAATATAGGCTTCCCGTTTTTTCTTTTCAGTTTATGGAGGTATTTAGCTGACGGGATCACAGTCAACTGAACCTATCCAGACTCTGAAGAAGGCAGAATCCACAGAAACGTCAACTACTACAAACAACAGTAAAATAAGAAATCCGTGTATGCTCATCATGAACACATTGAAATCGTTAAGGTTTTCGTGTCAAGTGAGTTTACTAAGAAATGATTCACAATAGAATGACTTTGTAGTACATTCTACATTTTGTCCAGTTTTTCATCATTTGACGTGATTTTATGAGAATCACTTCGAATCAATTTGCATCTTAAGTATTGGAAGAGAATAGATAAGTGAGTGTAGATTAAAAGAGAATGCCGCGAAATCCTCCATCGATTACTGCTGTAAATGATTTAGGCCATAATTCCCGGTACGGACACTAAAGTGTCCATTTACCGCTCTTTGTACATTCATTCGATGGCTTAAATGACCTACAAAAAAGCTTCTTTTTTTGAAAAACCTCATGCACCGGCAATTTGACTAGCAATTGACTGTTATTTCATTTTACTCATTATAATTTCTCCATAGGATGTAAGGATACAAAAACACCAAGATAGGTTCAATCGAGGGTGCAAACCACCTCCAATTGCTGACAACAATGTGTTTGCATAATGCGGCACAGTAACACATAGTAAGCAGCACGGATATCATTCGTATCTATACATCGGCATAGCAAAGTCTCTTCTACAATTCTGTCATATTCACAACCCCTAAAGCCCTGTAGTTATCGAAAAATATTTTTTACTGTCAAAAAACCAGAAAGTCCGTAGCCAACGGAAAACTGCTCGTATTCTATTCGGAGAGCTACGCTAAGCGGCGCGCGTCCGTTGTGAGTTATAGGACTGGTGGAACAGAAGGAATGAACTACAGCATGGATGCAACATTGAATAACTTCAACATTAGTCGTTCTTAAATGTTCACAACTAAGCGTCTTACTGCAAAACACTTCTACATTAACAAAGAAACATCTTAAATAAAAATCTGGAATTGGCTCTGAATGCTGAAGACAGCACAGTTCTAATTCCCAAATACAGTTTGTCAGGTTTTGTTGTTATGGCTGAGCATACTCATGGATAATTTACCGGGTTCTCCGGGAGTGTAAATGCCGGTTATTTCTTTAATAATGAAGGCATCTCTTGACGACCGTACATGTGCTTACTAGAGTTTGTAGACTTTTAACTGAATTAACGGACAGTTTACAATGTACGATAATATATGCGTGAACGATACACTTGAATCCAGGAAGAGACTAGGTATATAATGAAGATCTAACGCAATAATTTGGAAAGAGAGGAGCGGGTAGCGCAGTGGCGATGGTGTCGTTCATTGCAGCTAGCCCCCGGTTCGACCTAACTACTGTTCCACCAAGCCTTTCATTATTCAAGAGTAGGGAAATTGGTGCCAGATTTGTCTGAAATCGGCCTATTTCCTCCATTCCACATGGGAACACTCTAGCATAGCTACCTCACGGTTCTAGGGGGGAACAGACTCGACAGAATTCAGGCATCTAGAAAGAAGACGGGAAATCTTCAAGCAGCAGAACAACCCGCATGCGAAATCCTTTCGCATATGATGGATGCAAACAAACGAATTGAATGCAAGTGGCGAGATCCACACAGCACATGTGAAGACAGATTACTTTTTTTCCAGAAACGAACTTCACATTCGTGATTCTCTATTTAATGTCCGAAACAGAATTACAACACATAAAAGATATTTGGCCCTAGGATATTTTACAAACTCATTATTAGAAAGAATTCTGGTTGGAATTATGAACAAATACTTGCAACTAGTAATCACTGGATGGAAAATCTCATTATAACTCAAGTATACACACCTTATGTGTGAAAAAATTGATCTGAACAGAATCCATGACTGGAGACGCTAGACACAACCAACCACTGCATGGCGACCAGGCAAAAGCCTTCTTTCCTGTCATGGAACCTTGTCAAACGACGACTAGACAGAAGAATTACCAAATATGGGCGCTATGAGCAAGCGGCTCTACTAAGGTCGCCGATGGTCTAGAGTTGGCCCGTCGTCATGACAACTACAGGGACATGTGCAAGTTTCCTCATTATAGCCATTGTAATTCCTGGCTTGGAAATTTCAATGGACAGCAGAAGGCAACGTGTATTCTGCTGACGTTCAATAGTTTCCGTAAACTGAATACATATATAAGTGTAAGCCTCTGTTCACTAATGCCATCGCTGTAGAATTTAGACTCAAAGCGGCAATAAATCCTCAGCGCGTCACGAGGTCTCCAAGCGTTCGCGATAAGACCACTAGAATCTTCTGTTCAGTCGGCTCAAGAACGTTCGAGACCTACCACTGCTGGAGCGATATCGGTATGGTATGCTCTACATACGAGATATACGGATGGTGATTTACGCAATAGGTGGGCAAGAGTATGGGAATAACATGATTACTACCGGAACAGCAAAAAAAAACTTCAACTCGTTTATTACAAAAACAAAAAACAATGAAAAATCGGTACTCCGTGGTCTCCATCTCCTGAAACAAGTGGAAACAAGTTAAGAGCGGAAAGTAGCGTATGGATTTGATATGACCACTCACCACATTTTAAGCTACATTGACAATCTGCACCATCACCGACAAAGGCTATACATAATAAATAGGAGAAACTCTGACCCATAAACATCATGCACATATAACACATAAACACCATATACAACCAATAAATAAATAAAAAGTGATCGAAACTATGTGAAACTTATGATCTTCAGTCTATCTTCTTCGAAACCTTCTTCCTACCTCTGACTTTCTCAGAATCACCATCATCTGAAATCTTATCAGCTTGCTTTTCAACGACCGGTCCGACATCTCCGGTTTCTCCGAATTCATTAATTCGAGAATGGTCAACGGGATACAGGTAGCGCTGATACAGATAGACCATAAATACGATGTCGTCCCTAAACGGTAAAAAGTAGTGGAGCGTGATTAAAATCCAGAAAACTAGAACAACAACGTAAACGAACCGGAAACATGCAACACGATGAGACGTGGGCATGACAATTATGAATGCAAACAGATCGTCGATGAATGTATTGAACGCCTAAGTTAAGGAACAATGTAAGATAAGTCACAACTTTATTAGAAATGTAAAGTAAAGAAATAAAGTAGAACTAGCAAGTAAGAAAGAAAAAACCTTGTAAGTGAAAGCTCGCCATGGTAAGTGGGCAACGCTCTTCAACTTGTAATTGACAAATAGCTGCGGAAGCATAAACAGAAACCCGAAAGCGTAAACACCGTTGGCGAGAGACTCGACAAACCAACTGTACCACGACTTGTGAGGCACATACATCAAGCTTAAAAACAACACACCAAGGTGTCATTATATAGGTTTTTATCTATCGGTTTTCAAAAGCAGTAAACTTGACCATTTCCAATGTCTAGTGGAAGCCATTAGTGCAGTATTCAGGGTCTACACTTCGCAAATGATTCTACCTCCAATTCGTCAGTCAGAGGATGACGGATGGGGAGAATGATAAAGTGTAGGATGGAAACAAATAAACTTTTTGTATTGCGATTCACGAAAGGAGTTCAAATACTACTTTTGCAGGTCATTCACCGTTTTGCGAACTCTTCCTACCTACCTATATACTGCACCACCAATACAGAGCGGAGTCATCAGCCACATAAGATATCTCATTGCCTCGTTGTCGAAAGCGCCTGTTTCTGCCTCTTCAGCCGTGTGCGCTCCAAATTTTACTCCTCGCCGCCAAGAGAAAGAGATCTACAATGAAAACCGCTCAAGTTATCAATGAAAAGAATTGATTTGGAAGATCGGCGTCCTCAATGAATTGCTTAACTTAAAACTTAACACAAATGTGAGGGCAAGAAGAAAAGAAATAACCTTAAAGGCCTTTTTCAGCTTCCAAAACTCAATGAGCACCGAGATACCAGCAGGAACAATGACAAGGAGACTTGTATCCTGATCTTTCAGATAGAAAAAAACAACTGTGTATGAAAAGCACCTCCACAACAACGCCCTGAACACAATGATGTCGGATGATTTTAGTTAGAATCCAAAAATGGAACAATTACAAGGAGTTATAAATAACGTACGCTGAAACACTACATGGATATCAAGAGCAGGAAAAAACGTACTTAGTAGACAGTCCAACCATAGACTTTCGAGAACGCCAAAATGATATATCATTCTTGAAGGAAAGCACATCAAAAAGAATATGAATGGCAGAGACGAAAACAGTCACTCCAAGAAGATAAAGATTAGTGTCACCGAATATTCCTTTTACGTCCTCGACATCCCTTTGAGTGAAACCTAGATCCAGGAGCTGTGCGAGGGATGATGTAATCATTCGATGGAATCTAATTTTCCCTAGAGAAACTGGCTGATATATTATTTGGAAACTGGCAACTGTCGTGTCTGGCTCCAGCTAAAAAAGTTGAAGTAATTAGTAAATTAAAAATGGTTTTCGCATGGCCAAGTGTAAAAAACGTAAAACCTAACACAGAATAAACGAAAACCTGAACAAGGTCCTTTTCACGACTCATCAACTCAGCAACATAAAGGATTGGAGGGTAAACGCCATCTTGCCATCGAAATAAGGAGCTGCAATTTGTGGAATTAATATCCAGGATACAAGCGAGTGATTAAGATGTCCAAATAGTCGACTCGTCCAAAACTTCTATGTTTAGTAATAATCCAGGTCCGGAATCCCGCCTGTGATATCAATATGTATCTGTTGCTCGACTAATCGCAAACTCCACCTGTCCTGAGCCTGTCGCAACGCAGCAGAGCTTTCACCGCCTCATAAGAGAAGACGAATGCCTGTGGTCAACATCAGGAGACCACAGCAGAACTATCTTAGAATTACATGGAAAACCACGCCCAACTAGTGTTTTAATGAGGACAGAAGGTTATAGATACTCAAGATGTAGCCAAGATGCGGATATGCCACCGAGATGGGTTATGCTTGAACAAAACGAAGTAATTCAAGAGCACTAGAATATGCAAGAAATGTCAGGACGAGTCAGCTGTAATAATCTTCTTTAAAAGATAGATGACAAATATGGATGCACACACATATATAAACGTGCATTATTTCCCACCTTCTAAACACTCTCGTGACGACTTCTGATTTCGCTGTTCTAGGGAGCGGAGAACGCCTAATTTTTTCCTGTGCTCGGTAAGACACCGATAAGTGCCACATCAGCCACCCTCGGTTTGTTTTCTCTTTTTTTTTTTTTCTACAACGGCGCCCCATTTGGTGTGACTTCCATTCTACACATCGGATTTTCTCTGCGTACTGGGAAAATTTCTGCGGTTCCCTATCTTATGGATTCACCAGGGCGCCTGTAGCGCAGTGTCAGAGGCGCTCTACAATACACATGGGATCGATCCCCGCGCCCCAGGCCCACAAAGCCCTCCATCCCTCCACGGTCGGGGAATTGGTACCAGACTTGTCTACGAAGATTGCAACAATGGCTCGATACATCGGCAGACCAGCGCGAGTCATTGTAAAGGCCAGATATGCATTCAATCACCTCCAACGGTGCTTAAGTTGAATGCATGGCGTATCCTTCAGAGACTGATGAACGCTAACAGCTTTTTTTGTGGATTCACGAGGTTCTTCTAATCACCTCGCATGTTCTCGGTGTATATACAACTATTCTGTATGAAAAAAAAAGAAGAAAACTCGGCCTCATTGCAGTCGTATTGCTGTCAGTATTTAATGAAGTTGTATAAGTTCTAGGAAGATTATTACGAAGTTTGCCTTTTAGTTTTGATAACCTCCCATTCTAAACAACACGCAAAATCATAGCGATTGAAAATTAGAAGACAATGAATTCCTTTTCAAAAATGATGCTGCACATTGCATACGATGTCAGTTCTTGGATAACTCTCCGTAATTTTTCGTTTGTTAGTGTACTTTAGGAGTTAAGACACCAACAGACTTATAGAAGAAGCTTCGCACTAAAAGTTCTATTTCTATCGTCCCGTACTATAACTATGATTTATCGCAGCGATTGCAAAGGTGTTCAACAGCTGGCACAAAAAATCAACGTTCAAACTGGCGAGCTTTGCTACGGGCTTCGCCTGACAAAGTGAGCGACCACTATGGAATGAAGAATAAAAAATACCAGACATTCTATGAACATACACTGATGAACGCCCTAGCTCGTCCAACAAAAGGGTTTCCCAAGAAAAACGTGTTGGAAATTCTCATCCAGAGATCCAGATAAGAATGAACTAATGAGGGGAACGGCTGGCATCGCAATACTATCTCACAGTCACAAGGTAGAAAAACTTTTTCGATTCGTAAATTCCGACAAAATTCCCTGAGGTGATAAATTAAAAAGCCTTCGCACAACCACCCCAGGAAGAAAAAACCTTGCATGACTAGAAAATTAGCAAACAAATGTAAGTGTTGCTGGGATTTAACGGATTCAAGTATCCAAGCTTGTCAGTTTGTGTCAATGTTGGGCTATACAATGAGAGATTCCGATGGAATAAAATGAGCTCCCACTGTTAATTATCATGAATCGTCCCAGTTCAAGAAAGCTCGGTACTACTTACACAATTTCTGGCAACTCTTTCAACCACAGATCGGGAGAATCACTCAAACTCATGACATATACGACGGTCCGCAAGTGAGTGGTGGGTGGTTGAGCCTGAAAAACAGGATTAACAATTTATAAGGTTCAAGCATAGGAGCGTAGAGCGACGTGAGCAAATGCAAACCCTCTTGGACCTCTCCCTTCATTAGACTGAATGTACGAACAGGTTCTCTGTAGGCGGACATCAGTACTTTCTCATATACGCTCCATTTCGGTTTCTATGAAAGGATTTAACTTGACACCTCACAGTGGCCCGTATCCCAAACACTATGCCATTTTAAAAAAATGTATCCACAATATGAAAAAAGCAGACCAAATAAGGATTCTCTTCATCGAAACTCGCAGGTAAGAAGAAAATGGAGAAGTATAAAGTCCCGTTTTTTTGAGTCGATAGCGGCACGCTGATATTCATCTAGAATCTCACAAAATAGTATACAAATCTTAAAAGTAACCTATGAAGCAGCAATCAGCATAAGTCTTTACGAAGATTATTACCTAGTAGTAAGTACCTGAATCTCTTGACGGTCTGCTAACTGGAAATCGTCCAGTTTCTTCACCAATTTCCCTAATGAATCAGGAAACGCAGAAGCATACACCCGGAACTGAATGGGTGGGAATTTTCCATTTTCGTCCACTTTGAGTACAGGCTGAAACAGATTTAATGCGCATGAGAAACATGAACTTTGGGAACCACAGACAGAATACCACATCACTAGAATACTTACTTAGATACATGGACGGACCCGGCCTCACTAGATGTGCAGCCTCCAGCAAAATTTTCATTTTTTTGGGCCTTTGCTGGCTTTAGCCATTGTGGTTCGCTAGAGTCCCTGACGTCAGCCTAACCAGGGTCTGTCCCAGGTCGTCACCACCACAAGTAGTAGCGCCTTTACGAGTCAGAGCGAGATTTGCAGCATGCAACTAGTTTTAAACAAGAACGATGGTGGATCCTGATACTGGTTTACTCTTAGCTGGGCTTCCTGATGGAAAAAGATGGACTCCCTCAGATTGGGAGGCCCTGCCGGGAGGACGAATCCCCGCTATACATCGCAGTCCGACACAGGAGAACCCCCTTCCAACCACGATGAGCGGCAAACCGTTGGAAGGACATCATAAGAATACAATAATACATATCATATCAATAAAATACAATAACATACAGCAGTTTACCTTCACACACATATACTTGTCACGACAAGGTGGAACGGAAAAAATCCTGTAGAATGTGTTCACCATGTGTCCAATATAATAAAGCGTCAAGAGACTCAGAAGTGTGGACAAACTGAGCCATGACCTCAACTCCATCTGTAATAAAGCTAAACGTTTTAAAAGTGAGTATATGTAACACTGGAGCAGAAAACCAATAGATACGGAATAAATCCGGCTGAGCCAAATTTGAGAAGAAGGCGGGAAGTCTATTAGAACATGAAACTTACAAATTCACACCATAAGCAAATCAAGCCAAGTCAGGTTTCAAAGAACATTAATACCAGTTAAGTTGGAAAAGTACATGTTGGCTATGCTCTCGAAGTACAATTCAATGAATAGCGTACAAAATTTAGCATACAGACCTTAAGTGGTACATAATACTTGAAAACACATCATAATACTAAAACAATGAAACATTTTGGATGGTCCTATCTGCATAAAATGGATGTCGTTTAGGCAAATTTCCTTTTGATGTAAGCCATTCCTTCACTGAAACTTCTTTGGCTTCGTCATCATCCCTGAAAGTTGGAGCGTTATGGAATTTTATCGTAATTTTTAAAGACGTTAACTCTAGCAAAACGATCCTGTGAAGTCACTGAAGTGTAAATGGTAGCATACAAGAGAACTGAGAGACTGATAAAGGGATTTTTGAAGATGTCTGAAAGTAAGCATATTCCTCAAACTGCACAAACTATATTTGGACAATTGGATGCCGTTTCCCTACTGGTTGTGGATCCCAGCACAATCTCCATCCCTTCGGAGTCTTGCTGGTTTAGTTATTGTGGTTCACTGGAGTCCCGAGGTCAACCAGGCCAAAGTCTTCCCCAAGTCGTCACCACCACAGGGTATCGCCGCCCTTGTGGATCAGAGAAAAATTTCCCACCATTCGACTTCTTTGGTACCAGAACAGTGACGGATCCTGATATTGGTTTACTCTTAGCTGGGCTTCCTGATGAAAACGCCAGACTCTCTCTCAGCTTGGGAGACCATGCTGGAGAGATGAGTCTCCCGCTATACACCGCAGCCCCAACACTCAGGAACACCCTCCCAGCCACGATGCGATGGTAAACCGTTGTGAGGCACAAACTATACTCATAGGAAATCAGCAAGCCGTCATTAAAGATGAATAAATGGGCAGAGAAGTTTACACTACAGAAAACGCCAAGGCTGCACACACACACACACACACAGCACACACAGACACACACACACACACACACACACACACACACACACACACACACACACACACACACACACACACACACACACATACACACACACACACACACACACACAACATAAGTTCAGCTATTCATGTGGAAACAGTGCATTTTTAGTCACATTTTAGACGAAACGTTACATTGGCATTTAAGATCCACCTACCACTGAGCATCTATACAGTGCTTGTCAAGCAGGATCCCTGCAGTCTTCCATGAGAATCGCACTAACGACGAGTACCCAAACACAGGATCGAGACTTTCGACCAAGAATTTCTTCGTGCTTGGATCTACAAAAAACTTAGTGCGCAGCTAAAAGAATTCCTGCAATACGAACTACGAAAATGACCTCAAACGTGACCACCTCCGGGATATCCACTTCCATAACCACCATTGGGAACATTCACACCATGCTCAGAGAATTTCCATGTTCGAAGAAGACGATCACGCGTGACTTTTGCTGCAACAGACGCAGCACTAACTATTGGGAACAAAGCATCAGCCTTTTCGGTGACCGTAACAGCTATACCAGGAAATAGTTTTTCAAGCATTGATTGATACGTTGCCTTTGGTCCAACGGTATCCACTTTGATCTAAAATTTGAAACTGCTATGAAGGCAGCAGAAATAAAGCATAACTGTAGACCTTCCCACATTCTTTCAGTGGTTTGAATTTCAGTCATTCTTAGTTCAGCCAAAGCTACTTGAGATTGTTCACAACTAATTATTTTTTCATTGCTTTAACTGAGAGACGACCTACAAGTGAACGATAACAAGACTTAACAACTCAAAAAGACCGACTTTCGCCCTCGGCATAAATAATTGATATATTTTCAGCTATTCGCAAAATTCGGACCCCGGGCCAGATTGAACCACGATTACCTCTCCAGGGGCTCACGTATTACACAGTGCTCCACGGAGGGCCTTCCCCTGCTCTCTCAGCTAGTTTTCTACCTAACGCTGCCATCACCAATCACCCATCAGCGGGACTGATCTGACCCAGTGTCCAAGTTTTGCGAAAATCTCAGCATCGTTGTGGTTGTATTTCACATTACAGCCTGCCGTGAAAAATTACAGCAGGCAGAAAATAAAAGGTTAACAATCGAATGTATACGCCTTTTTTGAACCGATCTTGTTGAGCTGATGCGAGGTTGGTACAAGTTGTCGTTGTTGGTCGATGGCTGAGGTCACGGCGATTTCGCCTTCCTCACAGCCATGCTGTTCCGAGTGGGAGTCCCTCTGAGGAAAAAATCGCCGAAACGTCAGCTATAGACCGACAACAACAACTACAACAACAACAACAACAACTTACACCAATCTCGCATCAGCTCAACAAGATCAGTTCATGAGAACGTATAGATTACAACATTATTGCGGAGCAGAGTATAGAAAACGGTACCTCCACCACATTGATATTCGATGATAAGGCATCTCGTATCAGGCTGATAGCCGCACTATGCGATATCTCGTTCAGTGAGCACTTCCGCCGTCTTAACATTGAAATGCTGATGTGTTGAGGCGACAAGCAGCAAACAGCATATGCCACAATCTAGAACAGGAACAACATGAACATTAAGCGACGACGACGAGTGAGCACACAACTTGGTCAGCAAAACTCCTACGAACACCAGTGCTCCTTCAAAAGTGAAAGAAATGTTTTCCGCAGTTTCAGGAGTAGAAAATGACCTGCATAGTAGACTTGTTTGTGCACATGTCCGTAAAGATTTCTTCTCGTTTAGTCTCGGTTAGAGCCTTCGAATCAGCCACTCCTAACTCTTTCAGTTCATTTTCACAATCAAGTGGTGAAGCGGCACATCCATACACCATCGGTCCAAGAACGGGCCCTAGAAACAGTCAGATCTTTTCCCCATTGATCGTAAAAAAAGAAATGTGAACCAGGAATGAGGAGCGTTTACGTTATGACAGCTAGACGAACTCGGTGCGCAGAAAAGCGAAAGACACCATGTACAAGTACTCAGAGCCTTTTCGGCACCTCCTACAGCAAAACAATCATATCCACAGGTACAAAAAAATAAGGCTCTCCGCGTTGATCAGTCCCTGAGGAATGCGCCATGCATTCGACTTCACTGACCATCGTTGGAGGTGACTGAATGTATATCTGGTCTTTACTATAACTTGCGGTGACATACCGATGTATCGAGCCAGTGCTGCTATCCTCCGAGAGAAGTCTGGTACCAATTTGCCAATCCTGGAGGGATGGAGGGCTTGGTGGGCCAGGGGGCGCGTGGATCGATCACATGTGTGTGTTGCAGGGAGCCTCCGACCACTGCACCACATGCACCCTTATCTCCACAAGTAATTTTGTAAAAGGTAAGTTGATCGTACACTGCAATGCAAAACTTTACCACTGGGAACTGAACGCTACCCATTCGACTAGACCTAGATGCAAGCAATCACCATGAACTGCAGCATAGTGAAAGTTTCCGTGCATTAATCTCTACTAAAAATCGTCATAGAGGCCTACTAAGTCCATCAAAAAGCATCAACCTCATCATATTCACCAGATATGTTAAAGTTCAGACACAGAAACAAAGCAAGACAAATACAAACAAAGAAATGCAACTAGGGACGAACCTCGACCAGCTTCGTCGATACCGAGGATACATGGAGCACCACTCCCAAAGCCTTTCCAGGATCCGCTTCTTTCGAGTTCATACAGTGCCTGGTCAGCCGCCATTGAATATCTAGTCCAACTCGCAACGAAGCAACAGCTGCACAAACAATTGAGCTCAATTTAAGCCGCCAAAATCCAAACTTTTTCTGCACGTTTACGCAAAGACACACACATTAGTCCGTTACAGTAATGTGCTCCAGAGTAATCAACCGTCCTAATTCGTAGTGTCAAGTACGAAAATGTTTGTGAGTAGTGTAATCTTACACGTTCTAAGTCGTATGAATTTACACGTGGTGGAAATCACTGACAGGTGTAAGTTGCTCTCCGCTCAATCTCTTCCTGGTCTTTCTTGGCGCACCGAACATTTCTGGAACAACCATAATGGTGCTTAGATTTTTGCAAAACCTCAGATCGCAGGTGTCTCCGGTGGGACACGAACGCGCTATTACCCTTTCCGGGGACTAACGCGTTCATCAGCACACCACGCGGGTCCTTCGTTTCGCCTGTCTCTCAGCCAGTTTTCTATGGTACTAGTAGGTATCCTTTTTATATTTCTATGGCACTGATGGATAGAAAACTGGCTGAGAGACAGGCGAAACGAAAGAGACGCATGGTGCGGTGGTGAACACGTTAGCCCCGAGGAAGAGTAATAACATGTTCGTTCACTATCGCAGATACCTGCGGTACGGAGTTTTGCCAATATCTCAGCACCATTATGATTGCATTTCACGTAATGCCCTCCCGTTGTAATATGCAGCAGATGAAAAGTCAACATTGTGATTTCTGTTACACTTTACAAAACCGATTTTTTATAGCCTCGGCGTAAATAATCAATGTATTTCTTTGGATTGTTCAGCTTGCATGTGTTGTTGTATAATCTCCACTTGTCTAACGTTTCGACGTTTTCGTCTTCCTCAGAGCCGATGATCCTAGTCGACGTCCACAGTCATTCGTCTTCTCGATATGGTGTCTTCGCCGTCGTATCGAGCCGGATCATTAGTGGAGCAGCTCTCGAATGAGGCATACTCACCCGGAGATGCTCTTACGTTTTTAAACGGATGCAGAGAAGCCTACCTGTTTCACCAATACAGTCCTCTTCACACAGTTTGCAAAAATTAGGTTCACCGTACACCTACACTCCTACAATCACCCTCTCTACCGCTAGTACAAATTGTGCGGCTTTGTAATTTTCACACAGGCCATCATTTAACCTTGGTGTAAATAGTCGACAATTTTTTTTAACTGCTCAGCTTACACAGGGTTGACATACAACTTTTATTCGCAATAAAACGAAACACTATGCAGGGCACGTGCTTGACACAGAGATATAACGGAGAAGATCCCAATTTAAAAATAAGATATAAAAGATATAAGAGTAAGGATATAAGAATAAGATAATAAATAATAATCTTGCAGGACCTCCCAACGGTTTACCGCCTCATCATGGCTGAGAGGTGTTCCTGGGTGTCGGACCGCGATGTACAGCGGGGGGTTTCGTTTCCCCCAGCAGGGCCTCCCAAGCTGAGAAGACGTCAGGCTTTTCCATCAGGAAGCCCAGCCAAGAGTAAACCAATACCAGGGTCCCCCACCATCCTGATATCAAAGCCGGCACGGTGGCAATCTCCCTCCGATCCACAAAGACTGCGACTGCCCGTGGTGGTGAAGACCTGGGGCAGACTTTGCCCAGGCTGACCCCGGGATTCCAGGCAACCTTAATGGCTTATCCAGCAAATCTCCGAAAAATGGTGATTATGCTGGTGCTCGCACAACCAGTGAGGACGGCCCGTTCAAGTATAAAGTAAGTAAGTAATTCTGCAGGATGGATTGTCCGAATGGAAAACAAGTTGTTATCACCGAACATTATCATTATATCCACCATCAGCATCCTGCATAAAAGGGCATCACCGAGTGAGTACGCCTCATTCGAGGAGATGGTCAGCTGAAAAAACCTGACTGACTCGACACGAAGGCGAAGCCGCCACATCGAGACGAATAGCAAGCGTGGACAATCGAAACGGATCATCGGCTCTGATGAAGACGAAGACGTCGAAACTATAGCCGAAAATGAATATATTTATCAACCTTGTGTAAGCTCATCAAAGAAGGAATACGTATAGTAAAAATAAGAATTCTCGCACATGAATCTAATACTTCAGTGCGTGAAACCCTCGAAACGGTCTGGATTAATTGTAAGAATCCAGAATTGCACCGGAAGGAGGGATGACCCTGACCACGCGTGACCTAATGCCATATCTCAGGCTGATTTTTTGACCTGAGCCAGGCGCATTCTTCGTCCATGTGAGACTTTGTGTGGGTGATCTCTAACAATAACTGTAGAGCTATAAACAACGACGGTGAGTGTTTAAAAAAGCTATTTATTATGGGGTTGAAGATCTGTATATTATGTTTCATCTGCTACGGTCATGAAAGTGTTTGTCTAAGTAAACTGTGTGTCAGTTTAACCGTTCCAGGTTCTGAAGAGGGAAACTCTCCGAAACGTTGGCCAGTATTTTAATGAACTTTGTAACAGTTCTCAGTATCGACCTTCTATTGATATCGGTATTGGACTATAAACGGGTCGTTTTCTTATTCAGCAATCACGAGGTTGTTATACAGCATGCGTTTAATTTGTGCAAAAAACCCAGCAACACAGCAGTAGCTGAAGTTTCGGCAGTATCGCCTTCTTCAGAGCCTGACATGCCTCAGTCAGAGATATGCGAGTCTAATCAGCGGTTCTTCCTCAGTGGAAGGCGCGTTAAAAAAGAGTAGGGTTTTTTCGAGAAGCTGTTGACCATGTAGTTGCCATACAGATTTTCATCTTTTGTGTTATTGAGGCGTTTGCCTTAGCAGATTGCATATCAGTATACCCTTCCAGGCTTTGAAGAAGGCGATACTGCCGAAACGGCAGCCATTGTTGTGTTGTACGTGTTTTTTGCACGAAAGCAAACATATGCTCTATATAACAACCTCGCGATTGCTAAATAAGAAAACGACGCATTATTGAACCCTGTTATCGGCAATCTCATGTCTGCTTAAAAAGAAGGCACTGCCTGTTTGAACTTTGCCGAGGTTAGTCGAAAGTCAGTCCGAGGAGTGGACATTGCTTTGTTGTTCCTGCTTAGGTAATTCGACCATCAGTTGTCTCATAACAGTGAGCTCTTTCAAAAATGTTGGAAGAATATTCACTGACTCTGCAGATAGCACTAGTACTCAATTTAAACTTCCTGGACCCTATCATTTGTGTACGCGATGCTTGATGTGCCAGTGTGGTAGACATGGAAATCTCAGTTCCCACTGCCGTTGTCTACACACCATCTACTGCTATATCCGAGTCCTCCACTGCTTTCACCTACTACCGTTTACTCTCTGTAAGAATTAGCACTCCGTTCTACATCGCACTTATGGATCAGAGGGAGATTCCTCAAAGCAAGCAGTGCAGGCACCTGAGCATTAGTGAGAGGTTTGCTGTTTTATGGCCAACATTCTTATTCTGCAGTAATTCTTGACACTTGACACTCGAATGGGCCGACCTCACTGTTTGTGCGGGCCCCAGCATAATCTCCATTTTTCGGAGATTTGCTGGTTAAGCCATTGTGGTTTGCTGGAGTCCCGGGGTCAGCCTGGCCAAAGTCTGCCCCATGTCATCAGCACCACAGGCAGTCGCCGCACTTATGGATCAGAGGGAGATTCGCCACCATGCGACTTTGATACCAGGACGGTGGTGGATCCTGGTATTGGCTAACTCTTAGCTAGGCTTCCTGATGGAAACGCCGGACTCATTCTCAGCTTAGGAGACCCTGCCAGGGGGATGAATCTCCGCTATACATCGTAGTCCGTCACCCAGGAACACCTCTCAGCCACGATGTGGTAAACCGTTGGAAGGTCAGTAATTCTAGTGATTATTAACGTCGATCGGTTGAAGACGATTTGGTAGGTTTAATCTCTTATTCGCGACAACTAAAAAAAAAATACGCGATCATGGAAAGGAAGAAGTCATCGAATAGTGCGACGCTGGTACCCTTATGGTTTTGCCGCATTTCCTGGCCACCACTTAGACTGTCGATCAGCTCGATTACAACTTGAAACTGCCACATTGAATTTGAACAAAGGATGAGCACGAAACAATACAATTACGAAATCAAATCATGAAGGAGTGCGACTTGTGTCCTACTTAAGGTCCTGTTTACTAACTAGTCTTGAATATAATCCACCGCTCGCCAGTAGTTGCTGATGTGTTCCTTGCTCCTGAAATTGCTAATTTGAGAGGAAAAAGGACAAGAGAGAAAATTTCAAAAAAATTTAGACAGGTTTGAAGCCGTAGCGTAAGCATCAGTTCTCTTTATCATTTTATTTTTTCGACGTCTTCCCACAGTGGACAACACAGCAAGCGAAGGATATGAATAATGGGCTAATCGGAAGCTAAAGGCTGATGTCGAATTTACAGCGACATGCACAGGACCATGGGATAAATACGCAGCAAAAAATTAGTCGTTGCCCTTGTTCGTGATTATACACTACCCAATCAACTGTCTAAACCATTTGCCTAGGGTTTCTCTAATTTTGTAAAAGCTCAGTAAAAGCTCAGTCTTTTCTAATACCATCGGCGAAGTCAGTGGTTCCCAAAACCCGAATGTTGGAAAAGAAAAAAGTGTCAGAAAAGTCAGTGTTGATGTTGTTCACTCAAAAAAAGTGAATGAGTTACAGGGCCCTTCGTTATTAAATCTCAATGTTTAGGAAAATAATGTTGATGAAATCTCTTTGAAGATGGCTGCTGAGAATACAATGATTTTTGAATGGCTGCAACTCTTCGAGAATATCGAAATCCAATGCTCCTTCTCAGTCACATTATATAATCAGTCCATGAACACATTTATATCCATGTTTACCTCGATTTTGCCGTCTTTGATAACTACAATCAGATCTGCATTTTGAATGGATGACAGACGATGGGCGACCATCACACACGTTCTTCCCTTCCTCGCTCTCTCCAGAGCTTCTTGTACGATTTTTTCGCTTTCCGTGTCCAGAGCGCTAGTGGCCTCGTCTAGCAGAAGAATCTTAGGATTTCTGATCACAGCGCGGGCAATTGCGACGCGCTGCTTTTGCCCACCTGATAGCATGCTGCCTCCCTCACCAACGTCAGTATCGTATCCCTAAAATACTTTACTATCCAAAGTCAAACAAAATAGAAGCAAATCTTCTCCGATCTAAGGAAGAAGGTGTAACACAATCAAAAAGCAAAATCTTTCCATAATTTCCTTCGAAAGTTAGTAATAAAGGATGAAGCTCTCGGCGTTGGTCAATCCCCTAAGGGATGCGACATGCATTCAACTTCAGAAAAGGACGTGAAGAAAGTCCACGAAAATTTAACTAAGGTCGGAATTTTTTTCTGTTCTACTCTCTTTTCAACTAAATACAATAGTAAATACCTTAGGCAATTTAGCTATGAAATCGTGAGCGTTTGCCAACTTCGCCGCTTCCTCAATTTCGGAAGCAGTGGCATTCTCCATCCCATAAGCGATGTTCTCTCTAAAAGAAATTGTAAAGGAAGTTAGAGACGATAAGATGAAATGGAACTGAAGAGCGGAAACATTGAAAGGGAAAGCATAATTTAAATTGTGGAGTGTACCTGATCGAGTAGTTGAAAAGTACAGGCTCCTGTCCTACAACAGAAATTTGGGACCGAAGATGTTTCAAGTTAAGCAGACGGGAGTCCTCTTCGTCGAACAACTACGAAAATAATTTAAATTGTTGGTCTGATTATTATTTCTATATTTCGGACACTAATAATTCAGCCATAATGATGCTGAGATATTTGCAAAATTTCGGACCACAGATGTCTGCCGTGGCGGAACGAACGCGCGACTCCCTTTCCAGGGGCTAACATGTTACTAATCATAATTCACAATGATTTAATTAATAATTCAATATCGGTGCAAAATATCAAGTACGCTTGAGGAATCCAAGTCCCATTCAATTCCTGGTTTGCTACATTGCATTCGTCGTACGGAATGGCATGAACATTCTTGAGAATTTACCTGGTTGTGGATTAGGAGGACGAGATCAGTTTTCTAGGTGGGGGAATAACGCAGTAAATAGTCCTGCTGTACAGGAACTGTAAGTAGAACTTGTGAATTCATGATAATCTTCAGTAATGTTTCAATAATCTTCTTCAGTGTCACGGTTTCTTACATCCTCGGTCAACTACCCCTGCGGATTGCATTCATCCTACAAGAATTTCAATTTCCAAGCGATCAACAACGGCCGGCGACTGCATATGGTAAAGTGGTGGAAATATTTTAACAAGAATATTTCGCAACTCCTGCAAAAACCACGCTCAGCCAACATTCAACAAGCCAGTGAGGAAACTAAGTAACAGATCGACAAGAAGCCGTCTTACCTAGATTCAGCAGACGGATCCAGACAGATCCCACCGTGCTGATAGGTTACACGCAGTTTATAAGTGACGTTCGTCAGGTTGGCATGCATCGTGCAATCATCTAACTAGTCTTAACTCACCACTTTACCGGCAACTGGATCATAGAATCTCTCGATCAGTTGTATGGAGGTACTTTTGCCGCAACCACTTGGACCGACAAGCGCCACTGTTTTTCCTGGTGGAATCTTCAAATTGATGCCGTTTAGCACCATATTTTTGCGGATGACAGGGTAGGAGAAGTAAAGGTGCTGGAAACAGATCGCACCTTGGAGTGTCTGAAAAGAAGGTTTTGCAATTTTTCGAAAACAGTGAAATCTCCAAGCGCTCATCGGAAGCCGTTCATAATTGATTGGTGTGTTCTTAATATGAAAAGAATCTCGTAAAAATATCTCCCACGTATGCTACGGTCGTGGCTTGTGTCTGCATTGAAAGTTTGTTCTAAAAAATCTACGTTGGGACGACAATAGTTCTGCTTCGAATGATAATAGTTCGAAATACTATCAATACGATGAGTCTGCGAGCCAACATATTTCTTTGACTGGCAAATGGCTTATAACACCTGCTTTCCGTATCGTCGCCAAGCCCTGAGGAATAAACTAAAGTCTTGCGTGGAAAGGGGACATGTTGTGATTAGAGGTGCCCCATGACACACACGTTGTCATTGGCTAGCTCATGCCTCTGAGAAACCGAGGTGGTTACCTCTTGGGGGTTGGCTAGTTGGTACTAAACTTAGTTAGAAGGATAAAAGTAACTGATACATCGATGGTCCACAACAAGGCACTGATAAATCAAGTATGCGTTCAATCACCTATGCGATACTACACCAGTTTCCTCCATTAAATTTTGGGCAGCTCATCTCCTCTTAAATGGCTCTTACTGTGAATAATTCTCGATTATTATCGAATTCGCCTGTAATACGAGATGCTACCGCTGCGGTTTGCTAGATCGAAACCACATTAGGAGACACTGCTATAAAATCACTCGATCGCCTAGCGACAAGCTCAATGTGATAGTCATGCTACCTATAAGAAAGAGTTCATGGAATGAATTTCTTAGGATGTGCGTAAGTGGAAATTGGTGAAAACTCCCCATTATAACTGGACGTGAAAAGGTAAAAAAAATAGTTTGAGGGAAAAACAACTGCTTCAGATTAAAATTTGCATGCTATCCCAAGAATGTGACTCTTGCGATAGTCACCATATAAGTCGCACTTAGTGCAGGTGAACTGTGCTTTCTGCGTACACCTCAAAAGAAGGACGTCTAGTTTTGAAACAGCCCAGTTTAAGCTTGGGGACCTCTGTACAGATGGACGACACACATAAGTTATTGTTATCATAGCAGCGGGCCAAACATACTAAAAATAAAGTGGTCGTCCACAGCATCGCCTGATTGAACATTAAGCATAAGGAACGTCATAGCATATATTAACGGATTGACGGGAGACCAAACAAGACTGACTCCCTTGATATTCTTGATTTATACGGAACGCGTATAGCGCAGTGGCTAGATGTATCATGCAACGCACGCTTGCTCGATGTCAGATTGCACGCTCCTGTCCAACCAAGCTCGTTATCCCCTTGTGGTAGGCAATTCTTGCTATCCTACTTGTCTGCGAGGATGGCAGCACTTACTGGTTACATAGGTAGGACACACCGAGTCATTGTGGCGCCCAGAGATGCATTCATTCACCTCTGATATTAGATTAACTCGAATTCATGGAACATTCATCAGAGATTGATTAATTCCAAACACTTAATCTTTTGTTACTCACTGAGCAACAAAAAGGTTAACAAAGATTTTTCTTAGTCAACAAGGTACCACTAAACGAAAGCGTTAGTGGATAACTACAATACCATTAAGAATACAAAACTCAACATACGGGTAGATATTTTTAATTCACTGTAACATATCTGAAACGTTCGAGAACGTCCTTTAAGATTTGCATTTTGATAAGGTGGGCAAAATTCTCAAGGTTCCACCATAATTTTAGATATTAGAAACCGTGCTATTGGTTGCATCACTTTCTCCTTAACAGTTCCTTCTTGAACTGTCATTCATTCTGACAGTACGATTTTGTGAAGTTTTAAATCTTGATTGAGAGAATCAAACTCACATTCCTTTTTTCCATATGGGGAAACACTGTCGATTTTTGGTTTCTGTCTGAGCATTTGGAAGAGAAGCGCAGCCGAAAGGCGAGCTCTCACATATTCTGGGAAGTATGTGGCAAAGGCTAACAATGATATTGAAGCAGTATTCAGTGCCTCGATCACTTGGAAAACCGTGTAGGGGGAGCACGCCCTCCGTTGAATCAGCCAGATACCGTAACGATAGGCGCTTGCGAAATTGAAACAGATAAAGCTAACCGAAAGTGCGTAAGTCAGTGATTGGATAACTCCTAAACTATAGCAGTAATTGGTCTTGAGAGACATCATCTGGAAAAAATTGAAACATTCCTAGGTTTCCAATGATCTGTGAAAGTCTTTGAAATGGAAAATAATAGCACTGGAAAGTCAAACAACTACTCGGTAATAATTGGTGACAAGTGATTTAAATGGATTATAATGGGTTGTTAACAGCTGCTATTCTGTCGTTAAGCATGTGGTGTAAAAGGGCAAGACGGACCTCTGAACAGTGACCTATTATGCGGGTCACTCATTTCGCTGATGAACTTGTCTACAAAGAATTTCTCTCTGGTGAGATACTGAACAGTCCTGTGTTCCTCTATCGCCTCGGTGGCCAGCTAAATAAACGCATATCTCTCCTTGCAGCTTACCTTTTCGATTCAAAACATCTAATGGGAACTGAGTTCACTCACTCTCGAAGGTTCTTCGGCTTTGACTGCATCTTTTTGACCTCGTCTTTTAAGGAACTGAGCGATGAGCGTTTGGAGTGAAATGAGAGTCTTAAATAGTTTTCCGATTAAGGCTAGACACGCCAAAATATCATCTCTACATTTCAAATACACTTTTAGTGATTCATATTCTTCCAGAAGTAACTATAAGAACACACTTGAGAAATCTGGTCTGAATAGGTGCTATATTTAATATTTAACGTCTGGACCAAGGTTTACGTATAAGACCGCTACTCGTATTTCAGTCGCACATATCTTAGATTGTGGTGAACGTCATTAATTTGCATTCTTGTGATGGGAGACATAGACAGACGGAATAGGACCATCGACTCGGACCATCGACACTGAGGCAGACGAAGACGTCGAAACGTTGGCCGAGTAAACATCATTATCAACCCCGTGTTAGCTCAATAATCCAAGGTGTTTTAAATTTGCATTATTTAAAAATGTGAAAAGAAATGAGAGAATAGACACTGTGAAACTTACAACAGCAGTGAGAATACCAATTGGTGCCATTTTCGGTCCGTACGAGAACGCAATCGAAATTCCTGCGATTATCGACGACACTGCGGCGACGACATCTGCGAAGCGCTGGTCTATCGCCTTAAAACAGGGAAATCCTATATGACAAGGACTGCCTACTCGCCATTTCCACTCATTACCACGTGGAAAGCCGTAATTTTCTAATAGAAGAGTGCCATAGAGAGGTTCGACAACCTCGTTTTGGATCGTTTTTTGAAGGAATCCAGCTTTTTACGTACTTCAGCTACTCCAAAGATATACGAAAAAGACCAGCCATCACCAGCCAATGCTGGATTTATGCTGCCTCAGCGATTTTACAGAACTTTCGCAACGCCTTGTGCGTAGCCCACTACAATGGAAACTGTGCTGCCACAGGATGTCATTCAGGTATTTTTTATCCTCGAGGAACTTATTTTAATAACTAAAACGGGTATTGATTTGACTTAAGGCACGAAATTTACTAATACAAGGGCAAATTTACTAGAATGCCTTTTTTGAAGGAGGGTATGGGAACTCAGAAATTGGTTGCCAACAATCCATGCTTTGGAGTTACCAGAGTACTTGGCATTTCTTATCATCGACCTTAGCAAACACTAATTCGGCTTTCTTTTTATTTTGTGGTACACTTCTTCAAACGTCCTTTTTTTACAGGTAAGGAGTAAAAAATCGACGATATATTAGATTTGGACCACATCATAATAAAGTCAACACTTTTGGCACTAAACAGCAACTTGATGTGCCCTTATATTCTTTATGAGCTGATATGGCAGAAATGAGATTGCTAACATGTCTCAGTCTACAATGGTTAACGTTCCAGCACATTCCCCTAGATCGTTGTCCCTATCGCCCACTTTTTTAGGAATTAAGTCCAGTTGCATTGATTGCAGGTAGAATAAATGATAGATGTGTCAGAAAGGTTACACAATATGTGGGAAGAAAAAACTCGGATTGGCTGATGAGTGTGGTGGAGCAGGTTGTCGGTTAGTGTGAATCACTGTCCGGCTTACCGCTCTAATGTTTGGTGCATCAGTCGCAAGCCTAGTTGTCAGTTTACCGGTAGCATGGTCAGCTCGATCAAAATATTCACCATCCTGGAACAGCAATTTCAATTTGTATAGGAAGTATAGGCTTCAGATTTTATTGTAATTGGCGAAGAAGTAAAAAAATGTTGCAATGCAGGTCTTCATAGTATTTTCGTACAGTGTCGTGCTAGTATATTCTATTGAATATATTTGGATTTCAAGTAAGATTCGAACCTGTTCGACAATATTTGTGAAAAGAGACAATCGAAGCCTTTTCGTCAGCGACTCTCCAGCTTTTCCGAAAAGAAATCCTGATATAATAGTGCTGATCCCTGACGATACTCCCAGCAGCGTGAACCAGATTCCGTTCATAGCAGCGCCATGTAGTTTTTGCTCCTCATCGCCAACTGTCAAGGTCTAAATAATAAGAACTGTTTCCAACTGAGAACAAAGGCAAAGATTGAATTGGATAGCACTAATTCAGAATCTGGCCTAGTAAGAAATATCGTAATTAAGAGTCTCGTTTCCCTAGAGGTGCCCCTGCAATACGCATGTGGTGCACATGACCGACTTTCTATTAACTTCGTCACTGATCAAATAATCCTCTATATTCTTCTTGAGTATAAATTGAAGTGTTACTTTACTCTTTATCAATGAAAAGTTGACTTTTCGGCGTATTATACTCTCTGCAGAGCTTCGGAAGGTAAAGCCATAACCAGGTGATAAAAAAGGATAAAGCTCTCGGCGTTGATCTATCCCCTGAGGCATGCGCCATGCATTCGACTTCATTAAGTATCGTTGGGGGTGACTGAATGCATATCTGGCCTTTACAATCACTCGCGTCGAGCCAGTGCTGCTATCCTCCCAGAAAAGTCTGGTACCAATTTGCCAAGCCTTGAGGGATGGAAGGCTTGGTGGGGCACGCCTCCAACTACTGCGCCACAAAAGTCCTCCTTCATAGCCAAACAGAAAATGTTAAGCCAAGATTTCAACCACACTGAACACCGAATAGCTCCTTTGCACAGCCACCGCTTTCTATGAGTCCTCCACTGAATATTTCACCTGGAGACCAACCGCACAGAGCTCATACAGAAGCGTAATATGTCTTTCATATTAAAATACAAGTCTTAATACTGTCTGAGATCATGCGTGATTACGAGATATTCCACCATGTTGTTCATTTTCAGAGTCTTAGACGCTCTTAAGCTTTCGATGGCTGTGCGAGGATGGCTCAACTTCAAAATTTTTCCCCATTATGTCTCTGTGTCCTATGCGCGCCTACTGTATTTGGTTTAACTCTAAGTTCATGGACTAGTTGTTGTTCTACATCGACGCAGAGTACTGTGCCCGTTTCGTCAATGTATTCGTCCTTGCACGTCCCGCATGAAAGCATTCATCCTCTGATGATGTGTGATGGAGTCGAAAGCATGGCGCATCGCCCTAGCATTGATCAACGCCGAAAGCCCTTATGCTTCTATCCTTTATAAAATTAATACGCCAGGATCTTTGAAGAACAACCGATGTGATTGGTAATTAACTTTTCGGAAATTATAATCTTCCCTCTCATTTACTTAATCCTTTTCTCCTAAGTTGACCAAGTTTCTCTTTAAAAAAAACCAGTTGATTTTTCTCCTGTAACGAAGTGCAGTTGGGGTCATCCATGAATTTTTTTCCACTGAATGATTCCACGCCGATTAGTAACAAAAACACCTGGCATTTAGGATTCAAATGTACTTTATGTATGTAAAACTACCTCTAATTGCGCGCTTTGGTGTGCCCGTAAATGCAGATTTTATCCTACAAGCGGCCTGAAGTCTGCAATAACGTTACTGCCAAGTGCATACGACTTGTATAGGAGTCAAATACGCTCATATCTAATTTGGGAGAGACTAGCGAGCTACCCATGAGTACATTCAGTCACACGCGAAAGCTCGGCAAACTGTTCGCTGGTGTTGTTCATCAAACATGGTTAGATAAATGCGCTCCATTTTCATCACCTCGCCAAAGAACCTTCAGTGCGGAGTTGTTGGGAGGGGACGACTATAGAGAGGCAGTTGAATACTACCAAAGTGATTTGTATTCAAAATGCACCCACACTTGTATTGACTCTTCCATCGAAGGAAAATGTGTCGCTGGGGATATTTCTCTCATCAACAAATGCTTGGAAATGAAACATCAACCTCTTTGAATAACTAATGATCTCATTGAAAGTTATAATTGAAAAGACGTGAAAAAACGCTAGTTTTGAAAATCTTTGTTGTTTCTGCCCCCAACATCAAGCTATGATGAAGAAGATGTCGAAGTATCGTTTGTCGACTTGCGAAGCTGAGGAGGATACTTTCTTGAGGAATAGTGCAGTGGTACTTGTGCACCTGAATTTTCGACCCTACAATTCTTCTGTCTTTAGCCTAGGAGGATGCTACGTCTATTCCCTATCACGCAAGTAAGAGAGGGCATCCGAAGCCCCGACAACGTCAACGGTCGAAATTCAAAGACGCTGTTCTGTACACCAAACTGTCGAAGATAAGGTGGGTCGGACACTTAATGCTTGTGGACAACAACAGGTGGACAAGAGCCGTTAGTGAAGTAAATTGGATGTAGAAATTCTAAGTCAAATTTGCGAATAAGCAAACAGTATAATTTCTCTTCGTAAAACAGATTTCGTCAATTATTTTGGTCTTCAACAATGTTTTTTATTTATAACCAGTTCAAGCGCTTGCACACAGATAAAAAGGATAAAGCTCTCGGCGTTGATCAATCCCTGAGGGATGCGCCATGCATTCGAGTAAGCATCGCTTGAAGGTGATTGAATGCGTATCTGGCCTTTACAATGATTCACGAGTAGTCTACCGATGTATAGAGCTAGTGTTGTCATCCTCCGAGACAAGGCTGGTACCACTTTGCCTACCCCGGAGGGATGGAAGGCTTAGTGGGCCACGAGTGAAGGGATCGATCCCATCTGTATTGCAGTGTGCTTCCGACCACTGCGCCATATGCGCTGTTATATACAGATAATATTTGAAAATTGTGGTCTCAATAAACTTCACTTCATACTATGATAACAATTTTGAGAACGAAATTCGAATGTATTCACCTTGAACATTCTACCATAGATTATGGAGAAGATAGGGAACGTCATTCCACGAACGAAAGCGAATACGACTGCCATCACTAACGTGTACCACTCTTTCCTAGCGTACCTAATTATGTCCAGAATACTGGCTCCTTTCACTTTTTCCTCTTTCGCTTCCTCCCTGAACTCTTAATTTTCATCAAGGTGTAAAAGTTACATCATTTCCAAAGTCTAGCGACGTCAAAGCAAAACAATATTTTCCCCGTTACAGTCGTTTTCGTTAGATTCTTACTTACTAATTGTGGTCCTATATATCCTGTTGAATCAATTTAAGAGTGACCGCACGCATAGGATGCGATGCATATGTGTCGAAGTATCGCGCGTAGTGGAGAGTTAGGCGCAGTCCTTTGTAGTAATGAGGGAAGATAAGATGTCTTCGTGAATGTGTTAATCCTCCTTTTGTTCAAAAGAACCTCATGAGCTTATATGTAAGATGTACTTGGCTCAAATTATCGACATTGTATGAACACTAACGCGTGTCTTGTTACCTTAGGAAGGCAAAAGAGTTTATTTGAACGAAAAAGGACTTTTGCTAGTTTTGACTATCATGGTCCATCCTATTTGGCAAACCACTTAGGGTCTACAGTGTGTTTTTTCCTTATCGTATGCCTACTTGTTTTAGGCTTTCAGTAGGTTTTGAGCGTGTTGGGGCTTATGAACGTCGTCATACGCGCTCCTAATTTTTGACCTTGGCGTATTAAACGTCGTCTTTGTTCCTTGAGCATCAGTACAGGAGGGAACTACGGATACCTGACACCTCTAGCATCAATGTCAGCAGTGTTAGTTAAGAGTGATTTTTATTCCCATGGATCATCATAGGTTGTAGAAGATGTTGTAGTTTCGAAACTGTCACGCATAACATTTCTTAACATGAAGAATAGCCTAGGAACAAAAATTATCGTCTTTTCGTCACTTTACCGAGAGTTCTCGAGCAACTATCTGCTTTTCAGGCTTTTAAGACTACTTTTACTTCTTAGAATTCGTAAAAACACCTACTTCCAAGCTTGCGACGTCTTTCTCGATGGTGTTGGAGGGTTGAGAAATGGCGCGGGCGAGTCGAGTGCTCATTTTCCTCATGGTTGACTCGCGTATAAGCGATTTTCTTCGGAACGAGGTGAACTCACATTCCTCATCACCGGTCTCGTCGTGCTTCAGCTGTTCGATCTCCTGTGCTCTTACTAGTTCCGCGTAGATACCATTTCTCTCTATTAACACGTCATGATTTCCGTCTTCAACTATTCGTCCATCCTCAAGAACATAAATATGATCGACATTCTTTATTGTCGAAAGTCTGTGCGCAATAGAAATTGTGGTTCTTCCAGATTGCGCCTTAACATGATCTGCAGACATAGATTTCAAAGAAATATCACTAGTTCTGACCTTAGCCAACTATCCGATTTTTCTTCATTTTGAAGCTATTAGACTTTTAATCTAAGTTTTTGTTAAGCAATTTCATACCTCGTTCCCATGGTTTGATACCTCATTGAACTAATTGTTTCACTAAGAAGCACTTCTGAGCTTCGAATTCTGATTGACAGTTATGGGCTCATTCCTAGGATAGGCTTTGTCAAGTTGAAACGGGTCTTTCATCTGATGACCCAACCAGGTAAACCCATACCAATATTTTCCAATGTCTTAACAAAAATCTATTTAGAATCTTCTATCCTCAGACCGGGGACTGACTATAGAGATTAACGGGGAAGATTTCTGCATAGAAATCTTAAAACTGGGTAAAAACCATGAGAAGTATTTAAGAGAAGTCTAACTGGCGCACCTTACACTAATGAACATGGCCCACAACTCATACAATACACTAAAGTATGAAGTGCTGCTTTGCACAGACTACAAGCCGCACATTTTCTAGGGCCTGCTGCACAATACTTTCGCTTTCGGCATCCAATGCACTTGTCGCCTCATCCAGAATTAGAATCCGTGGATTTCTGGCCAAAGCTCGAGCGATGGCCACTCGTTGTTTCTGACCGCCAGACAATTGAACGCCACCGTCTCCTATTCTTGTTTTGTATCCCTTAAGAATAAAATTACGAAAAGAAAGATTTTCTAGTTCTTTCTTTAAAAACATAAAGCCACAAGTCGTGTTTTTGACAATGAGGGTAAGTTCTGGTTTCAGAAGAGTATTTGAGGACGATTTGCTCTTGTCCTGGAATAACCCTCTTAACTTAACTATATATTATCGGAAATATTTAGATATACTAGACTTAGGCGATCAAAATGTAAAACGTGATGAGGTGACCGACTGTCGTACCTTGTTGAGTTTCATGATGAACTCATGGGCGTTTGCCATCCTGCAACATTTCTCGATTTCCTCCTGAGAAATGTCGTCACGGCCCAAGCGGATGTTGTTTTCTAACTGAATATTGAACTCACAGGCCATAAATTAAGCTATGGTTTACAAATTCATTTTCGTTATGAGATATAAGAACATGTTTTCTAGTACTAAAAATTTTGTAGAAATCGTCTTGAGTTTTTTTTTCCCATGGAATAGACCACAGCTTCAAACAACATGATAACACGTGACCTGAGGCGGGAATCTAGTCCACTGCCACATTCAGCGATTCAATCAGGAGAAGAATTTCTCAGATCAAGCAAGAACTTCAAACCCAACTTAGTTTCAAAATTCGTTTAAATTTCAAGTTTGTTTTTCTTACCCAAATCGGTTTAAGTTCAAACTGAGCAGCAAATCTTTATAGGACTTACGAATTTTAAATGTTTCATGCTCGTAGAAAGAAACGCTTCCTACTTTGTCTTTGAATTATCAATGAGTTCGGTAGAACTAACTGTGTCAGCAAACAGAGCGGGTTCTTGTGAGACGACTCCAATAATGTTTCTCAGATGTTCGATATTAAGGTCATTAGTTGGCACGTTATCAATAAATACCTGACCGGATTGCTGCTCGTAGAATCGGAGAAGAAGGCCCACTAAGGTACTTTTTCCGCACCCACTATGGCCGACTAGAGCAATATGCTGGCCGCTTTCGATACTAAGTGATATTCCCTTCAAAACCTCAACCTAAAAAGTACTTCTACAATAAAGAGAGGCAAAGATTCTTCCCGGTTTCAAAAAATTGTCATATCAGCCTAATTGGTGTAAAACCATCTCGTTGTTTTAATCATGCTCAGGTGAACTGTTACTCTATCTGTCATCCAGTTGATCGTCGAGTGACTCAAGCGGTAGCCAGTAACTTTTCCATTTCTTCCCGTCCGATGAAAGCGTGGCCCAGTGGGTTCAGATTACTTTAAGGACTTGTTGAGCAATTTTTCTTTCTTCTAGAGCTTCCATTAAGAACTCCGACCTTCATCGGTAGACTTCCTGCAGTACGTTTGATATCCGGAGGAATCCATTCACTAATGGCTATCGTCCATCAGTTGTCGTTCATATGCATTACACGGCCGGCCAAACTTATTTTCGGCTTGATTGTCGAAAGCTTTTATGAGTGCTTCTATCTCAATTGAGCCAAAAGCTTTCCTTAAGTCGGTGAAAGTGGAACAAAGTGGTGTCTTGTACTCTCGCGATATTTCAATGATTCCTGTTATCGTGTGGATGCGGTCTATCTCACTGAATCCTTTACGAAATCCTGCTTGCTCACATGGCTGTTCTTCGTTTAGTGTTCTGTTAATCCTGTTTAGGATGACTCGAGTGAATGAAAAGTTTTGAAAACAGAGAGCAAGCAGATTGGACGGTGGTTGGACGATGTCGTTGAGGTCATCCTTGCTGGACAATAATACAGTCTTGCTGGCCTTCCATTGAATAGTAAGCTAGAAATCTGACAGGTAATGTGTGAAGAGAATCGCCATTGTGTTGATGAGGACTGGCGTAAGGTTCTTCGAGTGTTTAAATCTAATCCTATCCGGAGCAGCTGTTGTTGATTCTTCACCGACGGAATTTCAGGCCGGATTTCGGATGGAAGGTGGAGACATGTCCATCTCCATTTATTTCACATGAGGGCAGGAGGACGTGGCTAATGTTGAGTTCTGAGTAGTTGTTGTGAATGATTTTCTCCATTGCCTTTCTGGACACTGTAACTGTTCCGTCTGGGTGTAGGAATGCAATCATCTTGGTTTTGTAATTAGCCAAGCTTCGATGGGCTTTGCGAATGCTTTTTCCAGCCTCTGCAGCTTCGACCATAACTGCTGCTCTTCTGTCTTTAAGTTCTTTTATTGCTTATTCAAATTGTTTTGCACGTTCAGACGTAGGTTGGGCGTTGCCTATGCTCGTGTGATTCCAAGCTGCCTTATCAGCTCGAGAATGTCTGGAGACAGACCTCTCTTGGTGATTTTTGAGCTCTCAGCTTTCATAGCGCTAGCGTGAATGTGTTGAAAGAGCCGGTTGTATTTCTGTCAATATTATCAAGAACGGCATATTCTCAACAGACCACTAGTGAACTTAATAAATTCTAGTTTATGACGGTGTTTTAGGACTTTGCTTTTTGGAAATAAACGGTTTTCCTCTTTTTCCCTTAAAAATGGAATCCCGCACGAAGGAGAAGATTGTCTGGTGCCGTGAAGAATTTTGGGGCAACAGCGACATCGATTAGGCAAAATCTTCGATTTACTAGGAAGTGGTCTCTTTCGTTATGGTAGTCCAGCCTTGAGAGTGGACTTGAGGGATTGAGAGTTACCATGAATAGTGTTGGTCGTGATGACAAACTTGGAGAGCAGCTCGCTCTGATCATTCCATTTTAATCCGCTCTCTCCGATGTGGCATTCGCCAAACGTTCTTCTAGGTCCAACCAGAGCGTTAAAATCCTCAATGACCTTAAAGAATGTGTGGACTCAGCAGTAAAACTTCTGCAAGCCCGTATAGCCTTTGTCACAGCCTGATGTGGGTGCGTAGACGACGAAGATTGTCAGAGCCGGTGTTGGTCCAGATCGCTTCAGCCTCTCGCTTATTTTGCGGTGTTTAGCACTTGATGCTCATGTATAGCTTGGTGAGCTCCGAGCATGGGGGGAAGAGCATTCTCATGGATAGCTTATCAGTCTCTCCCAGACTAGACGGAGAGCATATTTGTAAGGAAGGACTCTTAAACGCCATCGCTGTACTTTTCTATTACTTTATTACAGGCTTTTGTCCAAATTGTCTCACAGAATACAATATCATAAACGAGAACATACGCGTGCACGCATGGATGAATACATCCTCGCAGACACAGAACGTATGTGCCAAATCGGAGATCAGGATCAGAGACTCCATTCCTTGAATCCGCCTGTGCCCCAGAGAAGGATAAAGTCTATTTTTTTGGTCCGCAATTAACCCCATATCCACTGCTTGGGATAAGCCACGTTGCCCCGCGACTAACAGGCGTGGCATTCCTCTACAGCTATGGAAGGGTGAACATGTCATTTAGTTTTGGTAATCCCGGAAGAAAAAAATCTTAAACTAGAAACATGCTGAGGTAACTGTATGTTTCTTATGATGACTATACTTACAGATTAGATCTGAATATTTTTTTTATTTCTTCAAGGTTTTCGACGAAACCCGATTTTTGCTCAGCGCATTTCGATTCTTACCTCTGGACGAGATGGATAGCTGAAATGGACGTCGGTGATGGAAATCCGTCCTTGTACGTGTTCAAGACGCTTACCACTTTTCGACATGGAATCAATGGACGGCTCGCGGTCAATGATAGTGAAGATTGGAGCTGCGGCGGTCATGCTGGAAATGAGAACACCGAATTGTGGAGCTGCTTGACCAAGCGAGAATGTGCCGCTGATCACCGCCCAGAACACGGCGAACACCGTGCCTGGTGTGATCTGCCCGGAAACCACCAACTTTGTCCCATACCTGCGGATAAGAAATTCGCTGAAGTGTATAGGTCTGATCATTGATTGTTTGCGAATTCATGGGAAGAAGATCAACCATTTTTCCACTTTTTACTATTTTACAGGACCCGTCTTTCGCATCTACTGTGCTGATCTCAGCACTTCTTGCGTTCGGTTCGTTTTCTTGCATCCGTCATCAACGGCTTCCAACTTTTACGTGCAGCTTCAGCAGCTGATTGAGGATTTTCCTCTCATGTTGAATGTCGTTGAATGCTGGTCGAGTCGATTCTCCCTGGAGTCCTGAGATGGCCGGGCTTGATCGTTCGCACTTGGATTGCACAAACCGATTTTTTTCTCGAAGATGTCCGCTGCTAAGTTCCCGTCCCTGGATGGTTAAGAGACTTACTAAGTCCGGAGTGGGACCAAACCTGCACCGTGCGTGCTTGTGATTATCGGCGTCACTACCATTGTGCCATCCGCCTTCTTGAATATTAGCCATACAATGTAAAAAAAAGTGGCACAGATGTGTTGAAGAACACTGAATGAGGAGAAGATAGTGGAAAAATTTCTTGCTAATTTTTTCCATGATCCCAGTAAATAAAAATGTAGGACTAATCTTTGTTTTCATAATTCAGTAGTAACGGTGTGTATTAATGAAGTTTAACAGCGGTTAAACGTCCTAAAGTCAGATATTTGTTTTAATCTAATAAAAAACAAATAATGAAAGTAAAAAATCATAACAATAAATCGTAATCCAATAAATAAGAGCGCTCGAGGAGCAGTTCTCAGATGCGTCGTGCAGCACACGGATGGTTCGTGGTTCAACCCTGTCCTAAGTTAACCAAGCTTCCTATTTCTCCGGCGTAAGCAAATTGGTCCCAGAATGGTTAAGGAAAATCTTCGTCCAACCCACAAAGGGGCTTAGACAAGGACAAACCCAAATCACAAGACCTCCGTGGATGACGGATGCGGGACAACGAATCGTATAAAAAGACGTGTTGGTATCTGCACAGGAAGAAAATTCATCAAAATAAATAAAAAAGCAATTTGTTCCAGCATGGAGAACATTTTGGAAAAAGTGTGAAAGTCTGTAAGTCTTCTACAGCAACAAAATATTAAACGAGCAGATTTCTTCAAAAAATGGAAGAAATTGTTTGTATATTCCCTGATAATCACTCCTGGTAGGAAACACTAGAAGAAAGTGAAAGTCTCTGCCCAGCCTTTTGGTTAAATAGATTGGCTCGCAGCCTTCACCCTATTAGCTTGAAATAAAAAATAGTTTTTCTTTTATTATAAAACAGTAAAGAGTAAAGGATAAAGCTCTCGTCGTTGACCAATCCCTGAGGGATGCGCCGTGCATTCGACTTCATTAAGCATCATTAGAGGCGATTGAATGCATATCTGATCTTTACAATGACTCGCGGTGGCCTACCGATATATCGAGCCAGTGCTGCCGTCCTCCTAGACAAGTCTGATGCCAATTTTGCTGATACCGGAGGGATGGAATGCTTGGTGGGCCAGGGGGCACGGGGATCGATCCCATGTGTGTGTTGCAGGGCGCCTCCGACCACTGCGCCACATGCGCTACCTTATTACAAAACAGTAAACAAGTAAAAAATTCGTAAAGATAATAAATGAGTAGTGAAGAAAATAAGCAGATCTCATATGTTCAACAAACCAGAATGACACTGCCATGGATATGAATAGAAGTGCGATAACAAAAGCTATTCCGAATGATGTTAAGAAGGCCTTCTTAACACCGTAACGCATTGCATTGTCGAGAATGTTGGAGTACCTAAACAGCTGGATGAAAGCACAGTGGGCTACGCCAGTGCTCAACAGACCGACGATCGACCGAGTCAAGAAAGCACTTTAAAGACTGCCATGGTTGAGTGGACTACTGAACCTTTTGATTTCCTTTTGTTGGCCATTGAAAGCGGCCACTGTTCGGATGCCGTGTATCACCTCCTCAGCAGCAGCGCCAGCATCTGTATATTGATTTTGTTCTTTTGCAATGACTTTGCTCATTATCTGGAACAAAAAGAAGACATAAGCATGAAATGGATAGTAGTGAAAGCAAGCTCTCAGTGGGTTGTCAGCTGAGAGCAGCGAATGAATGCCCAGGTCACTGCACACAGATATAGTTCACTGTCGACACCGGGCCTAAGCAGAGTCGGAACCCGACGTTATTTTTTTTTATGTAGAAGTGCAACTGCGGTGAGCTAACTATGGTAACTGCTATTGCAGAGGTGGAAACCTAGTCCCAAAGCGGAAGTTCTCTTTTTGATTTTTGAAGGTAACAGTGCCTATGGTGGCGATCTGCGAAAGCTTGTTCACTCAATAATTAAAACACCGGCCCCATGGAAAATTTTCTGGTGCCAGCACGACTCGTGAAAAAAATGGTCTTTTGTATCCTTTACATTGCAGGAAGAAAAGCTCTAGAATGTCGTCTTACCTTAGAACTAATGCAGAGTGGTCCGAAAATAATCGGGAAGAAAGCTAACATCACCAAAGTCATCTGCCAGCTGAAGAAGGTCACCAACAATGCAATTATAAGAGTTTTGTCAAAAACGTTGTGCTTTCCTCTACTCGTCGGTTTTCTTTCCAAGCGACCTATATGTTAGTTTTTTGCAAATGACGAATTTCGGATTGACGTGAATCTCTAAAGCAACTGTTTCGCCGCTGTTTAAAATTACTCCCAATCTTTCTAAACTTTTGTTTCTTTCATAGAGTGTTTCTTTCTTTGCTGAAAAACCAATCCGTCAGCTTATAACTTATTACAATGAATCATTAACCACGTTCACTAGTGGACCCAAGCCAATTGCTCGCGAACCTTTGATGCTTTTTAAGATGACGTATAAATGCGATTTTTAAGCGTTCATGCAATTTCAATGAGAAGCAGGTGAATGGACGGACTTCTTGCTTTATGAATTATTCTGTGTAAATACGTAAACCTCAACGGTTAGTGGTGCACACCAATAAGTACGCGGTTGTTGGTAGCACACCCTGCTCCGTCGTTCCGAGGTCGATAAATTGGCATCAAATTTATTTTGGAAATAAATACAGTGACTTAGCGTTGGTTGTGAATTCAATCACCTCCACGATGGTTAATGGAAGAGACTGCATGATTAAGAGATTAATCAACGCTGAACACTTTATCCTTTATATAAGCTGACATATTCATTCACGTATGTTTGTGGCTCCCTGTAAATCAGTGGAGTGTATCTTGCACGACCTGGGGAAGAGGAGTCGCAGTTCAGTGACAGTGAAGTCCGTTGCTGTTTAGATCGGAGCTCCGTGGAGCACAATGGTCCTGTTTGCTCTAAGAGGCAGCTTAAACCGTCGTTGAATATACCAGAAGCTCTGAGACTCATCTCCATATGTAGTAAAAAGTATTCTACTGTTCATGAAATAGGTCGTATCTGAGAGTGTGAAGTAGGATGAGTGATTAGATCCTTGTAAAAGTAATATTCAAGACTGTGCCGGTTTAAAACGACTATAACGACGATCTGTACTAGCTGTGCACGTGTGCTAGAACAGTATGTGGACGCGAAAAGTGTTACAATAGGAGTTCAACATATTTATCAATGACGAATCATGATTATCGTGTCCAGTGTGAGGATTTAAGAATTACAGACTTGTACTCCACATATTTTGTGAAAACGAGACTCGTTACTAAGATAATTAATGAACTCAACGGTGTGAGGGAAGGAATACACTGCGCTTAAATCATAAGGAAGCCAAGTTTATGAAGAACCGACGCCCTAGAAGGTGAACAAATCGAACTGGATGATTTTCCGACTACAGACAGAACCTTGTATGTGTAGCTTGCGCATTCACTGGATTTGAAAAACATCATGAAACAGGAATTATGCAGAAGAAAGAAAGTAGCATAGCCCACGTTCGAGTCTCTTAGAGGAGCCATTGACCACCCAATGGATCGAAAACGCCGTGCTCACCTCTTCAATTCAACAGTTCTTCAATCATTCTGTTATTCAGTAAAGATGTGAATTGATACCTCAACTAAATTCTACGCGCCACCCACGCAGGGCTCGAATGCTGTTTTCTCAAATTTAGCCCACACACTCTGTGTCTGCCGAGAATGCTCAGGTCATATCTTCAAAATATACCTCATCTTTGAGATCCAGAAGAATATAAACGGATAGTCAAACATGGATGGGCCATGGGATTTCGCAGATGGAAAAGTGAGCAGAGAATGCGGATCACGAATGCCACAATCACAAAAAGGTAGGAAAAAGGGAAGCCGAGAAAATTCCGAAAAATGCATAGAAAAAATAAATCACCACATAAAGGGAAACAAAACGGGTGGGTTACTTATTGTGGAAGAGCGAAATCGACCAGCAGGAGTTTATATCAACTAGCAGTGAATAAAGGATAAAGGATAAGGCTTTCGGCGTTGTTCATTCACTGAGGGATGGGCCATAAATTCGCCTTCATTAAGCATCGTTAGCGGTGACTGGATACATGCATGGCATGCGCAATGATTTGCGACCACATACCAGCCTATAAAGTCATTCCTGTAATCTTAAGTCTAGTACTAGTCTGTCGACTCTAGGTGACAGAAAGCTTTGTGAGATCGGGACACGGGATCGAACCAAAGTGGTGAGTCTGGGGCACAAGAACGAACCGAACAAGGACCATGTGTGGACAGAAAGTCACCTCTGACCGCTGGGCTTCGCCCGTCCCACACGCCAGATATGGTCCCAACTAATTCTTTAATATACAGTGGCTGCATAATAAGTCTAGTCATTTGCAATTATTAATAGTTCATAGCAGTAACCGTTGTACCTGTTACAAAAAGCGACAATAAAACCAGCGACGAATGCGGCCACGTAAGCGAACATGGCACCGAGTTTGTCGCCTATGCCATCCCGAATACGGTCAATCCCACTGAAAAAATTACGAAATAGTTGTTATGACATAGGAACAAAAATAATCTTGTGTGTAAGGTTGCAACTGAATGTAAATGAGATACCAGCCCATATCCTTTCATCTCCGCAGCTTTATTTTTCGTTCACGGCTACTTCAGTGGTCTGTCGGAAACGCTGTCTATTCGCTGATCTCATACAAACGTGAATTTCACGATAGCATTGAAACGAGTACAATATTTTTTTAGCCAACCGGTCAGAACATGCAGGGTTTTCAAATCAGGACAAATTATAACTGGAACCATTGCCGCGAAATCTCTAAATTACTCTAATTACTAATTTTAATTTTATATGAAAACGACGTCAACCATAATGGCACAAGATCTCGAACTAAGAAGTTGACCGAATGCGGCTTAGTCGCATCTAGGAATCGGATTGGGACCACCAGCCAAATGGTGTCTGGAACAGGGCGGTCTTTCTTTTAAACAATAGTCCCCGCTGTCTGAGATGAGTACACTTGATCCAGAGGGCACTGAAGAGTGTGCCCATGAAAGTTGTATTTAAGGTTTGCTAACTATATCATAAAAATCGACAGCGGGAATGCAAACCGATATGGATATGAACGGTGTCGGTGGCTGGTGTTTCCACACTGTTCTTATTTCGTAACCGTTCAGGAATCTAATCCAACTCTAATTTGCTGCCGTACTTTTAGTATCGCGACCTAAAAGGAAACGTTTGGATCTGAAGCATTTGACCCGATTTCCATTTCTTTTCCCAGTGAATCTTATTTTAGGAGTCTCAAACCGGTTGGTCGTTGTTTATTATCTTCTGAGACGGATGAACTTATATATTCCATGTGTCAGCAAACATTACTTCTATTCCGCCTATCCGTGAATCGGACCTACAGCGGAGCTCCGCATTATGTGGAGGTATCTTTGCCATTCTTCCCTCGTCCCATCTTCGTCTAAAAATCGCCCAAGAATTCCTCATACGAAATTACGATTCTTTCTTTATTTCTCTTCGAACAAAGTGCAGGAAGCAAGTCTGGTAAACGTTGATGTTCGATGGATACCGTCGGCGTTCGCTTGAGTTACTCAATGAATAACAGAATTAAAGCGGATTAAACAATAAAATAATTTCTCGCCACACGTCACTTCATGCTGCATGAACAAATTCTTAGTAAGTCACTTGTCCACTGAGCTGGAAAAATCCAGTAAATTTTTTACGAATTGTCCTTGTTGAGCTCCGCAAGGCTGGTGTAAGCTGTTGTTCATGTCATGACTCGGTGGATGACATGATTCGGTGGATGCCGTTTCGCGCACTTCCTCAGAGCCTGGACGCATTTTATGCAACAAATCTGTATAAGCGGTGAACTACGTGTAGCACGAAGACCAACAGAAATGTAACGTAGAAATGAACGCCAATTTGTTTTAGAACTACTCACCGTTTTGTTATCACCTGTTTGTTGTTCACGTTTGATGACTAGTGAGACCCACGTAGGTTAAAAAACAGTTTGAAAAAAGGCGCTAGGTCAAGTGTGATAGTGAGGCATTCTTGGACTTTTGAACTTTATCAAATACCCTTAAGAGTCTTCCGCGTTGATGTCTTTGATTCCCGCGACAGGATCCGGACAGCCACTTCAAAATCATCACCATTGTGTTCTTGTGCCCTATGTGTACATAAAAAAGTACTTCGGTGTTTTTTAAGTTTCCCATTAAGAAGTTCTTTTATTCGGACAGATAGCGGTCTACCCGTTTCTCCAATGTACTCTTCACCACATGCCTTACACGAGAATAGGCATATTGTACTTGAACTCATGGAATCCTTGTCTCTGCCTATAAGCGAGATTACACAACTTTTTGAGCTACAGAAACGGAGAGGTGAGTAACTTTCACAGAATTTAGCAGAAAGTCTGCTTAATTATTGACACCTCCTAATGACGTAACTTATTTCGTTTGATATGAAGGGTAGCTTGCAAGGGATCTTACTAAGGTGTGAAACACTATTTTGAGTATAACCCTACTTTTCGATCTAACCCAAGCAATTATTGAAAACATGAATCCAATGCTGATGACCTGTACATTGGCGAAGAGGAAAGGAAAGAATTGCTAACGTTTTCACGAAAAATAGCCATTTCCAATGGCTACGAAGCGGAAGCCACTCAGGTCAGATCAAAGAGTTATGTCACAAACAGTGTTTCAAACCCAAATAAATGCCCTTCCAAGCAACCCTTCATATTAAACGAAATAAGTTACGCCGTTAAGAGATGCTTAAGAAAATTGGTATGGGCGCGTATGGCGCAGTGGTCGGAGGCACCCTGCAACACCCACGTGGAATCGATTCCCGCTTCCCATGGCCCACCAAGCCTTCCATCCCTCCGGGTCGGCAAATTGGTACCAAATTTGTCTGCGAGGACAGCAGCACTAGCTCGACACATTGATAGGCCACCACGAGTCATTGTAAAGTCCAGACATGCATTCAATCACCTCCAAACGATGGTCAGTGAAGTCAAATGCACGGCGCATCCCTTAGGGATTGATCAGCGCCGCGAGCTTTATCCCTTTATTTTTATTTTTGAGAAAATTGGTCTTAAAAAATCAGTGGCAGTCAATGAACTCCCACCCAATACCCTACGGCGCCAATTAGACCGCAGTCGGCTCTATGATCGTTTGTGCAATTCAGAAAATTGTATAATCTGTCCTAACGGGAGAGACAGGGTTGTATGAGTTCAAGTACAATATACTTGATTTCATGTGAGGCATACGATCAAGAAAACATTGGGAAAGCGGGTAGACCACTTTGTGTGCCGTTAAAAGAACATCTTAAAGGGAAACTTAAAAATCACCGAAGTACTTTTTTAGGTACACATAGGGCACAAAAACACAATGGTGATGATTTTGAAGTGACTGTCCGGATCCTGTCGCGGGAATCAAAGACATAAAGGCGCAAGACTCTTAAGGGTATTTCACAAATTTCGAAAGTTCAAAGATGAACCGGAAAGACGAATGCCTCACGTAAGTGACCTGACGCCTTATTTTAAATCGATTTTCCTGCCAATTTGTGCCTCACTCGTCGTTCCACGTGAACAGCATACAGGTGGTCCCACACCTAATAAAATGTTGACTGGTTTTTTAAATAAAGTGGCGTTCCTTTACATAATAGACCTTTATTGTACTATAGATAGTTAAGTAAATTATATAGTTATCGTCAGAAAAATCCATGCAGGCCGTGAGAAGAAGGCGAAGTCGCAAAATCGTCAGTCAGCGAAGCACGACAACAACAGAAACTGATACCAACCCCACGTCAGCGGCATTTCGTAATAATTCATCTGTAGCTCCTGTCGTCCCAATGATCGTTGAGTAACTCGGAGCGGGCGCCAGTAAATCTCCTACTTTTCCCTGCCGCCTATAGAAGCAGACCAGTAGTTTCTACTCACTCTAGTTACCCATTGGACGCCCCGTTTTTCTTCCAAGGTTTCCGTGAAAAACTCTAACCATCGGGTAGGTGGTCTTCTTGCAACATGCCTGACACCCCGACGAATCCAGTCACTAACTGCTCCTGTCCATCGGTTGTCGTTCATAAGCATTAAATGCCCAGCCCAGTTTGGCGTACAGAACAGGTCTTTGATTTTTGATCGTCGACGTTGATCGGAGCTTCAGATCCTTCTTTTCATTTGTGTGACAAAGGATGCTCCTAGCATCATCCCTTCGACTGGGAATTCAATAACGCTGAGTGATCCGTCATCCTGCTTACGCATCGACCACGTTTCTGACGCATACGTCAAGGCAAGAAGTACCGCGGAGTCGAAAAGGTGGGTACGAAGTTTGGAAGAAAGAAGAAGGAGTATTCTTTGTTCTCTTCACTACATCTTCAATGCTCTTGAAAGCTCCCCAAACCATTCGTTTCGTTCTACTCAACTCTGGAGCTAAGCCGTTCATCACGTTGATTTCTCGACTTAGATAGATGTAACTGGAGCATTCGGAGATATTCGCTCCGTTGAGGGCGAATGAGGGGCACACGAAACCAATCCGTTCCTCATGAACATCGTTTTTTGTGAGATTTAGTCGAAGACCAATTTTTCCACAGGCTCCATCAAAGTCGCCAAGCATTCGCTTTGCATGGCTAATGGTTGATGCTATAAAAGCGATGTCATCACTAAAGCGGAGATGGTGTAATTCCCGACGATCGATCTTTACTTCCATGTTCTCCATTCCCAATGTTCGCATAATATTCTGGAGGGTGGTGGTAAATAATTTTGGCAAGATGGTATCGCATTGCCTAAGCCATCTTTCGACGTCTACTTTAACATGGTTGTAGAATAGCGATATCTTGGTTGTGAAATTTTTATACAGCTCACAAAGAATCTTTGTATACTATAGCAATACTTCATTGATTCCTCGTTTCGTGTGGATATGGTCTATGGTACTGAATCCTTTACGAAATCCTGCTTGTTCACATTGCTGCTTTTTGTCCAGTGTTTTGTTAGACTTTTTTAGGACGACTCGAGTGAGAAGTTTATAGACGACAGACATGAAATGGATTGGGCGATAGTAGCGGTCGCCATTCTTGAACAACGACACAGTCTTGCAGGTCTTCCACTGAGTAGGAACCTTGTGTGCAGACAAGTAACATGTGAAGAGTTAAGCGAGTGTGTTTATGAGGAGTAGCAGAAGGTTTGTGAAGTGGTCAAATCTTATCCTGTCCGTGGTGTTGTTCCCTTCGTCACTGGTAAAATGGAATGTCGGATTTCGGAAAGGAGAACTAGTGGTGCGACACATTGATCCCCTTTATTTCACATAAGTTCAGGAGGACATGACTATTAAAGAGATCCATGCAGTAATCGTTAATGATTTTCTCCGTTGAATTTCTGGAAGCTGTAATTGTGCCGTCTGGGCGTTGGAGTGCAATCGTCTTGGTCTGATTGACAAAGCTTCGAAAGGTTTTACGAATGCTTTTACCTGCCTCTGCAGCGTCGACCATAACTGTTGCTCTTCTCTCTTTAAGATCTTCTTTTGTCACCTTTCTGCATCTTGTCGTAAGTTCGGACATGTGTTAACGGTTACCTGTAGCTAGTGCGATTCCACGTTGGCGTATCAGCTCGAGTTTTTCTGGAGACGGACATCGTTTGATAACTTTAGAACTCTCAGCTTTCACATCGCTAACATGAAGATGTTAAATGAGCTGACCGTAACATTCGCTGATGTTATTAAGAAAAGCATATTCCCAACTGCCGACTAATGAACTGAACAAGTCTTGGTTGATGATGGTTTGGGAGTTCGTTTTTTGAACTCAGCGGCTTTTTCTCATTTCAGCGAGAAACGAACTTTTTGCACGAATTAGGCGATAGTCTGATCCTGTGTGGAATTTAGGTAAAGAAGCATCTAACAGTTACTCAAACTGATTGTTAATTTCGAGGTTTATAGAATGTCGGTCTCCTATAGTAACGCGGTAAGTGATCGATGCGTCCGATGACATTGAAACAAGGTCTGGTTCTTTTTTACAAAGCCTGTATATGAAATTATGGAGCTATGGGCAGAGATCGTTGTTTCACTTAATAATTTGAGGTCTCAGTCTACCGAAGATATGACTACTGCAAAAGGAGCACGGCAAAATGATCACTTACTCGCTCATCCGAGTAGTCAGAGCTCCAGTTTCATTGCGATCGAACCATGCCATATCCTGTCGCAAAACTGCTCCAAAGTAGCGATTTCGAATTTGAAACACTTGTCGCTCGCATACAGTATGCCAACAGCACATCTACAGAGGAACACTAGTTTTCATCTTCAGAGAAAGTCAGATTTAGCTGCCTCTCTGTGACGCTTTGAGCAGAAGTAGAGGAATAGTTACAAAGTGAGAATTTGAAGTCTGCGAGAACTTGTGAGCAAATCATAAATCGTAGAGGAATAACGCCGATTTCACTGAATTTACGTAAGATTTCATTGATAAATCCTTTGAAAGCTATTTCAAAAAGGAAGTAAACCAGAAGTTTCTGGAAGTGAAGAGAAGTGTAAAACTGACCGATAGAAATCCTAGGATGAATTGGCCAAAACCAAAAGCAGTGTAGTTGAAGACGGAATTCATTGCAAATTGCGTGAACTCATAATCGTCAAAAATTCCCTTTTCCCATTCAGCCTCACCTTAAGGAAGTTAGAATTTTCCAGCTGATTGCAAATTTTGTAAGCATATCGACCAGAATGGCTACGTATACTTCACGAATCGATACCCACTCTTTGCACGTGGTTGTTATTGTTTGCGATCACGAAGCAACATTACCAATTATGAGCGCATCCAGGAGGTGTTTGAAGATCAACGACGATGTGGAACTGAGTGTTCCCTGCAGGGCGGCCAACACGGCTCCTATCAGTAGAAGGCAGACATCGAGCTTGGTCGCATACCGAAACTGTGGGACAGCCGTAGAATAATTAGAATAAGCTGACTAACAAATAATAAGGAAGTGAATAATAGTAGTGGTAATGATGATGCTAAAGATAATGATAAGGTACAATCTTAAAGGCTTTCTTATCACAATAATTAAAAGACACCACATTTATTGAAAGAAAAGAATTTCATCCATCACACTGTTTTAAAAATCTCTCAGTTTCTTCAACGAAATAACAAAGATATAACAAAGGATAAAAAAGGATGAAGCTCTCGGCGTCCATCAATCTATGAGCGATGCGCTGTGCATTCGACTTCATTAGGTACCGTTTGGAGGTGATCGAATGCCTTTACGACGACTCGCGGTGGCCTAGCGACGTATTGAGCCAGGGCTGCTATCCTCCCAGAAAAGTCTGGTACCAATTTGCAGACCCCGGAGAGATGGAAGCCATGGGTGCGGGGATCGATTCCGCGTGTGTGTTGCAGTGGCGCCTGCAAACACTGCGCCACACGCGCCCTTAACAAAGATATATCGAAGAAAACTACTTCCACAAGTTGCTTTTTCACACAAGGAAGCTCTCCACCAACTCCTTACGGATGAATTTTCGCGTTGAAGTGCTGGTGTTACAGGGGGTGGTGGGTAAAGGGAAGGGTGACGGAGATGTCGCATGGTGGTTAGAAGTTTCATACGATACACACGTAATCTTAGGGTTCACACAGCCTTCCATCCCTATGGAGTCGGCAAATTGATACTAATCTGGTCTACCTTCGTCTAGAGGGATAGCAGCACTGTCTTAATACATCGGTAAACTACCACAACTAATTGTAAAGACCAGGTATGCAACTAATCACCTCTAATGGTGATAAGTAAGGTGGAATTCATGATGTATCCTACAATGATTTATCAACACCGAACTTTTCACTCTTTTTATGGGTTCTTCAGTTTTTCCATGCCACTATTGCCACCATTTTACAAAACCCACTCGGAAGCCAACAAGGTTCTTTTCGAACTGAATTTCTGAATAGTTGCGTTGATGACAGGAGAACACAAATCACAACTATCGTAAAGGAAAATTCATTCCTTGGACCCTCTTAAAGGCTGTATTCAAGGAGATTTTTCTTTTTTTTAAAGAGTGCTGCAGTAGAGCCTTCAGAAATCTATCGAGAACATTCGGAAATGCAATTAGATGTTGACGTTTCAGTTCAACAATTATCTGAAGAGGAAACATCCACCTGCCATGATTCGCTATTTGTTTTTGGACCGCTTAGTGCGTTGTTTAAATTGTTGTCTGATTATTTGATAGCGATCAATAACACCAAGTTGAATAGGAAGTGGAAGTTATCGATGACTCACCAACACCAGAATGGAAACTTTGTCCGAGGAAGGATCTTCGGCTGCTGTCGTTGCTGTTTGCCTTCAAGAGAAAAGGAAATATGTGAATGATTCGTGATTGTATCGTAACGAAGCCGTTTAGGTAAAGACTTGTATCAAAAATTTTTGTCAAAGATTCCTCTGTGACTTGTATAAAACCACAGTATAATACTTCAGTAATCTATACGCACTTCTTAGCTGACTTCTCCGGTCTAGTCACAGTGTGTTTTGACTTGGTCTTTCCATTCATCACTTCAAAATAGCGTGTTGTCCCACCAAATCTGAGGCTGTTTTCAGAAAGGGAGGCCTTAACATAACTGAGAAAGTACGAAGTGAAGTTAAGCAAGCGCGAATAATCACGCCCACTACCTCCACAATGAAAACGAAGGGAGACCACATGGTAATTGAAAAGTAAAACCCTATTTTAGAATAATTATAATTTATTTGCCAGCTGCAGCATCTTCCTCAAATTTCTGTGAGTCTTATTTAATGTAAGGAGATCAAATTGTGTTGTTGTACCACCACAGAGATATTTACAATACCTGATTTAAAATACTACTTCTTTTGACCAAATAATTAAGAAGAAGAACCAATGTTATTTGCAAATGCTGGACAGAAGAGAAGGGACTTTCTAAACAAGTCATCTCCTGGAAGTTGAGCAGTAGAAAGATTAGAGCGCAATAGAACTGAAGCAGCATAACGGTTTTGAGGTGGATGGATAACATAGACATTACTACAATGTCTACGTGATGCAGTGTTCACGCAACTCATGGGAACTGATGGTTATTGAGGACTACAACCAAGAGAAGCCGTTCGTGGACACGAGGGAGTACTGGCGGCTCATCCGTACGGCTCTGCTTCTGCCTAGTTGCCTGGCCTTGGTGAATTCTTGGAAAATCTATAGCGACCATAAGTGGATAATCTCTCTGAAATGCTTCGAGATGGAGCTCTAATCGCATTACATTGGATACGGGAGCGCCTCCACACTGTGCAATTCTCATTTCGTTGAAGAAAACGCCACCAGGATTTGGAAGAAGAGAGGGAAATCTGTGGGGTGTTACTAAGCAATTACGGAGCTCAGCGATCGGAAATACGCTTGCGACCCTATTAAAGTAGGTTAGCACTAGATGCAAACAATGCAAGAAATGTTTTTTGTTCAAAATATACATTCACGACGAAGACGAAATCCTCAAGAAGAGGCTACATCTACACGCAAAAAAGTTCGAAGACCTCTGTGGACGATAGATGAGAAGAAAGGAATTGAATGCAGGAAGTAAGTTCGTACAGTAGATATGAAGGGGGATCTCGTGAAACAAAGAAGAAGAGAAATGGTTTCAGTAATAGGAAGTTGGAAAATAACAGTGTAAAGTGCATGAAGCAGATTTGAACGACCTCTTTCGAGTAGATAACAAAGTGCTGACAAATAATAATGGAAATAAAACTCAGTTGATATCAGCTATCACAAAGGAAAGGCGATCAGTCAGTTTTTTGCAGTAAAGATGAAAGTGGCAAACGGCGAAATTTCTAAAGCAAACCAGCTGTAGCAGAATGTATACAGAGCAACACCATTCGAGATAAGGAAGTACTTTGCCAATCAACTGTACGAGCAGAATTTCCTAAAACGTGACTTCATTTATAAGGAGGTTGTCAATAATCGAATATGGGAAGCCGTGAAGAGTTATCAGCTTACACAACTATAAATTCGCAAGTCTAAGCGTTATGTCTAAGATCACTGATATCATCCTTTTCCGATTTTTTCCCTTCCAGCTTGCCATTTTTCCTTTGGATTATCGAAAATTCTGCTGGTTCGTAAGCGGAAAGCCAAGCAATTCAAATTGCCTGTGAGCACTTTGTAAGCGTGATCCATAGTGGTAAAAAATCAAAGATAAATTTAGATTATAAGATACAATAGCGAAAAGGAGGATTCTCAAATAGCTGCTTTGAAAAAGAAGTGGCAGGTTTTTGCGGAATGGAAATCGACCGCCTGGAAGGTCGGTGAGAAGGCCCAGAATGGTTAGACCGCATTTGTTTCTCCTTTCTCGTCTTTTCCATGAATTTCAACTTCGAGCCGTGTGCTACTTATGGCAAGCTGTGTTTCAGAGGTTGTTGCGTCTAAAGTTCCTATCTACGCATGAGTGCGAGGTGAACTTCTTGACCGTGACTCACTGATAAAAGACAATTCGTCGTTGATAAACTCCAATTCACGCAAATATGAGCTATCTTAAGCAAAAAGATCAATATTCATTACTTATGCATGCAACAACTTTAAACTCGGTTTATTAATCGATTTTGTCGTTTACACCGCACGCACAGTCGAATATAATTTTCCGTGGGATCTGTACCTGCTAACATTTAGCTACTTTTAGACTTCCGATAACTCTTACTGTCGTTGAGAATGCCCTGAATGTTGTGATTGATCGAAGTTGTTCATGCTAAAGGGGAAATTTTGAGTGACGCCTTCCACTACTCTCTTTGATGAAACAACGGAGGGATGTTTCCACACAGTGGATAGGTGTTCACTGACTGTTAGCACTCGATTTCTATCTTTTGAGATCTTAATTCGACCACTATAACAGGAATCGCTGCATTGCTGGAAGAATTATTATCGGAAAGAGGCACAGCGCTCTCCGACCCACCAGCGACTGCCGATTTTGAGGACTGTAGATGAAGTGAAGCCGTGGAATTGAAGCCTAGATTATGTAGTTCCAGTTATCCATGTTCACTAATATTTTATCCTACTAGTGTATAATGTTGACCAAATGGTATTACCTTGTCGAATCTTTCTCTTCACGTCGACCTTTATATCTCTATAGTGATATTTCGGTTGCGAAATTGTTACATAGCTTATGATGGAGCTTTATATGCGGAGTAGCGACACCGAAGGTGTCAGAAACATTTACTACAACTTCTACCTCAACTGGGATAAACGCTTTTTTAAGCGGCCTGAAGCAAGGCAGAGCGTTCTCTTGTATTCTCGCGATATTTCGGTGGTTCTCTTACCGTTTGAATGGTGTTTGTCGTACTGAACCATTTTCAAAGCCATACATGCTCACATAGCCGTCCTTCGCCCACTTTTTTGTCAGTACTGTTCAGGACGACTCGAGTAAAAGAGATTACAGACGGCAGACAGTCTAGACAAATCTGGTACCAATTTGCCCACCCCAGAGGGATGGATGGCTTGGTGGGCCATGAGCGCGAGGATCGATTCCATGTGTGTGTTGTAGGGCACCTCCGACCACTGCGCCACACGCGCCGTAGAACATAACGTAACATACAGAACAAAAACATATATACTGGAACAAATACATTTATTTCGTTATGATGCTACAGAAACATCAATTCTTCACTTCTATACAATATTGCACCGTTTTCGAACGCAGACTGCTATGTGTGTTATCAAATATGAATTTATACACTCCAGGTTCTTCGGCGAGAATCTGAAACGGTAATTTCACTTCATTTTTAACTTCGTCTGACAAAGATAACGAAGAAACGAAGTGATAATAATGTCTCAGAATATATATCGATCATCAGTTGGACTGAATTAAAACCGCAGTTGATTTGCAATTTCATCTTGTTCATGTTAGCGCCTGAAGGTTCATTTTCTTGGCAGAATTCTCCAAGCTGAACAAATGCACATCAACATTTGGAAGCTCAGCTAAAAGAAAATCGAAGAAACGAAACACCGCTGCACTTGTGGAAGAGTGATAACAAAACAGTAAATCTCTCTGCGATCCAAATAAAGCCGAGAGGGAGTGCTGCGAAACTCAAGGGAAAAGACTCAGGCAACAAGAAGCTAGCATCACTCAGTAGATATCCTGAATAATGGGCAGAGAGGCAACAAACGAGAGACGTCCAAACTTTTTGAGTTGCATGAGGCGTCATTGCAACTGGATCAAAACATTACGTAAACTTGACATGAAGGCTGTTTCTTGCTCTGCACTTAACATCATAGTAGTTTCTTTGAACCTTAATTTCGTTAGTTTCGTTAAGGCAGCAGAAAATACTAACTCTTACTTGATCGCCCTACAAGATACGAGGTGCAACCAGCCTGACATAGTATCAAGACAACATCTTTTTTCTACATGACTGGTATACTAAAGACTCGAAGTAGAATATCAGTTGACTGTTAAAGAACTTGAAAACTGTGCCTAACAGACGTTGCTTCCTCGTTTATGAATCTCGAACACTATCACCACTACAACCAAGGAGTTGTTTAAGGATAGAAGGGAACTGAAATTGGAAGAATAGAAAAATTAGAATTAATTGTAAAAGAGCACTGCCAAGGACGTCACATAGATAAGAAGGACAACAATGGAGCATCGACTCGATCATCGGCTCTGATGAGGACGAAGACGTCGAAAAGATAGCCAGATAAAACAATTTTATCAACTTGGTATTGTCTCAACAATTTAAACAAGTTGATTATTTTACTACCGTGGTTAAATGACGGTCGGTATGAAAAAATGTTTTACTAAAGTTAGATTCCACTCCCTCCCAACGATGTACCGCCTCATGGTGGCTGGGAGGTGTTCCTGGGTGTTGGACTGTGATATACAGCGAGGTGATCCATTCCTTGGTAGGGCCTCCCAAGCTGAAACGGAGTCCCGCGTTTCCATCAGGAAGCCTAGCTAAGAGTAAACCAATACTAGGATCCACCACCGTCCTAGTATCAAAGTCGCATTGCTGGCAAATCTCTCTCTGATCCACAACGGGTACGACTGCCAGTGGTGGTGAAGACTTGGGACAGACTTTGGCCACGCTGACCTCGGGATTTCAGGGGAACCACAGTGGCTTAACCAGCAAATCTCCGAAAAAGGAGGTTATGCTGGGGGCCGCACAACCAGTGAAGATGGGCCATTCAGGTATTCAAGTATAAGTAAGTAAGATTCCACTCCACTCGTCTCAAGCCGTTGATGAAGAAACTGCAAACGTAGAAGAGCATCCCACTAAAGTTCTCACATCAAACAAGAAGAAAGAAAGATGCATTCATAGTTCCTAGCTCTAGATCGTTAGGTCCCTCCCAACGGGGTACTGCGTGGGTCCGTACGACTCCGTCGGGAGCATTTAAATATTCAATTAGGCAAGATGGGACAAGGATAGTGCAGTGATTATTGATGCGGCCGATCAGGAGGCAAAGGCGGTAGTTCGACCTCCTCCCTAAACGCCCTCCTCCAGTCCACGCGGTAACGCTTTAGCCCAGCCATCTCCAAGATTGCAAGGAGGATCGACACAACCAGCATTCTACGACATTCTTGAATAAGATGAAGTCCTCAAGCAGCAGCTGAGACAGCATGCGAAATATTCGCAGACCATTGCAGACGATGGATGCCAAGAAAAACAAATCGAATGCAGGAATGCTAGCATCTGCACAGATGTGAGAACAGGATATGTAGAATGAAAAAGGACATAGACGGTCATAAAACTAGCTGGCGTCTTAGAGTGTCCGGTGGTATCTCACTCACTGCTACCGATCCTTTTTAACCAACCCGTCTAAAACAACGTTTTACAGTAATGTAATTGTGTAAACAACAGTAATTATTTCGTTAGGGGGATAAAGGGCAAGATAAAGAGAACCTTACTATTGCGAGACACATCGTTTGGGAGCGTGGTTCCCTCTTCTAAACTTGCTCCGAGTGAGAATCGTCTAGCAGCCATTGGAAGTGGCTATTTGTGTCATTTTCAGAGTCACCTCCTTCTGCTCTCTCGCCGATCGTAATATGTTTTTGAGAAAAAGCTCTTTTGTGTGTGAATGGTGAGAGGAGAGGTGATGGACCAGTATATTTTTGTTACCTGGTTCTTGATACTACTTCATGATGCAGGGATTTCCGGATATGTTAATATTAGACTGATATTATACCGTGAGAGGGGCGCATTCATGTGGACTTTTACACAGTTTGTCTCGATGTGGAGTACTCAGTGGAGGACTCATAGATACGGCGATTGTGGAAACAAGCTGCTCTGCTTCTAATGCGGTTGAAATCTAGGTATCGTGGTTTTTCCGTTAAGGTTGTGGAGGCGATTGGCTCACTGGGTTGTAGTTATCTTGACCGTTCTAGGCGCTAGAGTAGGTGAAATCCACAGAAAGCTCAACTTTTTTGTATAAACAAACATTAGAGTGAACCTCTTGTATGTTTTTTCAAAAACAACGAATATTAACGAGCATTAACTGTGCTCACCTCCCCATCTTCCGGTACGAAGTCGGTCTGGAGCCGGAATTTTGGTAGTACTACGAAGTCATCGTCGTGCTCTGCAACCTGAAATTGTTTTTTCGATCTCTACCATGGTTGAGAGTAAGAGGCTTATTCTGGTTTTAGAGATTTGAAATACGTTCTTTATCTGGTTTTTTTTTAAACTGATATCTAGTGGGCTGTCTTATTCCCTGACAAGGCAAGCGTTGTCTAGAAGGTTTTAAATGCTTCCAGTTGGAGGATACTCCTATGATCCCTATAATTTTGCTTGCACTACGAAGATGCATTTAAATTAAAATTTAATAAATGAAAGCCTGGTAAACATATTTGAAGAGACCACCTCTGGATTTTAACAAATCCATAGGCATTGATTTTCTATGCATAGGTTTCTAGGAATAAAATCCGAAGAACTTCATTAGCTATGTGTTGAGGCTTGTTTTTCACTTCAACACCATATTAGCAAATTCATCTCACATAAAATGGACATCGAATAAAGTAGAACAATTCCTGTTAAAAGTACATTTTCATGCCCTGGGGATGAACGGCATACGGCGAATCCAACGTCGTTTGATTGCAAACGCCACCACCATGCGATTTTTCGACCCATCTGATGACCTGAAAAGGGCTAATAATGCGTTAGAAGAAGAATACAAGAATATGGGAATGTTTCTGTTTATGATTCTTTGTTCGTGGGTCTTTGTATGCCAACAAATTTCGGGAACTCGCAATCTCAACGTAAGAGAATCTGTTGTTTAAAGGGATAATTAGAAGCGCTACATATGACGGAGAATGCAAGCTCTATTCGTTTTTTCCTCCATGACACTGCAACCCGCCGCTTGTGCTTCAAAGTTCAGTCTTACAAATGTTGGAGAATACTGGAGGCACGGTCGTTTAAGTGGTGTGAACAGATCAACGGCACAACTGGTCTCAACTTGACTTGGATCTGATGGCGATATTGTGGTTTTGGATGTAAAGGCCACAACGTCGACAACTAGACGGTCGAGACAGAGAAGTTCAAAAGCAACCAGTGACAAAAGTTACAAAGAACTTTTCTGTGGAGCATAGTAGCTTAGATCGATGCAGTTTTACATCTATAAGTGCAAAATGATGTGTAGCACAACACTTCATTGTCTACAAAAAAGACTTCTAGAGGTAAAACTTCTCATCTGCCTTGAGCGGATGAAGGTTTTGGATTAAGCTGAGGCGGATATTTAGCTAGAGTCCTTAATTTCGCAAAGAAATCGAAACAACACCTTTAAATTATATCTAACAGTGGTCACAAAAAAGAATGAATGCATTAATAATAATCCACAAACCGTCAACTACAACGGGAATAAAATTCGTTGATCTGGCTGGGATGACAAGCTTTTGCAACCTCTCGGCAGGTAAGTCTTTAGCTCGATCGTACCTTAATAAAGGATAATTAATTGAAGAGAGAGAATAATTGAAAATAAGACTTCACATAATAGTAAAGTGTAACTTGTTGATATGAAGAAGATGATTGACTTCACTTTAGCTCATCGGGAACTTTCCCGCCCATTCGTACATGACCAAATGGAGTGTCGGCTTTGCGGATACCGCCCCAATTCTCGTATAAAACCTCTTCTCCTATCGCTTCCTGAAAAACTTTTCTCCTACGGTAAACAGAGGAACGGGATTGATATCGAGTAAAAAAGACTACCGAAACTGACGGTTAAAACAGTCCAAAAATACAGTTAGTTTTATAGAGCAGTTCTATATTTAAATATCAGCCGGATTTCTAGGGCTTAAAAAAATCGACAAGCTATACGTGTGATTACGCACGCATATATATATATATATATATATATACATATACATGTATATATATGTATATACATGTATATAATTGCAAAACTCGAACCCCAACCCATATTGGAGCTCGCGTCCAACCTTTCCGAGGCGAACGTGTTACCCAGTGCACCACTGAGGCTCGTGCTCTGCCTTTCTCTCAGCCAGTTTTCTACCCAGCTGTGCTATAAGCAATCAATCGTAAGTGTGAATCGAATCTGGTCTGGGTTCCAAGTTTCGCAAATATCTCAGCATCTTAGTGGACGTATTTCACAGCATGCCCTGCCGAAAAAAATAATAGTAGGCAGTAAATAAAAACTAAATATTATATAGATAATATTCAGTATTGGTGCCACATGTGCACAACTCCGTTAAGAACTTTAGAAAACTCTAGAAGTGATTGAATTTATATTTGTCCTATACAAGGAATAGCAGAGCCCTACCAATTTAACTTAGGGCGCGTGTGGCGCAGTGGTTGGAGGCGCCGCTGCGACACATGCGTGGAATCGATCCCCTGCACTCTAGGCTCACCAAGCCTTCCGTCCGTCTAGGGTCGGCAAATTGATACCAGACTTATCTGGGAGGATAGCAGCACCGGTTCGATACATTGGTAGGCCACCCTCGAGTCATTGTAAAGGCCAGATATGCATTTAATCACCAACTATACTTAATGAAGTCGAGTGCAAGGCGCATCCCTCAGGGACTGATCAACGCCGAGAGCTTTATCCTTTATCGTTTTTACCAATTTAACTCAGTATCTTAACTCAGTGTCGAAACAAGTTTGGTACAATTTTGCCGATGCCGCAGGGATGGGGAGCTTGGATCGTCATGCGATCGAACCATCTCTGAAGTACAAGGTGGGATGGCAAGGGTCATATATAAGCAGTATGTAAATAAGCGTGGCATTTATCGGTGAGAACGTGGCTGCCACATAGCAGTCCATTGCCATCCTTTCTGCAAAGTCGGTCATCTACTCGTCATTATTCTCTATTAATATGCATTAACGAAAAGCAACATTTTTTTCCTAACATCGAAACCTCCGACAGGCGGCGTAACAGTTCAAAGCAAAATCTTGGACTAGTTGTCCCGAAATCGAGTTGTAGATAGGGTGACAACGTTTTTTTTCTTCTACTCACCCGCAGCACATCCTTCCAGTTACTTCCAAGAATTTCAATTTTTTCCCGAGTTTGTTTTGCTAAGCATGGTGAAACCATGTTCCATAAAACTTGCAGAAATGGCGGCACATTTATCAAGAACACCTTGCGAAGCACGTCAGGAAACATCTCCTGAAAATGCAGATATGATTTGAAAGAAAAACCGATGGGCCTTGAAACACCTCTGTCTTATTACTTTGGCTCCCCAAAACCTTGACTAAGGTCTGAACAGCCAAACAACATTGTTCAAAAAATCTCGCACTGTTTTTTTGAGCTTGTAACAAATCTTCCTTTAACGAAGGCTCATTTGTACAACAATAAACTGCTGACACGCTTTGAATTAAATTTTCAACGGGATAAGCACTAATTACCGTATGCATAGACGTTGCCCTGATCGCTCGTACCTGTTCCGATTAAGCGTTCCATCCTACCAAGGTCGGCAGAAAATTCGTTTGTGAAGGACAGAGCTTATCCATCAACTTCTACATATGTAAAACCATGCAAGTTATCTACAGGCAGATCCGTATTCGTCCCTCTAGCTTAAAGAAACAACATTTGGCGGTTCATTTCCACAGAAACTGGGCTGACATCAACGCCGTAGTGTACATCTCTAGTGAATGGCGCAATACGCACTTAAAAGCATCCCATGTACAATTACACAAAGTTAAAATGTGAAAAATTATTACTAGTGATTTGTTCCAGCAACATGCCGATGGTATGGGCATGTATGGATTCCATATGCGATAGCAGAAATGTTTTGAGTTCACCCAGCAAATATTGAAGAGCTCAAACCTCGGCGTTCGCTTTTGTGGACATAATTTTTCTTCCAAAAAATTCATCTACTTGTTACACAGAAACAATGAAGCTCATGGGGCCGATAAAAACCTCCTTTATTGTGAGTGATGTTTCAGCTGTATTGTTCGCCATAATCTGGGTTATAATATTTCAACTCGAGTGTTCTACGAGGGTGAACTTGCCCGTGATGAACACAGTCGAAGACACAAATTAAGCACAAGGAGGCATGTGAAATACGGACACGAAGCATCCATGTGAATTCTAGAAAACGCTTATGCTTTCTGAACATCATTCACACACTAGATGACTTTAATAGTTGTTAATTGGATCTTCCGTCGAATTTGAGTCACTCAAGAAGTCGCCAACAAAGCAGGCATTTGTCCCTCTCATGTGGCAATGTTATCCAGTGTATTTTTTTCTCTCAAGCATCTCAAAGATCACAATATTTCTTCCAGTTTATGATTAAAGAAATCTGACCACTTGTTCTGTTGTACTATTTACAGTCCGTCAGACACTGTAGTGCTAAAAGATCTTGTTCTCACACTGTCGTTAAGACCCGTTACGTAGCCCTTTCACCTAGATTTTTGCTACGTTGACGTAAACGCCTCTGGTAATCGTTTCCTCGCGTATGTAGAAAAGGTTGGAACTCCTTATTTCTTCTCTTATTTACGTGATACGGGATTCTCATAGAATTACACACTGGATACCGTTTTCGATGAAGCATAGTAATCATCCATCATTCATCATCTTTCATCCTGTTTATATACGCAGGTGCACAGAAAGAATCAAAATTTTGAGGACGGAACCTGTAATTCTTTCTAGTCTCTCTATATAGCATTGATATTCTCTAGAAGCCGTCCATTCCACACAAGCAGCTCTGAAGCTAGTTCGCTCATCATGATGACTTACAGACGCAGACACACAAAACTATACGTGAAACAGTGAGACATCTGAAGCGAATTCGTTTCTCAAAACGTCGCTTTTTGGCTCAACAGAAAACCAATATTAAAGTAAGCACCGTAGAAATCGGCGAGTATTCGTTCTTCTTGGCTAATGATTGGTCTTATTAAGGCGATGTATTAGCAAAGTTAGGACGCGTGTGGCGCAAGTGCTTGGAGGCTCCCTGGAACACATACGTGGAATCGATCCTAGCGCCCATGGCCCACCAAGCCTTCCATCCCTCCGGGCTCGGCAACTTGGTACCAGACCTGTCTGAGAGGATAGCAGCAGTGGCTCGATACATCGGCAGGCCACAGCGAGTCATTGTAAAGGCCATATATGCACTCAATCACCTCCAAACGATGCTTGTTGAAGTCGAATGCACAGCGCATCCCTCAGGGATGGATCAACGCCGAGAGATTTATCCTTTTAGCCTTCCAGGTTCTGAAGAAGGCGAAACGCCAGCTACCGTTGCGTTGCATGTGTTCTATGTGTATGGAAGTAAACGTGTTCTGAATAAAAACCTCGCGTTTGCTGAAAAAGAAAACGACACATTTATAATCCAATGCCGAGGTTAATAGAAAGTCGACCTTGAGAACTTTATTCTTTTCTTTTTTATTTATTAGCAAAATGAAGATGGTAAAACTACCCCGCATTCACCCTTATAATATAGCACTTCACTCCGTGCAAACTCTCGCGAGCTGAAGTCTATCCTTCCTTTTTCCTTCTTTATGTCAATGGCAACCTTTTACAGGAATGAGATTCTGGTTGCGAAATTATTGTATGGCTTATGAGATATCTTTGTATACTCAGGAAGGACACTCAAACTGTCCAAGCTCCTATTATCCCTTCTTTCTCAACTCTAATCCAAGGTCTTCTCCAAGTTAATGAAAGTTTCATTTACTTTCAAAAGACATGATCTCATGTACTATCGTGATACAGTCAGGTTCAACACGTGCTTAGATCGTTCAGCATGCAGAGGTTGTTATTAAGCTTTTATGCGGCTGACGTTTCCCACGCCTTCGTCTCCCTCAGAGCCGATGATCCGAGTTGGTGCCGACAGTTCTTTGTACTCTCGATGTGATATTTTCGTCGTGGCATCGAATCGGATCTTCTTCAGTGGCACGCCGCTCAAATGAAGGGAATCTCATTCGGCAATGCTCTTTTATGCAGGGCGGTTGTTGTTGATACGACTATCAGGTGATAATAACTTGTTTTTTCCAGGACAATATATTCTCAAGTAGTCTACATTATTATCAGCTAGCGCAGAGCGTAAAAATACAATCAGGTTCGTTATTGTCCATATAGACATATCGTGCCGAATCCTTTTAGAAACCCCACTTGCTAGCTGAACGTCGTTTATCAAAAATTCTGCCAACAGCGTTGAGATTCGAGTGAGGACTCTACAGACGAAGACAAAAGTTGAGAAATTGGTATAATAACGGGAATAATCCCTCTCAGGTAAAAGACAGGCTAAACGAAAGACCCGCATAGTGTGGTGATGAATGCGTTAGCAACCGGAAAGGGTGAATACGTGTTCGATCCTCACAGCAGACACATGCGACCCAGAGTTCTGCTAACACCACAACACCATCATGATTGTATTGCTCTTAACACTTATTAAGTGTATTAAAGACACAAAATGTGGCCAAATCTAAGCAGATGATGACCCCACTTGCAACTGGGCTAAAATGGTGTTGATGACCTTCATCGCTTGCACGTCGAATCGTGATAAACTCGCACCATCTAGATCAATAATGGCCGTCGTCCCGAACTTCTTGCCATGTTTCTTTTTCCAGATCCCTTAAAAATCGTAATGTGGTGGAGCTACTTATTATGAGTGATTATCATATCTTATGGTCTTTCAATAATAAATGAAATAGGTTTTACAACACACTCCTCCACACTCTCCATCGAGCTATACCGAAGCAGTTTTTCCATATTTTTGCTTGTTTTTATGTTCATTTCAGCAGTATGAAACCTATTTGATCGAGCATCCCTCGGTAAAAAAAAGTTCTTCCTTCTAATTAATTACTCTTAATATGTTTTGATTAGAGGCGCGTGTGGCGTAGTGGTCGGAAGCGCCCTGCAACACACATGTGGGATCGGTCCCCCGCGCTCAAGGCCCACCAAGCTTTCCATCCCTCGCGGTTGGCGAAATTGGTGCCAGACCTGTCCGGGAGGATAACAGTTCTGGCTCGATACATCGGTAGGCCATCGCGAGTCATTATAAAAATCCAAATATGCATTCAATCACCTCCGCACGATGCTTGGTGAAGTCGAATGTATGGCACATCACTCAGGGATTGATCAACGCCGAGAGCTTTTTAGAGCTTTATGTTTTGATTAAAAAGATGACGATTATAGCAAAAAAATGGAAGCCTTGACTAAAAGGATTTTGTATACATGAGCTCAAGTCTTTCTTCGGTACTAAAGATGAGGTTTGCGACCTTAATTGCGTGCCGTCGCCCAACTGCCTAAGAACTTTTTCATCAGTTTTGTTTAGCTATGACTACTGTAACTATCATCTCAGCTTCATAGAATCGCTAACCGCGCCCAAAACACTACGCCGAGCATTTCTCGCTTTCATTTTGGCACTTCATGAAGCGAGAACTAGTATTGCTACCTAATGATCTGCATGACCCCTTCGCTCTCGACGATTCGCATGCGGTAGAGGTCGGAATTCCTGGCGCCGTTGAGAATTCCAGTGGCGTCAAGGCGGCCTACCATCTGTATAGAAACCACATTCCCTTGCTTGTCGAAGCCAAGCAGAGATCCTGAAAAAGGAAGTGGTAGGAAAAGGCTTCGTCTTTCAGTCCTTTCATCTAGCGAATGAATAAAGTCTACTTTAATCGCTGTCAACTAAGCACGGTCCCTTTGAAGATTCTACTACTTTTTTACTGTAAATTTGTTTCGTGTAATTTTACTATTCCATAACAACCGTTCGCCATCAAAGAGGTGTTTTTAAAGATTTCCAATACTGACTTTCACCTAACGTCGCTATGGATAACCAATGTTTTGGTCTACTGATAAGCTTTCACTATTACGAAGACCCACAATAAAAGGTGCGTAGCAACCGGGTGTAAGCAGAAATTGTTATACTTCAAGGGCGTATGACAAGTTAAGCAAACAAATTATCGTAAGTCGAGCAAACCGATCCCCAAATAAATAAACAACGACATTTATCTACGCAACTTATTGAGCAAAAGATTCTTGTCAAAACGAAATAATCAACGGTCTAGTTTCCTCTGAGAATATTCTACTAAGTTCATTACATACCTGGCAAGTACTGAAAGACTTTGCCGCATTCGTCACACTTGGCCGTTATTTTTTCGAGAGTTGAAAGGTCTTCCTTGTGCAGTCCCAGTGCATGGATAGCTCGTAAGGAAAACTTAATCTTCGTCACGACCAGATCTATAGAAGGAGAAATCGTCATCGTTGCGCTCACACAACATCGCCTTTTGTTTTCGTATTCAAAATCTAGCAAGTAAGCTTCTTGTTGTCCAGTGCATAGAGATGTCAAAGCACTTTGATCGTACTTCTCATTAACTCAATTCAATTCAGCGATGTCAAAATGAGCACAATTCCAAATACGCAGTGCTTAAGGAGAAGCTATATTCAAACAGATGAGTTTGCCACGAGCTGAACTCTTCTCAATATAACGATTTTTTTCCCATTTAGTACTTCTCGTGACGTGTGTAGCGCAGTGGAAGGAGGTGCCCTGCATCATATATGTTTGTTTATTCTACCCTACGCGCTGTTCAAACCAAACCCTCCAGCTCTCTGTGGCACATATAGCATAATGGAGTTCCTGCATCAAATTCGGAATGAGTAGATGTGGATGTCTCAGCATACAAAATGAAACCGTTTACGAAATGGCCCATGTGTACAACTGCATGGAGCCGTGGAGTCTCAGAAATTCTTTCATTCTGTTCAATATCCTGCATTTATCTCGCCCATCCATCCATGAAGCTGTTCGAATTTGCGTGTACGTTCGACTGCATGTGGATTTTTTTGTTCTCATGAAAGCAGTTTTAGCACTACTTAGCGTGATTCTCTCGACAATCTAGCCCTGATATAATCTAGAAGGTGTTCCACAACTAAAGCTCTTCCTGCTGTTCACAACTGACCGTCTCCGCCTTTTTCTAGAACGGTGGAAACTCTTCTCAGGTACGTTTCCTAGCAAACAACCACCCTAGAGGGATAGGAGCGTAAGTACGCTCATGAGTTGGGTGGGCGACCATGTGTTTATTTCTGAGAACTTCAAAACACTGCCCCTATACGGGTGACAATAAAACTAAAGGATAAAGTTTCCGCAGTTGATCAATCCATGAAGGATGCTCCATGCATTCGACTTCATCAGGCATCCTTGAAGGTGAATGAATGCATCCCTGTACTTTGCAATGACTCGCGGTAGTCTACCGATGTATCGAGCCAGTGCTGCCATCCTCCCAGACAAGTCTGGTAAAAATTTGCCGACGCGGGAGCGATGGAAGGCTTGGCCATGGGCACGGAGTTCGATCCCATGTGTGTGTCGAATGGCGTCTCCGACCGCCGTGCCACAAACTCCCCTACACGGGTGATATACAAAAAAATTGTGGGAAATTCCAATATGGCCGCAAAAATCTTTTTAAGACGTGTATCTGAAATTTGGTGACCACATTCTATGTGGATGACGCAGGAAAAATAATGAACGAAGGAGCATTCCTCTTTTGGCAAGGCGAAGTTCTACTATTTATTACAGTTATAAATGCATCCAAAGCTTGTTTTGCAGCTGTACAAGCAATTCATGAATGGAGTCAAGCCCTTCTGACCGATACCGATGTAAAACCGTTGTGAGTTTCTTTTTGTGCCCCCCAGGCCAGCCTTCCGACGACTTTACCAATGCTGGCGTTCATCCATCAAATTTGTTTTCTGCTTAGGTGTCCAATCGAATGGGAAAACGGATGTTCGATAAAGCGCTAGTCAAGTGTCGACTGAAGGAATAAAACCAAGTAAGAAGTGAACGAATTACACGGAGGCTCATATTTTATTATAAGAAACATCAAATTATTCGCAAAGAAGGTCAAACAGTGGAAGGACTTTAAAGCTGAAAAGGAGCATAATGATTTTCTGACATATGAGTGGGATCAAATAGCTATAGACATTTATACATTTTTTGAAGGCGATTCATAAGTGTACGTCATTGAAGAACAGGCATCGAATTCGACGCATAGAAATAACTTCCAGTTTTTTCTCATAGTCTAACACAGTCCTCCGGCTGTTTATAGTCAAACTCACCCACTTTGCGATCCCATCCGACTAGCCATCGTAGAAGCGATAAGTCATCGGAATACGACGGCACCAGCTGCAGCTCGTTGCGGATCCTCGATCGCAACTCGTCGATGAGCTGTCGGTCGGCGGCCGATATCTGGACCTCGCTCATCTGAATCATCGGAAAGAATGCATGATTGAAGTTCATGGCATGCAGCCAATACGGAGATTTACATATGATTACTAGGAAACCAAGAAGTCAATTTAACCAAGAGAGGCTATCGCTTATGCTAATGAGACGTGCTAGTCGTAAATGCACTTCTGATTCTATCGGAAAAAAGCAAAACAGAGAAGAAGCGTTTCGACATCTTGGTTTCTAGAAAAAGGTCCGTTTATAGACTTGGAGGTAATTATTGAGCACTCTTATTCACTTGGAGAGTTGTCAAAATCGTTTTTCTTCTTCGAAAGCCAATTTTTATTAGCTTCAAAAAATACTGCTGAAGTAGGGATGACCATCATTCTAAACATAAGCGTTGCGTAAATGACAGGAGTACTAGCGATATTCGCTTCAACGAAAAAAACATTCGCTCATAAAGTTCTTCACAGTGTTGTCGGAAAAGCCATCGACATCACAAGCAAATGACGGTATGCCTTGATATCAATGCATACCATGACTGTTTCTGATTTCTTTTTCCGCAGAGTTTTTGCTGCTATGCTTTTCATAGTATTCATCGATTAATAGCTTATGCAACCAGACATAATCAGGGAAAAGATACTTCTTAAGCCTAATAATTTACAAAAAAAAAGAGAAGAGTTTAACGGGCGAATTTGCATTGCACAGCGCGCGGCGAAAGACTAAGCGCAGTCCGCAGCGGCCGACGCCACATGGACGTAGTTGCGTACGTGCGAAATATCGGTGGCGCGGATTCGCTTCGTGCCGAGCTGGGGATTGGCCACTCATTCTATGGACTCGTCGCCAACATCGTGCACACATAGGAGAGTGGGAAGGCGAGAAAGCAGAAGGCGTCCCACACGTCGATTCAGCGACCAGAAACCAAGCTTGCACATCAAATGAATGGCTAACGAAATGCCTACTAATGATGGCGAGAGTGTCAGCTGTAACTAATGATAATAAGAATAAAAAAATAGTACTGACCATATAATAATAGTGCCAGTAATGCTAATAGTAATAACAATAGTAATAATAGCAACAGTAATAATAAAAGCAACAATAATAATAATGACAATAATAGTGTCAATCAAAGAAAAGTAATAGCTAGTAATACACAACTGAAATAATGTGTCGAGACATGAATTTGCAATTAGGGAGCTATTCAGTAGCTATTCTAGTGACAAGACATCCTACCCAGAGTCACCCTTTCCCACACGACAACTCCTAGAGCCACTGCATGCGATCAATATGTACAGATTGCAGTGGGTGTATGTTGCGCTTCTTCTCTTCCCAGAAAAGCTACATTTACCCCTTGAAAATATGTTATTTATAACAGAATAGCTAGACAAATATGTTCTAAATTATGAAAGAAAACGACAATATCTTTGATGTTTATTGATTATTTTGCGAAAATGTTTTGAGAGAATCTTTTCCACTGTGCCAGAAATTTGTACCATTGTCGCTTTAACGGAAATACTTCGGGGTATTTCACCATACAGAAGTCAAATGTCATTTGTGATGAGGCTGTCATGATCATGGGGGGTTTTGAAAGAGCAGTAGTAGTGAGAGGCAAGGCAAGTGGACGAAGTCCCTCTCACTTCACTTCATCAGCGTTGCCCACAAATCCTATAATACCATTGCAAACACCGTATTTGCATATGATGTACTCTTGCATGAAATTCCCCTAGAAAACATATTTTTTTCTACCGACTTCATTCGACCTCGACATTGATAACCATCATCTTGATCATTGATAAGCTTAAACGATTTTGTGGATATCTTTGCTGTAGCTAACGTTTCAGCACCATCCTCGTCCAAGCTTATCAATAAATCTTCACAATGATTATTAGCGTAAACGCTAAATTAAAGTTGGGATTGAATGTTTGCTTTTACATAGTACTAATCCGGCTGCTGCAGCTTGTATTCACCAGAGAAACAAATAATTTCGTTTAGTATTCGACCAATTACCGTCCTTTATCATGAGAAACTATCGGTCGAGGTCAGTTCATTCCAGCGTCAAGAGCCATCTGCTACAGAGGACACTGTTGGATGACACAACTTTATTCAAACGGTGCTCCACTCTACTGGATTCGACTTAATGCGATTACTAAGGTCTACATTTCAAGAAAAACCAACTACTATGGACTCTCAACTCGAATCGTTGCTGCTCTGATGAAGGCAACATCACCAAAACGTCAGCCACAACAAAGATTTGAAACAATCTCCTGTGAGCTAGTCAATACACTAAGTTCCTGAAGTATTTTTTTTAAAGGGAAGAAGATGAACATCTGAAATGATGTTGCTTCTTCAATTGATTTTCCCACAACACAGCGTAACTATGGATGTTTGCCTTGCGACGTTGACGAGGATAATCACAGGCTTGTATTCGAAGAACTGATAAACACATAGAATATGATTCTGATCCTTCCTAACAAATAAACAACAAGTCTGTTGATGCTTAGAAAGTTCAAAAATTAGACAATAAGAAAGTTCATTTCTATGTCCTCATAAACCCTCAGTAGGTTAACAGGTGGAGCGATGAGAATTTAGCACTCACTACTAAAAATTAGTGTACAGTGAGACCTCTGGAACTGGGAAATCATGCTGAAGATTGAATTATGAGAAGAATAAGGTCAACTACGATGTTATCGAATTGAGCATGACGATGAGACTCCGTCTAGCACTTCACTTCTCTGATACGGGAGAAAGACTTATTTTTCTGGAACTGCACTGATGTATCGAATGAGATGATATTACTATTAGTTACGAGCTTTTTGTTGAAAACCTAGGGCATACTGGCTTCTCGATCTCGCAACCCACAATTATCTTAATGGGGCACCATAATTCTACCAATCCTTCGAAGATTCAAGAAAAAAAGACGCCAGTGGAACGATAGCCTACGGAACTTACTATTGCGTCTATGCTAAATTGGAAGCAAATTTCACAGCACTTTTGATTAATCTTTTGTAATCGATCTATTTAAAGTGGTTCACTAGAACAAATAATTTGCATTGTTTTACGAAGCTTCGCAGCATAATGGTGTAACTTCGTTGGTTTTCGCGTAATGTGGTTCGGAAAAGGTTATTTCAAAGGCGTTGTATAAACACTGTTCACCAACTATGTCAACAAAAGCACTCGTATTTTACCAATTTGTAATTCCATGTTTCACGAAGGAAAGGGCAGCTGTGAGAAATGTGTTTCGATCGGAGGCCGGCATTGGCACAACAAAGGAGGTACAGAAGAATCTGTGAAATTGGAAACAGTAATTTTGTCTTTCAGGTCCAAGTAATGGGGCGGATAGCACAGTGGTAATCATGTCCGTCATCACTAGCATGGTGCTAGTTCAATTGCGCTCCGGGCCAACCAAGCCTTTCATCCCTCCGGGGTCGCGATGTTGGTGCTAGACTGGTCTGAGGAAAAATTACTCTCTGCAATCCAATTCGGAATTCTCCAGCCCAGCTATCTCAGCACTCCAGGGAGAATTGCTCAACCAGCATTGTACGACATTCAAGATGAAATGGAAATCCTCAAGCATCAAACAGCAACCGAAGTCACACGTAAAAACTTGGAGAACCTTCGTGGACGATGGATGCGAGGAAACGAGCTGGATGTGAGTAGTGCTGGGATCCCCACAGTAGGCGTGAAGATGGACCAAATAAAAATAAAAGTAAAAATAAAAATAAAAATAAAAAAATCGGGTCCATGTGGGGAATCAACATGAATTAGTTAAGAAAGAGAAGTGCAATTGGAGGGAGATTAATCTTCAGCCTACGATAACAATCCTGATATGGTAGTAAATCATCCTATTTACGTGGCTCTCTGTAAGGCACAGCTTGTCGCCAACATCTGAGGATCACAGGTTTAAAGAGCTCCTACTTAAAGAGAAACAATGTCATTCGATGTTACTTCATTTTTGTAGTCAATGTGTCGAATGACTTAGCAATGCAAGCCATTCTCAAGCAAATTGTAGAAAATGAAAAGAAAATAAATAAGTATGTTGATCCAACAACTAATGACTCTCTTAAAACAGTGTCGTAGTTGTTTATTTTACACAGATTAGAGGGTTGGCAATGGGACAGCGATTAGCACCAAGTCTTGCCATCGCGTTCATATCTAAGATGGAAGCTCTAGTTCTCGATCGCCGACCATTACTATGCTGTCGATACACAGACAACTGATTCATCATCTATTCCACACAAGAACAGATGGTCGAATGCTTTGAATTCTTAAATAGACAGTCGGATGAGGACTGGCTTTCATTATTAGACATCTAAATAAAGCTTTCAAAAAACTGGCTACATAACAAAATGGTGTCGAAAATCAAGCAGCAAAAATATAATAGTGCAATACCTTTTCTCTCATTATTCTCATGAAAAAAAGCACTCAACAAAACATGTACCGATCGGCTAGAAATGTATGCACAGGAGAAGAGGAAAGGAAGGAATCGCTAAACTTGTAACAAAGATAGACATTTCTAATGGAAGCAGAAACTAACTGGGTCAGACCAAAAGATAGGGTTATTCCTCAAAGTAATGTTTCAAACTTAAATAAGATTCCTTTTGACCTACCCTTTATATAAAACGAAATAGGCTACGCCATTAAGAGGTACCTAAAATAGGCGGTCTTGAGGATAATGTGGGGGTTAATGGCCTCCCCACCCAATACCCTACGCCTTCACTAGGTCGCAACCGCCTCTGTGATCGTTCATGCGGCTCAGAAAATTGAGTAATCTGAACGGCAGAGTTGGGGATTGAATGAGCTTAGGTACAATACACTTGATTTCATGTAAGGCATACGAAGAATATACATTGGAGAAAAGCACAGACCACTCTGTGTCCACATAAAAAACAACTGGATAGGAAAGTTAAAAAATCTCCCAAAACACTCCTATGGGTACACACAGGGCACAAAGGTGCAATGGTGATGATTTTGAAGTGGCTGTCCGGATCCTAGCGCAGGAATCAAAAAATATCAACACGCAAGACTTTTGAGGCGTTTTGGATAGATTTCAAAAATCCAGAGATGAACGGGGAAGACGAATGGTTCTCAATCACACGTGATGGAGACTTACTTCCATTTTTTTTTGATCTGGGAGGGTCTCGCTCATCATCCCACGGGAACATCACGCAGGTGCTCCATTCGGAACGGCACGGTGTGTAGTTTTTTTAACAATACGACGTTTATAAAAATGTAAGATCTTCATTAATGCTTCAGTTTTTTTGACGAATTATAAGGCTATTGTTACATAAAATACGTTTAGGCTCAGAGGAAGGCGATGTTGCTGAAACATCAGCCGTCGAGCGACAACGACAACGACTTGTACCAAACTCGCGTCAGCTCAACAAGGGTGGTCAACAACAACAAAGCTCAACAGATATATATATATATATATATATATATATATATATATATATTGACAATTTATGCAGAGGTGGTATAGAAAGTCGGTCCTTTGAGTGGGAAAGAGAAACACTCGATTTATCATTAAATAAAAGTTATTCTTCTATGGCATCCTCCATTAACACTTTGTGATGTGCCGCCATAGAAGTGAGGGATGCATGAGTTGCGGGAGTCGCAGCAGATTTCTTTTAAGGACGCACGCATGTGGTGGGGAAATAGAGAGATCACTTTGCGTCAGCATGAAAAAGCTTCTAAATGGATGAAATAGAAATGGGACAGGGAACAGATTGCATTGGCTACAATTTATTCCAAAAGTGGACAGTGAGTACTTCAGGTGTTTTCCAGATGCGACCAAAACAGTAACATATGAGGATTTACAGCAAGGTTCGAAAACCTGCTTAAGCTGCAAGTTGGCATGGTTCTGAACGGCTTCGAAAAAACGTGGAGTTCTCCGAAAAACGAGCAGAAGCCAAATAATTGCTACGAGCCATAGTTTTGCGACTTGTAATAGTAAAAAACAAGAAAAAGTGCTTGTGTTAGCAGCTAAGAGAACTTGATGACATTGCTTCGATCGCAGTCATCGCATCAACATTTTGCTTTCAAAAGTGAGAGATGGCGATGTCTACAAAATAAACGGTTGAGAATTCCACAGATAATGTTGCTGTGGAATGTTTCACTTGAAAGCTGACTGACGACACTGCCAGCAGTGTTATCGGAGAAGAATGTAGGTAGTAGTTTAGCACATCAACCAGAAAGCACCCATTTCCTTGAACTATTCTACGACGCCACTGAGGAAGTCAGCTTGTGCTGCTTAGAACTAAGAAATAACGGGATATTTCTTCTAAAAAACAGGATTGTGGCAGGATGTTAAGACTAGGATAGTGAAGGAAGCCATACCGGCAAAGGAGATTGAGGGAAAGGTTCTTCAATGTTAATTACACAAAACTGCCAGCACGCTCACGGAAAAAGCCATGATCACACTAAGGTAAGCTCTGTCGACTGTACTGAAATAGATGAAGCAATTAAGACCTCAGATTCCTACAGTTTACCTGTTAAACACGTCATTTTATGAGGAAGTCATTAGCGACGCAAAGAATAAGCTCTTAATTTAGCTTTCAAGCTCAATCCAGACTCACTACGATAATATCGATTTGCAACTATCATTGTTCAACAAGGTTGCGTTGGGCTTCAGAAGAGAAAGAGAAGGTTAAAGAAGATTCATGACGACGTTAGCGCCTAGGGATAAGAATGAAAGAAAATTGCCTTTCTACATTACTGAAAATTTCGTGAAGAAATCTAAAGAGCAGTGCAGATAAAAAAGCTCTTGCAAACAGAAAGAGCTGAACAGTTCAAATCCAAATGACGGAACTGAAGACGAGAATTCTGGGCTACAAAGCTTCAATTTTCAGGAAATTTTTTTCATCCGTGTCTTAAGTAATAAAAATTTTGAGAGCTCTGTTAACGCATTTACAAAGAAAGGGAACTCATTTTGAGCAAATGTTTCTCGATATTTTTCTATTAAGATCCGGGCAGCAGCTCACATTTAATGACAAAGACGAGCGATAGACGTAGAATGAATCGATGAGAAATCGTAATGTTCAAGTAGAGAAACAAGATACTTCTTTTGGCTTCCCTATGTTCCTGGGCTACTCTCATATTTTCAAAGCCTCCCAGGATTCCTAACACTTGTTAGGCGTTGTATATGGTTCTTTTTCCTCTAGACCCAGTTTCATTGTCCCTAACGTGTATGTGCGTTGAATAATGTGGTCTGCCTTTCCAGTACTTCTTGACTCATAACAGCTGGTATACTCTAGTGTCCGCACGCTTTATAACAGAGGACTCTATAGGCACTAACATACTACACCTACTCATAGAACAATAGTGCAAAGTCTCTTTTGCAACTTCCGAAGCATCTAATTGTTGGAAAAATTGTTGTCTATTATAAAATAAGAGCCAGCAAGTCCATAACAGACGAAAAATTGCTCGTATTCGAATGTGGCAACCTCGTTAACCGCCACCTTGATGCTTTGGCCAAGGAAATCCATGACCACGTGACCTCATAGGAGTCATTTATAATGGAACATTGCGGCCTATGTGACCGCTATGGAGGCTATTTTTTTTCTGGTAGCTTATTTGGGTGCAAAGAATTTTTTTCCCCTGCTACTTTTCATATAATCAATTGATGATTTATCCAATGCAAAAGTTGCATTGGAAGGTCGTTCAAAGAAAGGGCCAACAATTTCTCACTTTATAATTTAAACAAGCCTCTTTGGTCGAGTTCATTCCAAAGAGGGCGGACTCTTGCTTTTGAAGAGAATCTGCGCCATATAGACTGTTGCCTTCCAGAAGGGAACAGAGAATAAAAAACTGACTATGTATCAAAAATCACAATGAAAAGTGAGGTGCCACAAAATTGGGGGACATTGTGGCCGCTAGTTTTTGTTATTCAATCACAGAGAAATGGAGTCATAAAACATGTCCCCGTTTCTTAGTAAGTAACGAATATCATTCTAGGGTCAACGTTCACCGGCATACGGTGCTCGTTCATTTCACAGACAAAATAAGTGCTCAAGTGATGAGTGTGAAGAAACAAAATATTTGTATAGGTTGCGCTAAGCAACTGTCAGTGTATTTGATTTATGTTTTGGAACCAACAATAAACTTGGCACAAGACCACGACAGGGAGAGTGCACTGTAAAGAAAAATCAGTCACCGCTGATGTCAATACTGAGTGAAGAAATGGGATGATGCTGGAGAAGTGTTTGAGCACCTTAGAGCGCAGAAAACTTGCTCTTCTATTTACATTATTTTTTGTCGTTATCTTAATGAAAGCGGTGATAATACGATCAATGGGGTAAGTGAAGGGGACAATGTGAATTGAAAGAGAAAGAACGGCATGTATTGGTAGAAGGACGATGTGGATTTCGATGCGGTCTCCAAACCTATGAGACATAAAGGTTTCAACTGGTAGAAAAAGATTGGCCTGTCATTCAATTTAATGTCGTCTAGTGAATGAGCGTAACAATTCAAGGTGTCGAAACTACGACCTTCCTCTGCATTTGAAAAACCAAAATAGATTTTAGTTTGTTAGGTGGTTGTGACGTGATTTTTATTATGTTATGTTTATTATGTGATTATGTTATTATGTTTAGGGCAATAAAATCATTAACTAATGCTAAAAAATATCAACTCTTTAGCTCTAAGCTTAAGCAATAGTTCGTTATGGGCATAATCTGGAAATTCCTGTTTGGATTCTCCTTGAGGAGATGCGTGCAGTACAGGTTAGGATCACTATATGCGGTGCAAACGTGGTGTGGTATGATCCCCTGAGCTGAGCAAACCAAGCTCTGAATTCCACTAGTACAGTCAGATTGCTCCAGACCCTATCTGTGACGATAGCAAGTACTGGCGTCGATGAGCCTTTGAGTTCATTGTATAGGTTGTATATGCGTCCAACCACTTCTGTAATGCGACGAATTGAGTTGAATGCATGGCGCATGTCTAGTGGGGAGCCTCTCTTCATTCTTTTTCACTTACTCCCTTCTATCCTATTTGAATTATTAGGTAGAATTTTTTCGATCACACTGTAATCTAACAAATGCTAGAGAACTATTCAAATTCCTTCTTCACATCATCTCATCGTACTAAATCAACTTATAAACCCTACTACGGCCTTTCCCTTTTTACTAGTCTATAGAAACTCCCGTGAAGGATGAACAGGTTTCCAATCACTTTAACGTTATCTAACCATTAAGAGGGATCAAGACATCATTTTACGACTTCTGGTCAATGCAAAAGGAAGTAAAAATGAATGGTGTCAAAATCGATGAAGAAACAATAAGTAGTTGGTAAACAATGGAAAGAATTGATGGAACTTCACATTTTCTTTTGGTTTCTTACAGAGGATCCCACGTACACGTGAAAATGTGGTAGCCTTATTTAGGAATACCTTCTATTTCTGAAGAAAAAAAAGCTGGTCATTTAGATGTGTGATTTCCACTAGTTTTCCCCTGCCTTTGAAATGACTATTACACATTTGTAAGAAGGAACAAAAAAGACTAGAAACCAAAGTGGTGGAACTCTGGAAAGTCATAGGACGACAAACCGGAATGATTTTACAAATTCCACGTTATCGATGTCTCCCTGCGGAAACAACTTCCTCTGTTTCTACCTCTTTTCTTTTTCCTGTTCCTCTGTTTCTTTCAAGAGATAAAGCCAGTTAAGCCGTCTGAGAAGCTTCACAGAACCAAGAAATTTGGCAAAAGTGGAGTACAACGACAACGATACTGAGATATTTGCAAAACTCTGGACAGCAGGTGTCTGCGGTGGGGGAACGAACGCACTCTTACCATTTCCGGGGCTAACGCATTCGCCACCACACCGTGCGGGTCCTTCGTTTGGCATGTCTCTCACCTAGTTCTATCTATCGAAAAAAAGTGGGACGTTGAATGTTCACATTAGCTAAAGACCGAAAAGATTTTTTCTAGAAAATGGAATAAAATCAAAGTATTCTTTATCCACCAAACCATATAAATATTGAAAATATATGGATAATTCCCGCTCATCAATGAGCAAAATGGACTATTCATCCACTGTGAATGGGCAACACAGTCATTGTAATGTCAACTATCTACGAAACATCACACATCGATTTCTAAGCAGTTGATAGGCCTCGTTATTGCTTGATAGGCGATGAAGAAGCACTGAGAAAAAACATTGACGAATGATTTAGAACATAATTTAGAAGAAGAGCGCTAACTACACTTTGAACTAGTTCTGTTAGTGGGCAAGGATGTTCAGCAATAAATGGTGGATTTCTGGCGCGAGCTTCTGGAGGATTGATAACCCTCTTCAAGATGAAATAATTACGGAGAGTACGGAAGAAAATGGTCTCCCAAAAATTGTGACTTGGATGAAAACAGCGTAGAACTCATCACCTAACATTCAACCGTGCTATTTCTTTAAAGGGTGGAAATTATTTGAGGCGAGGGAAATTTCTCTTTTGGTTGCTCTAACACAATCAGGGGGGCGATTCGGCTGACCTAAACGCAGCAGCTGCTTTCATTGTCCTTTCTCTCATCAATTACTTCCTCTCTTCCTCGTTTCCTTCCTGATAAGCCTTATAAGCCTTGTCATTTTTAACATTCATTCAGTGTGCTTTCGTTTCCAGTTATCATCTGGTATCTCTATACTTGCATACCAGTACATTTTTTAGTGACTCCTTCGGTTTTCGTTTCCTCATTTCATCTTTTTTCCTCTTTTTCTTTCACCTTCTGTCGTCAATCTTCCAACAACGAAGAGATATGCAAGTTTTATTTCTTGCTCTTGTAAATAGTGTCGTTCCGTGTTAGATACATCACAGAAATCGACTAGCTGTATTCATCATTGCTTACTTCTAGTGTGACAGGAGGAAACAGACGAGGAACTATGAAATAGACACCTCAACATTACACTCACAGGATCAAGAAATAATTTCTCTAGCAGATTGCTATGAGCTCTATGAAAGTGGTTCAACTTGCCATTTTAGCTGCCATTCTTTAGTTGACAATGTTGAAACCTCTTGTTTTGTAAAACATCTCAACCTCACCCAACTGGCACCATCATTGTCATTCTTGGTGGTATCCATTGCCGCAATATTTTTTCCTTCTCTCTCTTCTTTTTCTTTTTCTTCTTCTATCTTTTATCCTTTTTTTTCTTTTAAGTCTTTTTTATCCCCTGCTCATTCTGCTTTCTCACTTATCCTCTTATTTAACGGTTTCAGCCAGCAATATGTAGGAGTTTTCTTATAAAATAATTCCACTGTGTTTCTCCGAGAACACATAATTTCAATGACAAGAGCAGGAAAATATTTATCTAAACAAACCAGTCTGGGCGTATGGGCACACAGTATTGAATCGCTTCCACTCCTATGAAATTCGTTCCGCAAATCGTGCAGTCCTATCGGTCGATCGGTAGTTTCGAACACAGCTAAACTATGGACTGATTCTTCTCCATCGGGGAAAGTCCAAGATCAGGACCCTCCAAATAGTAGAACCACTGCCAATTTCATTGCTTCAGTGGAGGAAGCTAATCCGAGGACGATAATGAGTTCGCGAATCCGATCTGTATTGTTTTTTGCTGATCCTTCGACAATTTTGCTTCTTATTCCTGAAAAACTCACACTTTTCAACGATATGCTCGCCAATGTAAGGAAATGATTATACCCAAACGTTGTAAGGAAGAGAAATTGCTACGTTGTTACTAGTTCAGATGTAAAAAAATAACGCTATAAAATACTTGTAATGGTTGGAATGTTCTCCTGATCAATGTGATGGAAAGATCACAGGTGATAACGCACTAAACAAATTAAACCATTTTTGCGTTTCCGCTCACTCTATGGCACAATCACGGGCGCTTGGATCGCAATGAGTACCGACAGCGAGAACTTGACGGGTTCGTGTCCGTCCATTATCATTTCGTTTTCTCCGTCCCTCTACGCTCTTTGATATGTGCTCATATCGATCTCTAAGAACATCGATTACGTACGTTCTAGGGTTTTATGTGGGTTGTCATTTGGATGAATTACAGGTTTTTTTTGTTCTTAAACTAGATATGTGAGTCGTTCAGCTACAAAGTTTGACATGCTGACGCAAAACGCTCTTGATCCATGTTTTGTGTACTATGCATTTTGTTCGAAGATAGTGACCGCTTTCGAATTTAAGCCATCATATCCCAGCTCATAGTAGCTCTTATCGGTCACAATGAAAATCACAAGTAGAATCTACAGATTCTTGCCTACAAGGTACACGTTACTAAGGCGGAACCCTTCTACGTCTCATGGGACATAGAGCTTTCTCCGTCAAGGCTAGCTTGCATCTCGAACACGAGCGCAGTTTAAAAAGCGCGATTTTGTCCAGTAGAAGGTGGTGGTGTTCCCGATGTATCGGCTATATATACCTTAATTCTACCATCACTCTTAAGTCTAGTTTTATACATGCTTACTATTGAAAGAATGCGCTCTAAAATTCATATATACGAATAGTGCAGTGAAGATATCAACCTTCAAACACTCTAATGAATACTCTAATAATACAGAAATCAGCTTCAGACGAAGTGTTCTGCGGCTTTCAATCGCCGAATGATAAGCCATGACACGACATTCGACTTCATTAAACATCGTTAGAGGTGGTTGAGTGCATATCTGATCTATACAATGACTTGTTATGCTCTGCCGATGCATTAAATCAGTGTTACTATGCTCCCTGACAAGCCTGGTACCAAATGCCGAACCAGGAGGGATAGAGGGCTTGGTGAGCTTGGGACGTCGGATCGAACTATTGAATAATCCATTGTGTACTGAAGAACAGTTGTAACCACTGTATCACAGGCGACAATTGACGAAGAATGACCCTAAAGCAATGTCGCGAAGAATGCAATTATGGCAGGTGAGCACTGGAATTCCAGAATTCCTTGATTTCTGGTCCACATTTTTGTCACTCATGCCGAAAAAATGGGCACAAAGTCGAACAAGAATAAATAAAAAAGAAAAAAACGAATCGATGAACCCTTCAGTAGTTTGCTGTCACAATTAGTGAACTTTTAGCCTTCATAAAAGACTCTCTTTACTTCGCCAAAGTTCCGCAAAGTCGATTGGAAAGTTAACTGCGGAACAAGTCTTTCTTTCTATTTTGCTCAGGTCCCATTGAGTGTCAACAGATTTTATGTTCTTTACACCTTTCTCCTCCCTTCAGTTTTAGTAGTAATCAAGGATAAGGGATAAAGCTTTCTGCGTTGATCTATCCCCTGAGAGATGCGCCATCATTCAAGTTCATCAACCATCGTTAGAGGTGATTGAATACATATTTGACTTATATCGAGTAAGTATTGCTGTCCTTCCAGGCACGTTTGGTACCAGTTCGCCGACCCCGAAGAGATGTAAGGCATAGTGAGCCTAGGGAGCAGGTTCGAACCCATGCGCATTGCACGACGCCTCTAACCACTGCGCTACACCTGCCTTTTTTAGTAGTAAGCCTAGTAAGTAATGGTAGTGGTACTTAGTAACAATACTAGGTATTATGAATGAAACAAATGATAATAGCAGCAACAATAGTAGACTTGTGGAGAACGGATTTCCAACAGAGTGGGAACACATTTTTAAAACATAATGAGGACGACGTGCAAAGGTCGGAAGCCGCAGTGGGAATACACGCTGCTCAATGCGTCGGCAAGGCCTCTGGTTCGAAATCGCGCTGAGCCAAGCAAGCATATGTGCTTTCCCAAGTCAGAAAATTGGTTGCAGACTTGTTTAGGAGGAAACAGGAGACCCTATTTTTAAAAAGCGACTGATATCTTGAAGACCTGAGAGCACGCCCATGTGCACTGGTCCATTAGCTTGCGTACCCTTTTTATAGTGACATTTCTTAACCTCAAAAAACATTTCGTCGCTTATATTAGATCTATCAAATCAAATAAGGACTGTCATAATCTATAGATTTCTGCAAGTAAGGTATAGGTTTCTCATTGTCCATCAATAATGTCTATTTTGCCGCTACCAAATTTCCCAATATGCGATAAGATTTTGTTCCTTCAGAACCCAACAGCTTGCTTTCTTTTCAATGGAAGTTCCCATTTCGAATGCCGGATCGATTGAACAGTCGGGATTTCTCTCAGCACACACTGGTGTCCGTCAATGTTATTGTTGATGCATGCAGCTGCCATGCTTGCCTCGGAAGTTTTTTTTAAAAATAGAAATTTTGTTCTCGGTCACTTTAGAAACTTTTATTTTAAAGAACCGAAAATTGGAAGAGTGTTTTCGAAGATCCATTTATGAGAAGCGAAAATGGGCCGTTTTATGAATTTCTCAGGGTATTACTTTCTACTGTTCGAATAGTTTAGTTGTCGAGAAAAAAGCATCGGTCGTTACGTGATAAAGCTCTCGGCGTTGATCAATCCCTGAGGAATCCGCCATGCATTCAGCTTCCTTAAACATCGTTTAGAGGTGATTGAATGCATATCTGGCCTTTACAATGACTCGCGGTGGCCTAGCGATGTATCGAGCCAGTGTTGCTATCCTCCGATACAAGTCTGGTACCAATTTGCCGACTCCGGAGGGATGAAAGGCTTGGTAGGCCATGCGCGCTGGGAGCGATTCTACGTGTCTGTTGCAGGGCGCCTCCGACCACTGCGCCACACGCGTCCTTATGTTGCGTTGCAAGATAGCCTTGATCAGTAGTTAGCACATTGAGGTACTACTTTTTTCATTGGTAAAACTGAGAGAAAGTCTTGGGTTTTGAACTACAAAGGCTTCTTGCATGGGTTTTTGAGATCAAAATGAGCTAGAAACAACTATTTTCTATAAACTTACTTCGTGGGAGTGAAAACTTGCAAAACCTTTGGGATGGCTTTTTTTCCTTTTCTCGTGGTGTGATTTTTTCACAGGACTCGTTCTTCATTGCCAGAAATCCACAATATTTTCACATAAAGGTCGTGCCGCCTCTCCGCTTTTATTTCTTCATCAACAACTTTTACTGGGCGTGTTGACAAGGAGGCGTTGATCCATTGACGAAGACGCCCAGTTTTCCGCCTTTGCGTACTAGCTGGTTTTCTAACAATAAACAATAATTTCTCAATAATTGGAGGACTTGAGCGACTGAGAACATGATAAGGTTAGAGAAGGGACTTTGCCTTATTACTCTAAGGCAATATATTACAGGTATGGTGTTATTTAGGGCAAAGTCTTTCGAAATTTTCTGCTTCGCTCATTGCACAAGGAAATATTTTGAAACGATTTTTCGAGAGGGCGCGTGTGGCGCAATGGTCGGAGGCGCCTGCAATACACATAGCATCGATCCCCAAGTCCTTGGCTCAGCAAGCCTTTCATTGTTCCGGGGTCGACAAATTGGTACTATACTTGTCTGGGAAGATAGCAACACTGGCTCGATGGTAGGCCACCACGAATCGTTGTAAAGCCCAGCTATGCATTGAATCGCCTCCAAACGATGCTTAATGAAGTAGAATGCATGGCGCATCCCTCAGGGATAAATCACCGCCGAGATCTTTATCCTTTTTATGTGGTTATTTACTAAATGTTTTTAAGATCCACACGCAGAAACATTGCTACCGCAATTTGGAAGAGTACGACAACTTATGTTGGGCCTATTTCATTATTTTTTATATCCGGGCATTAGACAACAGCCGTGGTTCATCATAGTGATTGAAAAGATACAACAGCTGCTTGACTAACTTCAGTTTACTCGCGCCACTTTTCATAGTAAAATGCTTGTGGCGAACCTCATAGATTACTGATGAGAAGCCTTCAACATGTGGCCAGGAAGCAGGCACTTGTCCCCATCTTAAGATTGCTCTTAACACGATCGTATCAGGTTGGTGTCGGAATGTCGTCGAATGGTGCACAAAATGAGATGAAGACCTTTTAAAAAATAAAATTTTAAGCTTTCAAAAAGGCCGTTCTTAATCTGACACATTCTCAAAGAACCTGTATTTTCGCCAATAGACGACAATTTGTCCACCATAATTGATAGGGGTGGAGAATAGTGAGAACTTTGCAGACTTCTAAAGGAGAATTTGCTGCATTGACTCAACGATATGTACATTTTGCGCAACATATTCTTCCATTTCTAATTCTGTTAAGAGGTAAATATCTCAGAAGAATTCTGAACAAAATATAATTGTTTAGTATCCAAAGCAAATATAGGAGCCTCAAGCCCTATCTCTATATTGGAGAACACCATCGTGTCTTTTCTGCACCAAATCCCGTCAGTTCAGTTGCAACCCTTCGAAATACAACCACTAAAGCAAACAAAAGTGAAGAGAAAGGTTTTGTGGGCTCTGAAAAACTACGATTTAACCTTGGCATGGCATGAAGGGCGCGTGTGACGCAGCGGTCTGAGGCGCCCTGAGACACACACGTAGGATTGCTCTCAGCGCCCATGGGTCACCAAGTCTTCCATGCCTACGAGGTCGGCAGATTGGTACCAGAGTTGTCTGGGAGGATAGAACCACTGGCTCAATACATAGGTAGGCCAGCGCGAGTAATGTAAATAATGCCAGTTATACGCTCAGTCACCTCCAACGATGATTAATGAAGTCGAGTGTATGGCGCATCCCTCAGGGACTGATCAACGTCGAGAGCTTTATCCTTTATTTTATCCTTTTGTGGTAGGGAAAACCCGTATCTTGGTAGGCAAAGAGCTCTTTATTCTCGTATGATAGTTTTCTATTCCTATCGATAAATTTCAATAGGAGGTGGGACGATTTTGGTCTAAAACTGCAGGCGACCCTTATTTTTTGAACCGCATGACCCCCAAAGAGGTCACAACATCGTGTATATGAATCTCTTCAACTGGCGTTATGGGATTGGCTGTGCTTGGATTTATGTCAGTCCGAATAAACTTTAGTTACATTGTGCTTGTTTTCGTCATTTAATGCAAAAGAATCCGCACTGTGAGAGTTTTTGTCATTGTTTGTTTGCACAACGACGGTGAGATGTGTGGGGGCTTTTGTCTTCTCTCATTTCCAAGCAGAAGTGTTTGTTTTCGCTTTCGAAAACTGTAATCTCCTCTTCCGTGTGTACCAATTTGAAATACACAGCCACTGGCAGAAAAGCAGCAGTCGTTCAGTTTTTCATCTGTTCCTTTTTCGATGTGTTTACATCTACAATGTCAACTCTTGACGTTCCCACTGACGTAATTGAACTTTAGAACAGATGTCACCGCCTTTGCATCAATATGGTCTAGGAAGAAATTACGATCGTCGTGGGACTCATTATTCGTGCTCTTTTATGACTAATCAGCTTCTCGCGTAGTTCTCGTGGCTTGACGTACGCGTTCCTAGACAGATCACTGGAATTTTGAGCCTGGACGGAATTATCCGGCAGTGGCTACAGCTTCTGCGCCACTCGTGTGAGCAGCTTTACGGAGTCCGTAGTTTTCCACGAGCTCTCTAGCCTTATTGATCATTCGCAGTTGCCCAGCCGATCACTGCTTATGAGAATCGGTTTTCTGCAATTCCTGTGAGGATTTGTTGTGAATCTGACGCCTTTTAGCTTTGTTGTTGCAAGCTCACATCTTTGTTTTTCTTTCGAAATATTGATCGCATCAGTTGTTTGCATGTATTTTGCCTCTTATTGATATGATGTCTGAGAAATCGCTGCTTTTTTCCATCATTTGTCTAACTCCGCAGCAAGTGAATATGTAATACTTGTTGAGGACGTGTTGAATACAACTTCAAACGTCCTGAATTCTCCGTTTGGTTTTCATGATCTTTAGGTGGTCCCTGTCTTGCTAGGCTTCCTTTAAATATTGGCTATTACAATTCTAAAGGATGTATAATTTTTTTTTCCATGACCGGACATCATATAGAGCTTAGATCCCAAAACTTCTTGCATCTCGATTCGCTTCCTCCCATCCATACTACAATTTTTTTGCATGTGGATTCCACTCTTCACTGAGGTTTTCCAATCTTCTTTTTGAATGTCACTGAATGCCGACGCAGTCCCTTCTTTCTGGAATTTTGGGATAGACATATCAGGGCGCTCCCACGTAGACTGGAGGAAGTGAACTGGGCCAAGACAAGTCTGGTAGCAATTTCTCACCTCAGAGAGATGAGAGGCTTGGTGGAGTAGAAACGTGGTTGAACCAGCACATTGCTCGTAATGAACAATCATCGCTGGCACTGCTTATTCTTTTCCTTGTGCAATGCATACATAAATAATATAAATGACACCGACTCAAAAAAACCGAATTTAGACCGAAAAAAGCTGGAAAGGAGAACCGAAAAGGAAAGGTTGATAATGAATGATAAAAGGATAATGCTCTTGCCGTTGATCAATTCCTGAGTGATACGCCATGCATTCAACTTCATTAAGCATTGTTTGGAGGTGATTGAATGCATATCTGGCCTTTACAATGACTCGCGGTGGCCTACCGATGTATCGAGTCAGTGTTGTTATCCTCCCAGAGAGTTTGGTACCAAATTTTCCGACCCCCGGAGGGATGGAAGACTTGGCGGGCCACTGGCGCAGAGATCGATTCCACGTGTGTGTCGCAGTGGTGCCTCCGACCACTGCGCCATAGCGCCCCTTGGGTTAGTAATATAGTCATATTTATGTTCATGCCTACTTTTGCATTGATTTGGCCAAAAGCCCGCAATAAAGCCACTGAAAGGTTTCGAGTGCAGTGTCGACTCACCTGCAACAGCTAAAGCTCAATCCATCTAGAAGAAAAAACTATTATCTTCATAAATTTAGAGTTTTTTAGAGAAAACACTGGCTGGAACCTGGGAAGTTACCGTTATTGACTGCGCGAACTGAAAAAAGAGGAACTTATTCAGTAGTATCATCATGACAGCCCGAAGGAAGATAGGAATATCTAAGTGGTCAAGAGATGCGTTTTATGGAGGCATCTTAAACTAACTCGAAAGGCTTGACGCTCAGGTAGCCTTGTGGAATTATCGTCCGTACATCTGAGTTCTGTGAAATGCTACCGGACGAAAATTATGCTGAAAGAAATAGATATTGTTAGATTCTGGTGCAGAGGTTGATTGAAATGGAAGCACTTCATTTCCTCAAGTTCATCATTTACAGGATGGATGCTGGAAGTGGTAATCTAGAAATTTTTTCCCAACTTCTACAACACCCATGTCTGCTTACACCCATGCCATCTAAGAAAAAACGGATATGTTCAACAGCAACGTGATACTCAACGTCTGAAGAAAGAATCACCAATCTTTTTCATGCGGAAGCCAGGTTTTTTTGTATACTCATATCAATGGAGTGAAGTTCTCAAACAGTTGCAAACCAACAGGAACATAGAGCTTCGCAAAAAACCCTTTCATGACGCTGACAACTGCCGTCCAATCTGCGTTCTTCTGCTTTGTACATGTCTTTAATTCATCTTTAACAGGATTGACAGATCTTTAGACTTGTGACACCATGAAAACAAGCAACGTATTAAATAGTGTTCTTCATCATTAATCTCACCACAACTTTACAAAACTCTCTGAAGCATGTAGATGTAGAAGACAAAGCCAAGTCTTGCTTTGACGAACTTCAAAAAGACTCTTAGTATTAGATGAAAGTCGTCATGACTGCCTTGGGCCACTTGAGCCTCACTAATTAGTATCCAACGATCCGTCATAAAATATATAACATCTCATCGAGAAATTACAGTGACAATATCTCGACGTAATGAAAGGTGGTCCCGATGGGATGGTTATATATTAGCTTCCAAGAATTCGTTACCAGAGTTCCAATAGGCCAACATGGAGCTGAGATGAATAAGGCAACATAGCGTAGAGGTCTTCGGCTGATTATTAGGAAGAGGATGAAATCAAGATTGATGCACCGTCTCCGAATAGCTATTACTATTTATATCCGTATCTAGTTGTCAATACTACGAGCTGCGCAGATGCAGAGCCGACCAAGAGAAACAAACGGCATAAGGAGTACATAAGAACATTGATATTGTTTGTGAAGAAGGCAAAAACACTTGACTCATCCCGTTTTTTCGACATCAACGTTCATGTTTAGCGTAGCTCTCGAAAATCTGCACGTACGTAAGAGGCATGAAAGTGCTAAATTCCTGTTTACGTTGACTATCGAAAGCCAGAAACCTTCCTGAATAGATCCAGATTTTTGCAATCAGGTGGAATGGACGTGTAATGCGTCAGTCAATGACTGGCATCCACAGAATGTAAGGTGTGCAGCACGAATGGCAGCAATGCTGATAGTTAATAACTCCCACGTCCGACGTTCTATTAACCTCGGCATTGATCAAGTAATTCTTCGTATTCTTGTTGAGCAAACACGATGTGTTATTTTTTATTCTTTATTCACGAACAAGCTGACGTTTCGGTGGATTTCGCCTTCCTCAGAGCCGCTTATGAGGCTTCCACTGAGTATGTCGCGTGGAGACTAACCGCACAGAGTTCACATGGAAGCGTAATATCTAATATATTACGCTTCCATGTGAACTCTGTGCGGTTGGTCTCCACGCGACATACTCAGTGGAAGCCTCATAGAAAGCGGCGCTGATAGTTAGGTTTGATGTGAACATTTATCCAAAACATGAGCTTCTTCTTGTCCCTCGAGCAAAGAGAATCCGGCAGCAGCATTTGCATGCGACAGGGCGATCGGAAATTCTACTAAAGCCAACCAAAGGCTTTCCAACAGTTTTGTTATTATGGTAACGTTATTTCCCTTTTATGCCTTTTTTGTAACATCACGATGCTAAATTATTACCCTTCACGTCGTTGCTATTACTATCACTACTATTTTTATTTTTACTATAACTAGCATTATTATCACTACTGCTACTGTCGTTATTATTGATAGTGTTGTGACTGTTAATACTACTGTTATTGTTACTGCTACTCTAAAGGGGTGCGTATGGCTCAGTGGTTACAAGTGTCCTGAACAACACAATGAACCGCGACCGGTCATCGGTTCGTTCCCACCATAACACTAGTTTGGTACATCGGCAGGTCACCGGAACTCTTTGTGCAGGCCAGATATGTATTCAGTGCATGGCTCGGGACTGATCAACGACGAACAATTTATGCTTCTGCTTTTGCTTTATGCTTTATCTTTCTACTGACAATCCTATTATTGTTATTATCTATAGTGCTGTTATTATAATTGTAATCACTAATCCCTAGAATGGTTCATAGCTTTATCGTGTTCCGTGGTGCGATGGTCTGCAGAGGGTTCCTTCACCAACAGTGTAATTCAATCTGAAGAGAAGTACAGCTAAACCTATGGCCACCAAATAGAACTGTGCAAGCAACAAGTGATTAGTTTCTGCCAATATCATTAAAAAAAATCACCTCGTACAAAGATGTGACGCACTTCTTTTCTTCTGAGGAAATGTAACCCTTTGAGTGCCTCTTGTTTGCAAGAAAAAAAGGATGGAAACTTTACCAATGTCCGCTCTGTTGCGTTACTCGACAGCTCAGCGGATTACAGGTAGTACAATTGTCTGATTGATTTCATATCCGGTTTCCTTTGTTCCTTCTCGACCTTCTTTTGCGCTCCTAGCCAAATTTTTTTTACTGCTCTAATGTGTATCACTTACATTCTGCTGTTCCACTTATCGAAATGCCACTAATCTTCGATATCGTTTTCACCTAAATAATTTATCATGGCTCAGTTCTCCATGAAATCCTATTTCTCATAGTAATATGCTCGAGAGCCACTACTATTGTTCAATAGGTTGTAAACAATGACTGCTATAACTCACTTTTTTATTTATTTTAATTTATTTGATCCGTCTTCACGTCTACTGTGCGGATCCCACTACTCACCACATTCATTTCGTTTCCTCGCATCCAGTGTCCACGAAGATCTTCCAACTTGACTTGTGGCTTCGGTTAATGCTAGAGGATTTTCATTTCATCTCGAACGTCGTATTGTGCTGGTCGAGCAATTCTCCCTGGAGTCCTGAGAGAGCCGGGCTGGAGCATTCCCAATTGGGTTGCAGAGAGTGATGTTTTCCCAGGCAAGTCCGATACCAATTTCCCAACCCCGGAAGATTGAGAAGCTTGGTTGGCCCACAGCGGAATCGAACTAGCGCCAAGATCATGATGGCGGACATTATTACCAGTGTGCTATCCGCTCCACGTTATAATTCACTACTGAAGAAATTTCTGGTTCACTGTTCCATCGCACTTCTGCACAAATGGCGCGACTAATAGATTGAAGTAATAATACTATAATTCGACCCAACGCTATAGCTCACTAGTTTTCTGCATGGATTTTATTTGTATTTGTTGACCAAATTTGAGAGAAGTAACAAATATCACATATAACTGATCGGTTCATAAGAACGTGTAAATAAATATATCGATTATAACCATAACGGCGCCGAGATATTCGCAAAACTGGGACCCTGGGGCCAGATCGAACCACGATTTCCCTTTCCGGGGATCTCGCGCACTGCACGCTGCGCCACGTGCCCTTGCTCTGCACCTCTCTCAGCTAGTTCTCTATCTAGCGCTGTCATCAGTAATCGATTATTTACGCCCAGATTTATAGAAAGTCGGTCTTTTTGAGTTAACTGACAAGCAGTTGATTTCCTACTTATGAAGCCTAGACACTGTAGAAGAAAGTATCTTTACGGGAGATTAGATGCAGTAATCGCTAGAGGAAATTGAGCTTATGTATTTGACGAGCGGACAAGGCTGTTTTTGCCACCTTCGTCATTTCCCAAAGGCTAACAATTATTTTGGATTTCGCCTTCCTCAAAACATGGAAGAAATGATGCACAGTTTATTCTACTAACAATTTTTTTCCAATAGCCTAAAGGTGAAATTTTTGACTGACTTTGAATATTTTTCTGGGACGACTAAAGTCAGCCGCTTAACATGAAGTTCTTCGTCAGTGCTTCATTTATGTCGGCGAGGGTGATGTTCTTGCGACCTTGATCTCGACTCGGTTGGTGTTTGCCACCAACAATCAAGATGAACATAAAAAAGAAATGAGCATGGCAGTAACTACACACTAAAAAGAGGAAAGTCGCATATTATATAGTCGATTACGATACGTCGGATTTCCTCGTCCTTTAGCTCAAGATTCAGATTCCTTGTAGTTTAACACTGGAAGGACTACGTACACTGCGTATCCGGTGCACCTGATGTCTCAAACTACACATAAATACAAACAATTTATGGCGGTCCTGCAAAGATTGAAGTGTGCTCATACCACATTAGTAAATGCTGTTTGGATTACTTGCAACATTCCGGTATGTGTAGAAAAGTGTAGTAAACTAATTTTTAAATATTACGGCATCCCTGTGGTTTTATTTCACAGTGCAATATGCCATGAGGAAGGTAGGGGCAGTGAAAGAAACTTTTGAAAACCGACTTTTCTTTAACCTCGGCGTGTCTAATCAGTATGTATTCGTGCACCGATAAGCTAACGTGGGTTTATTACAGATTTTATTCGTTTAACGTTTCGGCCCCTTAACGTTCTTCAGAGCTGGATTGATCCGAGTCGAGTTCGCAATGTGAATGGTTTCTTCTTATCAACGTTTACCTTACCAACGAGAGACTACATATAATAATTAAAACTGACTTTTAGGTTCCACTTGTTTGTCTTTAGCTTAAGAACTACATCAGACTATGTTTGGATTGCAATTTCATTAGTTGTTGCTACTATTTAGCGTATAAATATTCTTCATGGCCGTCGTGCCCTGGTTTTATTTCTGGTTTGAGGTCAAAAATTGAGGTGGGAATTCGTAGTCGGCACAGCGTTTCCCGTTTGTGGTGGTATGTAGACTGCAATGTATCAAGAAATCCCTTCGGATGATCCCTAACCACGACCGAATCTATTGCAAACATCATTTTGTCAATGCGGCATCGTTTGCTTGAACGCAGCTAGACGGTTTGAGGTTCTCATCTGGTAGCCAGCATTTGCACATGTAGTGCAGTGGTTATTGGTGACAGTAAATGCACATGGGATCGTTATTTCGATCCAGAACCATTGGCTAAACGAGTCCACAATACGTTGACAAGCTGTACCAATTGTCAGATTGATTTGTTTCCAGGGATAAAAATGCGGACTAGATTCATCGGTAAGCCATCGAGAATCACTTTGTTTGCCATGTGTACATTCAACCAATTCCAAAATGCTTAATGAAGTCGAACACGCAACACATCACTCAAGAATTGATCAACGCCGAACGTTTTAGCGCGTCATTCGTAAAGATATAAATTGACGGCTGACTTTTGAGTTTGGTGGAAGAGCTGGCTGGATTATCGGATATCCGGCTTGATTGTCGTTCGAGTGTGTGAGGATGGAGCTCTATTACTGCCTTCCTGATCACCTGTCACCCCAACGCGAACCATGACGTCTACTAAAGACCAACGGCTATTCTCTTAATCCCATGCTTTTCTGGAACGAATCATTCATTAGTTTTCGATAAATATTTGAATCTGAAATTCCCTCGTCGTCAGTTTCATTCTTCGTTTAAATTATTTCGACTCGTTCATCGCTGACTACATTAATATTCCACTGATCCATAAGAATAAAATTATTCAAGTAGTAGTTTTTGGAAGTGAGCTTTTCTGTGAAAGTGAAAAAAAATGATAAAGAAAATGAACATAAAAATGTCCTTATAACCTCAGAAATAATGTAGTTTTAGCACTTTGAATAACACTGTTTCATCGAAAATTTAACCCTTGGACCACAATTAATAACTTGACTTTTTCCGTGTTGCAAGAGACTTAATTTTTGAAAGAAGCGGTTTATAAGAGTAAGGGATAGAACAGATTTCACGCTTATATGGCAGTTTTGAGGGCTTGCATAACGCAGTGCTTCAGGGTGCCGTTGTCGTTGTTTCGAATCCATTCCTTGCCATAAGCCTCTCATTTATACAAGATCGGCAAATTGATACCAGACTTGTCCTCGATGATAGCAATAGTCACCTAACAGATCGATAGGGACAAGTTTTGCCAACTTGTTAAGAATGCAAAAGCATAAGTCTATTAGTTCCCACTCAGAATTTCTGCATATTCACCACTACTCTCTCGTGAACCTACGAAAGGACTGCATGTCTCTATCGTCTCCTTGAGTGCTGGAAGTTGTATCCCGCCTCCTCGTTTCTCATTCCCCGTGTTAACCATCTCATCAATTGTGATTAGCTTCGATATTGATGAAAACAAGCCAATTTGTCCCTTGCCTTGCATTAATCAACCTCCGCTTTTTTTTGAGCGTCAAGTACCGCCACTTCACATGCTTCATTCAGTTCTCTGAGCTCATCTCGCTTTTTTCCCATACAATTTTTTTTGTCCAAGTGGTATTCCCAACATTTCCTTGAGTCAGGAATCCAAAGAAGAAACCGCGTTCTGCCGAAATTTTATGAAATGTCTCAGTAGTACAGTTTGACAACGACCGATGTCATCCCGATTCTCGAATTTTATTGTCTTTGAGTTTTCAAACCGATAGCACATGAATGACTCGACAGGATTTGATTGGTGCGGTCGACTCTGGTTAGATCTTTCAATGTGTAGCCATGTACAAGGGTCTTTACGCTGTAGTCGTAAGGTCTATCAGGTTTAATCTCCCATCGAAACCAAATGTTAAGTTGACAAATGCCACAGACAAGAAGTTGATAAAAGAATAAATTAACTTAACGGAGGGACGCGTGTAATGCTGTGGTTAGTGACGCCTTTCAATACGCATGGGATCGATCTTTCCCCCTCCCCCTAGGATCACCAAGCATTTTCCATCTTTCCGGAGTCGGCAAATTAGTTAGCACCACACTTGTCCAGGAGGATAGCAGAACAAACTCGATACATCGATAGGCCACCGCGGGTCATTGTATAGTCTAGATATGAATTCAGTGACCTCTAAAGTTGATTAGTCGAATGCATGGCGTATCCCTCAGGAATTGGTCAACGCCGAGAGCTTTACTCAACCTACACAATAAGATAACATAATTGTTCATTTTGTTTTTTTACATATGACCCAACCGACATCGCATAATATACGGTTCTCAGCACTTCCTTCCATTCGGATCGTTGTCATGCTTTCGTCATTCACGATGGTACTCTAATTTAAGTGTGAGTTCTGCTAGCATTTGAGAACTTTTACTTCTTCGTGAATTTCGATGCTTGGTTTGCGCGGTACTAGATCAAACCAGAAACTATCCAACACCTCTAACCACTGCACTTCCCCAGTCCCTTGAGTGAACAACAGAACAGCTGAGATCAAGCTCGAAGTTGAAGATGAGAGAACAGAAACAAAGAATGAATGAAACTTCCAACACTTATTGACTGGTATACAAGTAATAAAGGATAAAGGATAGAGGATAAAGCTCTCGGCGTTGATCAATTCTTGAGGGATGCGCCATGCATTCGACTTCATTAAGTATCGTTGGTGATTAAATGCATATCTGGCCTTTACAATGACTCGCGGTGGCCTACCAATGTATCGAACCAGTGCTGCTATCTTCCCAGACAAATCTGGTACCAATTTGCCGGCCTCGGAGGGATGGAAGGCTTGGTGGCGTTTGTTGCAGGGCGCCTCCGATCACTGCGCCACATGCGCCCCTCAAGTAATAAAGACGAGTAGCGAAAATAGTTGGTTTCAAACATTTGGTATAAAAATCAAGTACGAAAGGCGACTATAGCGATGCATTTCAATAGAATTGATAGGCTCTATGACTCCCATGCCAACATCTCTTTCTATACGAAAGGATACGTTTCAGTTTCTCAATAGATCTTTTAAGCTGGCTATTTCGTCTTCGACAGACAGTAAGATGTCAACCACTGAATTTAATAAGCACTGGCTTGAATACATCTTGGTCTGCCCTCACTTGGTTTGTGTATAGTTTCTATGTAAATTTATTCACGATTTATTTCCAGTAGTAAAATCCGAAGGAGGTAAGCTATGTTTCTGGATAATGTCTTTTATTTTATACGACCCGACGTCACAATTTATTGTAATTTCAGCATTTCCTGCACTCGATTCGTTTCTTCGCATCCACATGTAGGTGTTCCAACTATTGCGGGGTTCGGCTATCTGTTGAGGTTTTTTGATATTATGAATGTCGCTGAATGCTGGTCGAGTCGATTATCCCTAGAAATTCTGGGTAACTGTAATACAGCGCTCTCAGGTCTTCAGTACAGTTTGTCTCCAGCCTTTGTCGATTCGTGGGATCGAGTTAATTCAAAATAAATCTGATACCAATCCGCTGAGAGTAGGAGGATGAGGACTCGGGAGCAATGGGGCAAGGTCGAACCAGGGCCAATCGAGCGGCACCATTCTTACTGCTCTGCCAGCGCCTGATCTGAAAAAAATGCACAGTGAATGTCTTGTGTCACTCGAAGACCACGAGATTTTGAAGACGTTTCACGTTTTCTTGCCAAACTCTCAGCTTTGTTTACAGAACCAGACTTTTGTTCGTGTCGATTGTCTTTCTTGCTAGCCGCTTGCGTTTTGATGACCCTCTCCGTACTCGTTGCTTCTTCTATCAGGGCGGATTTGTGTGCCTTCCAGTATTTGCTATGCACTTCACTCCTCCGAGCGTCATTGAAAAAAGAGAAACTTCTCTCGATTTATAGCTTTACTTGTTTTGTAGATTCCCGTTAAAAACTTTGGTATATCATGGTTAATTTACCTCAACTCGTAGACTCATTTCATTCCGTTTGAAGACTACCAATTTCCCTCAGTTGTTTCCATTCTCGTCTTTTCTTCCTTTAGAAAGTTACTCTTCAGCCACACGTAATTATTCGCTTGTTTCGGCTAAAATTCCTTACTTATTCAGTAGACGATTAAACCCGTTGTCACAGATTTACTACTTCCTTCGTACTTTCTCGTGTAATTGATAGCAAGTCTTTTTGTCTTCTCTGATGTCAGTTTGCTGTGCTTCCATAGAGTGCGATTCTCTTGTCCTTCGTCCATGAGTTGCTTTGTGGCCTCACGCACGATATAAAATTCCTTCAGCTGTTGTAGGCTCAATATACCAATGTCTCCTTTTTTTTTCCGAAGGTTTTCTCGAATCTCCTAACCGTATTCTTCACTTCAGTGCTTCCGAATTCTGGACCCATCCTAAACATTTTATAGATGTCATTTTCACGGTACACAATCCATCTTTGTCCATTCTCTTTCTCGAGGGCGATCTTTGTTATTAAACAGCGCGCATTAGAAAATCAAGCTGTGGCCCTGAGAGTGCTTCTCGTCGACCTCTCTTTTTCAAATGAAAATAAGCAGCACTATCAATCACATAGCTTTCAACTTCAACATTCTTAAACTCTCTTTTTATCGCAGTCATTGTGCTTGACGAGACGTCACGTACTTCGCAGGCTGTATGTGTAAGACGAGGTCGGCATCAGCTCACAGGAGGTTCCCCTCTCGCGCTGCCCTGCATGCTTGTGGGATTCTCCCATTCTTTAAACTATCGTTTGTATTTCGATATTCTTCTTCGCTGTAGTCTTTTCGTTGGGAATGTCGAAATAGCCTATGTGTGTTGTAAAGCTAAAAGACTTCGTTTCTATCTCTGTACTCAATTTCTAGCTCTTATCATGGGTGGTCTGTTCTCCAGAAAGGCAATACATTTGTCTACTTTTTTTCTTCAACATTTTTTGATTATTCGATTTTTCAAAGCAGAGATAATTTGCCTTTAAATAAGTTTTAAAAGTAGTTGTTCGTCTCGTGTTTGATCCAAACTTAATCCTAATTTACTTTACTTGCGTTCAAGAGCAGATCTTAACACTTGTGGCTACACAGTTCCATTGTTGTCGTAACCCGAGGAGTCGATGATTGTTATGGGTTCTCTCTTCTTAACGCTGTTCTTCAATACCTTTTGTTCGACCCTATGAACAATTCATTAGCACTTTGCGTCTAATAGCCAACGAGGAAACGTTTTGCTATGTAAACGAGAATGAATTCTTTCCAAAAGAGTGACTAGAGATCACTTGTTCAACATCGAGATGTAGACTATCTAGCCATATTCTTTTGTTATTTAGCGTTCTATTCGTTAATGATGTTCGATGCTTCGTGCCTAGATTATTATCGCCATGATTTCACGATAAATCAAAGGCAGAAAGCATTTTAGGGATACGAACCGCTATAAATGTCATCAACTCTTGGTGTACCGGTGGATGGCTTGGGAAAGGACGACGAGTCGAGAGGAAATGGACATGTGAGATAATGTAATTCACTAGTAGTACTATATTCCTCTAGAGCGCTTTCACAAAATCACAACTCAATTAGCCCGAAAATTTTTTTTACTCCAGCTGCTTTGCTGTTTTATTTCGATTATTTGAGAATCTTTTGAACGTAAGAGTGTTTTTGTTAAGATCGCTGTACCGGAAAGCTCGTTACAACGACAGAGTTTCATTCGACGGTCGCGTTCTTCTCCAGGTGTGGATATGAAGGTCGCGCACGAGGACAGAGGCCTCGGTTCAAGAGTCGGTTGCCTTTTGGGTCTTTTTTCTATGTGGATTTCGACCTGCTAAAATTGCACGATTTTACTCTTCTGCGAAATTCGATATTGGCTTTTTCTGCACTTTCAAAGATAGAAATTCTTCCAACCATGAAGATGACCACAATTTTTTAAAATTCCGTCCAAGGGACGTTCTTAAGGTCTCCTCTGACTTGAAATTCGAAAAAATTGCACACCTGATTTTCTGCTTTTCCTTCTTTTAACTATGCGCGAATGAGAGGAAAACTTTCAATTCAAACTTGACACTTGACACTTGAACGGCTCGTCCTCACTGGTTGTGCGGGCCCCAGCATAATCACCATTTACCGGACATTTGATGGCTAAGCCACTGTGGTTCCCTGGAATCCCGAGGTCAGCCTGGCCAAAGTCTGCCCCAGGTCTTCACCACCACGGGCAGTCGCAGCCCTTGTGGATCAGAGGGAGATTTGCCACCACGCGACTTTGATACCAGAACGGTGATGGATCCTAGTATTGGTTTACTCTTAGCTAGGCTTCCTGATGGAAACGCCGGACTCCTTCTCAGCTTGGGAGGCCCTGCCGGGCGGACGAATCCCTCCGCTGTACATCGCAGTCCGACACCCAGGAAGACCTCCCAGCCGCGATGAGGCGGCAAACCGTTGGGAGGGTAATTCAAACTAGTTCATCTCAAATTCGATGTCGGCTTAACCGGCATAGAAACTCTTGAGAGAGGAACACCCAAAAATTTTGTGCGAAGCTGCTTCTCAGATTTATCCTTCAAGAAAAAAACCTTCACTTGGAATTTTGGCTAACGAAGCAACGAACCGAAAAATAGCCAGAGTTCAATAAAAGAAGAAAGTGAAACATTTTAATAAAGTTTTTCTGATTGCTGAGAAAGAAAAGAGCTGAAAATGGATTCGGTGCAGGTGCGACATCTTCACAGTATGGAGAGCGTTGTAAAACTATTCACCAAGGTCAGTTCTTCAGTTGTGGATTGTCTGTGCTGTGCTTGTTTTGTCGCAGGTGTTCGTCTCTCGCAAGGCTTTTTTCGTTTTGTGTGTTTAACCGCCTTCGATGAATTTTACTTGATTGCATTTTTCTGTGCGAATACAATCACAATACCGCCACGGTTTCAGAGCAGTAGAAGAAGTCACACCTCTAAGGAACAAGAACCCTGGCCTACGCTCGATGCTCTACGGCCTTGATCAGAAGCTGTAAGTCCTCTATGAAAAAAATTCCCGAAAATCTCGCCAAAACAACTTTCATTTTCTTTAGTGAACGAGAAGAGGCTGCGATCAAAAAGCGGCAGAAGAAGCAGCACAGTGAGTTGGTTTAATCAAATTTAGAGCTTAGTCAATCAAAAATCTACTGCAAGCTTACACGTCGCCGTTCTCTTTCTCGTCCTTATCATTATTATTACCATTACTGTTGACAGCTCCTTTGATTATCATCTGTGATCAATTATAATTCTAAGTAAAAAACATTGCTGGGATATTTGCAAAACTCCGAGTGGTGTGGTGGTGATCGCGCTAGCCCCCCGGAATGGTTATTGCACGTTCGTTCCCCACCGCATACACCTGCGGTCCGGAGTTTTGGAAACATCTCAGCATCGTTGTGGTTGTACCACACACAATACCCTCCCGTGAAAAATTGTAACAGGCAGTAAATGAAAAAAAGATATTAAAAATTTTGTGTTTTGCTACATCGACACTTAACAAAAAAGCCATAATGAAGTGTGGCCAAGAAAGGAACTGCAAGAAGAACTAATTGAGAGATAAATTCTACGTAACAAAGTTAGCAGCACTTGAATTTCTAGAACTTCTTCAGCCTTCGAGTAACTAACAGTCACGTTTTCGCCAATCTTCCACTGAGTACAACTGTTCCATTGTGTTCTCAAATGCCATAAAGCTCCTCACAAGTCCTGATTCACATATGCCCACATGGCTTAGACTTTCATCCGGAACATTTTAAAACGTGATACTCATCGTCGCAGGACTCCGTACAGGTTTCCTATTTCTTGTTAAATCGGCCAATTCTATTGTTTGCTCTGCTACCGTGATGAGATGGTAATTTTTTGACATCAAGTATTGTTGTACAGCGACACGTTCAACCAGATCCAACCTGCTTACAATTTGGAGACCTCCATCTGGACTTCAACTTAAGATTAGTCTTGTACCAGAAACAGTCACCCTCACGAAAGAAATAACCCCGAGCTCAAGATAAAAACCTGATTGACAAGTTCTTATTCTGGAGTAAATTTCGCCTGAAGAATAAAATACCGTTGAACGAAAGCAGTACTGTATTATTTCGTGACTAAGGCTTTAACCTCAATAGTTGCATCTATTCTATCCATGCTGTTTTATCACACTTTTCATCGAGTTGCTTCTTTCTGTAGTTTCTCTGTCCTATTCAAAGTGAAATTGAAGAGGTTGCGAGTTTCCGTATTCATTTAGAAATTTAAACGAGTTCTTTCGAACAGAATTTGTCACTCTAAGATTTAAGGGAAGTACAGCGCAGGTGAATGTGGGTGATATCCAGCACGCACTTGGTCGTTGGTTCTATCCTTCGCTGCGGGCAAGTGAAGGCCGCTATAATTTTGAGGTTGACAAATTTGTATTAAAGTTGGCGGGGAGGGAGAAGAACACTAATTTCCGACATTATTAGGCTTCCACTAGTCATAATACAGATGAAAGGTGCAGTCATTTATCTTTGCGATGTTTTTCCCCTTGAACGGCAAGGTGGTTTTTCGAAAAGGCGCTCTCTACTAACGGAGCACCGGAGTAGTTGAAAACATTGTAGACCTGTATAAGCAACCTCGCTCTATTGCAGTATTTACTTTTTATGAGATATTCTTCTACTTTTAATTTTTCTTAGAGCTAGTGTTCTAACAAAATTGAAAATGGGACATAAATTCGTGAAAGTTCCATTCTGGCAAGGTAGCCGCGAAGACGAGCTATGCATTAGAGATCACAAGTTTTGTGCTGGATCATATACGGCTTGTTCAATTTCCTTAGTGTTCGAAGTACGAGCCTCAATGGAGAAAAACACTAATAGTAGGTATCGTGGAAACGAGAAAACTAGGATTTCATCCTCGTAAAACTAGAGAGCTGGTGTCTTATTTTCTAGGATTTGAATCACGAGCTGCGATATTTCGGTTTAAAGATGAAAATGGACATTGTTTCATGTCATGTGACTTTCCTATAGGTCACGTCGTCGCTTAGTTGTTGAAAGATTCCATCCCTAACAAACAAACAGATCGACCTCGAGCGATTTATCATTTATCTTTCGAGGCTTAACTCTTTCGCGAGGAAGCTAGTTTCTCGATAGCTAATGATAATTTCTCGATCACTACAGTATTTTAGTAGTTAAGAAGTTTATAGATTTACAGAAGAGATTTATTTATCGACCTCGTTTTAGCTTATCAATGAAAGAATAGATAAAAAGAGAATTTCCTAGATTATTTGCATGCTACCTGCTAAGACTACTATATGCACAGATGAAGACTAAAGGATAAATAAAGAATAAAGTTCTTGGCGTTGATCAATTTCTGAGGGATGGGCCATGAATTCGACTTCATGAGGCATCGTTGGAGGTGACTGATTGTATATCTGGCCTTTACAATGATCGTGGTGGCCTATCGATGTATCCAGACAGTAGCGCTGTGCTCCCAGACAAGTCTGGTACCAATTTGCAGGCCCCGGAGGGATGGAAGGGCTTTGTGGACCATGGGCGCGGGGATCGACTTTCACAAGTGTGTTGCAGAGCGCCTCCGACCACTGCGCTACACGCGCTTCCTTCAGGATGGAGACTGAATCTATAATAACATAATAAGTTGGTTTTGAAAATGGTTCCGTAGTCATCGAGCTCTTAAATGCTACATATCACAGTTTAAAAATAGCGGGAAATTGAATGCCGCAAACATACTTGAGTGTAATTCTTTTATGAACAACCATGTGCACTTTAGCACAATTTCCACTGAAGGGATATTTTATAGGTCATGCTTAAATCCTTTCCATGGAGTCTCAGGCGTGCCAGATGTTAAAGTGTTCCTCAGTCCTTCGGTAATTGTTAGCTTCGTGACTAGGCGGGAATTCTGTCGCCTTTTCTCTTGATTTGTTTCAGTACATCGGTGCAGGCGTAGGTTTTCTACGAATGCGTGGAAATTTCGAAGTGCTTCTCAGATCGACCACCTTACCTGTGGATGAGCAAACCTGTTGCACACCTAGTTCGATCACACGAAGACCCGCCGTCTCACCACTGTGAGGTGATAAACTCGATAAAGTGGAGTTTCAAATAAACCTCTAATATTTTAAGAAGTGACTTTCCTTTAACCTAAGCATCACTAATCACCATGCGTTTTTCCATTGATAAGGTAATACGAAGTTTATAAAACACTTTTTTCTGCAAACGTTTCGGGGCCATCGTTTCTTTAGAACGGGATTGATCTCAGTCGATTGTCCACAGGAGTTCCTTCTTCCGTTGTGGACCTTTGAGCTCTTATCGAGTCGAATACTCGTATACAATGGAGTATTGCCGAATTAGGTTTCTTCATTCAGGCAGTAACCAAGAGAGACGTTAGCTGAACAAAGTTTTTTCACCAACCTCGGATTAGCTTGATATTGAAACGAAAACCTCCAATAGTTCCAACGCTGAGAAATATGGAAGATGAAAGTAGTGCTGTTAGTTTTTTATGAGCAGACAATCATTTCTAATGGAGTTCTGGTTCAGGCAAAGAAAGTAACTGCATATGGCTTCCTATTAAAATCAGTGTAATTGCTAGACTATTTGGCGCTGTCTTAGCTTCACCCAAAATAAACCTCAGTTTTTATGCTTATCTTTGCCAGTCGATAAGATTATAATAAGACAGAAGGCCAAAATCATAATTTATTGCAATGTCCTAGCTTTTTATTGCTTAAGTGATGGAGATATGGAAATTTTTTTCGGTTGTCACGCTGAAGAAATTTGTCTCTTCTAGTAGCGATGTAGTTGAGAAATGATATATTTTCGGAAAAAATGGGTCCACGTGACTGAATGAGACCCGTACGCAGAGCGATCATATCTGGCTTAGGAACGTTGTCTGAGAACCAGTGCTTGGTATAAAATTCTTTACTCGACGTCCTGCATTGACTTGAGGTCTTTCTCAATCACACCGATGATTAGGCGACTCTATATTACCTCTGAATTTTCTCTTCATTCTTAATTGAAACTCCATTCTTAGTGAAACCTTAAATTTTCCGTGTTTGTCATCGAAATCTCTCATTTGAGCTTTAAACTGTGCTTAGACACTTTCGCTGAGATCGGGTCAAGAACAAATATTGTACCGAGATTTGACGTCATTGAGTTACCTGCCATGTTCCACCAATTTCGTTATCTCAGCCAACACCACATCATATCATCCCCTCTCCAGTGTTGCCCACCGTTCCTCAAATAGTATAAAGCTTATCGAAGAGGCAGGCCAAAGGTTCTTCCTAGCCGATTAGGGATCTTACCACAAAACAAGGGACGCGATGTCTCACCTATTGCTTCCATCTCACAGCTGCCTAAACTGTGTTGGAAATAGCTGTGTCGCGTGTGAAAAGCCTTCATAGAGACGGAAAGCCGGAGATTTTTCAAGACGTTTATATGTATGAGTGACGATTCCTTTTAGCTTTGATAAGGATTGCTCCATTTTCATAGACAGTATTTCTGAAATCTCTTCCCCGATGTTCATCTTGTACTTTCGACGTTGAGTCTGTTCAGTCCGTCAACTGTTTCGAGAGCAGATGGCAAGAGACAACAACGGAAAAAGCCGAAACGCAAATACAAATAATCGAAGATTAGATCGTGCCGTGTCGTCGTTAAGCTTTTTTCTCATAATCAAGTGAGCCTGTGACGTAGTCAGGAGTTGTCATCGGCAAAAAACTATGCGTTTCGTGTTTTGTTTTCTAAGGATCCGAAAAAAGCCCTTATATTTGCAATAAGTGTTTGCAGTAATTGAATGAGATTTGAGGACTTCTCGATGTCATCGATTTGGTGAGGATGGGATAAAAATCACATTTCTAATGATCGTTTTCAAATCGGCAACAAGCGCAAGTCGTGCATTCGCTTAACTTACATTCCTTGACGTACAAGTGTTACGCTCTCAGTTCGAATATTCATAGCTAAGTGTTGCAAACTGCGGGTGATCTTTCTATCTAAATAATACTGTAAGAACTATCTGGTTGGGGAGATGATAAATTTTTGACGAGCTTAATAGCTGCTTTCCATCTGCGCAGTTCCGTATCCACTTAGCTCACCACTTTCATTACAAGCCTGGTTTATGATGGATGTCGCCTGTGTAATGTTAGCTTCCATCTCGATTCGCAATCTTCTCACAGAAAGCTTTTTTTTGAGCTGGATTTTCTGGTTTATTTACAGCGCTATCTTTTTCTGTCTTCAACTGCTCCACTATCGCTTGAAAATATGGCGATCTCATCAGCAATTGTTGCTGGTTTGAGAAGGACCTTCTATCAGTCCATGTACGGATTCCACTCGAATAAAAGATTTACTATTCACTTCAGAGTGGAGTGGAAAGCTATCAGTGGAAGAGATCTTCTTTACTCTCCATTGTCTTCAGAAGGTAGCCCCGTAGAATTGTCGAGAAGCACTGCCAAGTTAGCGATGAATAATGAGTGGCTTAAGAACGACATGGGGGTTTATTAAGTGGAATAATGTACATCATGTAAAGTAGACTCATAAATCAACCTAGTCGGTACATTATTTAGATCCTTCTGAGTGCATAAAAAATAATGCCCATGAGAAGTCATTTATTGCTGGTGTTTTCGTTTGGTTTGCGTGGAGTACAGAAGTAGCGGCTTTCAGCTCGCGTTAAAGCTCTGGCTTTATTCTATGAAGAAACTAAAAATGATCTTTCTTCTTCGATATTGCTGTGTTCTGAAAAAACTGTTTTAGAATGGAAGAGCTTCGCATGACTTGGTTCCAGCTCGTAGTTTTATTCTGTCTCAGTCAATCTCATTTCATCATGTCTTTTTTTCCGAACATTTTCTTTATAGCCTTCAGTATATAAACTTCGTTCCAGTTGGTTTTGTTTTACACTCAAATTTCTGCATTGGGGAAATGGTTTGATGGTGCGAAAGGTTGGTGTAGAATTTCCAGCTGAACGGATGGAAGTATATTCTGCACAGACTTAGAATCTCTTAACGAGTAAATCCTAGTCGTCTGACGATTCTCCCTAGTTATACAGCAATGGATTCACCTCTGTCTAAAATGTTCTCGCGTTTCATTATCTCATTTTTTCTTCATTTCATTTTGGACAATGACAGGAGTTTTCGGAGCGTGAGGGAAAATCAGAGCCTTCTTGCTCTAGAAAATTTGTTCCTCTATAGAACGAAAGTAATATTTAGATCTCTAGTGGGCACTATCTTCTGTTTGTAAGGATGTGTTTGATCTCAAAGTTGGTTATTCCATTGGAGAATTCGATAACTCCTAATGCAGTTTTTGGTTTCGCCGGCGTTCCTTGCGTTGAAGTCATTTTGTAAGTCTAAATGCTAGACAACGAGCACCTACATGAAAGCAACCAGCACCGTCTCTATTCGTTTAGTCACCGACGGTGTGATCACACAAGAGTTTACGTGATCTACTGCCAATGCGATGATAGTGAAGGCAATCGGTCTAAGTTGATTTCGAAACGATAATTTCGGATCTTTGTTGTCAAATTCATTACGTTTTATCCACTCGTCCCAGGATGACATTCGCTGTGCTAATATCATATCATGCTAAGGTGTAGTATGGGGCACGTGTAGCGCAGTGGTCGGAGGCGCCCTGCAACACACACGTGGAATCGATACCAGCGCCCATGGCCCACCAAGCCTTCCATCCCTGCGAGGTCGGCAAATTGGTACCAGACTTGTCTGAAAGGATAGCAACACTGGCTCATTACTTCGTTAGGCCACCGCGAGTCATTGTAAAGCCCGATATGCATTCAATCACTTCCAAACAATGTTTAATGAAGTCGCATGCATGGCGCATCCCTCAAGAATTGGTCGAGCTTTATCCTTTTTATTATTTAAGGTGTAGTATATTATAGAGCAGTATTTGAAAGCGAGCCTGAAACAGCTAATTAGTTTAAGCTCGTAGGCGATGTCTGTTCATTAAATTCGTCGTCGTCCGAGGTCGAGATGATTATTTTGCGAGGAAATTTCGCGGTGTGAAAGGGCAGTCTGTTTTGGTCAACTGCTAGAATGAATTAATCCGACGACGTTGGCGGATTTGTTCTCTTCTTCAGAGCTCTAGATTACTCAAGTACGACGATTTCTATTTGCATCTGGCACAATGCCGTGAACAATTCTCAGTTTATCCTATGCAATTTCATGCCTAGACCTATTCAAGCAGCGCTGTCAAGGTCGAAGTATGCTGGAGCGACGGTGCTTTATACCAGAAACTGGCATTCAGTGAAGGTGATTCTGACTTCCTGCATTCTTTTTATGATGCCTATTATCTGACAAATTTTCAGCGATTATGAGCTCTATGAGGGAAAATCATGAGTTTTAGGTTGCTGTTAGGGCTAACCGTTTATTCTGCTTCGCTTATAGCGTTTCCGGATTTTTTCTTGCACTCAAAGCTCGTCGTCTTCTCATTCGTTCTGAAAGATTTGCCAGTAACTTCCTCATACCACATTCTTGTTTTTATCCCTTTTTGGTTATTGAGAAAATCATCTATTTTTACCCAACTTTTCGAACGCATCGAGATTTTTACGGAGATGGAGGATTTTGCTAGGCGCTCATCGGTTTTTCTAACCTGAAAGCATTCATTCGTCTCAAATTTGAATTCTTCCACTGGTTTTACTACATTTCTTTTGCTGAATATTATCGGTCCACAGAGCACTTCTTAAACTTATTTCGCTACGAAAACCTCTTAGACCTTTGTTTCTGCTGGGTTCGGTGGGAAAATTTGTCAAGAAAAATGTACAAAAACCAGGATAGAGTTGACCCATAGAAATACACCGTGTGACGTTTAGTCTCGCTGGCGTGTATTAGCCATTAGTAATCCCTTCGTTCTGACGTATTCACAACGCTCAATCGGAAGCGTCATCTGCATTGAGTTCGTCCTCAGTCCTTTCATTGCCTCACTTTACTTCTTTCTCACGCCACTTCCATTTCGACATTCTTCAGAAATTTATTTCAGAGTATTGGTTGGCAGTGGGAAACCCATGAATGAGTAATGGTCAACATGTCATTTCATCATCGGGTCATTGAGCAGTTATGACCCGACGGTTGTTCGCTAGGTGTTCTGCGACGTTAGCGCCTCATTCCCTGGTTGTTCCATTGTCGCTGGATTCCGCTGTAGGAGCGATAGGAATCCTATTCTGCTCGCAAAGTCCTATCCAAATAAACGCTTTTCATCCAACAAATTGGCCATTTATTTTTTTTCTAGTGGCTATATATGTCAGCTAACACATTAACACGGCCAATATTGCCTAACAACATTTCAGATGCCCTTTCCGTCCGCTCAGTTCTTATCGCAACCCTTTGGTTGTACTAACGCTTGCGGCGGAAAACCCAAGCCTTGTCCGATTGGTAGAACGACAGTGTCCGGTGAAGCCAAGCCAGATCGCATTGTTACAGAGGAGCAGACGTGCAGTAGTGCTTCAATGCCCGTCAGAATCACTGCTGACAAGGTTTTGAATACTGACGACAAACTTGTGACCACCCTTAAGAGGCCGTTACGCAGCCACACAAACAGTCCTTATATGAAAGCACGAGACACAACTCAACAGAGTCCGCAGTGTCTGCAAACCGTGGCACATATGGTGCATGTGGATCTGCACCGAACCATGACGATGCGCAAAAGTTTCAGTGACTTTGTCTTGGGATGTGAGTTTCGTCGTTGTTTCTAATATTCTTAGCGTTACAATCTAGTTTATAAAATTTTCGATATTGCCAACTACAGTGCCATGATGACTTGTATTGCTCAACTTTTATTAGCGAACCAAAAACTATTTAACTTCATAAACGTCTAGAGACACTCAGCATCAACTTCGAAGTTCAACTCTTTGAACGTGATTGAAGCATTTTGTTATATTTGAACGATAACATACCTTATGAATGACGCCACGGATTTTTCCTTTGTATCAAGTGCCGGAGATCACGAAAACAGCTAAGGTGCATTTGGCCGCACATCCGACCATAATTTTCCTTGGAGGTTGTCGAACTGGTAGAAAATTCCAGATTGCCACCGTTCTGTTTTTCCTTCCTCCTTTACTTCCTTCCCATACTATATATCAATGATTCTCACACAATAGCAAGTAGTAAAAAGAGCATTTGTTTTATTTTACCTATCTAACTGACCACAAAATATCATTATTTAAGAAGGCGAAACCCGCCAAACGTCAGCCTTACCGTAATAAAGAAGAACAAAGGGAGCGCCCCGTATTTGCTCAACAAGAATATAGAGAATCACTTGATCAATGCCAAAGTTAGAGTCGGTCTTGGGAATTATCATGTTCTCCATTTTTTTATTTATATATTCTTCCAAACGTGTTTTTTACTTTCTTTTTTATTTCCCACTTCAGCGGAGCAAGGATATCTTCCACGGCTCCGTACTGTGAAGAATAATAGGAGCTCATCCCCTTGTTACAGTTTTCCGTGCTAAAAATCCGACTTTTGTATGGGGAATGAGCAAACTAAATACATCCAGCATTCACTACGGTTCTTTAAAAAAAACTTAATCGAAGATGGCGAAAACTTCCATCATGTTCACAAAGGCTGCCATTGTCTGTTGTGACGTCACGACTTCTTGAATGCGCGCTTACACAGCCTTTTCGCGACTTTAGTGAAAAGAAAAAAAGCCGTCCATCCATTCTCCTATTAGAGTTGCTCTGTGGAATACTAGAGAAATAGAACGTTGTTCGAAGCTGGGCGATTCATCGTGTCCTCGGTGTGCTTATTGACATTCTTCCAACCTATGGGTAATCTTTTACAAATTGCTAGATTTTTTTTGTTCATTCATTGCTATCATTCTTGAACACAAAGCTGCCTAGAACTGTGCCTTCAATGAGGACGGCTTCTGATTTTTTTGTGTTCAGATTTCAAACTCACTTCGTTACACGACTTCTACCTGCAGCTGCCGGTGGAATAAGTGATCTCCTTGTTTTGTCTTCAATTTACCACTTGATGAAATGAAACAGTGGAGGCACTGGTGTGCCTTTGTTTTTCTTCGCTACCGTCCCCCCAAATAACTAACTGCTTTATCGCTGTCGAGAACTTTTTCCGGAGCTGCTCGATTTTTGTCATTCAAGTGCCAAGTTTTTTCTCATGCATGCTCAGTGTGAATTCTTATGGATGTGCGAAATGATTCGTTACAGACCACATGGATCTTCTTATAACTTTGGCCTGTTTAGTACGCATTCCGAGCTTCAGTGAAAGTTGGTCTTTCGAGTGTTTTACACTTCACAATAGCCTTGTGCTTTTAAACAGTTTTTTCGGCTAATCTGATAGTCGAGAATGCAAAGAAACGTGTTCTTTTCTGATTGTTTAAATTTTTTCTAGTTTCTCCTCTCATTGTCGATGGGAATTCTGACTCTTCTTGGATATAAGAATGCAGCTAAGACATATGAAATATTGCCCTGCAGAGAATGGTCTCAAGTACAGCATGCAGTGGAGCAAAGAAATGTCCCGTTCGTATATCTTCTCATTCACGGCCTATCCAAGCGAATCCCCCTATTCTCTCGTAGTTAGTCAACAAGTAGCACAGTGAGTATGTAAAGCGTGAACTGCTAACCCGCAAATTGGCGGGAAAGTTCCTTTAAGCCACCGATCTGCCCAAAATTACACTGTACTAGTCAGCGAGAGTGTAATTCCAATAGGAAAGAACGATTGTGACCAAGTGAAGCTGGTCAGCACTGAGAGGCTTCTGTTAATCTATTTAATGCTTCTAAAGTATTCCCAGCTAAGCTAGCTAAAAAAATCGAGTTCAAAGTCGCTTTAAGAAGATTTATGGCTCTAATTGTGCCAGTTAGTGAGCACGTGCAGCGCGATGGTTAGAGCTCCCCTGAAAGACACACGAAGTCGTTGGTTCAACTCCACAAGATGTCAAGCCTTTCATCACTCTGGAGGCGCAAAATTGGCACCAGACTGGTCTGCGAGGATACCAGCACTGAATTCGTGCATCGATAGGTGGCCGTGTGCCATTGTTTAAACTAAATATGCGTTCAATCATCTCTGACGATGCTTGACGTCGAATGCATGACACATCTTTCAGGGATTGGTCAACGCCGAAAGTTTTAACCCCTACCCTGTTTAATTGTGTTGATTATTCAAACCCTCTGAGGCATTGTATCGTGAATCTAAGGCTTCTTCCAGCAGATCATGAACTGTTGATTTGCCAGCTTTGTACTGTAGGTACGCTGTCATACATTCTTTGTAAACAAATTCGCTGAGCACCGAATTCATCATGTTGTTTGGTTTTTTCCAATATGATAATATTCCCTGGTGAAAACCAATTCTGTCGTTCAGCAATAAAATGCGGAATTAATCGAAAAACTAAGAAGGAAATTAGAAGTCAAAACGAAGGAGACAAGCGGTCACATTTATGATGGAACTTCTTTTCATTCTGATTTTTAGAATGATTCTTACTTACACCTTTATCCTTCACAATCTCGAAATAGCCCTAAAAACAAAAAATTAGAGCTAATACATCTGCACGTGTGTTCTTACGAACTGCCCTTTTTTAGCCGACGCAAGGTTAGTGTAGATGTTCTTATTGTTGTTGACGGAGCCAATAAAACTCGACGGAACCTCATTTTTTTCTGTTTTGTAATTATCTTGATTGGTTTCGTTTATTGTTAAGCAGCATAAAGTGTGCACTGGGAGGGAAAAAAAAGTGCAAATGGGTGTTTTCGTGTTATAAGCTTACTTTAGAAAATCTTCTGCGCATGGTTCTTCCCAGATAACAGATTTATACGAAAATTTTCCTATCACTGTTCTTACGACGTACGAAGAAAATTCCGGCTTCTTACGCTATAACTGCTCTCACCGGGGAAGGTACTCCTCTTGGAAAACTCCAGATATTTTAGCGGTATTCTTACCCGCGAGGTGCTTTACTGGGTTTCAAATGCCGCATATATATATATATATATATATATATATATATATATATATAGTAGAGGAAATAATTCCTTCTTAGCCGATGCTTCGGGTCGAGCTCCACGCCTGAGTGGCCTAATGTGAAACGCATCCGCCTTCCACTAGTTTCAATGGGGTTCGCGAAAACATAAAGCCATTCTGCTCTGTTCTCTCTGAGCTTCTGCAATTTCCAGCAATCTCAATGGATGTGCCGGACCTTTTCATGTGGATTTGATTCTCATGGCGATAATGTTACCATTTGATGGATCGAATTTAATCTTCTTTTGGCAACGTATTTATCAATCTGGGAGTCGAAATGTCACAGCATCGCTCGCTTTCACCGTCGTCGTTGTGTCTTAAGACCATTATATACATATATGTGCCTGAGGAGCTATCTTTCTTCACCATCTGCGTAATGCTTTGCAATTCTGGTGCTTTTTTTCATCTTCCTCCTGGGAATCCTCCGCTAAAATATCGTGTCTCAAAGTTATGTTGGAGATTAAGCACTATTTTCATCATCCTTAAGAAATTCAATAATCACTGAATTTAGATTTCTTTAAAAAGACTTAGAAACACAGAGTCAACGTTTACTCTATGATATCACTACAAATGGTGCAAATGATGCAACTGATCTGCAAGTGAATAATACTGACGTGATTCGTTAGTTGGTGTGGGGATAGCGCACTGGTTAGTGATGCCGTCGATCAGGAAGCAACGACGCTAGTTGAGTTGATCCAACTCCCAACACTCTCCTCCAATCCATGTGGGGACGCATTAGCCCGGCTACCTCAAGAGTTCGAGGAATAAGAGGTAATAGTGGAGGATTGTGTGAAGTGAAATAAATAAAAAACGTTTGTTGAAAGGCTAAAGAATAGTGCTTTTGCCGTTGATCAGTCGCTAAGCAATGCGCCATGCATTCGACATCAGAAAGTCATTGAGTCCATGTTTGTTTTACACGATAACTTGCTGTGGCTCACCGATGTATTTAATCAGTGCTGCTATTCTTTCATACAACTTTGACACCAATTTGTCGACGCCGGAGAGATGGAAAGCTTTGCGAGCTTGAGACATGGGATTGAACCAAAGACGACGTGTGTATTGCAGGTTACCTTTAAGGAGCTCATAACACGTGCTATTAGAGCTAAATTAGTATGTTAGTTATTCAGTGGTTTTCTTTTATTGAGAAGAACTGTTATTGATTTCAACACTTCAGACGAACATTTGCTTCGTTTTCACCTTCTGGCAAATCTCAGGCTTCTTCGAAGAATCATTTCCCTGTTTTAGCAGCAAAGTAGCGCAGAGCTAATAGATGCTCCGGGATACACACTAGATCGGTTGTTGATTGAATGGTACCTCCGGGATAACTATCCCTCGTATTTGTCCGGGGTCAAAAAATTGGTACCAGACTTGTTTGAGAGAATACCAGTACTGAATTGATACATCGCTCATCGCTGGGATACTGCATAAATCATTGTGCAGGCTAGATGTGTGTAGTTGTAGTTGTATGTAGCTAATTGATTTTGCTACTTAACTGATTCGTCGTATGAACCACTTCAAGTGCCGGAAACGACGTCTTTTTCTTTTTTCAGTGGTTAAAAGCTCGTCTGCACTTCTCGTACTTCCGCTTGAGAGCTGCTAATGCCAGGCGGGCATTTGTAGTTGGTTACTAGTGTCAAAGCGAAGGAGGTGCTCGATTAAACTCTATCGACTAGCCCGTTTAGTGCATTACTGAGATAGTAGGAAGTTTCTTGTACGTTCATGAGATATCTATGACTACTAATCGTTGAATTTCTATGAGAAGGATGTTGTGGGATGCTGGTAAAAATCATCGGCTCCTTTCTACAAATACAAATGGCTGAAGTCAATTAGTGGTCTTCATGTGGATCTCCTGTAAAAGTTGTGAAGTTTACATAGTATGGTGTAAATAGTTTCTTTTTGTATTGCGAGGACGACCACCTGTCGACCACTGACTTGGATCAATCCGGCTCTGAGGAAGACGGGGACATCGAAACATTAGCCGAGTACACTTTTTCATGAGCATCGTGTTGGCTTAATAACGTAAGAAGTTTTTATTGTGTTTTGTAAAGGATCACATCAGCAGTACGTCTCTAACTGCTCGCGTTCTCTTCCTTTTCGTAATCCAATCGTGTGATTGGAAGAAAGGAAATCAGTTCCGTAGTGCTTGAAGAAATCACTGGATCGTGGTTTTAGGTTACCTGGCATACAATGAATGTAAAGGGAACTGAACTGGCAGATCATACAAAAGTAGGCTTGCCTATATGGTTTTTCTACAAGTTGCTCTTACACTGTTTAGTGCGGTTGGGCTGTACAAAATAAATTACAGTACAAGCCATTTCTGAAGATTCGAATTGGAGTACTTCAAAAGAGAACTACCCCTGAACTGCAACTATTAGGCCATTTTTTTTCAATGTGTAGCATTCTATTTCCTTTTACTGGAAGTGTGCCGTTTCTGGGGAAATCTCCGGAAAAGATATTCTGGAACTTTACAGCCGCTTGCACTTTCTGCTACCATAAGTTGCACGTACTGAAAAAAGAATTTTCTTATCTTCTCGTGGATGTTTCTTTTTTAGAGTCACATAATACTTCTCTAGTAACTCCCTTTTCTGCATTGAATTCCGACTTTTACTCCACTCAGGAAGTTTGGAGAAGTCGATTTGTTCCAAAGGAAAAATCTTTTAGAATTTTCTGTTTTCGTCATTGCACAAGGAAATATTCTGGAATAACTTTTCAAGAAGGCGCTTGTGGCGCAGTGGTCGGAGGCGTCTTGGATCACAAACATGGGATCGATCCCCGCGCCCGTGGCTCACCAAGCCTTCTATCCCTCCGGGTCGGCAAATTGGTAATACCATACTTGTCTGGGAGGGTAGCAGCACTGGCTAGATACATTGGTAAGCGAGTCATTGTAAAAGCCAGATATGCATTCAGTCACCTCCGAACGATGCTTAGTGAAGTCTAATGCATGGCGCGCGCATCCGTCAGGGACTGATCAACGCCGAGAGCTTTATCCTTTATTCTTTAACTTTTTAGGATGGTCACACTCCTTTACGCCAAGCTGTCATTTTAAATTTGAAAATACTTCTGAATGGATTTTCAATCGCTTAAGGGACGTTTTTAGGCGTAGTTTACCAAGTCATTCTTTATTTCATCTGCAACCTTTATTATTTTTCGTCGGACTCAGATTTATTCAAGTGGACTTTTTAGTTTCATGACGACTTTTTTCAAGTCGCATAATAAGTTGTCTGTTATTCTCTATTTCGTATTTCTATGCGTCTAAGCAAACTCAGCTACGTTCAGCGGTTTCCTCTTAGCTATTTCTTCTTGGTGTTGCCTGTGGTGGAAATAAACGACAGCTTTTTATTCGACTAAGATTCTCGAGAACAGATGCTCCATCGCGAGAGGAAAGTACTTCAAAATAAACAACTATAATATTATAAACCGATTTTCATTTAGCTTCGGTGTGGATGATCAATGTACCTTCTTTCATTGATAAGCTAACATGAGGTTGTCACCAAACATTTATTCGGCTAGCGTTTTGACGTCTTTGTCATCATCGGAGCCAGTGATCCGAGTCGATGGTCTACAGTCGTTCATGTTCTCGACGTGGACTCTCCGTAGTCGTACCGAGTCAAATTTTTTCGATGAAGCACCGCTCGAAGGGGGCGACCCCATTCTTCGACTCTAGTCATCGGCTCTGAGAACGAGTCAGAAGTCGAAACGTTAGCCGATTAAATGTTTGGCAGCAACCCCGTGTTAGCTTACCAACGAAAGAAAAAACTATAGGTTCATTTGTCAGAAAATGTTCGCGTATTAATCAGCGCGAATTTTGCTGTCGGACTTACAGCAGTAGCCGATAGTACAGCTACTTTTTGTCAATTTTAGCGCCATTTCTCCAGTGATTATTTCAGTAATAATTATGGGAACAAAGTTTACGAAGCTAACCACTCCGTTGCGGCAGGTCATCTTTCGTCTGAGAGAATGTCGGTTGTTATGTGTCATAGCTTGTTACTCTACACTCCTCGAAAACGCTTCATGTAGAAGTCAAATGAAGTCGGCTGGAAGAAAATATTCGCAAGGAATTTCTCTACCAACGAATTGCCAAAGTCATTGCCTGCCTTCCCACCATTGAAAACAATAAACTGGTAGGATGCTAGAGATCTGCCTACTCCCTACCTGGGCAGATAAAGGCAGGTGATGAGGAGAAGATATGAAGATCCTATCCCATGTACCGAGGTTTACACTTATCTTCTATGTCTTGGTTTGAAAAAAAAGGTTTTCATGATATTACTCCTGATTTGTCCTTCATTGTCATTGTGTGGAACTTGTGAAGGTGTTAATGGAAGGTAATAATGGCGACCGAATGCAGGAGTTTTGACAAGAGTGCAGGGTGAGAATAGAACTCCACCGTCGGGTTCCGAAAAGAGGAACTAAGCCACGGAAAAGAGTTTCTCGGTTGGATGATTCCGGGCCATGTGGATTTGTGACAAAACGGTTGACGTGGAAGACCTGGAAGACCTAGTTCTCCTTTGCAGTAGCCGTACCCATCATAAAGTTCATCACGTGTCAATGAGAAAAACAAGGAACGCGATATTATTTGCTAGATTCTCGAAGCTCGTCGCGAATCCGTGAGCAATAAATCGACAGCAAACGTTTATTTGGTTGTCATGACCATATGATTCTAAGAGCTTTCGTCATATTGAAGTGCAAAATCAGTCCACTATCAGTCAACACTGCTTCTTGCAAATAATTTTGCGAAAATGCTATAACAACTCTTCTAGGTAGTGGTTGTGTGTCTGGCTTACCTTCGGTTGTGATGAGAAATGGAGAGTAATCGCTGAATCGATGACTTGACGACAAGTTTAGCGATGCAAGAATTAGGCGATTCGATGACGGTGACTGACGACGAGCTGGTGACACAGGGACAGCACGCTTCTGCACGTTACTCGCGCGACAGGCGTGTGTGCGTGATGTACTGCCGGACTGGAGGGAGTGAGGAGCGAGGGCCGAGGAGCGGCTACGCCCGCCCCGGGCGGCGACGATCCGCACATTGATCTGATCGCTGGCGCCGCCGCCGTCGATCAACCTACGCCCCGCTTAGAGAAGCCTTTGCTGTGGACGTCGTTCCCAATGCAAATGATGGTCCACTAACCGCTCTACGCGCTGGCTCCGAGCGGCGTCGCATTGACGGCGCCGGTGCCATGGAATATCTTTCAGTTCCTGAAAGTCCACCAGTCGTACATAGAAGACGTGATTTGGACGGCCGGCGTATGTGGAACGATCTGCGCAATAAGAGTGTCTCTGAGCTCAGCCTAGTATTCGACATGTTCTGCGGCTCGAGTCCTTCTTCCAGCCAGAACATCCACCCCGATCGAGCTTGTCTTTCTACAGGCAATTTGCAAACGTCGTCGAAGAAAAATCGGCGCCGAATGAGAGTCCATCACACTTGGAAAGCACTCTCTGCTTCAAATCTTGCCAGGCAGTATGTCTTAGGTGAGAACACGTTCTTGTCAAACGCTATCACTTTACCTGCCCTTTTTTTCTTCTATTTCTATTATATGAAATGGTGCTCATTAATATTTTGCAGGATAGATTGAGAGAAAATTAAATGTGGGTTTTTTGTGTTAAGAATCCCTCGAAGACTTGGCTTTCGTCGAATACCCAGCGGTCTCGTTTCAACGCATTTCGCAAGCACAGCGATATTAGTCTTGCTTATTGTCATTTTATCCCTCTTTACTGACTTTTACATAGTGAAATAGTTACATCTCTTGAGAGTATTGCGTATCTGATAGCGTGTTACAATGTTTTTCCAGTGGATCGGATTTCCGCCACTACTAGACGGTCTTGAGAAGGTAAAAATAAAAGTAAAAAACGTTTGATGTTAACGTGGATATTCCGTTACTATATATTCCATTTCGTCTTAATCAGCTCTGTCTTTATTGTCTTCAACTAGAGGAAGCGTTGTTTTTTCTATGAAAACAAGTCCATGTCACTTATTGCAGTATAGCAGGATGACCTAGAACAAAAACGAATGCTAGCATAAGGGCTGAAGAAATACGTGTGACCCAATTGCCTAATCCTGAATCCGTTCGATTCATGCTCTTCTTCATTGATTCCACTCAGAAATCGATTATCTGTTCGTATGGCAAAGCAATCTATCTGGACAGATGACACTGCTGTTGTGAGAGAGAACTGCACAGACGGCGACCACTCGGAGAGGCTCGAGGTCGGGCGCTTTCCAGAGGCGAGAAGCACCGCCGACAGAGAAGTGATTGGCGGCACGGTCGTCCACAATCGACGCCTCCCTCGGCAGATTCTGAGTGCAGAGGTTGGCTGAGGTGCTGGAAAAGCACTACTACGGCTTTCATTCACTAAACACTGATCAGTTTTGCACGCAGTTGACCCGACGTGTCACTGTTAGGTGCTAAACCATCTGTCAAGAACTAGAATTGATAACGGAAGGTTTAATGGTGGTTAATATTTCATGAAAATTATAATCTTTGGTTTCCAAACCTTTCACTATATCGCATCGCTCCGTGGGGAAATTTCTAAGGTTGCTATGAAATTTCGAAGCCGTGTAAACTTTGAAGCTTTTTTTCATTTAAATACAAATGAAAAGGGGTTTTTGAACAGGAATTTAGAAGTAGGCTTAATGTTCGACAAGCTACCTAAGACATCCACTGGAACTGGAGCGCCTCAACTACTTCGTTTTGCAAAAAAAAACGATAGCCCGATGTTTCGATCGTAGATACTACAAATGAGAGAGGTGTTCAGTTGGCAACATTCATAGACTTCTTAAAGACGTATTTATTAGTTTGGTATTCGCCAACGTATTTAAGGCGGCTTTGGTATACCAAGGCTACCGGGCTCGGATGACCGAAAAGGGTCAGTTGTATCCGCTTACAAATGTGGTCCCTAGCAAAATGTTTTTCCAGCTAGTCAGAGGCAAGCCTCATGCGGGCCCCTTACATCATGTCGTCATAGTACGTGAATATTAATATCCTTTAAAAAGGTTATCAACACTAGTCTTTACTAGTCTTACTGTGCTTTGCGGAAATTGCTCGCAAAACAGTATAGTTTTCATCGATTTAGCTATGAACGGCTGAGCAATGATTTGGGAGAGTTATGCGAATGCAGCGAGCTTTAACTGGTTATAAACAATGTCGCTATTTCGTATTGTCCCATTATCGTGTAAATTTCAGTTCAAGAGGAGAAGGCGATGCAGGCGGTGCCGACAGCGCCTATCGACGCCTCCAAGTTCGTCGCCTATGTGACGGAACGGCGGAAAAAACGAATACTCTTCAAGGGAGAATACTTGGTTGGTTGATCTTTTCCAAGTCACCAATCCTAAGCCAGCGCTGGGATTGTAAAGAAATTTCGGCTTCTTTATCATTCCTTAAAGTTCCGTGGTGCCCTTTAGCGATTGCCTTTTCTCGTAGTGAACTTTCTGTGGACATCAAACCCAGAAACCTTGTCTACTCTCAGTACTAGTATGTGATGCAGAATTTTCTCACCCTGTATTTACATCAATAAGCTGCTTGATTTTTTTTTGGATTTTTTTGTTTTTCTACAATTTTTTTCCTCTAAAGAGTGGTAGAACTTCGTGTGAACGGTTGGAAAGATTCGTAGTTGCTACCTACTCAGAGCTGTTTTTCTTTCTTGCCATAGCAAATTTTTTTGTTCGTTCGTTTTTCCTGTGATAGACCAGACTCGGCTATTCTGCAAAGGATGGCTATTCATGACATTCTATTGTGACATATAAACGTTGTTCTTCTTATTTTGTGGCCTCTTTTCTGAGACGAATCATCGTCATCGTATTTTAACGAGTGTTTTTGACAGGCTGTCTATCCTCTGTCCATCCGAAAACCTCGCTACTGCGGTTCGCATCATTCCATCCAGTAAAATTTTGGGCTCAGCAATCGTTTTTTGACCACTGTACTGGTTAGATTTGATGGGACCAGTGGTTTCTTCACGTGGGCTTCGCAATGTTGGTTCCGCAATAAAAAAAAAGTTATTCGTGGTCCATTCGTTTTCTCTAAAGTCTTCCCGCACCTTTCAATTACTTTTCGACATCACTAAATTACCGTCGATTATTTCGTGAAAACGTATGACACTCTTCAAATTCATATTCCTTTTGCGAGCAGAATTTTTTCAATAATTTCTCAATCGTAATGAGGAAATACTGCCTCTGATTGATCCACGCCCCCATCTCTTCTGTTCTCAGCGTTATTTGTCTAACTTGGGAGGTACTCACCATGTTAGCCACACTTTGTTCCCGCCTTCGTCGATTAGGTAGATGGGATCTATGTTTTTTGAGTTTAGGTTGAGTTTGAGATGAGTTTTATTGGGTGATATATAATCAATGACGTTGTGCTGATTGCATCGACGTGTGAAAACAATTAATTAAAACGTGCTGGTAAACATTATGGGAGGTTTGAGCGATGAGGTACCACCATCACCACCAGCAGATCCTCCTGAACCCCACTAAATCAGTCGCGCATCATGGTCCCGGTCTCCTGAATATTTACACAAAAGTCATTTCAGATGATTAACCGCTCGATAGACACGAATAAATGTCGATGTGAAGTCGGCAGCACGATGAGGGAACGGAACCCCCTACCCGGTAAGCTCCAACAGAACTTTCTACATAGCTCTCTTTTTGTGGCTCAGCATTCCGCAACGCTGGAATGCTCTGCATTTGTTCGAATAAAAAATGCCTGGTATTGCAAGAAAAAAAGCCAATTTTGAATGTTTTCTTAGAATAGACGAATTCTGAACAGTTTTTCGACGAGGTATTTGATTGCACGTATTCGTTTTGTTTGGCCAGCAGTGACAGAGCCAAAATATCTGGCGTGGCAACCATCATTTGTTGAAGAGTAAACGTTTAGAATTGAATGTACTGCTTGCAGGACACACTACCGTACGATTACAATCGTGTGATTCTTCCTCGTTTGTCGTGCGATGAGAACTCGCATTACATCAACGCCAGTTATGTGAACGTAGGTAGAAAAAGAATGTGGTGTAGAGATAAAAACAAACATCAAACATTTCCATATGAGACTTGAATTCAGTGCAATACTCTTCATTAATTTCTCTTCTAATTAGTTTCATCCACCCGTGCCATAAATGTTTGGCACAGTCCCTGTCTCTGAATAGCTTATAGTTTCTTTTCCTTTATCCTGATAGGGCGTGAAATTTTACTACACGAGGGTTGCGAAGTCATCGCATTCAGTAACTTTGCACTGATTTTCACTTCCAGTAGACCGATTTCCATAGTTGTACAACCTAAAAATTAATTTGAATTGATTGTTTAATTAATTTGGAAAAAGAGAAAGGAGAGAACGCCTTCATCTGGTAATAAAGGCCCCATGTAGTAAAGTTCTTAGAGCAGTCCTGCAATACTGGCGTCATCATTTGCTCGATTCTGTCCCGCGACCAACCAACTTCCCACGCCTTTGTAGTCGGCAAGTTGGTTCTTGGTCGGAATGGATGAGTAAAAATAATGACTTGCTGTCGATAGCTTTCCAAAAGTTATTATACAAGCCAGATTTACAAGCAGCTGTACGATTCCACGAATGGAATATAGTGCATCCTATTTTCGAAAGATTGGTAAACGTTGGACACTTTATCCTCTACGCGATCATGGTGCTTTCATCTGCCATCGTTGACATTATGATCGGATGCACAAGGAATAATGGTTTACTGTTTGGTGGAGAAATTGAAATAACAAATGACTCCTGAGCTTAACACCAAAAGTGTTGAGTAACCATTCATTTAGAGTTGGCTGAGGGAAAAAGCATACGTCGTCACGCAAGCGGTTCGTACGAAACCGATGAACGTAGAATTCTGGCGTTTGGTGTGGGAACTCGGTTCGAACTGTATCGTTATGCTCACTAAAGTCTTTGACTTTATGAAGGTCAAGCATTGTTCATTTTATTCTCATTTTCGTTCTTTCATTTTTTTTTCAGTTATTTCGACCAATACGTCTTCTATCTTTTTACTTCTCTACCTTTATGATTGTGGGGATTTAAATGGGTGAAACAGTTCTAAGGGTTAACTGAAAGGGATAAACACATTTGTCGCAAGTAGTTTAAAATTTAAAATACATGGCACTCTCTCAAAATGTGATCAAGGAGGACAGACGGCTTGTACCAAACCAATTTTCCACCAAACTGTCTTGTCTCTTTCTGTACGAAAAAAAGTCGGTCGTGAGCAGTTGTGGTCGTCTTTTTCTTCCCTAGCAGAATTTTTACAATTCACGCGAAGCAATTCTTTTCCGACTTTCTTCCGAAGATATTCTCTGCTCATCCCGTTACTGTCGTTGTGTTAGAGTATTCGCATGATTTGCCGTCATTCTTTGTTTTTTCTGTGATGTCGAAATCCACATGTGGCACAGTGATTAAAATACAATATTCTAATATTTACATAAGAACAAAGGACGAGTTATGAAAGATATCCTGGAAACTCACTTAATTGGATACTTGGATGGCCCGTCCTCACTGGTTGTGCTGGCCCCAGCATAACCTCCATTTTTTCGGAGTTTGGCTAGTTTAGACATTGTTTCCCCTGGAGTCCTGAGGTCAGCCTGGCCAAAGTCTGCCCCAGATCCTGGAAACACTCTTATGAATACAGAAGTAATCTGCTTCCTTCACTTATGAAACAAAAAAATAATTTGGAACATTTTTCCCACTGAAAAAAATACAATGGATCGTATTCTTTGCTTGAAATCTCAGCATTAGAAACGGGAAAAAATATACCACGTGCTTTTTGTTACATGAACCGATATCACATATTTGCACATCCCGATACTTCCATTTAATTTGTCTCCTCGCATCCATCGTCCACAAAGGTCTCAAATCTTTTTAGGTGTGGATTTGGCTGTTGCTTGAGGATTTTTGGTGTTCTTTACGGATTTATGTAGCTGCACAGTGGTGAGACGATGTTCCCTGGAATCCTGAAATACTCGTGCCATGACCTTTCCTGGTCCTCACCACAGCAGTCGTCAACTTTTTGGGACGGATGGGATTCCTATCAAAGAGGTGTGATACCAATTTCTTGTCTCGAAGAAGTGATGGACTTGGTTGGCTTTGGATGCGTTCGAACCGATGTCCTTGCGCTTATTATTGAACAGCATCTCTACCAGTAAACTAACTGAGCCTCTATGCCATGAACATAAAACTTATACGTCTAACAGGGTAATATGCCCTTGTTCCATTTAAATTTTTCTTATCGTTTCCCGTGAACTGTAATAGATAGCTTGCGTTACTAAGTATCTCCTCGTCGATTACAGATTCATTGGTGCCACATTTTTAGATCAACCATCTTGATGTTTTAATTCATCGACATAGCGTGAAGATTGGGAAATACTTAATGGGAAAAAAATGAAGGTGCTTATGAGTCTCCTTCATGAGAGCGATAATGAGCTGGTCAGTTTCAAGGTTGTGTGGTGCGACATTATCTCTGGGACATATTGTGAAACGCGGGATAAATACGGCTGTGTACTCGCTCTGTGATTAACTCAGGCGACTCCACTTCTTCTCCCTCGGATTCACTCATAGCTTTTATACATGTGTGGTCATGCTCATCTATGAATGGGCATGTATTTACGTGGATTGTATCTTCAAAAAATGCGTTCAGTAGAAGTCAACAGGCAGATGCTTAGGTCATAAAAAAAAGCAAAGCTCTTTGCTCTCAACACTGAAAACAATGCTGCTCCACACCTCTATGGTGAGAGCACAGAAGGAACCCCTGGAAACTTTTTCAGGACAGTAAAAAGCAAGTGACTTCAAGCAAAAATCGGTTTTTCGTGTTCTCAAATGACCATTACAAATTGCCCGTCTTTTCTATGACTACACTGAGTGTGAAAGTTCCAAATTTACACTGGAAGAACCGAATAAGCTATTTCGGCGTATGTTTATCCTCCACACTTAAGCTTGGCGAGTTACTATCGTTACGCTGTCGTGAAAAACAAGCCAAGTAAAGAATCTCACAAGCACGGTGTTCTCGTATTCTTGGATCAAGCGGAGCCCACTATCCGAACGAAGATTTCGTTGGTACTCGCTGGAGTCATTCAGGAATTAATGGGATTACGAGTAACACAGGTGATGAAGAAAGCACAACAATTCTCTTTGTTGGTGTACTTTCTGTACAAGAATTGCTTGATTTCTCGAAGTTATCGCTTTGCGTGTCCTTCTGCACGTGCTGTTAGGTTTTCATTAGTAGTGAAATAATTCATCTTTTTGCTAGAGCGAACGCATTCGTCCTCAGAGTTAAATCCACCATGCTGTTCCGCTTACATCAAAGTGCGCCATCTCTGTGGTTCTCTAATTTGTCATTCCCCAAGCATTTTCAGCGGAAAACTATCTTTACAACGTAATAAAAGAAGTTTGTTTAAAAGGAAAAAGAACACTGGCAAGTATTTGCAAAACTCCTGACCGCAGGTGTGTGCAGTGGGGAACGGAAAACGATATTACCCTTTCCGGGGTCTAACGCGCTCACCACCACACCATGCGGATTCTTCGTTTCGCCTGTCTCTCAGCTAGTTCTATCGATAAGTGCCACCAGCAATCATCCGTCAAAGTGATTGATCTGGGGAGCCCAAATCGGCATAGCTCGTTTCCCATCGTAGACACTTACGGTTCGGAGTTTTGCGAATATCTCATCATCACTGTGGTTGTATTTCCGATCACACCGTGGCGTTAGAAATTATGGTAGGCAGCAAATTAGCACTGGCAAGTATTTTTATAGGAATGTCGATAAATGTGTTTTAATAGCATTTTTTAACAGCAACGAAGAACACAACCTTTGAGTCAGTAGACATGATGTTCATCAACCGAATGGTTTAGGTGATGTGTCTACAGTACTGGCCGTTGACACGATTCACATTTGGCGACATCGACGTGGAGACGATCGACACTCACACCTATGCGCACTTTGTAAGTGATCGTTCGCCGATTTCAGTATAGTTTTAGTAAGACACCTTGCGAAAGACGGCTGGGAAGATTAAGCTGTTCCATTGAGGGCCATCTGAGGGATACTAATTCGAGGTTACCAAAGCATATCACTAATCAACCACTAGAACTTCAAAAATCCAAAGTTTCTGGGGAATGCTTTTAAATACACCGTGGTGATTGATTGATTGATACGCCATGCTTTAAAAATGTTTCATTCGTTTACGACGCTTTTTGATCCCTACTGAGATACTCCATGGCAATATGGTTTGGTTTACAAATTCACTGCGACAAGCAATGTGTGCTTGCGTGTGAGCGCCAAATGATGGATCCGTCTATCACAGACTCGGGCCTCCGATCCGAAGTGTCGGATTGCCGAAACAACGAAGGGATTGGCGTTATGGGTGGGAAATAATTCACCGAATGTCTACTACATCTGGCCTCAAAAAATCCCATCACCAGCCACCAGAGTTGTACAAAGTATCTGAAAGTGTTTTGCAAAGTATTTTACAAGTTCGACTTGTTGTCCTCTGAGGAACCTCATTTAATAATTTCATGAAGTTCATTCCTAAGAAGAGCAAAACAGTTACTAAACGCTTCAAATTAGGTGGTTCTATCTCTATAAAACATTAATTTGCTGTCAATAACGGGTTTAAATATTTCATTCTCCAGACCATGATTTTTGCGATCGGATTCAGAATCGAAGTCTTTGCTGCACTGTAGGGACAATCGAGGGATCCAAGTACATTGATGCTGAGATATTTGCGAAACTCAGGGCCACAGGTGTCTGCGCCTGGTGATTGTTGATAGCACCTATAAAACACGGCTGAGAGAAAGGCGAAACGAAGCACCAGGCATGGTGTGGTGGTGAATATGTTTGCACCTAAACGTGTAATAACGAGGTTCGATCCCCACCGCAAACACCTGCAATCCGGGGTTTTGCAAATATCTCAGCGTCAATGTAGATGTATTTCTCTTCGTACCCTGACAAAGAATGGGCAGCAAATGAAAAGTGATCATAAATCGAGGAATCGTTGTAAAATGTGCTTCAAATTTTGTGAGGTCTTGTGAGTTTTTTGAGACGTCTACATTTTGACAGGGATAATGATAGTGATTGACGAGTATTCATGAAATCGGATTCATTCTTCACAGAAACGTTCCAGAGCGTAGCTTTTGTGAAGGAAGGGTACCACTTGTTCGTCTATCCTCTAAGATGGACGGTGCTTGGGCGATATTCCATACAGCTTTCCAGTTATTTCCAATATATGCTATGAGTCGTGTACCTGTTACGAGCTTTGCGGCCATCAAAATGTCGAGGAAATAACGACGAACATTCGGAAACCGATCTACGAACGAAGACATCATCACACATGTTTTATGTAATGAGAGAGGAATTGTTGAAAAACATTGAGTCCGAAACAGTTGAGTCCGAATCAAATTCATAAATGCATGGGATGACAAAGGACAGAAATTATGTGGAATAAGAAGTATCGTATGGACCACCTCTATCAATTGCCATGTTGCCCTTCTTCAAGGTAAATGGGAATTTTGTCCTACTAAAATAACCCCGACTTTTCCCATACTGCAGAGAGTTCTGTTTGCTTATATTTTAGTGGCCGCAACCAATTATTTGTGTTTAGTTTGTCTCTTTTGGGCGCGCGTGGCGTAGTAGTCGCAGGCGTCCTGCAATACATATGAGATCGATCCCCACGCCCCTGGCACATCAAGCCTTCTATCCCCTCTGGAGTCGGCAAACTCGTACCAGACTTGTCTGGGAGGGTAGCAGCAAATCAAACCTCCATGACTGCGCCTGTATCTAAAAGCGCAAGTAAAATATCCACAAAATATCACCTAAAAAGTGAAGGACTAAATGTAAGAGATCCCAGGATCGACTTTCTGTTAAACCCGGCATTGGATTATAAAATCGTCGTTTTCTTTCTCAACAATCGCGAAGTTGTTAAACAGCATACGTTTACTTCCATACAATAACACACATACAATACAACCGTAGCTGACGTTTCATTTGAATGTCCTTCTTCATAACAGCTTTTTCACGTCTTCCACTGAGGAAAAACAGCCGCTGAGAGTCGCATATGGTTGACGGGTCGTCAGTCGTGGAACGTATGCTGTTTAACAACTTCGCGGTTACTAAATTTAAGATTGAAAATGTTTGGTAGGCTAATTTTTAAGCCGACCGTTGCTTAATCTCGGTAGTAATGGACAACACCTTCTTGGATTGTTAAGCTAGTACGAAGTTGGTAAAATCTATTTACTATCAGAAACAAATCCATTTTTCAGTCTCGTGCTAATTTGGTAGCCCGAGAAATTGGTTAGTAAGACGTTTTTTTCACGTAATCGTCTTCGGAACCTGATATTTCTAATGGGTCATACGGAAATGAACTTTATTAGCATTAAAATTCGACCTCAGCAGCTCAGCCGCTTTCATGCAAAGTCGATTCCTACTCCGAATGATGATTGCTCTGATGTTGTTCAAACAGACTTTATATTATCTGCGGTGTATTGCAAGGCAATAATTTTCAGTCAACGTGGAAAAAACGTTTAAAATTTAGCGGAAATAATGTCGATCTCTCATTCTGACTTCGACAATCGCCTAGACTGTTAGGTTTCAACCATGATGTCATTAGAAGTATTTCAATGTCTTACCCAGGGGTAACTAGTCAGTAGATGGCCATTATATTTCTCGCTGGTCACATAAACTTTATTGAATCGGCAAGATTAACAGGAATACCTCTCATCGACTAAGTTCAGAGCTCGAACTCCTCATCAACTGAGTCGACATCAAGTGCTTAAACCTTTAAACGCACTGTACTTGCACTCTTTTGTTAGCTGCACGAGAAGAGGATTCGTTTATTGAATGAACTGTGGTGGATGATGAAACATGGATCCATCAGTCCGTTGTTGAGCGAGGGTAGTAGTATTTGAACTCAGGCTGGCAGCTACTACCCCGCTTCCCATCTCTATCACTGATTTCTATTCGCTGTTTTCCCTATTCTTATGAAACAAGGCTATCCTGCTGTAAAGGTAGTAAAAACATTCTTCCCAGCCTCATAAATCAATCACAATTATTACACTCCAGTTTTTTCACGATAAGTAAAGAGAACTTGAGTCGCTAACAATAACTGGTTTCGAAATATTATAAATGCGAATGTAATGCAAGCAATTTTGTTTGATCTCATTATCAAAGAACAAAGTTGGTGAAATTTGATTCTCAACTCTCTTTCTCCCTCTCTCGATCTCATCCTCCTTCTGTCTCCCCCCTCTTTTTTCCTTTTCAGATCTTCTAGATGTGCAAACTCTTTATATTAAGCTTCCGTGGGATTCTGCTGAGCCTTTTTCACCCATTCCCACTATTTAGAACTCGATCTTTCCTTCGACAGGAGAATTCAGATTGTGGTGTTTATCAATGCAAGCTTTTCTCTGGCAAACCCGGGACAGTCCAAATTTACTTTGACATCGCAATCAACGCATCGGTAGTTGAAATTCGAATGTGGTAGATACGATTTCTCGGTAGTAGGCGAAAAAATAACTCTTCATGCGACAAATGCGTCTTTACGGCAAGGTTTGTGCAACTAAATATGTTTGTATAATGTCACCTTTTCTTTTCTGCCTGCTATACTTTTTTCAGGGCACGATATGATGTGAATTACAACCACAACGATGCTGACACATTTGCAAAACCTGGACCCCAGGGCCAGATCGAATCATGCTTTCCCTTTCCGGGGCATTACACACCGCGTCTGCGTCACGGAGGCCCTTGCTGCGTTTCTCTCCGCAAATAGAAAAAGGATAGAAAACTAGCTTCTGCGTCACGGAGGCCCTTGCTGCGTTTCTTTCAGCAAATAGAAAAAAGGATAGAAAGCTTGGTGAGAGAAACGCATAGCAAAGGCCTCCGTGGCGAAGTGTGTAATGCGCGCCCCGGAAAGGGAAATCGTGGTTCGATCTGGCGCGGGGTCCAAGTTTTGCGAATGTCTCAGCATCGATATGGTTGTATGTTTGTATATTTTGACAATTATGGAAACTTTTACAAGAATCTTTTGAATTCGGTCTAAATGGACCACGGCAATGAAATAACGGCTGAGGAGAAAATATGGGAGATTCCTTTCCGCACCATGAATTTCAATATCGCTTTGTACTTCTATTCTTTATTGTTTGTTGAAGAGTCATTCAATATTGCTTACATGATGAAAAAAGAAGACCAGGTGAACACTTGGTTTTTTATATAGCACTATAACGGTAAAATGAGAAACCAAATGCCAGAAGTTGGACTTGAACTAGAGAGAGTTAAGAAAACCTTCGCTGGCAATCAAGGTATGAGTTTTGACGACGTTGAGCTACGCGGCCATTTCTGCAGATCTGTAATGTTCTGTAGTCAACATGGCTGCTTCAGCTGAGTTCAAGTCGTCCTTCCTTATTCATGGTTTCGGTTTTATTTCACCTTAAACACCGCTGTTGATGGAAATCGGTTTCTATGTTTAGGTGTTCCGTACCTTTCGACTCACACGGCAAACCAGTGATGGCACCGAAACTCGAACCGTTAAACATTTTCACTTTACCGAATGGGAGTTGGACTCTTTTCCTTACATTTCTGCCTTCATCGAATTACGCCGAAGGGTGAGACAGTACGTCGAAAAAATCCCGTCGACGCTCCAATTATCGTTCATTGCAGGTACATGACTTATTCCATCATTCTTTGGATCTTTTTTTCATTTTCTAGAGGCGCTTCTGTCCTTCCATTCTTTCCTTACTCCTTAAGCTGTATTTGTATGGATTTTCATAACCTTGTATGAATAGGCGGCAAAATTGGAACTGAACGAACTTAAGTGATAAAATAGTCTTCACCATAAATTTCCCATGGGAATGACTTTTAAAAAGTCGTTCTGGTGTTTAGTTAATAGAATTCTTTCTACGTAGATCACATAACTTCTTCGCTCAGAACTCTACTCCTTTCTGAAACGAGAATTTTGCTTCCAACACATTTCATATTCCTCCCATATTTCTTTTTAGAACTGATGTGTTGCTTGCGGCTTCTGTTTTGTACTTTTAGTTTCGAGGTTCAGATTTCCTCAGTCTAGAAAACAAAATAATAACAGCTGAGAGAAACGCAGTGCAAGGGCATCCGTGGCGCAATGTGTAATGCGCGAGCCCCCGGGAAAGGGAAATCTTGGTTCGATCTGGTCTGGGGGCCCAAGTTTTGCGAATTTCTCAGGATCGTTGTGGTTGTAATTCACATCATACCCTGCCGTGAAGAATTATGGTTGGCACACAAAATAAAAAGTTAACAAAATAATAATAGTTCCCGTTCGAAGTAAAACAACTATTACGAAGTCCGGAAACCTCTTAGACAAACATTCCCACGTTCCTCAAATCCTCACATCGAACCGTCTCATTATTTATTGCGAGCTGTTTCTTTTTTTGTTTGTTATGCGAACGCGTCTCACGGCTGTTTTTCTTTCTCCATGATTTTGAATGAAATGCTATGCTTAAGCGCCTTTAAATAGATCTAGGGAGATTTCGTTTTCAGTGACTCCGGCTCAAAGACTGAGTGACCAGAAAATATTTCAGTTTCTCTCATTAAATCATGTGTGATGAAGTCCTTGCATCCACTTCATCATTTCACCAATCACCGTGGTTACTGTCGTGTTGACAAGTTCACATCGTAAGTACTACATGTCAGCTGATGGTGTAGAGGAAAAAATATGATTGGTTGTCTTCGTTTATGCACTTTGTGTTTGCTCGTGATAGAATCACCTTCACGGCTGTGTCGAAGCTTAGCCGTTTTCGTCTGCCACTTGGCGGAGACGACCGCACTGCCGCGCGAAGCCATCGCACTGCAACTGGGCGCAGGGCGTTGGATACGCCGCTTCCACGGAGATGTTCAACATCCTGGCGTAGTGCTGCAGCCAGGAGTCCACCTGAAATTAGTCTTTGTTAAACCATTCCTGACGACGTCCAACTTTAATCCTTTACCGACTGGCTGGTATTTTGACAAATAACAACAATTTTTCGATAACTAGAAGGACTCGAGAGGTTGACAGTAAACATGACATGATTGTAGAAGAGACTTTGCTCTGTATCTAGACTATCTAGAGCTCACTCAACTGAAGTGTCCACAGTGTCTAATGGGGCCACCACGTATGGACACTGTACGTCCAAAATGTTGTGAACGGGTTTAATACCAAGCAAAACGGGGATTGGGTTCACTACGTGGAATCATACAACCCGAAAGTTGTGCTCACTTTATTTTATGTTTAAGGCTGCAAATGTCGCCTCATTTAATGGACTCTTTTAGTTCACATAAAAGCAAACGGAATCTGTAGATTGTTTTCAATCAGATAGAAGTTCTTTTTCCATCACATGACAATGGAATCCTGATTTTCTGAAGCCCACGAAATGTATTTTTCACCAGTCTTTTCTTATAGAACCTTGCATTTCGAATCCAGGAATTTCGCAACACCATGCTTTCCCCTATATACCGTTCATTTATGCTCTCTAAGGGAAAATATGGAATCCTAAATTGTATTTTCATTTCTTAACTTTCTAAATTCCAATTCTAATGAAATTTAAAACTGGGGAGATATTTTGTGGAAGTTGAATGCATCCATTAAATGATACAATGAGCTATCACCAATTAGTCTATGAAATTCTCAACTTCACAACTACTGATTTGATGGAGAAGTTATCCTTAGTTGTAGAGAAAGTCGGCAAGCTAGCGATTGCATTAAAAAGATAAAGGATAAAGATCTCGGCGTTTATTAATCCCTCAAGGATGTGTCCCGCATTCAACTTCATTAAGCACTGTTGGAGGTGATTGAATGCATATCTAGCCTTTTCAATAAAAATGACTCACGGTGGTCTACCGATGTATCGAGCAAGTGCTGCTACCTCCCAAGCAAGTCTGGTACCAATTAGCCGACCCTAGAGGGACGGAAGGCTGAAGTTGCAGGGTGCCTCCGACCACTGCGCCAGATGCCCCCCATCCGAAGGAGAGATAAGAAAGAAAACATAGCAGAAGCAATTTCTGCTGTTATCATGAGTTCGACAATAGTTAATGGTATCAAAGATCTCTCTCGATCTCTCATCCAGCCTTAATCCGTGAGATTCCTAAACAAAGGAATTCACACTGTAACACTGACGAAGGAGGAATGATCGAAAACAACCGTAAGATTGATTTCTTTACGGACGTTTTCACATTTCATCCGCGATGGTCTTTGTTGTTCTGCTCGTTAACATTCTCGGCTAGCGTGCGAGGATAGATAGCATGTGTACTGCACGGCACATCCGACCACTGCACTACACGCACCGGCGACGCCTGTGATTGTTTTAGTATAAAGTAATCGGTTAATCGTTTTCCGATTCGTCGACACCGGAGATGGTTATGAGATGTTAGTATTCAGCTTAATCTACTCTACTTTGATATAAAAATCGGAAAACCTCAGTTTTCAAGTCGATATTTCAAATTCCCGAATTGTGCGAACAAGTGCGTTTTCTGGAGTTTAGTGGTTACTAATTGCGAGATTTTTGATTTATCGCTTAACGGCGAAGGCATCATAAGTCCCGTCTGTTATCAGCTTATCAACGGGAGTGAATAATATTTGTATGCCAATTGACAGATGATGTTTCATTGATCAACGACGAAAAGAAAACAGAGTGATTAATTGGTTTCGGTCAACCCGATTAAATTTTTAAATTAGCAGAAATAAGCATCATTTTCACTAAACTATGATTTTTTTCGATGGTGCTGAGATATTTGCAAAACTCCGGACCGCAGTTGTCTGCGGTGGGGAACGAACGCGCTATTGTCCTTTCCGGGGAGTAACGCGTTCACCACCACACCACGCGGGTCCTTCGTTTCGCCTGTCTCTCAGCTAGCTCTATCAATTTCTGCCATCAGCAATCACCCGTTAGCGGGTTTGATCTGGGAGCCCAAATTGGCAATGAACCCAGTTAAGCTGAGGCATTAAAAAAAGAGTAGGCAGTAAATAAAACGTTTAAGATTATGATTTTTTCTTCAGTAGTCGCGTTTCCTGCGTTAATATGGACTAATGGAGGATGGATATGCCGTACCACCGGTTCTCCCTTCCGAAATCCGATATGCCATTTCGTCGGTGAAGAAGTGAACAACCGTAGGTCCGGACAGGATAAGAACTGAACACCTGAAGAACCTTCCACCAGTCATTGTAAACACGCTGGCTCGGCTGTTCACACATTACCTGTCTGGATATGAATATACCACTCAGTGGAAGACCAGCAACACCGTGCTAATGTTCAAAAGGGGTGACTTAGTGACTTCCATGATACAAACTGTCTGTCCTAAACTTCACTCAAGTCGCCCACCCGCCAGAGGATTGGCAGAACACTGCACGAAAACAGACGCCTGAGAAAGCAGAGTTTCGTGATAACAAGACCCATTGAAGTATCACGAGAGTAAAGAAGGCTTTTGACGCAGTGTAGATAGAAGCGGTCACGGAAGACCTGGACAGTCAGGCAGTCTTGCTGAGTATATAAAGATTCTTCGTGAGCTGTATAAAAGTTTCACAACCAAGATATCAACATTCTACAACGACATTAACATCGACGTTAAAAGAGGGTTAGGTAAGGTGAAACCATCTCGCTAAACTTGTTTACCGTCACCCTCGAGAAATCGATGGGAACACTGGAATGGCACATGGAAGTTAAAACCAATTGTCGGCAATTAGACGAGTAGCTGGTAGGAAGTGAGCTTCTGCCTTCATGGCGTCATGCCAGCGCTACACCGCACATGTTTTTTATGACTCAGGAGAGCTTCTAAGGCTTTAATGAAGTGTCTTCGCTCAATTACTATATTCTTATGCTACTATATGCAGCGATTACGATCTATTCAAATCGCCACAGAACATTTTAGATGATTCGTTAGCATCATTTTCGGATCTCTACCCAGGAATTCCCCAAGTTCTACGAGTGAGGGCCATCCACCTGTTCGCAGTGTGTTGCAAAACATGGGATTTACCACTGACTGGTACCAACAGAGTAAAGGATGTAAGGATAAAACGTTCGGAGTTGAGCAATCCCTGGGGGGTGGACTGTGCATTCGTAAATGTTATTGAAATCATATGTGACCCTAAGTGACTTGTGACTTGTGGTTGCCAATAGATATATCAACTCAGTGAGGGAAGAAACATGGCTGAGAAAAAAAGCACAGCAAGAGCCTCGGTAAGTGTGGTAGGTAGCACGTAAACTCCAGGTAAGTGCAACTACGAGTTCGAAACCCACCTGAGATCTGACTTCCGCTGTTATCTTAGCATTCCTGTGTTTGTATTTCACATCGCATCCTGCCATGACCAAAGAATACGCAGTAAGTAAAAGTTACGAGATATTAAGTTAATGCTTTTATCCACAGGTATAGGTCTGTAGTCCACCGATGTAGAGATGGCTCGAAGAGGTCGAAATTAGTTCGCCTAGGCGCGTGGTCGATAAAATGGCCAGCTGTGTGTAGCATATCCCCTAACCAGGACATACACGTAACCCTACTAAGAGGACTTGCAAATAAATAAATGCTTCCAGTCAATGCATTTTCATTCACTAGACGTTTTTTCTCCGGCTGACGTTTACTTTTAACTGCATGTTTGTTGCAGTTTTTCGTTCAACGAGAAATTATTGCCTGTTTCTCAGCCCTATGGCCTGATAAATCTGTCTTATTGTACGTGATGGATGAACTCGCCTGCACACGAGTGAAATCGAGCAGAAAAGCGGCAGCCGATTTCGCTTGGTCGACTGGACAGACTCTGTTGAGGACGAAGTCGGTGCAGATGTGATCGCAAAACAACTGGCGACATCTGGAAGTAAATCAGAAATCTCACGTTTGCGGATTCGTTCCGCGAGAATTGCAACAAGTGCTTCCGGTACCCTTCCCCGCCCACGTCAGGTTCGGTCTTCTAAGAATATCGGTTGCTCTCGAACTTAGGAGGCGGATAACTTCTACGCCTCTTACTTTGATTTGCCACGTTGGCTAGCTAATTGGTTATCGTAAAATTCTTCCGTCTAAAACTTTAAATTCCCACGACCGACTTTCTATTAGCCTCATTATTGATCAAATAATTCCTTATATTCTTGCTGAGCAAACGCGAGGTGTTATTTTATTCTTTATTCAAGAACAAGCTGACGTTTCGGCGGATTTCGCCTTCCTCACAGCCTGGGGAAGGTCAAGTTGACTGCAATCTACACGGCTAACACCTCCATAACCAAACAGAGAAAACGCTGAACCAAGATTTCAATCACATTGAACACAGCTTTGCACACTCACCGCTTTCTATGAGGCTTCCACTGAGTATGTCGCGTGGAGACCAACCGCTCAGAATTCACATGGAATTATACTGTGCCCTCCATCAGAATAACAGGTTTAAATACTGCCCAATATCACGCATGATAACGAGGCATTCCTACCTGCGGTTCATTTTCGGATTTTTGGAATTGATCCAGAAAGCCTCGAGAGTTTTTGCGAGCTTGTGTTTTCGATTCCCTGTGCGAGAATCGTAACCACCACTTCAAAATTCTCCTCGTTATTTCTCTGCGTCCTATGTGTGCCTAGTGGAGCATTTGGTTTAAGTTTACCGACTAAGTGTTCTTTTTATAAGGCTACAGAGTGGTCTACCCGTTTTGCCAATCTATTCGTCCCCGCACGCTTTACAGAAGATCAGATAGACTGTACCCCCTACTCATGCACTCACCATCTCTACCATTAGAGCAAATGATGCAATTTTTGCGTTGCACATAGACGGTCATATAGGCGGTTGCGAACTAGCTCGCTTCTTAGACAATTATCGCTACCGAATTCTCTAGACCGGCCCTTCTTAAGCAGCGTTTTGTAGCTTCACAGACTTCATTTGAAATGAAGGGCAGGATAAACGAGACCTTATTGTCGCTAGAGTTATCATTTGGAGGTCTGGGATTTCTTCTACACCTATGCCGAGCTGCACTTTCGTAGCCATTAAGAATGGCTATTTGCCATGCCAAGTTCCGGAACTCCTCCCTTTGCTGTCTTCCTGTGCACAAGCTGGTGGCTGTTCGAAACATGTTTCTCACAAGCGCCCTTTTCGTGTGAGAGGGGTGAGAGGAGAGGTAATGAACCAAGATGTTTTTTACTACTTGGCTTTCGAAACCATTTCGCAACGTAGCCGTTTTTCTGATAGGTTAATTTGCACGTTCAGAAATGGAAGCCAGTTTTCTTTTCGGTATTTTCTCGGGTCGGATGAATTTAACATACTCTGACTGTTCGTTCAACAAATCGAAACATTTGTCAATTTCCTCTTGTGTTGAATAAATGACCAAGCAATCATCTAAATATCTACAGTAGAGTAGCGGCCCGGATATCGATTACTGGTGCTTCCACTTTAGACATGAATGCAATGGCAAAGCTTGGTGCCAGTCGTTGTCCCTATTGCCAGCCCTCTCGTTTGTGCGTAATACCTCCCAGACCATCTGAAGATTGAGCAGTTTAGGCATATCATCAACTGTTAAACTGTGAAGCCGTACATGTTTATTTCTCCTTCGTGTTGTAAAAGACTTCGAGAAACTTTGAAGTTTTTGTACAAGCACTGAAGGAACAGTGCAGCTGAAAATGACAATCCAACACGGCGATGTGTTCATCCTTAGAAAGGAATTACGACTCGTATATGAAGAGAATGACTATCGTGGCGTGACATGCTTACTACACATTAAGGGAGAGGAAGGCAAGTACTAAGCAACAACTGGAAATGTCCTTCATGCAAAAAATCGCTATAGAATGGTTTCTTTGTGCCTTTTCCTGCAGTCTATCCTCAAGTTATCTTTTTTTCACTGTTTCTTTAGTTCATGGGTGATGATCCGCTTCAGCTCACTACATATCAATGTAATCGTTGCTCTTTCCTTACTGCTGATTACAATAAAAGTCTGATTGCAAGAAACATGATTCGTAGAATAGTCAATAGGCCAAAGATTTTCTGAGAATAGTCTCTCTTTTCACTGTGGCTTTCAGTTCCTCCTTCCGCTCGCGTGGCAAGTCTATAATTTTGCCAGGCAGTAATTATTATACGCTATTTATTGTAACTTTTCCGATTTCTATTCACTTGGACACATGGATGGCCCGTCTTCACTAGTTTTGTGGGCCCCAGCAAAATTTCCACTTTTTTTCGAGGTTTGTTGGCTTAGCTATTGTGGTTCCATAGAGTCCCGAGGTCAGCCTAGCCAAAGTCTGCCCCATGTCGTCACCATCACAGGCAGTCGCCGTACTTGCGGATCAGAGGGAGATTTGTCACCGTACGAGTAGTTCGATACCAGGACGGTGTCGATCCTGGTAATGGTTTAGTCCTAGTTGGGCTTCATGATAGAAAAGCCGGACTCCCTCTGCTTGGGAGGCCCTGCTGGGGGATGAATCTCCCTGCTGTACATCGTAACCCTACAACCAGGACCACCTCGCAGCCACGATGAGGTGACAAACCTTTGGGACGTAACTTCTATTCAATATTTTAAAGACCTGCTTTCTTTACCTTCGGTGCAGCCAAGGTGATTGAGCTAACACGAAGTTCTTAAAGGACTTTGTTCGGCTAACGCTTCGACCCATTTGTCTCTTTTACGTTATCTTTTCAATATATATTCCTTCTTTGATGAGCGTACACGAGGTTGATAATTATATTTATTTTCGGCTAACGTTTCGACGTCTTCGTCTCCCTCAGAGCCGATGGTCCGAGTCGATGGTCCACGCTTGTTAATCGTTTCGACGTGGCAGCTTCGCCTTCTTGTCGAGTCAGGTCTTCCTCAGCGGGCCATCTCCTCGAATCAGGCATACTCAGTCGGTGATGCTGTTTTATGCAGGTGTGGATAGCTGTGATTGTCCGGTGATAGTGTGATAGTAACTTGTTTTTCCCGGACAATCAAACCTGCAGAAGTCGGAGTTATTATCAGCTAGCACAAAGCATAGTAATATTTCGAAACCGACTTTCCTTGAACCTCAGTGTGACTAATCAATATGTATTCTTTCTTTGATGAGCTTACACGAGGTTGATAATTATATTATTACGAAATGTTACCTTTTCATTTTTTTTCAATTTGCTGGCTGGAAAAGCAGGAAAAAACACTCGCTTTGTTTCCAGTGCGATTCAAGTATAGGTTTCATTGTTTTTCTGCTGAGGTTATCGAAATGTCTGGCTGACTAAATTGCAGTCAACTTGACCTTTCCATGTCCAAAGAAGGCGAAATCTGCCGAAACTTCGCCTGCTGTTAATAAATAATGTAATAGCAGTCTCATGTGTGCTCATCGAAAAAAACAGCGGATTAGACTCACAACCTTTGTGCGTATCCTAGAAAGTTGAACAGTAGAGGACTGTAATCTCCACATCTGGCACGACAATGCCTGGAGAGGACGGGGGCAGCTCGTGCATAACAAGCCAAGTGGTTCGACATCTAAAACATACTCTTGCCTGCAAAATAAATGAATAGCACACAGTCAGGGATGATTTTTCCAGAAGCGTTTCTTCATCTCGTTCTAGAAAATGTGAAAAACACAGAAAATTCTTCGAAGCACATATCTTAGGTCCACCTTGGCCTATTTTCTTTACATATTAACTTTTTCTCACTCGATGTGAGGCCAAGAACTTCTTCTTTTCTGCTCATTATTACTCCATCTACGACTTCCTCATATAAAAATTCGCAAAGGGCTTACAACTATTGTGGGTTTTCTAATGTTCCATTGTTTAAATCCGGTATTATTTTGCGCTTTGATGAAAGATGTAGTTTTTTTTGAGTCATGTGGAAATGTTCATAACGAGAAAATTGACCGTTAGGTAATCAAAACCATGCAAAGCGATTAGAGTACTAGTTGTAATGGGAAGGTTTAGTAAGGCACAATAAATAATGAGGTTCCGAAAAACATTAAGGATGGGAATCTCTCACTATCATACGAGTGGAGATCGTTTACTGAATGCCCTCCTGTCTGTGTACCTACGTTGAGAATATGTTCCCTAAAACTTAGCCTTAATCGCAGCCTTTACTGACCTCTTCGAATCGTCTTTTGCAAACGTACTCCCTGAGATTGAACTGCACAATGTAACCGCACTCCTCGACGCACTGGGTGTGCTCCTGGTCGAGGAGGCAGAATCGCTTCAAGTCGTTCCGTTCCATGACTGACGGCACGCCGATACTCCCAAACGACTTGTGCATCTAAAGCAGAGCTTTGCCCTTAACTTTTCCTGTAGAGACCTTCATGTACAAAAACATACTATTTAAGTGGAAAAACATTATGAAACAGCAAATTTTGCTGGGAGCTTCGATGTCATTCTGCCTGTTCTCTATCCATTGTTCTATGAACTTCTCAAACAACTTTTCTCGAAATTTAGTTTATAGGGCGAACAGAATATAGAAAGCACCAAGTAATTGATGTTAATCTAATCCGCAGCGGTTATGTGCGCCAAGCCCTGGTCACAGAGTTTATGTCAGAGTCGTCTGCGAACGGTCAAATAGCGGAACAACCGCTTGAAGCCAAATCCATACTGCTTGGTCGAAATTATGAGTTAAATATCACTGTTGTAGTTAGTTTCAATGGAGTAATCATCGCTATGAACTTCATATTTCAAGCGACCCCCAGGCATTAGGCGCTGACGTCTAATTTTGGTAAGACTCGAGAGTTTTTCTACAACTAAAGTACTTGAGGAGTGGACGCAAAAATTTGACGGAATCATGGGAAAACATTGCTTTGTCGCTCTATGGGAGGTAGTATTTCTTAAGAAATGTTATTTGAACTTTTTTAAATTGCATTTTCTGAAAGAATTGCAAACGAAAATCAAATTTCTAACTTTTCTTGCGGAAGCGTGCTGGCCGTAACATTAACGGTATGTTGAGGGAGACCTTCATATCCTACTGAACGAAACTCTGCCCTCGTCATTAGTTCGTTGAAAAATGAAGCAGGGAAAAAGAGGAGAACGAAGGTCTGTGGACTCCAGAATATCAGGATTTTTTAGTAGGGGGCCAGAATTCTCGTGTCTTCGAAGCAAAAATTCTGTAGAATCCAACGATTTCTATAACAAATTTCACCGTGATCGGAAGATTTTGATTTAATGTTTAGGAGAGGCGACGGTTATTTTCGGCAATTAATGAATCAAAATCAATTCGTCTCACCCACTCCACTCCCTGCCCAAGTATCAGTGGAAACCAGCTTGCCTTATGTTATGCATCAAGGTTTTCTGTTTAATTTCAACCCTTTCACGGCGATACCTAATCCCCGGTTTATTGCGGATTGGGCGGAGCCTGATTTTCAGCATTTATGGATTTACTGGTTTTCTGACAGCAAACAGTAAGTTTTCGATAACTAGAGGGCTTAGTGGGTTGTGAGCATGAACGAATTGTAGAAAATGCAATATCGTGCTGTGGGTATAAGTGTTATTTGATGCTATTTAGCATAGGTTACTATGGCCCATCATCATACAAGCATGTTACTTTCAGCACTTAGAAGTGTTTTTACACCTTATGGGTTTCTCTTTCAGCATATCTTGTACTCTCACACTCTATTTGAAATCGTGGTCGACTAGCACCTAAATTTCTGACTAACTAACTCGTTCAAAAGAGGGAAAGAAACAGAAGAGCTTTTCCCGACCAATATCCAATACACCTCCCAACGGTTTACCGCTTTATCGTGGCTTGGAGGTGTTCCTCGGTGTCCGGCTGCAATGTACAGCTGTGGGATTCATCCTCCGGCAAGCTTCCCAAGATGAGGGAGTCCGGTTTTTCCACTAGGAAGCTCAGTAAGGAGTAAACCAATACCGAGATCCACCACCGTTCTGGCATCAAACTAGTCGTGTGATTACAAATCTCCCCCTGATCCAGAAGGGCGGTGACTGTCTGAGGTGGTGAGGACCTGGGTGAGAATTAGGCCTGGCTGACCTCGGGACTCCAGGAAACCAGAGTGGCTAAACTAGCAAAACTTCGAAAAATGAAGATTGTGCGGGATCCGCACAAACAGTGAGGTCTGACCATCCAAGTATCCGAGTATACCCAGCACAACATCTGCGTTCTACTATAAAGTATAAAAAAGTAGTGCTTTGTGTTGAAATAAACCACCAGAAGGAAAAACGAGACCTATAGCTCCATTGTCGGTCAGTTTCCCCAAATCATTACAACGCCTATAGGTGGCACCCGCGTTGTAAGAGTGCAAAGAATGAGGAAAAGCGCGGATTTTTTTTAGTCGAAAAGCCGCTAACCCACATTCACCATGTCCATCCCCATATCCAGACGATAATTGCATCGATTCAAGCACTTTATATCACGCACTACCTCATGCCGTCCAAGCCAGCCATTCTCTGAAAGACCTCAGATCTCTACAGAATAACTATTCGTACACTCAAAATTACAATGCCATGTTGGCGATTCTCATCACTCAATTTCACCGAACTCATAATTCAATATAAAAATCGATTATTTAGAAAAAACCTCATCATCCAATCCAGAAACCGCCGTTTATTAAACTACTAGGTTATTCTAGAAAGAGACCCCGTACGGCCTCCTTTAATGCTTATTGGTTTTTTAATTAAGAAATTTCCCCGATGGGAAAGGAAAGTCGCTGAAACATTTTGCGCACATGTCTTCTTTTTAATATTTTCCCAGAGAAAGTGGTATTGAAATTATCTACCAGAGAAAATCCTCTGCTTTTCGTCGAATAATCCGCTGAGGGCTTTCTCGTTCTCGAAATACTTGTTTGTTTTAAAAATTTCGTAGGCAAGCCATTGTTCATTTGTCAAAACTTATTCCGTGCACTTTCTGAAAATATCCATGTGCACGCGATCGCTGTTAATTCCGACTTCTAGCTTGTTTCCCTCCATTTTTCCCTTTTACTGGTCTACATTCATTTTATTTACTTCTGTTTTATTTTATATGACTAGTCTTCACGTCTGCTATGCGGATCCCAGCACTTCTCACATTCGATTCGTTTCCTCACATCCATTGTCCACGAAGATCTTCCAACTTTTACGTGTGGCTTCGGTTGCTGCTTGATGATTTTCATTCCATCTTGAATTCTGGAACGTCATATAATGCTGGTTTAGAAATTCTTCCTGAGTCCTGAGATAGCCGTGCTAGAGCGTTCCCACTGGATTGCAGAGACTGATTTTTTCCCAGACAACTCCTGTATCAATTTGCTGACCCGGAAGGATGAAATGCTTGGTTGTCCCGAAGCGGAATTCAAATAGCACCATGCTTGTGATCACGGACACTGTGCTATCCGCCACCTATTTGTACTCATAAAGAATAAAGGATAAAGCTCTCGGCATTGATCAATCGCTGAAGCATGCGCTATGCACTCGACTTCGATAGGTGTCGTTGGAGGTGATTCAATGCATATCTGGCCTTTACATGACTCGCGGTGGCCTAGCGATGTATTGAGCCAGTGTTGTCTATCCTCCCAGACAAGTCTGGTACCAATTTGCCGACCTCGGAGGGATGGAAGGCTTGGTGGGCCATGGGCGCGGGGATCGATTCCACGTATGTGTCGCAGTGGCGCCTCCAACCACTGCACCACACGCGTCCTATTTGTACTCATAGAATTATGAAAACGGTATCATTTATTCGAGTGCTCCGGGAACCGAAGTGGTTCAGAAATTTTTATTTTGTTGTGGCAGGGAAGAGCACAGCGGGAGTTTCGTGAATTCCGTGCAGTTATTCTTCTGTAAATATTGTACTGTCTCTTCAAATTTCTCTATAGTTTTGTACAGCAAAAATATAATCTTTCCTGTTGATATTTGTGCAGTTGGGGTCATGTTGAGTTGCTAAGCTATGAGAACTTCCGATGACAGTTCTGACACTTATTTACCATTTTATCCTCTGCAAGACCGAAACCGTAAAAGATAGTGTCAACATTGACATGTTGCGAAAATACCCCAACTGCTTCCGTTTAATCCTAAGAGGCGGAGATAAATTATCATGGATATCCGGTTCTGGATCTTTTGATTCACTCCTTTAACACCGAAACACCTATAGAAACAAGGAGGGGGAATTTTTTTTTCGCGTCGAAATAGTTTGATTCGTCATAACTCGTTCACTAAAACGATAACCAATAGTAGTGGGACTAAGACTGGTGTTCAATACTATTACGTACTATGTGAAGGGAAGAGTGGGTAGCGCACTGGTAGTCGATGTTGATGAACACTGTACTGGTTGGACTCCATCGCGGGATCACTAAGCCTCTCATCCCATCGGAAACGGGAAATTGCCACCAGACCCCTATAGAAGAAACTTGCTTCTTCCAATCGAAATAGAGATTCTCTAGCCCAACTATCTCAGGACTCAAGGGAGAATCGATTCAACCATTTTCAAGGACATTCGCTACATTTTACTTTTTCCTTAAGATTTACACACCATTCTTATCAACTCTATCATCTCCTCGTTCCGTTAATCGTCGAGTGACTCGAACGGACACCAGTAAATCTTCCATTTTTGCTTGTCGCGTACAAGAGTAGCCCACTCGCTATAGGAACTTGTTGAGCACCATATCTTCCTTCTTTCCAAAGGAAGACAAAGCAATCTGTTGTGCTGTCGCGACACTTCAATGACTCTTATCACATTGTGGATGTGGTTTATCGTACTGAATGTTTTCCGAACCCTGCTTGTTCACAAGGCTGTCCTTGGTTTAGTGTTCTGTTAATCCTGTTTAAGATGACTCGAGTGATTAGTTTGTAGATAACAAACAGCGAGCGGGTTGGGCGGTAGTTGCCGATATCATCAAGCTCATCGTTTTTGAACAATAAAACGATCTTGCTGGTCATCCATTTGATAGGAATCCTGCTTTCTGACAGGTAACATGTCAATAGCCAAACCAGTGTGTTGATTAAGTCTGGAGAAAGTTTCCTCAGACGTTGAGATCTTATCTTTGTCCGGACCTGGTGTTGTTCGATTCTTCACCGACAAAGTAGCATGTCGAATTTCGGAAGGGGAGGACAGGTTGGAAGATATATCCATCTTCCTTTATTTCATATGGGGGGCAGGAGGTCACTGCTACCAAGGAGGGACGAGTAGTAATCGCGAATGATTTTTCTCCATTGCCTTTCTAGAAGCTCTAACTGTTCCGTCTGGGCGGCATTGTTTTGTACGTTCGGACGTGAGTGCTCGTTGCCCGTAGCTCGTGCGATTTCGCATTGGCGTGTCAACTCGGCTGCTGGAGGTCGTCTATTTCATTCGTAATGAAGGAAAAAATCCTCAAAAAGCAGGAGAACCCACCGGTTAAAGGTGCAAAGGCTTCGAGGATAATGGACCAGAGGAAACGAATGGCATTCAAGACGTGCTAGGCTCCGCACAATAGATGTGAAAGACAGGGTCATGTAAAATGAAATTTGAAAAAAGTAGAGGAAAGTTTCTGTCGTTGCCGATTTTTCAAACACACGAGGTGAGAGCCGTAATATACTTAATTGCGTGCTCAGAGGTGTCTGTCTCTAACGAGCGATGTCGTACGGCACGATATACTGACGTTATAGCTTTACAATGTTAAAAAGCCAACCTCTGTTACTTTTTTCTTTGCTCGTTCCGGATTCGCTGGCGTCGTAATCTACTTCGTAATCACGTTGGATACGCGCCAATTGGAAAGCCGAAGGCGCTTTTCTTTTTTGCGTGAGCCGCTCTGAGATTCGTTCATGGTCTCGAAAATATGAAAATGTAAAGGTTATTTTAACCTTTTTGCCTACTGCCTACTCTTTTTTGATGGCACGGTATATTGCGAAATATAACTTCAACGAAGCTGAGATATTTGCAAAACTCTGACCGCAGGTGCCTATGGTGAGGCGCATGCTGAACGTACGCTATGCGTCCTTTGTTTCCCTGTCCGGGGAGTAACGCGTTCACCACCACACCATGCGGGTCCTTTGTTTCGCCTGTCTCTCAGCTAGTTCTATCGATCTTTTGCCATCAGCAGTCACCCGTCAACGGGATTGATCTGGGGAGCCCAAATCGGCATTGAACCCAGTTAACTGAGGCTATAGTTATAATCACAATTTTAACCTTTTTGCCTACTGCCTACTCTTTTTGATGGCAGGGTATATTGCCCGCATGGTGTGGTGCTGAACGGGTTACTCCCCGGAAAGGACAATAGCGCGTTTGTTCCACACCATAGACACCTGCGGTCCAGAGTTTTGCAAATATCTCAGCTTCGGTGAGGTTGTAAAGGTTATAATTTCTACGCTGTTCATCTTATACGAGATTGGTGTAAGCTTCTTATTCGCCGATTCTAGTGTGTCGAAGTATTCGTCTTCTCCAAAGCCACCACAATTCGAGTGATTAGCTGGATAAAAAATTTATACCATCCTCGTGTAAGCTGAACAATCTAAGGATGCATACTGATTATTAACGCTGAGGCTAAGCGAAAGTAGGTTTAGTAAAGTGTAGCGGTTATAACCATAACGATGCTGAGATATGAGCAAAACTCGGAAGCTCAGTTGGTGTTCGAACCTGCGACCACTCTTTCCAGAGGTTTCATGGTATCCACCACTCTACTCGATACCCTTGCCTTGCTTTTCTCTCAGCTATTAACTAAGGGTCATGGATGGCCTGGTGAATGGCACATGAGCCCTCGGAAAGGGTAATCACAAGTCCGAAGCCTAACTGAGGTTCCGAGTTTCGCTCATGTCTCAGCAACCTTGTAGTTGCATTTCTTGTCGTACCTCTCATAAGAAAAGGATTAAGCACCAAATAAAAGTTAAGACATTAGAACTATAGTTATTGGACCCACTTTTTGAATGCATTCCATCAATCCTCATTGAGAAATTGCTTAGAATGAATAAGAAGAATATGCTGGTTCGCATACTCCTGCAATAGCGCCACCGTATACCACGAAGCAACGAGTATACAAACAATTAGAAAATATAAACAGCATTCCATTGGCAGTGAATTATAAGAGAGTCAACGAAAACGATGAGAAATGCAAAGGCGGCTACTCCGAACGGACTCTGAAACAAATAATGTTGTTCAAAAGGAAATAACTAAGACAATTCTACTTCGTTGATAAGTTTAATGAGAGTTATGGAGTTGGATCTCGCTTTAAAGGTGGTTATTTCCTCCAAATAGTTGAAAAGCGGCAAAGAGCTGAGAAGTGGATGACCTCGAGTCGTTGTTGAGGCAAAACTTCGCAAGGTCGCCAACATCGTAATTACTCTATTTTCTATAGCTCTTGATGCTTGATCTTCGACTAAAAATCCGCCCACAACATCAAAATTTCATTGGAATCGACTAGGAACTCTTAGACGAAAAATTTTTTATTCAGACAGCATAAAAAAAGTCGAGGTTAAATAAGTGGGATTGCTGATGTTGGTAATAGTAGTATTTTCCTCCAATAATATGAGTTTTCTTCTTGATGTATGAAGCATGGAAAACTCCGGCTAATATATAAGATCATATGGAGAGCTTTTATGAAAATGATTTCTAAAGTGCTGACAGCATTGGTGCCCAGGAAATAACGGGAGGTAAAGCAGAGATACGTCGTAGAATTACTAGAAATTCTCCTTGACGAGCTAACTCAAGGTGGTTAAGAGATTTAGTTCACATTAACGAAATTTCCTATGAACCTGAGAGTCTGAAAGGGGGACATGCAAAAGTCTTATTTGGTAGAGTATAGAGACAAAAAATGTAAATATCGGTTTGAGAGAATCGTCCAAGTTGGTATCTATAGAACGAATTCTTCTACTTGTTTGAGAATCCATTGATTTCAATGACTGCTGCTTGACAGATTTTTGAGCTCAAAAATAAAATGTGTCTAAGAAGTGGTCTAAATGATCTACGCATTCTGGACGAGCCTCCAACGCTGCTGCAATGGAACTATCAGTTAGTAACATCACTTCATACCGTTAGTAAGCTTGTGTTTTTCATGTGCTGCGTGTTCGAGCCGCATCACTGCTTGTTGATGCCTCAGCGGCTGCTTTTATGCTGTTACAATCAAGCTCGACTTTTTTAATGCTGCATTGAATTGCTTGAAAGCGAGTTAAAAAATATCTAAGGAAAGAAAAAATGCGTGTATTGGATTATTTGACTTCGAGTTCTTTCCACATCATGAATGAGGGGATGATGAATGTCGCGTTGTCCTTTTGCCGTTCAGCTGTTTCATTTTCTCAACAGATGTATGGACAATGGCGCTACCTTGCATGAAAACTAGTAAGTAGTAAGTAGAGTTCTCAGGATCGACTTTCTACTTGGCACGTAAAAACGGCTCTGAAGAAGGCGATGTTGCCGAAACGTCAGCTACGGTGGTGTTGTGTGTGTTATTGTATGGAAGTACGTATGCTGTTTAACAACCTCGCGATTGCTGAGAGAGAAAACGACGAGAGTAAGTAGAGTGTCTGAAGAGTTGTTCACGTATCCGAAAATTCTAAACACTGCGTTCCATCATCGACTATCACTCTATCGATCCTGGCTCCCTGTATTTTACAATTTATATTCGCGTCACATTTATTATTACAATTTCATAGAGGGGATACCATTGTTGAAGACAATTCCTCAAGGTTTATGAGATGAAAGTAGAGCCATATTATGGTCCGAATAGCTCCCACATGCTCTCATTTTCCCTTTATTCAAAGGTTTCTTCATACATTCGATTGCCGTTGCCATGCTAAATACTGGTCCAAGTAGGAGAACAGAAACAGCTACAATAATCTCCCCAGCCATTGTCATGATATGGGGTAATATTTGGAATTAGGATATCATTAAGGTGTATTCACTACAGAAACTTACTTGAGTTGACCCATCTCTCTCTTCCTGGAACCATTTCCCAATATTCTTATTCACTACATAGATTTCTTCTTTTGACAATTCACCTTTAACAACTGATTTTACAAGGACTAGAAGTAAACTGTGAATGCTGAAATTCTGACGTCTATAAACAAGGATTGAAAAAATCAATTTATAACTATTTTTATGAATGTTCAAGTTAATCTGTCAATCAAGAAATCTATTATGAAAATCATAGCACGTGATGGCCTTAATGGACTGTTTGGTATGTGAGAGCAACAACAACGTGAAATAAGCAGCAGAATAGTGACGAACTAGTTGGAGGTGCATTGCAACTTACTGTTGGAAGTATGGGGTTCTCGACCGGTCAGATAGAAATCATATGCGAGAAGTAGAATCATGCCATCGGAACAGTTGTTTCCAAAGTTCAGTTGGTGTTCTACATTTTATTACCGTAGTGGTCGAGCACCACATTTAGAATACAAGCAGTTTCCCTCTGTTCGTAAGAAAACCAACCTGCCGTTAGATTCTTGAGAAAATCCGCCACCATATTCTGCTAGAACCTCGCTTGGCGACATCGACCATGTGGAGAAAATTAAGTGTTGTGAACTTAACTGGAAAAGTGAGAAATTGCTGAATAAAAACCCGTTCATTGTCCACAAATCGCTTTGGAATCACTATAAATTCACAACATTAAACATCGTAAAGGTGGATGAATACATATGTGTCCTATGCAATGGCTTTCCTCAAACCAGTTTTATGAAGTCAGTGTTTTTTGTCCTTCTAGAGAAAGTTGATACCAATTTGCCGACAGTTGAGAGAAGGTAGAAGAGAGAAGCGCCTTTAAAAAATTTCCTTGAAAGACCTCTTTTTTTCGATGGGCTCTACGGTATCAAAGATGTTAACGTGATAGTACTAAAAGAATCGACACTAGCTAGTGATGGGCTCTGAACCTGTATGGTGCTATCTTTGGAATAATTGTTAGCAGATCGAAATGGGACTTGATCCATCCACTTTTTTTTGCTAAATTTCTAATATTTTTAAATATTTCTCGTTTGAAACACCCCATTGAAGCTACAAAGCCAAAGAAATTTTTTCGTTATCATAAGAACAACATGAGCGTGAATTTCATTCATTTAGGTAAAGAACTATAAAGTTAGATCATCAACTATTTTCTGAGCTTCCGTGGCGCAGTGTGTAATGCGCGTGCCCTCGGAAAGGGAAATCGTAGTTCGTTCGATCTGGCCCGGGGTTCAAGTTTTGCGAATATCTCAGCATCGGGTTTTCTGGTTATTTTCTGAGCGTTGCTCCGTTTTCTGTTTTGTTCTGAAGGCGAAAAAGTTCCGATTTCGACATGTCTTTTTCCAAGGTGTTGCCTGTTTAGGAGAAACGCGAGGTCGTTAAGAACCGGAAAAATTGCGCGCAAATATGCGTGTTCATGGCAAATTTGCTTCGATAAGGAAACAGTTCAAGTCATGGCAGCCTTCTAATGACAACACTGCTACCTTTTCTATCAGCATATTTCGTACCTTTTTTTCTCGCTATGAATTTCTTCTCACAATAGTGGAGAAAAAATCTCAATGACACCTATGAGTAGGGGAAAGTATGAGCTTGTGGTGATCAGATAGAGAACTCTTGAAAAATCTGTTACATTTTTTCTTCAGTACGATTGCTGAAGTACAACTTTGTAACCGGATTAGATTAGAAGCAATTTTCGTAACCTACCACTCGTTTTACTTTCAATTTTACATGACCACATCTACTGTGCGAATCCCAGCACATCTTGCATTCCATACGATTCCTGCCACCTATCATCCACCAAGGGCTTTGAACTTTTCAAGTTTGGTTTCGGCTGCTGCTTGAAGATTGTCTTCTTTATGAATGACGTCGAATACTGGTCCAGTCTATTCGTCCTAGGATAGCCGCATTTCTTCGTACATTCGAAGGACTGAGTTAGACCTAAGCAAGTCCAGTACCACTTTCCCGACCCTGGAGGGATGAGAGGCCCGGTGATTCCACTGTGGAGTCGAGACAGCACCATGTTCATGATGACTAGAATCACTGCCACTGCGCCAGCCACTCCCTCCACTCATGCTTATCGCTTGTGATCAGCAGACTCCACGATACCGATGCAACTTTCACAGAAAACTCGGTTTTTCCAAATCCGGCTACCACAGAAGACTGGTTTGGGAACCAGGATAAATAAAAAATTCACCTTTTCATATCATTTTTGATTCATGCACTGTTTTAAGCAACGGAGCCGGTCGAAGTGGAGCGTTTATGGCTGTGGACGCTAATTTGGAGTTGATGAAGAAGACTGGTCAGCTCGACGTCTACGAGTACGCTAAGACCCTCGTCAATTCGCGACCGCACCTCATTGATTCCGTCGATCAGTATCAGTTCATCTACGAAGTCCTGGCTGAGGTGAGTTCCAGTACTGCCTAATCCTTAGTAGAATGAAGCCGAGAAATCAAATAGACGATGTGCTTCTACTCTTGTTTGAAGACTTTCGAAGTCGTCTTACACTTCTTTGATTTTTTTTATTTTTGAATAACTCTGTCTTACTTGATCAGTAATGATTATCGTTGCTCCACAATATTTCATGGAACGCCATAGAATCGGAAAATTCTCATTCTTTTTTAACCTTTTCGATCTCATTACTTTTCTTCGGTACTGTGTCATAAGTTCAAATCTCTGTGCATCCATTTCTACATATTCCCTCGTAATCCCTCTTCAGTAATTTCTTCCGTAACGCGTCCATTCCGCCTTTTCAATCATTTACTCCTCCATTTTTTTCATTTACTTAAAAAATTTTATTTATTTATGTGACACGTCTTCACGTCTACTGTGCGTATCCCAGCACTTCTCACACTCGATTCGTTTCTCTCATCCGTTGTCCACGACGATTTTCCAACTTTTCACGTGTGGCTTCGGTTGCTGCGTGAAGATTTTCATTTCATCTTGAATGTCGTAGAATGCTGGTCGAGCAGTTCTCCCTGGAGCCTTGAGATAGCCGGGCAAGGGCATTCCGAATTGGAATGAAGAGAGTGATTTTTCCCCAGACAAAGTCCGGTACCAATTTCCCGACCTCGGCAGCATGAGTGGCTTGGTTGGCTCGGAGCAGAATCGAACTAGTACCATACTAGCGATGACGGACATCACTATCACTGTGTTATCTACCCATTACTCCTCAATAGGCCCAAAGAATGAATTAGATTGATCAGATGAAGGAGCAATAAACATGTATGGCTTCTCGATTCAGCAGTTGATGACACTTTTAAAGGAGTGCCTAAACTGCTCAATCTTCAGACTTAATGGCTGCGAAACTGCAGCTCGGCGTAGGTGTAGAAGAAATCCCAGACCTCCAAATGATAACTCTAACTACAATAAGGTCCCGTTTATCCTGCCTTTCATTTCAAATGAAGTGCAGCTATAAAACGCTGTTTAAGAAGGGCCAGTCCAGAGAATTCGGTAACGATAATTGAAATGCCACCGAGTAATCTAAGACGCCAAGTTCCTAACCGCCTGTACGACCGTCTATGTGCAACACAAAATTGTATAATTTGCCCCCAATGGTAGAGACGGTGACTGCATGAGTTCGGGTACACTTTATCTGATCTCTTGTAAAGCGTGCGGGGACGAATACGTTGGCGAAACGGGTAGACCACTCTGCGTTCGTATAAAAGAACACCTAGTCGGCAAACGTAAACTAAATTCTCCACTAGGCACGCATAGGACGCAGAGACATAACGGAGAAGATTTTGAAGTACGAGTAACGATCCTTGCGCAGGAATCGAGAACACAAGTGCGCACAATTCTCGAGGCATTCTGGATCAATTCCAAGAACCCTGAAAATGAACCGCAGGGAGGAATGCTTCATTATCAGGCGTGATATTGGGCAGTATATAAGCCTGTTATTCTGATGAGATGGGTACATTACGATTCCATGTGAACTCTGCGCGGTTGGTCTCCACGTGAAATATTTAGGTGGAAGACTCATAGAAAGCGATGAGTGTGCAAAGACTCTGTGTTCAATGAGATTGAAATTTTCGTTCCACATTTTCTCTGTTTGGTTATGGAGGCGTTTGACCGTGTAGATTGCAGTCAACTTGACCTTTCCAGGCTCTGAGGAAGGCGAAATCCGCCGAAACGTCAGCTTGTACGTAAATAAAGAAATGAAGCAGCACCTCGTGTTTGCAAAACAGAAGTAGAAAGGATGAGAATGTTTGTTTAATTAATCGATTTTGTCGACATAGCTCCAACTCTGGTGTGTTCCACAAACCTGGTCATTTATACGATTGGTAAGGACATTCTACTGTCACCGTTAACTACTGTATAACTCATACCTGGAACTCAAACGTATCCTATTTATCTCCTCAAATGGCATCCTTTTTTAAAAGATAGTCGTTGCGATATATTTTGCCGTACTTGATTGTTAAAAAACAGAAATAACCGACAGGGACAAAGAAGATGTTCAGCAGGTCCCGTTATCGATCAACAGGATCTTCATGCACTTTACTGTTATTTGATTTAGGCGGTAATGTGCAACATTCAACCAATTCAAATGCATCAGCTGAAAGATCGAAGCAGTATGTATAAGGCAAAGAAGAATCGGGAACTGATGGAATCCCAGGACAACCATGAGAATAAGGTTGGTGCCAAGATTTTCTGTAGTCAGGAACTTCCTATGGTCGCGAAGAAACCCTTTATTTTTTCTGGCTAAATTGTTATAAAATTAAATTTTCCTTCATATAGTTCCTCGTCGCAATTAAGTCACATAGCGGTACTTTTTGCATTTCTCCTCTAAGGCTGCTTGATAGAGTAATTTCTTTGGCGCTACAGTACTCTGCCTTAATCATCCAAGTTTGAGCTTTAAGATTTCGGCTTCTACATCGTCCTTGAGCGGTCGATTACTTCTTTCCTACTTTCACTTCTAATTTCGGTTTTAACTTTTCACCGAATCAACTACTAGGAAGACCGAGCGATCGCCGAAAACGTGCCTCTCTCGTATCCACATCGTGGTGAAGACCTAGTTACGCCCTTGCAAGGTTAAGTCCGGACTCCAGGAGGATCAAGTTGCACAACCACCAATACGCCATCCTCAGCACTCCGCACACTGGGTGGTCCCGTCTATGACGTCAGGCGGTGAGACGACCGGTGAGAGGCCAAAAAATCTCGGGTTACGAAGGACGTCATTGGAACCGGATCTGACGAACACCGCACGACACGTCATGGAGATTGTTTCTTAATATGCACGTACAATGCCAGAACACTGTCCACAGAAGCTGATTTTCACGCCCTTCTAGCCGAAGACCTCATTAAATTTCATGTGATTGCACTACAAGAAACAAAAATCAAGAAGACTGACATACCCCAACTAAACAACGGGACCTTTGTGATTCGTGGAGAAAAGGTCGTGTCACGAAATGTCAGCGGCGTAGGCTTCGTCGTCCACCCGTTCATTGTCCATCTCGTCGGTCGACTCATACGAGATCCCTTTTTCACTCGTACAGCCGCCCTCCGTGTTCAGCTGATGCGTCATAAGAAGATCAATCATCAACTGCTACTTAGTTATTGACGTAGCTGATGAGTACGAATTAAATGCGTTCAGCTATCAGCGGGAGAAAGTTATCCGCAATGATAAAGCTTATCATAAATTTGTTGTCGGAGACTTCAACGCCAGAATACGAAAGTTCAAGGAGAGCGAATATAGGACTGGAAATTTCGGATTAGGAGAAAGAAATGAGAATGAGAACCGTCTCGCAGGACTCCTCTCCGCGGCACATCTCTTCCATGGAAACTCGTTTTTTCAGAAGAAAGAAAGCTGCCGCTGGACATGGGAGCCTCCTAACGGCATGACTCATGTGGAGATCGATCACATTCTGACAAACAGAAGATGGTGCCTACTTGACACATCGGTAGTCCCGTCATTCTGTACTGGTTCCGATCACGCTTTCTTCACACGAAGGTTCGATTCAGAAGTAAGTTAGAAAAGAGTTCTCTTCATCGTTCACGAAGAAAAAAGTCTGGCTGTATACAAAGAGAACATTCTGAACGAAGCCCTATCCAAACGTGACTGGCAGATTAAAGAAAATCCGACCAAAGACTACGAGCTACTTGTCGAAGGACTAAAAAGCGGTGCCGAATTTGCCTCAGTTCCTCTTCTACCGTTGTAGATCAAGCAAGAAGATCGGATCGCATCTCCATCACTACTAAGGAGTTGCTCGAAAAGAGAGGGAAACTGAAGCTTGATCCTACTTCAGAACGTTTAACATGGCTAGTAATAAATCCCAGCTGCAGAAGAACTTTTCGAGAAGATCTACAACGGTACAAGCAGAAGAAACTGCTGGAAGCAGCAAAGAAAAGAAGCAGTCTGAAAAAATGTCGTCGGGACTTGTGTGATTATAATGTTCCACTGTCAGCCCTGATGAACGAAGATTGGTTCGTCAAAGCTTTCCGCCATGATATGGAATTAATAACGAAAACGTTCTACACCAACCTTTTCCGTTCCACAATCCCCGGCCCGGACCCTAATATCTCCGCTGGAGAAAAACCACCTGGAATTCTTTCGTCGGAGGTTCGAGTTGCGATAGAAAGCACGAAAAGAGGCACAGCTCCAGGATCCGATGGTATAACCGCAGACTTCCTTAGTGCTGGAAGCCAAAATTTACACGTACTTTGCGAAAATCATATGATAGCTTATATTCAAAAAGGAAAAAATCCCCGACTAGCGGAGGATATCGCGCACGGTCATCAAACAAAAAGAACAAACACAGAAGGTAACCTCGTAACTCCGATATGCTTCCTGAGTGCACTCTACAAACACTTGATGAAGATTATCCTCTCGAGCATATCAAAGACATTGGATGAGGAGCAACCAGTTGAGCAAACAGGATTTCGGAAAGGATTTTGCTGTATGGACCACATCCAAACCTTGTCCAGGACCATCGAATTTTGTCGGGAATACCATCTGCCTCTAGTCCTAACCTCTCTCGACTATGAAAAAGTGTTTGACAGTGTCGAAACGAATGCCATCCTATCAGCGCTCGTCGACCAAGGAGTGGGCCCATAAGAACTCTGTCCGACTGTTATCGGAACTGCACTACGAAAATACAGCTTTTCCATCGACTTCTTACCATACCCATAGGAAAAGGAATTTGACAGGGGGACACAATATCGCCAAAGCCTTTCAGTGCCGCATTGCAGTGGATAATGAAGTCACTCGACTGGGATGAGAAAGGCATACGTATTGATGGAAAATTCCTATCAAACCTTCGTTTTGCCGACGACATTGCCATCTTCTCAAGAAATACTGGCGAAGCAGAGATGCTGATCAACGAGCTCAACGAAGCGGGGGGAAAACATTTGACTTCGCATAAATCGAAAGAGGACCCAGTTCATGAAAAACCCATGGTGCGAAGGCGAAAAAATTGAAGTGGATGGCTCTCTCATTGCAAAGACCACCTCGTACGTATACCTTGGGCGATTAATGAGCATGGAAAACAACATGAAGGAGGAGCTAGATAGAAGAAGGAGAGCAGATTGGGCCGCATTCGGGCCTCTCAAGGAAGCCACCGACCAATTGAAGGACCCGAAAATCCGCCTCTCACCTTTTCGATTCAACGGTCTTCCCAGAGCTCTGTTAAGCTGAACAGACGTGAGCTGATATTTTAATCACGTCAGGATACTCCGCACTACTGACAGAGCACTTGAGCGATGTTTTCTGAAATGTAACCGGAACTCTCAATATCTAGCCGGAATGCGAAGCTCTGATATTCGAAATCTGTCACATCCTCGAGATCCAGGAGAATATACATCGGTAGCGAAACAGATGGATTGGTCAAACAATGAGAAGAAAAGGCGGCAGATGGGACGATAAGAACTGTAGAGTGACTCCACAAGAATGCAAAGGTCCCCTAGGACGGCCACCTACACGTTGGACGGACGTGTTCGTAAACAAAGTTAATCAGCTGTACCCGCAGCTGCATTTATTTCGCAGATCACAGCATGAGACTCGTACACGTCACCATGCTCGATTAAAAAGCACCACTATGGATTACGATTATGAGGGAAACAAACGAATGGCAAATGTGCTGGTTCCCGCACAACTCGTTAAGACGGACCATCGAAGTATCCAAGTGCCCAAGTATAGTATTCTAAGTAAGGTCAGAGTTGAATGCTAACCCATCACTACTCACCAAGAGATGCATAAAAAGGATTTTTTGAAGTATTCGGTAAAATATTATTAGCAGACACACATACCATTTTGTGTTATTATAGTTAGAAAAGGGGACGCGCGTGGCGCAATGGTCGGAGGCGCCCTGCAACACACATGGGGATCGATCCTCGCGCCCATGGTCCACCAAGCCTTCCGTCCCACCGGGTTCGAGAAATTGGTACCAGGCTTATCTGAGAGTATAGCAGCACTGGCTCGATACATTGGTAGGCCACCGCGAGTCATTGTAAAAAGGCCAGATATGCGTTCAATCACCTCCAAACGATGCCTGGTGAACTCGAATGCATGGCGCATCCCTCAGGGACTGAACAACGCCGAGAGCTTTTAGCTTTTTATAGTTAAAAAATTGGATAAAAAAGCAGACATAAACTTTGTTAGGAAAATTGCCACACATATTGAAGTCCGTTCAAATATGCGCTTTATCTGACATGCATAAGACAATGCTATTATTACTAGTTGTTCTTTTTCTACATCTTATAGAACAATTCTAAGGACCAAATACAATTTAAAAAACTTACAAAATCCGTTCGGCAGTTATCATTCGTTGAGGGGATCGTCATGCACTCAAATCCATCAAGAATCACAGAGGAGACTGAAGGCATGTCTGGCCTATGCAATCATTTGCGGTAGCATACCAATGAGTCAGTGCTGCTAATGCCCAGGACAAGTCTGGTACCTTTTTCCCAACCCCGGAGAGATGGTAGGCTTCGTGATTACAAGGGCCAATTGAGCTAACAACCACATTAATGTAGCAGGGCATTTCTAACCACTGTGATATACGCTGCCAAATTCAAATCATATTTTATACTAATCCACATTTGAAACCAAAAAATGGACTCACCGTGGTCGCTAATATTCTGTCCCCTTTTCAGTTATTGCTGCATCTTACACAACCGCTTCGCATCGGTGATTGTGCCGGAGGTCATCGGTTGGAGAACCGAGGAAAAAATAGGGATGTCATGGTAGTACCACGTACGTTCTCAACATTTCACCATCGTGTTGTTTTTTGTCGTTTTTTTCTTACTTTTCATTGTCTCCTGTGCTTTTCGTGAGTACTAGATGACTTTTCTGTCTATTGAACCCCCTTTTTCAAAAACGACTGGGTTTTCTTTTCGACGTCTCTCTTTACTTTCGTCAGGAGTTAAAAACTCGATGACAAAGAAAAACAGGAGGAAAATTGCAATTCATTTGAAATTTAAGTAAAAAGGAGTAATAGCAAGCAGTAAAAAGCGAAATATTCCTAACGCTACTGCAGTCCTAGCCTTCTACACAGCGAGTGGCCACATTACTGTGAAGGCTTACTGGGAGGGAACACTTTACTACCTCATAGGAAAGTTAAGGCACCAATTTGGAATTGATATGGATCGCATAAGTAACGGTGGTCTTAATAGGATGTTTTATTGCTCACAATCGACGAACTTTTTTGGGTAACACAACGTAGCAGGACTTGCTTGATTATGCAATTGAAGGTTCCATTCGTTCAACTACGACGTAGGCAATTCTCTTGCAAAACTTTTTGTTGACAGCTACATTCAAAAAACTGGCAGAGCACCTTGTGTCTGAATAAAAAGTTTCCTAGACGAAAAGACTCAAGTTTAACGAAGTACTACACTTAGGACCGTGTTGGACAAAAAAGCATATTTTTGCCCCTTTTTAATTCTACATGACCTAAAATCACATGATGTGCAGATCTCAGCACTTCTTTCATTCGATTTTCACTTGCTTGCATGCTTGTTCCACGAATTTATTTGGCTTTGCTTCTGCGTCCGGCTGATTCTCATGGGTTTTCAATCTTGAATGTCATTTAATGGTGGGCTAGTTTATCGGTCCTGGAACTTGGCATGTCTGTGTTAGGGATTTCTTTGGTCATGCATGCAAATGCAAGGCGGCTTCCCAGACAAGTCTGGCACCAATTTTTCTGGCGCCAGAGAAATGAAGGGGGTGAGGAGAGGCTTATTTGGCCTGAGAAGGGTCAAAATGATCTTTGCACGAATCGAAAGGGGGTTACTAACACTGCATTACCCGCAACACCAATTCAAAGTATGAAATTCATGAAATTAAAGTCACGCTCACAGCATCTTAGTCAGAAAAAAAAATTGTCCCTAGGACTGTTGAAGGGCTCTGGATCAATTCTTAAGACCCAAAAATCTTAAAGACCGAAAAAAATGCTTCATTAACAAACCTAAATAGATGAATGAACGTCGTTTACCTTCCCGTGTTAAAATTATATGAGTATCTTCACTCACTGAAGAAATGGACAGCATAGAGAAGGGTGCCGTTGTAGACCGTGCAACCATAAGTGTAAAAAATGGGGAAAATAAACTTGAGGATGAGAGCTTTGAGTTGTGTTTTGGGGTTATAAAACGACTGATTCACTGAATACGGTCACATATTAATTTACCACTCCATGTCGTGAAGAGTAAGTAGTTTCCTAAAACATCTACCATGTGGACGAACATCAAGAAAAGGTCATAGGAGAAGTATAAAGTGTTGACTGAATCTTCTAAGCAATACTGCAAATTGAATGTTGGTCTTTGGATTTGTTACTGATAATCCATTCCAGCTGATCATGCCCGTCCATATCTCCAGACATTACATGGTGAAAGCAAGGATTACACCTATATAAACGCTGTTGAGGTGGGTTTTTAAATTATGTGTTACTATTATTTGTTATTAGTAAGCTGATCCTCGTTCAGTCCTTATTGATTTCTAATCAAGAACATTATCAAAGTTTCATAAGGTTTTTCACAGGTGGACGGATTTACAAGAAAAGCAGAGTTCATAGTAACGGAATGGCCGAAACACAGTACGATCGACTCATTTTGGACTCTAATCTATGACCATTCCTGTCACACTGTCGTCAATCTCAGTAACCAGGGAAATCCTAGGGTAATCAGATTTCAATAAACTCATGGAACCCGGTGCTTTTTCGTTGTTGGACTTTTTGGAAAAACATTTTAGATGAACCTCTTTCTGTGAAAGCTGTATACACGTACTTCAGTTACAAGTCTTTTATCGAAAATAATGTTTGAAGAAGTTCTTTGTGTTGGATCCAGTTCTTCGGATTTACCTACTCGCTTTCTGCCAGTTAACGAACTGACTTCCTTTTTCAGCACTATCCCACATTTATTCACAATAAGGGCAAAGCAAGTTATGGTCCGTTTATCGTCGAAGTGATTAACTATCACCAATATCAGGCGATGACTTCGCACATGGTGAAAGTAATGAAAAGGGTTTGTAATTCTGATTTACACTTTTCCTTGTTGTTAGACGTTTGTAGAGGCATTTAATGGTCTGGAATGGAGGAGTTGAAGCACTAGATTTCCATGCCGCTTGCAATTTCTATAGTAATTTTTAAAGTATCCATCATTCAATGCAGAAACATTGTTGAATACTGTGACCTTCAATTCCGAAAACCCCCAGTCCACCCGTAGAATGGCATGTATCTTTCACATGTTAAGTAGATTTAAGTAGATTCTAAGTTTCAATGTGCTTTATTACTTAGTTTGCGCAATGTTCTTGTAGTGGAGTTGAGCGCTATACTTAGTTCCCTGTTGCGATGCTCTGCTAGGCTAAATGCATAGCAAAGCTCGTCGTTGCTTTTTGCTTAGTGTTAGTGCTAATTAGAAAGTACTTCTGGCCATGACTCCTAGCGGTAAGGCTGCAGGGCAATGGCCATCAACGGAATCTGTGGAAGATAGCCATTTCTCCCAACCTACTTCTTCTACATGAGTGGCGTTCTGCGGACGTCCTTTATGACCGCAGCTCGTATAGAGAAGTACACTACGGAGATCGCACTATCTAGTGATGTCCCATCCTATACATTGCATTGTCTTCCTGAAACTTGCAATCCTTGTTCGATACTCTTGCATTAAAGATATTAAATCACTGAGATCGATGATCAGTGGGCAAACCAAGTCTGAGGGTCGCGCCTCCTTTTCTCTACCCATCCTTGCTTAAAAGTGTCCGTTGTGAGCTTGTCATTGTGTCCGATTTTTGTGTCGTTCAGAAGGGTGCCGCTGATATTAAGCGACTTTTGAATATTCGACGCGAGAAGGCCGATCTTCAGAAGGAAACCACGAAGCAAATTCAGAAGCTGGTGTGTCCCACAGTCATCTACGTGTCGTTTCTGTCTTTTGGTCTGCCAGCGATTCGCTCACGCCTTTTCCACTAATCGCACGAAAGTCATCCCTTTGTGATCACCCATGAAATTAAATGCTAATCATTTATCCCAAACACGTAATCAGTCGATCGTGATGGGTGGCCGATTTCACGACGGTCTTTTCAGACGTTCATGATTTCGGACATCATGTCAAACGCCGCGAACAACCAACAAATCGAAACTGAAGTGCGAATTTGTTGTGTTATACAGGTATGCCTCTATCCTTTCTTAATTAAGAACTCCTCTGCACATTTTTTTAGCAGTCTGGCTTTTCAACATTCTTTTTAAATCCTCCCATGAAGACTTTATAGTTAAAAGAGTTTTCGTTTGGATTCAAATCATTACCCAGCTTACCTAACATCCTCCATCCTTCGCGAGAAAACGGACATTTCCATTGGTTGCGGAGCACAGAACATTTTGAGAGGAGTCATTCATTAATTGTAAAGTTTTCTTATCGTTCCAATAACCTGTTGTTAGCGGTTTTAAATTTCGCGCCAAGAATCCGCTTACTATTCACAATAGTATTTTACTGAGTGAAATAAGCTCACACCGCTCTTTTGGGTCAACTTCAAGAAACCTCTTTGAAAAATGTGGCGTCGTTTTGTAACCAAAAATTTAGTTGACTAAACTTCACGTCATAATGTCATAGTAGTATTCGTAAGCTGACTTTCATTTAACCTTGTCATGAATAATCAATGTACTTGTCATTTACACTGGCATCATTGTTTTCCAGCTCAATTGGGTTGATGGCGCTACATCTTTAGTGTTCACTTATACAACCACACTGATGCTGAGATACGAGCAAAACTCGGAACGTCGATTGGGCTTTGAACCTACGCTTAAATTTTCCTGAGGTTTTCGTGCTATACACCACACCACCCGAGTACCTTACTTTGCCTTAGTCTCAACCAATAAGCAAGGGCCTCGGTTAATGTGGTGGATCAATTGTGTAAGTAATTCATACTTCAGTTGGGATTCGAACCAGCGATTACCCTTACCGAGGGCTCCCGTGCTACTGACCACAACAACCGAGACCCTCGCTTTGCCTCTCACCAATGTTTTTACTCTATCTGTGCCAACAGCATTCACCCGTCAAAGGGAATGATCTGGAAAGCACAAATCGGCAAGATACCACTGATAGAGTAAAAGCATGGCCGAGAGAAGGAAAATCAAAGGCCTCAGTTCGTGGATAACAAGTGAGCCCGCGAAAAAGTAATCATGGGTTCGATGTCCAACTAAGCTTCCGAGTTTTGCTCATATCTCAGCATCGTTGTGGTTATATTTCACACCACACCCTGCCACGAAAAAAAGAATAGGCAGTAGATCAAAAGTTACAACACTCTTCACCAATATTTCCGTTCATTTGACTTTCAAGTGAGAAAGAAGAACTAGGGGAGAGAAATAATTCAGGTGAGAATTTGGCCGATCGAGAACAAAGTGCCGTTATCAACGACTGGTCTTATGGACGTCATCAAAATGGCTCGCAGTTGGAGACGAAGGGCACCCGATCGTCCGGAGTCTAAGCCGACAATCGTAATGTCTCAATAAGTGCATAGACTGGTTTTTACTCACACATGTTTAAGTGCTGTAAACATTGTTCTATTGAGACCAAGGCTAACATGTATTGCGTTGAGAAAGGTCAACGAATACTATACATATGTGCATATAAGTGGATGTAAATACATTAACATAAGAAAATCCAAAAGAATATTAGTCATTCTCGAAGTTCCCAGATTTCTATTTCACCTTGGCTTCTCGAAAAGCAAAACTTCCTGTTCCTGAAAGGTGCATTGTGGGAGCTTGGAAAATTTTGCCGTCGCGGTAGACCCTTTTCCAGCTTGACACTAAGAAAAGAAAACTATGGCTCACTTTACCGTATCACTACTAATATCTACTAACAAACAGATGCACACCTAATCGTCTTGCACTACAAATCGAAGGATGAAGAAATACTAGTGTTTACAAGAGAAAAAATGTTTCTGACAACACGCTTTCTTTAGCATGTGTAACCTTCTAAACCGCGCTACCTTACACTTGTGCTTTTTCTATTGGAATCACTGAAGCGAATAACACTACCGCGGTTTGTTACTTCCTAAAAACAATTTAAAAAACAATTTGATTACAGTAACGGCGTCTCCCGGGTCGGAGTGTATATTGGAGCGAACATTTGCATAGATCAGATGGACATAGACCATGAAGTGGATGTCTTTCATGCCGTGAAAATGATGCGAATTAATCGACCACAGCTCATCGACATGAAGGTCTGGTTCAAGTTCTTCACCACTACAGCGTTTACAATACAACATTTGTCGTTGATGCTACACTTCCCAAAAAATCACAATACTCTCGCTAATAGCTTCTAACGGTAATAGGGGGCACGATAGTTCGTGGATAAAAGGATGCGAGCATTAAGTTAGGGTGTAGGCAAGATAAAGATGAATCCCTAGAGGTGACTAAATAATTTTAGTTATAGAGTCTTTTTTTTATGGAGGACCTGTAGAAAGATTCCATACTGACTGAATTCTAAGAAAATAACTGAATTTAGAATGTCGAACTGGCGTGTGTTACCGTGAGTTCATACAGATTCCTATTTTTAAGGATGAATACAAATATCTGTATGATTTGATGTTGCACTGGTATATGACAAATCCGGAGTATCGAATTTATGACAAGGACGATACGGAAGGGGAGGAGGGGTCGCGGCCATCCTCCCAGAGTCAATCCCTCCGCGATAAGGATCGATGGCTTAAGAGCCAGAACTCGGTTCGATAGAACGGCCGGGATCTTCTTTGTTGGTGCCCACTTTTTGAGCTTTTCTTGGTACTGCGAACTGGTTCGCTAAACCCAACGAGCCAGAAATTGCACATCGAAACTGTGATTCTCTTTCCACAGCATTGTTTCATTTCTGAATATCTGAGATCTTTCCTTTAGTGCGCTTTTTCTCTTTACTATATCAAACCACTTGTGTCAGGTATACTATCGGACGGGTATCTTTGAGAAGCCACTAGAGTATTTGCTCACACGTTGCCTTGTCTCAGCTGTATCTATTCGGATTTTTATTTTAAATTTCTAACAATAGCACGACATATCATTTATTTGTTAATAGTTGTATTACTTTGACGGCATGTTTGGTTCCGTCATCAAATGAGAGACTCAGAAAGAATTCATGTGGCCTTTGATGAAGAAGGTGTACGCACCCACTCCGTTCTAGGTATCAGTTGTTAGTTGCGAGTTCCTAGGGAGATTTTTCTTGTGGCCTTCTTCGGCATATTGTACATTGTGTTACTCCGATGCTTCCACTGTGATTCTTTAAAATCTTTATTCATAAACGTGAATAAACAAAATATTTCCGTTGTTGTTTATACAATGGATCGTTCTAGAATGTACAACATGCTACAAAGGAAATCACTATCGTAGTCATGATATCCGTTGCTTCCATTGCTGAGTTGACGCATAGATCTTTAGAACTTATAGCCTTTGTTAGCAATACGTGACGGCCTAGATGATCGAAAACAAGATTGTGTTATGAACGATTATACGAGTGCCAGCTAGAAGAAACCCAGCTACTCACTGCCCTCACATGAATCGTCGGATTTCTGCTGGAAGTAGGGGACGAGCTTTTGCCATAAAATTATCGCGCGACAGGTAGCATCCACACATTTGTCGCCATCCCTAAAAAGTTATGAAACGTTTCGTGGAACCCTTGCTGAAATCATGTCAAATTGGAGGGCAGCGCGAAAACAGATGACCGTGTCGAAAACGGTGTGATCGAAAAGACTTCATAACAGGAACCCCAAACACCATTCATCCTATAAAGTTACATTCTTGAGCTCTTTAAGAGCTATTAACCAAGAGAGAACGTTATCCGCTGGTCAATCAAGAGATTAAGGAAAGCTTGGAATATCTTGGATGATTTGCTCTGTTCGAAAACGTAGGCAACTACGAATAGAATTCAGCGATCCTAACAACACCTGGAACGCTCTGGTAAACGTCAATACCCATATATTTTGTTGTATTCGTCAGTTTACAAGAAGTTATTCCCTACGGTGTTGTAACAGTCGGAAACAATCTCGTAAAAGCTCACGAGTAGAGTAAAAATATTGACTATTCATGCTGAGGTTTAATGAAGGTCGTTTTTCAGAAAGAGTTCCCGTATATTTCAAAATATTAGTACTACCGTGAGCCATGGTGAAAGATTTCAAGTTAAACGAGAAATAACATGATTTCTACGACCATGTCAAAACGTCTTACGAGCCAGAAATACCAATTGGATTACCCTGATTGATGATAAATGGTAGGCTTTGGTGAAAACAGTGTGTAGGTTACCCTGTGTCTCCAGAACTTCAACGCCTTGTTTTTCCAAAAGAAAATCTAAGCTATTACATTGATTCTACGCACCATTTAAGGATGCATATTTCGCTCTACACTTTTATGTAGATATTCTTTTGTTTACTCTAATTTTTACTTAATTTAGGTCACTACACAACAGTGCAAAAAAAACATTTGAATAATTTTGGCATGAATTATTAACCTGAGAGCAAAGCGTCTAAACTCGCTCCTGAGATGTACAAGGAAGTCCTTAGTGAAAAGATGAGCCTCGAAAATGACGCAGGTTAGGGAGAACCCGTTAGGGAGATTGTCGACAACTATTTTAAGACGTTAGTTGAAGTAGATCCATACACAACTTCTTCTAGATTGCAGAAGATCTATGCGTAATTAAAAGGACAGTTTCCGGACATATCAACTAAAGCAAAAAAGACTTGACAATTAGCAGCCGTATGAATTAAGCGTGAAGAAGAGGACCGTTATTAGGAAGCGCCTCCAGTGCTTCTTTTGCGCAGCAAAAACAATCCGTGTTTTGATCTCACTGGGCTAAGCGATCAAAATGGTATCTGCGTAATAATCAACGACGTTCTGCATAACATAAGACAGAGATGGATATCCCCGGAACACATTCTGAAGCGAAATTTGTATCAAACAAGGCTTCTCGAATTCAGCATTTGGAATCGTCGACTAAAACCTCTTGAGTTCTCGTAAAACCACAACGGTGAATAAATGTAGCCAGCAAATCGAAAAAATGAACTAATAATTCCAGCTTTTATACCGGCACTAATCAAAAATCCAAGAAAGGGAGCACTTCCGTTGTAAATTTACTCCGACCACCCGAACCAATTACAGCACAGCAAAGGTGGAGAGGAAATTGTTGTAAGATTATGCTACTTTCAGCGTCTTCATCGAATCCCTTGTTATCGAAGGCCGTTTTTTGAGCACTGCTTGGACATACTCCAACAACCAAGTTGCTAATGAAAATGTATCGGATTATGGGCTTTAGAAATGGAGAATTTTGCCCTCGTAGAACAAACAAGCTCGTAGCGTATTGTGGAAGAAGTGCATACTCTAATCATCTCCATTTTGAAAAACCCATCTAGTAGGAGTCGCTTGAAAACAGGTTAAAGTGCAGATATTCAAGAGACAATATTGGAAGACAGAAGTTTCAATAAGTCGCTTTAATGTGCACATTGTCTCAAAGGCCAGCATTTGATTCACACAAAGCAGGTAGTAAACAGAGAGGAACTACAGTTTCCAATGCAGATTTTTGATTGCAATTAGTCCTAAATCTTAATCATACAGTCATACCACAAAAGCAGTCCTGGAATGCAGTATCCTGAAGTTATCAATGAAGATAACGGTCCCTGGCCTAAGGGAGATCGTCGTGGAATTCTCAGGAAGATGGCAGATGCGAGAAAAAGCAGTGTAGGCCCGATAAAACTTCAGTGCTTTGCGAGCATAGAAAGCTGAATCGTTGCCTTCTCGCAATATCCGAAAAGGAGCACGGTCATAAGGATTGAACCTGAAATGTGCCCTACAAGTAAATCCTTTAGGTGGGAAAAAAATTGATGGCAGCGACAAAACACTTTTCCTCCTGAATATCGTCACCATTCAGAGTTCGTAGCAGCTTTGATGTAACAGTAAAAGAAAGAGCAATAAATAACTTAAGGCTAGGCAAAAAAAACTTAATAATAAATTCTCCGTATTCTTGTTGAGCAAACACGAGGTGTTATTTTTATATTGGGCAGTATATAAGGCTGTTATTTTGATGGGAGGGGCATATTACGCGTCCATGTGAACTCTGTGCGGTTGGTCTCCACGCGACATACTCAGTGGAAGCCTCATAGAAAGCGGTGAGTGTGCAAAGCTGTGTTCAATGTGATTGGAATCTTGGTTCAGCGTCTTCCCTGTTTGGTTATGGAGGTGTTTGACCGAACAACTCAACTCAACTTGTCTACTTGACCTTTCCAGGCTCTGATTGAAGCAAAATGCAGGGAAACGTCAGTTAAATTCTTGTGAACAAACACTATAATAACAACCTCATGTGTGCTTATCAAGAAGACACCGAGTAGTAAATATATATATATATATATATCACATACATATAGTTTTTTATACAATCCACCTTCACATCTACTGTGCGGATGCTTTTGAGCTTTTCAATTTTTGGTTTAGCTGCTGTTTGACGATTGTCGTCTTCTTTACGAATGCCTTACTAATAGGTTACCCAAGTTTTCCCTCCTCGTGGTTTGAAGGTGTTCCTTGGTGTCGGGCTGCGATTTACACCGGAAGGATTCATTCCCACGGGAGGGTTTCCCAAGTTGAGAAGGAGTCCGGCATTTCCATCACGAAGCTCAGCTAAGAGTGAACCAATACCAAAATTCATCACCGTCCTAGTAGCAAACTAGTCGCATGGTGGCAAATCTCCCTCTGGTCCACAAGGGCGACGACTGTCTGTGGTGCTGACGACCTGGGGCAGACTTTGGCCTGACTCACCTCAGGACTCCAGGGAACCACAATGGCTAAACAAGCAAAACTCCGAAAAAGTGGAAATTCTGCTGGGGTCCGTACAACTATTGAGGACGGGTCATCTAAGTATCCAAGTTTATGAATGCCGTTGAATACTGGTGGAGCAGGTCCTGCGATAGAGTGCTACCATATGGATTGCAAGCTGTGGACTGTTCCCACACAGGTCTGACAATTTCCCGAATCAGTAAGCAAGAAGAACCTAATGCCCAGGGCGGGATTGAACCATAATCGTGCTCGTGATGAACAGATCACTACCACTGCCCTCCGTTTAACACTTATACATAAATATACATGTAGTATATGCATATATGTTATAAAGCTGAACTTACCATCTATCCATCTTAAGAGATTTGAAAATATTTTCAGCATCGACAAGAGAAAAATAAACCTAAAAGTCAATGGAAACAAGTGGACACTCGTTTGACATATTGTAACGGTTGCCCCATAATTCTGGACTGTAACAAGCAATCAAACAAAATTACTCACACTGCACAAATACCCACCTCCTTCAGTTAGCGGTTTACCACTATGAAAGGGCAGCATAGATTTTTTCATGTTCATCGAAAAAGCGGAGCCCACTGAGCAATTCAGCCGCGAGACGGCAGTGAATGAGAACGAGCCTCAGTGATTCCGATTCGAGCTACGCGACGATTACGGTCATAAGCGAATAAGAGACAGTAAATGATAGCGTTCAGTGTTAGCAATTTCTTAGGGATCTACCATACATCTAATTTCATTAAGTACCATATAAAAGCTACAAGGATAAATCTCCCGACGTTGGCCAATGCTTGAGGGATGCGCCATGCATTCGACTTCATTAAGCACCGTTTGGAGGTGATTGAATGTATATCTGGCCTTCACAATATCTTGCGGTGGCCTACCGATGTATCGAGCCAGTGCTGCTATCCTCCCAGACAAGTTTGGCACCGATTTGCCGACTCCGGAGAGATGGAAGGCTTGGTAGGTGATGGGCACGGGGATCGATTCCACGCGTGTTGCAGGGCTCCTCCGACCACTGCGCACACGCACCTTAGTCACCATATAGGTGAATAGAATGCATATTTGGCTTATACAGTGGCTTGTTAATGTCTTTAGATGTGCTAACCCAGTGTTTCCATTGTGTTGATGAACTTCTGCAACACTTTTACGGAAACATGAAGGGTATAGCTACCTCGCGATGTTGAGTCGAAGTAAAGATGACGGGTGTATTGTAAGGGCTGCTCTATAAGCGCCTTTAGCCAACTAGCGAAGTAGACAGAGAGGAAAGTATGATGCATATGAACACAGCACAGCGAAGAGGTTTAGATTAACGTACGATAGCCTAGCTCACAACATTCTCTCAAGTCAGTTAGCTTGAACTCACTGTTAGCTTACAGCATTATGATTCTGTACTCAGAGCGAAAAAAGATAAAGCACCTTCCTTTATTGAAGCACACGGCCCACATTGATTTCCCAGCCCTTCAACTCAAGTCACCTTGAATTGGATATAACGAAAGTTCCGTCTTTTCAGAATAAAATGAAAGTTAGAACGTCACGAAAAACTTAGCGTACATCAAATTATTAAGTTAAAGGCTTTTTTCTTTCAAAAAATCTTGCTTCTTACTTCTCCATGTAAACATCAAATCAGAGAAACGGTATCGTTAAATTCGCACCTGATTTGCACGATATTACCATTTGAATCGAGTTCAATTATTGTCTTTTCTTTCGATATGGAGTAAACTTTAGCATCTCCATTACCCACCTCGATATAGTTGTGTTCGATCTAAAAACATTTCCACGATTTTAGTAGTTTCGTAAAGGATAGCCCAGAAAGCAGATACTTCAGTGTAAGCCTGTAAATTAACTTCTTTCTTGGCTACGCATGAAATAAGATAATAACGGACTTCAGTTATTTAGCACGGAAAGAAAGAGAGTGGAAGTATGAAAAAACAGGTCCTTTAGGAGGTGCATAGTAATTCTCAAAACTTCGATTTGTATGACGTTAATGTGTCATCTGCTTCTCTCGGCCTTCGCAATGTTGGAGCAGAGATGAAACTGCTGTTAGTAATCTATACTTTGCAAAGGACGATCAATATTTTTTAAAGTCACCAGGAGTCGAAGTTAATTTTTTTTTGTTCTGTACATGAAAGAGACTACGGATGTTGTGCGCATCTAGCACTTGCATTCTGTTGGTTTCTTCTCATCTATGTTCCAGAAAGAACTTTGGATTTTGCGGGTGATCTCGGCTTTTTCTTGACGGTCTTCATTAAGGGTTTGAGTACTGGCCAAGTCGATTCTCTATGGAACGATGGTGTAGCTACAAGTTTTGTTTCTTTCCCTCGACCATGAAGAAATGGGGGCTTGGTTATCCCGGAATGGGATCGAACCAGGTTTTCCAGTTTGACTAAAGCGTTGTCTCGGTTCCAAAAATTGATGGTTTAACTCATTGCGAAACAAAAAGCAGGATAGTTTAATACTGGCTGTAGTACGCCTATCACTAGCTTGATAAACCATGGGTCAACAACGCCATTGGCTCCGTCAAGTTCTTAAGTTCCACAACAACCTCTCACTACCCACAGAAACAGGTCTGATCATTGAATCAATGAATATACTGCTGCGTTTTTGATATCGTATTGAGTCTCGTGCGATACAGCCGTTTTACACCTTCCTTTGAATTAAATGACGAATCCGAGTAGCTTGATCTTTGATGCTACATGTTGTGGAACCGACTCATAATTTCAACCACTTAAGTTCTCGATTTCGAATTCCTCTGCCTGTAGATATGTGGTGATTAACTTGAAAAATTGTGTTCATGAGCGAGTTGATCGAAATGACGCATTCTTGCCCAGTCTAAGCAATGCCGAGGTTCCTGAACATTTCTCTAGACATCGAAAACCACGAACTCAAAAAAAATGGGTGTGAGCAAGTATGAGCACTCTACAACACCTTCAACGTCTCACCAACAATAGTATACTGTTAGTGTATGCTTGCTGTTAATTCCATTAAAGTAGCTCATTTCTGCGTGAAATATTCCACACCTCTTGCTCAAACTCTGTCAGAAACCACAGAATTCCGCACCCTTCTATATTGGAACGTAGAGCAGCATAAAGCTCTCGCTTTGCTGCTTATGATAAACAAATGGGAAACTAGCTCACCTTATGTTCAGTTAGTATTCTGAATGCTTCTGGATTTCCTTGCTTTAGTTGATTAGCGCAATACAAACCGTCAACCAATAATGTGTCGCCTCCACATTCCGCAACATGAAGACAGTGGAAGACCCGGACGGTACCAATAAATACGAGGTGAAAATAGGTTTTAAAACACAGATCATGGAAGGAGCACCTGCTAGAGAATTTCTAAGGCCGTGGATAAACTTCTTGACTATGTTACAAGCCGGAAAACTGACTGCACCTGTATTCCAGGTGTCTGTTGAAAATATGTACCATCAGTGTGCGGACCAATTGATTCATTTCCGTATGCCGTATCTTCGTGATATTCTTCCTGAAAATGCAAGCACGATATAAATAATTAACGGGCTACTTATTCCCCTCAATTCATCCCTCTGCTTTCAGGTTACCAACGGATACCAGCTGCGAAGAAAGTTCATGTAGGCATGATTACTCACCGTCCGTCTTTCGTGCAGCACAAAGAATGATATTTTATCCGAATACTAAATCAGTCGAATTGTAAAGTTAATAGAAATCTCACGAACGCACCCCTTTCTCCTGTGCTTCGTTGCTAAACACCCAGAATGAACCAAAGAACGTATTATGAATTGGGGCGATGTTGCGACAAAATTGTTCAGTGGCATGAGGGTTTGCTTCCACTCCATCGACGATCACCATTCCATACTTCACGAATAGATCCGCAAATGTCTTCATGGAGAATCCTGATCTGAAATCAAGCAGAACTATGATTTGATGGGACGTTACAGTAGTACGACTTCGTTTTCCATATTAGTTAATCAGGTACTCAGATTCTTTCAGTTTATACTAGTCTACCTTGCTAACTCCGCTTTCAAGTAGAAACAATGAGATGCAGACTGACCTTAATAGCCCCACTTAGAACATCACTTATGCAGGAGAAAAAGCTATGCTGAGACAAAAGTCCTTGTCGATTTTTGTACAAAATTCTCCTATCCTCAGCTAAACGCTTATCGCAATCTTCAAGAGCCTCAACTGAAAGCGCCTCCTAAATCAAGGTTTCTTTGGCTATTCAGCGACGATAAACTGGTCATGTTACTGCACAACTGTAAATGCCCAGCTTCATGCAATAAAACAAGGATTTCTGAGAGAGATCATGACTTAAGACGGGATATGGGTTTGCAACAAGGTAACCATGCACCAGATATTCTACCGTTTCAGCTGCAATGACTGGTGATCTCAAATGAGACTCAATTATACGGATACAAAGTTGATATCGTCCGTCTTCCGGAATTTCTAAAGACCTTTTGGAGTTGCTGCAGCCGAACAAAATGATCAGTGCCAGCTGCAGCATAAAGTACTTCCGCAATCTCGCTGCTGCCATAGGAGAAAAGCGATCAAAATGGTTCAGAATCCCATTTAGAGTCCCGTTTTGCGTCATAACCCTCGACTCACCACGGAATGTTTTCTAGTGGACAAGTAAAGCAGTTAAACCCAACTATCGTCCCCATTCGTTGCGTAGCTAGACTCGAAGCATCATTTGGGCGAAAACAAGTTCAAGGAATACGAAAGCCTCGAAAATGCACTTTCCAACTGTTTCAAACCGCGAATCTGTTTTTGGGAGGAAGCGTTTGAAGATTCAGATTCCGAAGAACGACTTATTTTCATGGCTACAAGAAATATATCGCTGGCTTATGTCATAAAGCTAAAAGGATAAAGCTCTCGGCGTTAATCAATCCCTGAGGGATGCACCATGCATTCGACTTCATCAAGTATCGTTGGAGGTGAGTGAATGCATATCTGCCCTTTACAACGACTCACGGTGGTCTATCGATGTATCGAGCCAGTGTTGCTATCCTTCCAGACAAGTCTGGTACAAATTTGCAGACCCCGGAGGGATGGAAGGCTCGGTGGGTCATCGGCCCGGGGATCGATTCCACGTGATTCGCAGCGGTGCCTCCAACCACTGCGGCACACGCGCCCTTGGCTTAAGTCATATTATGGTTTGATGAAATCAAACACAAAAAAGTGCTCAAAGTCGGTAACGAGTTATAGTCAAATCCGATACTTAGATAAACGCATCACCTCCTGTAAGGTATTCAGAGCCACGTTGTTTCAACGTCACTGCTAATGAGTATGTAAATCACCTATATAAAAAATCTGTCTCTTAAGCATTTATGTATACATTTGAAGTAGGATCAAGAGTAAAACACTCTTTCTTCTGGATTACACTTTAATCTTTGGCTATCTATGGGATTCTCCCATGCCCTGTGCGGGAAATCTCGCACCTTATGCATAGAGCTAAATGCATAGCACAAGCAGCGAAAAATTGCGTATACTCCAATTGTGGCCACACTCATTGCATGCTAGATGTTGTCGCGGAGCACTATTCCATCAACTTTATCTGAATATCACATGTTATCATGCGTGCTACAATGGCTTGTGTTGTCTTGATAGTTAGATTGGAGTTGGTTTTCGTAGGGAAGGCAAATTACAGTAATCATTAGTTAAGGAGAGGTGTAGATAGATGTTACCTTATGGCACAGGAATCAAAAAACATTAAAATAGCAAAAAGCGGGAACCGACCAATAAGTATAATACGAGGTGCATTCGTGACCTTTTCTTACATGTTAATTCGTGGCAGCTCGTCCGGTGCCAACTGCTTCCACGATTTTACATAGCTAGAGAGAACGGGAGGTCGATCCAATTCCAAGCACTCCACGATGTCGCTGACGTGGAATTGGGATTGTAAGCCATCCTTCCACCGAATAGCCAGCTTATTTTCATCAGTGACGCTCACGCTCTCCATCCCATCAATTTCAGCACACTCAAAAAGATTGGTGGCATTCGACTTGCGCTGATTCGTTGCTTGATTGTAGCTTGCTGGATGTCGACAATGATCCCTTAGCCATACCAAAGGGATCGCAAGCGCTTTGGTATCAGGACCTGAAAGGTTCCTCAAAATAATAAAGCATATGAAGTGGTGTTATGGTAGGGCTCAGCATTAAATTCTCGGATTTTTAAATGTCCACTCGTACATACTTGTTCGAAAACTACAACAAAAACTGTCATCACGGAGCACTGAAACGATGGATAAGGAACTGAAAGCATCCGACGTTAAGAAATTTCAGAAGCATGCGTCATGCATAAAGTCCATGTATCGTGGCGCTGACGAAACGCATATTTCTCTTATACAATTATTTGCAGGTGCTTATCGATGTACTAGGTCAGTGTTTCTCATCATTCCGCACGAGCAAAGCAAAGCAAAACTAGCACGCCGACCACGATGAGACGAAGGGTTTGGTCTGCCCAGGCGATACCGAACCAGAGACCACAAGTGTACTGCAAGGCACTTTTAACCATTGCGCTAATGCTTATCGAGAATATTATCTCAAAAATATTGCCAACTATTACGAGAGCAGCACAAATCACCTCCTGAACGAGTGAAATTGTGTTGTTTAATAATGGTTTATGCCTTCTCAAGGATATATCAGGCAAAACGATGTGTGATACTCACGCCAACTCTTAGTGGCTAAATCGTGTGAAAAATTATGAAAATTCTTTTATTTTTCGCAAGAATAATGAGTAAAACTACTCCATCCAATATCCCTATTTTTTTACATCGTCATTACTTTTCTATGAAGTACGTTGCATAAGCCATTGTATACACTCAAAGAAAACTAATATTTATCATACTGATCAGATCGATCTTGAGACTACATGGCGCATCTCAAGAGAACAGATAAGGAGTGCAATGCGAAGCAAAAGATTTCACGCTGCTGTTTACTCCATTACTCTCTAAAAGTGCTGCACTCACGTACTCGAATACAGTGAGTGGCCTTGCGTGTACGTGCCTTGTCTCCCGCACGTCAACTCGGCTACGATCAGGTGACTGGTATATACATCGCCTTCTATTCGATGTCACCACGAACAGAGCGCCCACCTCGACAAATATTCTGCGAGAGTCATATAAGCTACCCTCAAAGACATTTGGCCAAAAAACACCTGAAATAACGGACCATAAACGAAAACCAAGTTCCTCTTGCTACCCAAACGAGCAGAACCTATTTCACCGCAGTGGTAATGGTACGAATGAAAAGTTTATTGGTGCACCACGAATTATTCGAAGATCAAAGAGAATACAATGAGGTGACAAATGAATACCACGGAGTATGATAACCATAAATAGGATTACAGTGTGCACTGTGCATATAGCTTAGGGAAAGGCAAACACGCCAGCCTCCGGAAACGTAGTCGTGGTTCGGTCTGGCCTGGCGTCCAAGTTTTGCGAATATCCCAGCATCATTGTGGCTGCATTTCATAAACAGGATTGTTCGAAAATAATGAGACTTCGTTTTAACGTGTGCGCTCCCATGAAGCCTTTGACCGCTTGCTTTCCAGGAAACAATTTCTACGATATTTTGAATAATATTATGACGACTAGACATTACCAACCGAATAAGGTATAATACTCGAAGATTTGAAGGAAATTAAAGGTGTTAAATCCTAGAGTGTTACTTAGTTAGCGTCGTAGTGTGATAGTCTAATAATGAAAGGAAGAAGAGGTCGGAATACTGTGGAAACTAAAAGTCACCTTACCGCAGCCACGACTTTTTCGTAGACATTTTAGGGGCATTGCTTTCAATGTGACTCCGTAACGTCATGAATGAGAGAACAATGATCGCACCTCGCTGAAGGAGCACTTCCAATGCGTCGTTTTTCTCCTCTAACGTTATCGGCTCGCTGCTGACAATCTTCGTTGCCATTCCACGACACTGCACCCAACGTAGTGTTCGCCGAAGTAGAGCACCCACGAACACCATCTGCAATAACGAATGAGAACTTGACGTAGAACACAAGTCTGTGACTTTCAGGATAAAACTATGAGCTGCTGGGTGATCTTAGCCTAGTTCAGTCATGGTTAGGAAGTTAGAACATTGGGAAGACCTAGAATGGTAATGCAGATAAGGCAGTGCAATTGACATGACCCAACCAAGTCGCATTATCAATTATTGACCTTGGGACTGAACGCCTTTCACGTGACATTCTCCACATTGTGTATGAATGGACGTGCAACTGGCCATCAAAATGTCTGAAAATAGTGTATAGCACTGCTACACTTATATCTAATGCTAAGGATTAGTTTCCATTATGGCTCACATACGAGGCAACGACAGCTGTCTTCCGTTCTCAGTTCTGCACACTTCGGGTGGGTCAACGGTGACTATGAAAACAATATGCCTTTTCAGGTGACAGATCTTTCCTATTGTCAACATGTTAAACGCTAAAAACCGACTTGATTTTGTATACATAGCCTCTGTAGGCTACGGTAATGTAGCTGAGGACCTAGGGCTAGGAGACCACACGTGTGTAAGGAGAACTGCCACCATCAGATCAGCCGCCATTGGTAACAACATGCAACCAAGTAGCATTGACCGAACCCACGTTAAAAATACTCCATGCTGTTCCTTATGAAGAGAACTACAGAAGCTGTTCCATATCTTTGAGCAAAATAAACTTTCAAGGTGACGTTAACATACGGTGAAAGGCACGCAATAGCACGGCACGCAGTGGCACGGACGATGTGTATGCCCAGAGAACAAAACACACGACAGAGGCAGGTTCTCCCGTGTTTTGTCTCGTCGGCTGTTTCACCACTTCGCTCTGACTCTCCACCAAGTGGCGATTGTTGTTGTCCAGTTTTCTAGCATTAAGCTTCCACTTCAGTCGTACGTATGTTTTTTTTTTTCCGAGAATCACGCATGATTGTTTTACCGAGTTGTAGATGCGTACTCGTATAGAATAATATTAAGAAAGAAGTTCTAGAAACATGCGAACCACAGCTATTTGCCCGCTATCGATGCAGTGATGTTTCCTCCTTAAAGTGCATTAGTTGATACTTGATAATTGAACGGCTCGTCCTCACTGGTTGTGCGGGCCCCAGCATAATCACCATTTACCGGAGATTTGATGGCTGAGCCACTGTGGTTCCCTGGAATCCCGAGGTCAGCCTGGCCAAAGTCTGCCCCAGGTCTTCACACCACGGGCAGTCGCAGCCCTTGTGGATCAGAGGGAGATTTGCCACCATGCGACTAGTTCGATACCAGGAAGATGGTGGATCCTGGCATTCGTTTACTCTTTGCTAGGCTTCCAGATGGAAACGTCGGACTCCTTCTCAGTTTGGGAGCCCATGCTGAGGGATGAAACCATCCCCCCTGATCTAAATAACACTTGACTAAAATTGTTTGCTGCTTTTGTATTTCCATATTTCCATTGTGGATTTCAAATCAGAAACTGAATCAAACAACGCTGCTTCTGCTAAAAAAACGTGATATATGAAGCGTTAACAATGCCCATATATGTACGATAGACACTTTGATGGTTCGCCATGCAGAGTTCAGCATTCCTTCCCTTCATTTCTTTGTCGCGAAACCATTGTCCGCATTGTCGACGGTCATGTTCGTGTAGGATTCAAATTTGGTTTGAGCATTTTGCAGCTTCCACCCTTTGTCATCTTAGATGCTGGCCAGACGTGGTTTTTTCTTGGAGCTGTCCACGCCATAAGAACTCCAGGTCTTCCTAAACAGCAGTCTCCGACCAGTGTTGATTGCTGGATAAAGTTTACTGCATCGCAATTTGGATCCTTCTAGAATTAAGTTCCCGCCGCTTAGAGAAGTCTTGGAGCAACTGAAGAACCCACAACATCGCGCTCACCTTTTCTACTCGATGATCCTCCCAGTGCTCGGTGACGAAGCGGAGATGTATATTTCAAGTACGTCGAAAATTCATCAATCCACCCAAAGAGGCCTTGAGCGGTGTCTTCTGAAGATAAACGGAACACACAACTTCTAGCCGGAATGCGCAGCTGAGGTCGTCGAAACCTATCCCATGTTTAAGAACCAAGAGATTATATATCAATGGTGAAACGTAGGGTGGGACAGTTATATGATAAGCACAGACGACAAATGGACGGAAAGTAGTATAGAGTGCTTATAGCAAAAATCGATGAGCTATAATCAGAGGGTCTTCTTTCTTGATCCAGTTGCGTTTCAGATAAGCATAAGGTCATTTCTCTTTCGGGTCTCAACCCTGGTAATTGAGGGTGAACAAGAGAAAGGGTCGTTCAAGTGCTCACCGCCGAGGTAGTCAATGAGACGAACAGGGTGGTGGGTAGAGCTCGCATTCCATCAGTTGGTTTGTTGATCCATCGATTTATCCTCCATCGCGCAATGTTTTTTTTCGCAATCTAAGTTTCAGTTTGAAATATTTCTACTCCTATATTTCGATTCGTTCGCAGTTTTCCTTTCTTCACTCAGTGCTTCACTCTCTCTTCTACTTTTCTTTTCCTCACTTGGATTATTTCTCCATTTCTTCGTTCAGACCTTCCGAATACACGACGCTGTCGTCAGACATCTTTTCTGTTGCAAACGACTGGCTTTACGATAAACTTGCTGGACAGTGGTGCTGAACAGCTTCAGGGAAGTGATATCGTACTGTCAGCCTTCTTATCCCATGTGAACGGTAAGGGGTTAATGAAAAGTCGATACTACCGTGAGGCATTACTTCAAGATCTTCGCCGACAAGCGCTGGCTACATACGTCCGTCTTAATGTTGTCGCAGGCTTTTTCATAGTGGACGAAGGTTTGGACTAAGACTGAAGGATGCCTCTGGAAAACTTTTGTAACTCCACCCATGGTTTTGATGTGGTCGCTGCGTAGTACTGCTGCGTAAGTCTTGCTCGCTAGACTCCTTAAGCTTCATGCAAACTTCCTGATACGCGTATTAATCCTATGGATTACAGCGCAATTTCCATTTGATGGGTAATTTTTTGTCGGACAGATTTCCGCCTTCAGTACTCCAGATGTATCTTCAGATGGTCATGCTGGAGTACTTCCACGTCAACCTTACAAGTAGGCGCTACTGCCTTTAGATCAGAAGGTTTATCTCGTCACATTTAGATTCTCTCTGGGATGGAGTTGATTCTTTTTGTGCTTTCAGTTTTATTTCTGGATAGCAAAGGAGTTGCACGTGCCAACTTGCGTAATTCTGCCGCAAGACTGTCACTTGACACGAGACCACGTTCTTGCCACGACCAGGGTCCATCCTCCGCACTGGTCTCAGACGAGATCTGTGTCCGCCGTCGAAATCTCTATTGATAAGGCAATAAATAACTTGGAAAAAAAAACTTGCGCTTTTATGCATTCCTTGGTAATCCTGAGTTGAGGAAACAGCACACCTTCTGCTTATCACATCAAGACATCAAAGGACATGGTGGTACTAAAACGTCATGACGCTCCTAGAATTTAAGTAAAATCTCTGAAAATGATACTTTGTGAAAAGGCCTGTGAGCTACAAAGCTGATGGGAGATTTGAGATGATTATCTCGGAATACGCTCTAATGTTAAATATTGCTCTATCGCAGTTTGCAGTCGCCTGACCTCTGGGGTAACTCGTCCACAGGTTGTCCACTGCGATCTCACATTGATCTGGTTGTTGTGATGTGCATAGGTTACTTACTTGCTTTATTTCAAATAGTCAGTAATTTTCCCATCCAGGAACACCACCCAACGGTTACCGCCTCATCGTGGGTTGGAGGTGTTCCTGGGTGTCGGGCAGGGATGTCTAGCGGGGGATTCATCCACGGCACGGTCCCCCAAGCTGGGAAGGAGTCCGCCACTTCTGTCAAGATACTCAGCCAAGAGTAAACCAATGCCAGGATTCACCACCGTCCTAGTATCAAACTAGTCGCATGGTGGGAAATCTCCTTCTGATCCACAAGTTCGACGACTGTGTGTGGTGGTGACCACCTGGGGCAGACTTTAGCCAGGCTGACCTCGGGCCTCAAGGGAAACACGATGGCTAAACCAGCAAAATTTCGGAAAAAATGGAGATTATGCTGTGACCCGCACAACCTTTAGGAACGGACCGCCCAAGTTTACAAGTATCCAAGTAAGTAAGTAATTCAAAGTAATAGTACTGCCAGGTTTCGTTGTTCAGTTTCACCGTGCGAGTTTTGCCGTTCTATCGTCCTTTTAGTTGAAAGGAAATACGAAAAGAGTAGAATTTCAGAATGTTAGCTTATGGGGAGCGGCTAGCCTTTGTATTCCTTTCATCTCGTCTTCCATCAGTGTCATTTCCGATAAGAATGATCTCGGACAGGATTTCTAATGCCTACAGATCGCCGATTAGGGGTGAGCATTTCACGATGCGATTCATCTGTGGGCGGCCTGTCACGTGAATTTCTAAGGAAATCGGTGGCATGCTTATATTCAGCTTTCGCTACCAGTTATAACCATGTTCTATTATTGCTTGTGATAACTGGCCAGAATCAAAGGTTTGTTGCCCCAAATTTTTAAGGACACTCTGAACCTTTAACTTTTAGTTTTAGACTGGAAAGAAATGCGGTATGATATGTTTAAGTTTCAAAAATCTATGCTTAAGGGAGAAAACCAATTAGAACCGAAAGATGGTGCCCCTTTGTACGCGACGAGAGATTCGTACGGTGAACAAAAGAAGTCGCAGAGAGCTCGCGCCGCTGATGCTGGTGAGTTATTTAGCCTCAGCAGGACACGTTTCATCGATCGCGTGTTTAGTACTTAAATCTGGAGCTAAACAGCTGTGTACTGCATTTATTTAAATGTTATGAACTGCCCTTGTTAAGCTGATGTGAGGTTGGTATAAGTTGTTGTTGTTGTTGTTGTTGTTGTTGTTGTTGTTGTTGTTGTTGTTGTTGTTGTTAAAGTAGATGTTGTTGTTGGTCGATGACTGACTTTTTCAGCGATTTCGCCTTCCTCAGAGCCGTGCTGTTACGAATGGGACAAGAGTTCGGTGTAAGGTTTCGTTAGCACTAATTGACTTCCACTGGTAACAGCACGGCTCTGAGGGAGGCGAAATCGCCGAAACGTCAGCCATCGACCAACAACAACGACAACAACAACGACAGCTTATGCCAATCTCGCATCAGCTCAACAGAATCAGATCATAAAAGAAAAAGGATAAAGGATAAAGCTCTCAGCGTTGATCACTCACTCCTTGAGGGATGCGCCATGAATTCGACTTCACCAAGCATTGTTTGGAGGTGGTTGAATGCATATCTGGCCTTTACAATGATTCGCGGTGGCCTACCGATGTATCGAACCAGTGCTGCTATCCTCCCAGACAAGTCTGGGTACCAATATGCCGACCCCGGAGGGTTGGAAGGCTAGGTGGGCCATGGGCGCGGGGGGATCGATTCCATGTGTGTGTTGCAGGGCGCCTCCGACCACTGCGCCGCACGCACCCTTGGTGACCTGGCGATGAAACCAGTTCATCAGTTCATAAGGACATTTAAATAAATGTATCAACTATTTATGCCGAAGTTTGTAGAAAGTCGATCTTTTGAATTGTTATGAACTGAATCTTTACAAGACCTATCAAAGGTGGAATCCCTGTCGCGTCCGTCTTCCATTAATGTGGTCAAGTCATTTCCTCGCACAGCTCATGAGAATCGTGGTTTTTAGAGAAATCACCACCTATTTATACTCTTTTGTTAACACAATTCCCAACAGAATTGTTTTTTTTTCGTAAAAGGGTAAATTGTTGGCGTAGATGAGCTTTTGGTGGAGGAGCCATGCATTGGAATTCATTTGTGATCGTAGAGATGATTACATTCATATTCGGTTTACAGAATAACTAGCGTGACCTGCTGATGAATCCAGCTAGTGTTTTTATTCTATTAGACAAGTCGTACCAATCTGCTGACCCAGCACTGATCAGATGCTTGGTCAACGTTACTCGAACCAACGACCGTATGATTTTGCAGGGTACCTCTAACCTTTGCGCTATACGCAAACCCTTAGTTTTTCCTGGACATATGCTAGTCTCTCGGTACAATTTTTTATTGCAGGTGGCTTTCGTCGTCGTTAAAACTGCGTGAGAGCTTTGTCCACGCCTTGCCATCTATTCTGTAACATGACGAGTCCATAGATCTCCACATTACGTACTTGCTATGCTGAATAATGGAAACGAGCCAAATTGTTTTCAGCCGCAGAACTCATCTTAATGATAACTGCACTACATTATAAACTCCTCATGAATCGGTTGATTAGTATAGCCTAATGGAGAACGGTGCGTCGCAGTGGTCGGAGGCGCCGTACAATACGTTGGATCTGTCCCCGCGCCCCTGGCATACGAAGCCCTCCATCCCTCCGTGGTCGGCAAATTCGTAGCAGGTCTGGAAGTGCAACACCCACTGGATCGACACATCGGTAGGCCACGTAGGCCACCTCGCATTTGAAGTTGGTCCTCAAATTGACTGGGCTAGGGAATTTTCTGTTATCTTTCCAGAGATAAAAATTTGTAGTTCAACAGGTATTTATCTGGGTTTCAAATACTCTTCGATGTTGAGCAAGTGTGTTAAGGTGGGCCGCTTCATTACTCATATCTTTTGCAAGAGAGTAGCGTAGCAACTAAATAGAGTAGTTGGGTATAGAATTTAAATACCAAAAACATTTTAAAGTAGATTGCACATATATGCTTTATTATAGACTGAAATCCGTAGATTTTTGCTAAAAAATTTTTTTGATGTGGTAGTAGAATGAAGGTAAAAGTGCGTTTTCCATAGGTTTTGAGTAAATATAAGAGTTTTTTTAAACGTTATCTTTTTACATCGTGAGGCAGTCCAAAATTTGGTCATTTATTGTGGTATCATTTCCAGAAACTATTAATCTCATATCAGCAGAATCATTACCTCAGCAATTGAATCTTATTGCAAAGTATTTACATGAAACAAAGATCACGTGAGAAGGTGATATGTGTGGTACCCATTGATCCAGTGTGTTCAAGGGAAACGAGGATTAAGCATCTGTTTTGGTACCTATGTGGCTCCACATTTCGTAGAAGCCCCAGCACTTCCATTCTTTTCGTTATCTTACAACTGGTATTCGTGGAGATGGTAGTGTTCGGCTGAGGCTTTAACATCTGTAGGATATTCTCCCTCACTGGAACATTTGGTGATGACTAAGGGCGATTTTTGTCGTAAACCTCATGCTTGGACATTCCCAGCTCCTTGTCACATGCGAATATTAGCCGCTTCTTGAATCTCTAAAGATGTTTGCTGACATTCAGTTAGTTTTATGACGTGCGGCATACGACGTACATGACATGAGTGGGCTTCTCTTACGGCTATTTGACCGACCAATCGGACATCAGCCAAAGTGGAGTCTACGTCACTAAGATATGTTGAAATGTTTCAAAACATTTTCTTTTTCAGATAGTGGTGTCCAACCTACAAATTGGCAGAAACGCTTTTTGGTAATCACGAGATTGTATCAAAGGCAGAGTGATATTCCGCCATACGTTGCGTAAGAGGTTTTCTATTCATTGCTTGACAGAAAAAATGCCTTTCTGAACATGTCACATACTGAACGTCTTATTACTGACAACCCTTACTTGTTCTAGCCTTTGTTTATTTTGCTTGACATTCTTTTCTTTAAATAATAGCAGAAGCTAAAGAGCGAAGAAATGATTTGGACATCTACGCACCGGTAATTCACCCAATTAAAGTGTGTATTTGTTAGCGTTTACCTCTGATGTAATATGCAATCTCGAAGTCGAGACCACATGCCTATATCGCAGCCAAAGGGTGCTGATTCGAATAGGATTTTCTACTCACTATCTAGCGGTTTTAGGTTGCGAAATTAATAAATCGATAGAATCTATTGGAACTTAAGACTGAAGGAGTTTAGGTAACGGCCTTAGTTTTTGTCCATCCCTATATTTTCAACTTCCGTAAAATTGACTTCGTCTATCACACGTTCTTCGACTGGTTGGTCGACTCACCTCTATACTAATCGTCCCATTGATCGTCTAGTGACTTGATCGGGCGCTGGTAGGTCTTCCACTTTTCCTTGTCGCGTGCAAGAGTAGGCCAGTTGGTACCCTCGCTCTAGGGAGTTGTTGAGCACTATACCCCCTCTTCTAGGCTTTTTCGTGAAGAACTCTGACCATCGGGTCAGTGGTCTTCCTGCAGTCCGTTTGACCTCCCGAGTAATCCAGTCACTAACGGCTCTTGTCCATCAGTTGTCGTTAATTACGCATTACATGCGTGGCCCACCTTCGACAGTTTGGCGCATAGAACGGCATCTTTGATTTTTGATCGTTGACACAAGTCGGAGGTTTGGACCCCATCCTCACTTGTATGACACGAGATACTCCTAGCATCGACCTTTCTTCTGCGCGTTACGTAGCGACCACTTGTCTGAAAGACAGGAAGTATCGTGGAGTCGAAAAGTGGGCACTAAGTCGGGTGTTCTTTGTTCTCTTAACTACATCGTCGATCCTCTTGAAAGTTCCCCAAGTCGCTCGTCTCTTTCTGCTCACGAATGGAGCTAAGTTATTCATCATGTAGATTTCCCGACCCACATATACGTAACAGAAGCTTTCGGAGGTATTCATTTCGTTGAGCGTGAATGGTGCATACGAAACGAATCCGTTATTCACGAACATCGTTTTGAGATTTAGTCGAAGACCAATTTTTCCACAGGCTTTATTAAAGTCGCCAAGCACTCGTTCCGCTTGGCTAATGTTTGGTGTTATAAGAACGGTATTATCAGCAAAGCGAAGCTGGTGTAATTGCCGACCACTGACTTCCATTCCCATGTTGCTCCATTCCAGTGTTCGCATGACGTTCTCGAGAGAGGCGGTGAACAATTTTGGCGAGAGGACATCCCTTTGCCTAACCCCCTGTTTTGACGTCGACATGTTAATATCGTTGTAGAATGGTGGCTTTTGTAGTTGTGAAATTTTTTATATAGCTCACGAAGAATCTTTTTGAACTGAGTGGGTACTCCCTGGCTCTCCCTCAGGGCTTCCATGAGTACGTCTGTCTCAACTGACTCAAGAGTTTACCTTTGATGAAAGCGAGACGGAGTGGTCTCTTCTACTTTCTCGATACTTCAGTAAGTCTTGTTATCATGTGGATGTGGTCCATCGTACTAAATCCTTCTCGAAACCCTGCTTGCTCACATGGCTGCCTTTCGTCCAGTGTTCTGTCAATCCTATTTAGGATGACTCGAGTGAAAAGTTTGTAGACGACAGACAGCAGGCAGATTGGACGATAGTTGCCGATGTCGTGGAGGTCACTTCTTTAACATTAGCACGGTCTTGCTGGTCTTCCACTGAGTAGGGACCTTGCATTCAGACAGATAACGTGTGATGAGCCCAGCCAGTGTGTTTGTGAGGATTACCGGAAGGTTCTTCAGGTGTTCATATCGTATCCTTTCCGTACCTGGTACTGTTCGATTTATCACCGACGAAATAGCATGGGGGGTTTCAGAAGGAGAACCGGTGGTTTGAGATATTCATCCTCCTTCGTTTTATATGAGGGCAGGAGGACGTGGCAATTAAAGAGACTTGAGTACTAGTCGTGAGTGATTTGATCTATTGTCTTTCTGGACGCTGTAAGTGTTTTGTCTGGGCATTGGAGTGTAATCGTCTTGGTTTTGTAATTGGCGAGGCCCTCGATGGGCTTTGCGAATACTTTTTTCCAGCCTCTGAATCTTCGACCATAACTGCTGTTCTTCTTTCTTTAAGGTCTGCTTTTATCGCCTGTCTGCACTGTTTTGTAAGTTCGAACGTGAGTTGCTGGTTGCTTGTAGATAGTGCGATCGCAGGAGTATGAGATTGAGAGTTCTTGAGGATAGATGTCTCTTTGTGGCTTTTGAACTGTCGGCTTTCATAGCGCTAACGTGAAGACGTTGAATGAACCGATTGCATTTCTCGTCGATATTGTCGACACGACATCTTCCCAGCGGGCGAATAATGAGCCGAATAAATCCCAGTTTATAGTCGTATTGGGACTTTTTTAAATCGAATTTGGGGGCTTTTTCTCCTTTCTCTGAAAAATGAAATGTAAGAGGCTCATCACAACCACGTTTTGAACTAGTAGTAGATTTTTTAATGGGACATCTTATTATTTGATACTTTGAATGGCTGATCTTCACTAGTTGTGTTAGCCCTACCATAACTTCCATTTTTTCGAAGATTTGCTGGCTTAGCCATAGTGGTTCCCTGGAGTCCCGAGGCCAACCAGGCCAAATTCTACCCCAGGTCCTCACCACCACATGCAGTCGCAGCCTTTGTAGATAAGAGGGAAATTTTCTCACCTTGGGAGATCTTGCTGGATGGATGAATCTCCCCGCTGTACATCGCACCCAGACACCCAGGAACACCTGCGAGCCACGATAAGGCAGTGAACCGTTGGGAGAAGGGCATCTTATTACAGAACCTATGTGACAGCTTAAATCATGGTGGTTTCTCAGTCGTAATAATCCATAACCGTCCGGAAGTGCTACGATGAGGCACTGTTGCTACACGGTGTTTCGTTATATCGTATTCAACCGCTTATATGTTTATATACTTTTTTCCAGCAAAGTGTTATATTCACCAAATATTGTTGTGGTTTTATAGACTTGTCAACATTAATAGTTTCTAGTTGTAAATCTTGAAGTTTAACATGACAGTTTTCCAGACCTGGGACGATGAATCGAATGCACGACCGTATGCGTGTCGTTTTCATCCTTGTGGGTGTTACCGTCTTTTTCGTAATCTTCTTCTTTGGTGAATTCAACACGCATCAAAGAATTACTCGTGATCGAGATGCTGGAGTCATCGTCAAGAAAATGTGAACAACTTGATGTTCTCGTTTTATTCATGTCCTATATTCCATGAAGGACTTTCTTTATTGTGTTTATCTAGGGATTCTCCACACTTTGGGAGTTTCCATCATGTCGGTGATGAGAGATTTACTTTATCAGACCAAATTGGACAATTCAACACGACGTTCGGTTGTTATAATATAGGTTATTTCAACGACTCATAATGTTTAGTTCCATACTCACCCATCTGATATCCTTATTTACATGTATGTATACGTTGTCGACAGATAATAAGTAAAATACTGTGGTGGTCTGATGTTTTAAACTGCTCTTCGTAGCTTACGTGTGTGTTTACGTTGTAGACATCTAATAAATGAAATGCCTAAGTTGGACTTCCATGAGAGGATATAGGATTTCCTCTTGTTTCATTTCATGTCATCCTAAACAACGTTACATAACGTGCTTTGTAGCATATCTAGACTCCTTTGAACTGGGAACGTTGTTGATATTTCATTCATCTATTTGCCTTGCAAGGTAACAGAATCCATATCTGCAGGAAACAGTCCCTGTATCTAGCGTGTCCGCATGGATATCTTTCGTAAGGTGTTTATGAATGCTACAGATGTTCAGGTACCGTTTATTTCTATTTAACATTCTCACATTCTTCCCTTCACTGGATGATGCTGCCTTTTCATTCGAATTCAGGAGCCGCGTAAAGGCTCATATGAATGGAAAAAGGAGCATTTAACACCAGAACAAATGCGTCGAACTATGGACAATGAGGGAAGATACAGTGGTGTGAGTTTCTTTTTTGTTCTTCCCTATGAGTTCCCGTGTTTCTGGAACATTTCTACCTCACGTATGTGGTTAGGTTAGTGGTGAGAATTCCTTGTGCCCGTGTGGCTACTGATTGAACTATCACATTTAATTTAGAGTGGGACATTTTCTGCTGTTTGGATGCAATGAAACAGTACGCTTTGCTGACGCCTAACACAGAGTTGGGTATAATCACAGTTCGTTTATCAACCTATTTCAGAGTGGACGAATAGCTTATTTGTTGGAGGTGCAAGATATGCTGATGCGGGCAATAATGCGTGCGCTAACTTTATTCATTGTTGTTATGCGTAAGCAGGAATTATGGACAAACCTGCTTTAACGGGGAAAAATGAGCCCTTGTCGAGAGTCCACCCGCCTTTTAGAGCGGTTATTAAATAGTTTTTGATCTACGTAACCCCGTATCTGCGACGTATGGGCGCGTTACGTAGAATCGCTTATAATTGGCTCAATCCTTATAAACGGAGCTACTTGGGTACATACACGAATGAACCGTCTTTACTCGTTGTGCGGGCCGCAGCACAATTCCCACTTTTTCGGAATTATGTTGGTTTCGCTATTGTGGTTCCCTGGAGTCCCCACGTCAGCCTAGCCAGTCTATCCCAGGTCTTCACCACCACAGACAGTCGCCGCCCTTGTGGGTTAAAGGGAGATTTGCCACGTTGTGACTTGTTTGATGCTAGGACGGTGGTGAACTCTGGTATTGGTCTACTCTTAGCTAGGCTTCCTGATGGAAACGCTGGACTCCTGAGTTTGGGAGACCCTGCCAGGGTTATGAATCCCCGCTGTACACTGCAGTCCTACATCCACGAACATCTCCCAGCCACTGTGAGGTGCGAAACCGTTGGGAGGATAAACGAAACATGAAGCGTAATAAAACAACGACATTGTATCGAATGAAAATTCTTTAGAAAGTGGACAAGTTGTCTTATATCGGCGGATTTATCATCGTTTCATATTGTATCACTTTAAAAAAGGTAGGAGTATTGGGTTTAACGAAGTCTACCAATGGAGCGACCTTCATGCTCCATTTTTTCCGTAATTATAGCAGTTTATCTTCTGCACTAAGCTCTTCTAGCTCAGAACTGAATAGAAACGTCGGTATCACTATTTTTTTCCATGCTTCTGCTTGTATTTGCCGTGTGCGTGTGTAGATGCTCAGGTCTTTTATTTCCCCAACGCTGTCTTTTTCATTGTATCATGTTTTATCAGATACCTGCTATTCCAAGCGACATTGGTTACAGCAGTGGTAAAGACACTGGAGGAAAGAAGAAAACTGGTGTATTTTCTCAAATAATGGGTAACCCAAGTGTCATTTTGGGAATGGGTCTCACCACGCTGGCCTTACTCGGCATGTTCAGGTGAGTGTTAGGAATTGCTAAAACAGTTCAATTTTTCGAAAATAGGCAGCGCTTGTAGGTTTTAGTAATGTGTTAAGTTAAAACGCCGCTGTGTTATCGATGCTACTTCATTTTAGTCGGAACGTTTTCACATGCATAGGAGTTGTTCTAAATAGTATTTTCATTTTCCTTTCAGACATCTTGTCACGTTTTATTTCCGGAATATTCTAAGTTCTTTGTTTTGAAAATGATGGACGAACCGTGCAGCCGCTTAGATGGTAGGAGCACGTGGAGACTTTAGTGCTCTAGCCGTCGAAATCAATGAAGGATATCACCGTACCTATTCCACCAACCCCGCTTCACTTTCCGAGATAAGACCCGTGAAGACAAAAGCAAAAGAAAAAACACTATTAGTAAGTTCAAGGAGTTCCAGAAGCTTAGCATTTCATCACGATATAAGGAGAGCTATATATGCTGGTGGTTATTTTTTCATTTAACACATTTATAAATGAGTTGGTTCTAACCGTGTTCTTTTTCGGAACTACAGTTTTGATATTCAAGCAATGGAAGTTTCTACCCACAAATATGGAGCGATATGAGCTACTTCCTATACACAGTGATCTACGTATTTGCAAAAGTATTTGTTGCATGAGTTTTTTCGTCCGACTTGCTAGCGAAAAGCTCCTACATCTCCCACAACAGTGACTTTCTGATGAGAAGCGCACATAGTTATCCTTTGCATTGAGCGGATATCTAGGTGTATTCTGCATTTGTTGCGAAACTGTTTACCAAAGATGGGTGATACTGTGGTTGTATGGTGAACAAAATCCTTTTTTTCGTCGAACACAAAAGTTCGAAATATTCCAGAACTATTGGAAGATGTATGAAGATGGACTTAGGAGATATGAAAGATCATTTAAAGAATTTATTAGTTGGCACGACGGAAAATTAAGCGTCATCCTATTTGGACGTCTAATATATTAAAGCTTAGGCGCATATGCGTTAGTAAGCTTTGCTGTGAACTGAAAGCAGAAGTCTTTTTTGGTACATCTGCAGATTATGTTTTCGCCAGTGGATAAGCAGGAACTGGCCTTTATGTTAGCGATGCATCTTTTTGCTCATTTTGTTCCGTTGGTCTGATTCTTCATACCTAACACAGTATCTTTGCCTGTCTATTTATTCTTCATAAATTTGTAGCAAATAATTCTTCTATCAGATCGTCCTTCATTGGTGACAAACTGGGAGCACAAAAGTATATGCGTTACCGAATTATCGCCCAATTCTTCACGGTAACAGCTCTTGTTGCTGGAGTTACTATTTTTGGAGTCACATACGAGGATAAAAGTGTTGTGAAATCGGGCGAGGCTGTACAGAAATCCTAAGCTGTGTAGAATATGCAGTGATTTTATCCATTGCTTTGCACCGTTGGACCGCTACACATGTGTACTTTGTGTTCATGGATTGTACTTTTGTAGGGTTAGGCACTTCTATAGATTCTTATAGTTTAATATCGTTTCCGCCACAGTCATTTTCTTGTTTGAAGTATGTTCTGAAATTTTTGTATCGTTGATCGACACTTTAACTGCTTGTACTGAATACCCGGTCGCTGTTATTTCAAGCCGAGTGATATCCCCGTTAACGAAGTATTCTGGAATGTCTATATCATTAACCGTTTTACTAGCTGTGTTGAATTTGTCAAGTTGCTGAGTGCTCGATATTATACACTACATGTAGCATAGAGAGGTTTATCAGGTATGATTCTATCCATTTTTCAATTTAGTGATAAATAAATGTATCTTCCTTTGTTATGTGATGGCGTAACAGCTACCATTGTATACAGGAGCGACTTGATTTTCGCAAAACATACAAATAGTCTCCTTATTTAGTCCAACCTTAATTTTATCAGGACGTAGGAAGTGTAGTGATTAGAGACGATGTTAGTATCGTTGCTAGTTCAAGCCCGATGTTTATCCTTCGCAGTGCTCACGAAATTTCACTGTTTCACTTTTTATTTACAGAATCCTCTGCTTTCGTGCAGGGTAGGATGTGGAATACAGCTCACTTGCTATCTGCCACACCAGTCGAGGCGCTTGTTTTGCCTTTCTATTAACCAGCTTTTTATTCTAATGGTGCTATCGGCTTATTAAATGGTTTGAAAATCAGCTCGTAGAGTGAGATGGAAATTTGGGTACGAAGCTGAGGTGGTCACTTTGGGATCACTATATAATGACCATGAGATGCATCACACATGCTACCAAGGGTCAGGTTGTCCCCATGTGGGGCCTAGGCAACTGCGAAGTTGCTTAAGCTGTCAAAAAAATTCTCTTAAATTGTATGGCTCAATAAACAACACGGGTCTCGTTGAGTTAGCGCGAAGTGTTGTATCGTTTGTGTTGGGTGCCGCTCTTATGCTTCCATTTAGTCACCACATTTGATCGATTCTCCTCGTATATGCACCCTTCGTATCTATCGGATGACATTTTTGTGAACTCCTTTCCGCCACTGTATTTCTTAATAAGTGAATAACTTTCTGGATAAAACTCTCAACCACTTCCATACCAATCACTAGACGGATGTCTTTCTTTATCCGGCAACTCTCCTTTGAGCTTCTTGTCCGCCTGATTAGATAGCGTGATATGATGTCACCTCATCAAACCACTTTTTTTAATGAATATGATAAGAAATCGATGGAAAAACTATTTTCGTGGTGCAGTACTGAGAACAATCAGACAGAGTTCCCATGCAGGAAGGATCCACTCCCTGGTCGACGAGCACTGAGAGGATTGCAATTGTGGTGACGATGTCAAGCGCTCTTTCATAGTCCACAAAAGTCAAGACTAGGGGTTGGTGGTATTTTTCGGAGGACTACTATGAACCTGAATACGATTTGGATGTGGTCTACGTGCTCGACGTTCTCACTGCTCCGGGTTTTTCTCCTGAAAGTAGGTGTATTATGGGTTGCGAGAAGTACATGAAATTTGTGGCCTCCAGCCTTATGAAAGTTTGCGGTGATGTTATCGGGTTCTGAGAGTGGACCTTTTTTTGTGGTTTTTATCACAACTCGTGCTTCAAAGGGATGAATTTCAAGTGGTTTTTTCTGTACAGGGGATTTTAAGGTCCGTAACAGGGACTGTGGAATGGAAAACGTTAGCGTAAAGCTTTTCCGTTACCACATCCGTATCACTATGGGAAGTCTTAGTGACTCCGTGTTCTTTCTTTAGAGCTGATCTGTCACCTGTCACCTGTACTCCCGTTGATCGTCGAGTGATTCAAGCGGGCGCCGGTAAATATTCCGTTCTTCCCTGTCGCGTGCTAGAGTAGCCCAGTGGGTTCTGCTCACTCTAGCGGCTCGTCGAGCATCATATCTTTCTTCAAGGCTTTTAATGAAGAACTCTGACCATCGAGTCGGTGGTCTTCCTGTAGCGCGTTTAACATTCCAAGGAATCCAGTCACTAACGGGTCTTTTCCATCGGTTGTCATTCATACGCATTACGCGTCCGGCCCACGTTATCCTCGACTGTTTGGCGTACAGAACGGTATCTTTGATTTTTGATCGTTGAAGCAAGTCGGAGCTTCGGATCCCATCCCTTTACCTGTGTGAAACGGGATACTCCTGGCATCGCCCTTTCGACTGCGCGTACAAAAACGCTGAGAGATCTTTCATCCTGCTTACGCAGCGACCAGGTTTCCGACGCATACGTTAGGGGAGGAACTAGCATTGAGTCGAAAAGGTGGGCACGGAGTCGGATGTTCTTTGTCCTCTTCACTACATCCTCGATGCTCTTGAAAGCTGCCCAAACCGCTCGTTTCCTTCTGCTGAGCTCTGGAACTAAGTCGTTCAACATGCTGATTTTTCCGACCTAGATAGACATAAATGGAGCATTCGGAGATATTCGTTCCGTTGAGTGAACGGGGCGTACGAAGCCAATCCGTCCCTCATGAACAGCTTTTTTGTGAGATTTAGTCGAAGACCATTCTTTCCACAGGCTTTATCAAAGTCGGCAAGCTTACGTCCCGCTTGGCTAGTGTTTGGTGTCATAAGGAAGGTGTCATCAGCAAAACGAAGATAGTGTAACTGCCGACCATCGATTTTCACTCCCATATTATCCCATTCCAATGTTCGTGTGAAGTTCTGCAGAATGACAGTAAATAATTTTGATGAGATGGTACCACCTTGCTTAACCCCTCTTTTGACGTCGATGTTAATATCGTTGCAAAATGGTGATATCTTGGTTGTGAAGTTTTTGTACAGCTCACGAAGAATGTTTGTGTACTGAGTATGGACTCCTTAGCTATCAAGGGCTTCCACGACTACTTCTATCTCAATTGAATCAAAGGCCTTCTGTAAATTGATGAAAGTGAGACAGAGCGGTCTTTTGTACTCTCGCGATACTTCAATGAGTCTTGTTATCCTGTGGATGCGGTCCATCGTACTAAATCCTTTTCAAAACCCTGCTTGCTCACATGGCTGTCCTTCGTCCAGCGTTCTGTCAATCTTGTTTAGGACGACTCGAGTGAAAAGTTTTAGATGACAGACTGCAAGCAGATTGGACGATAGTTGCTGATGTCGTGGAGATCACTCTTCTTGAACATTAGCACGGTCTTGCTGGTCTTCCACTGAGTAGGGACCTTGCATCCAGACAGGTAACGTGTGAAGAGCCGAGCCAGTGTGTTTACAAGGACTGGCGGAAGGTTCTTCAGGTGTTCTGATCTTATCCTCTACGGAACTGGTGCTTTTCGATTTTTCACCGACGAAATGGCATATCGGATTTCGGAATGGAGAACTGGTGGTACAACATAGGCATCCTCCTTTATTTCATATGACGGGATGTCAAAGTGGCTATCGAAGAGATCTGAGTACTGTTCGTGAATGATTTTCTCCATTGCCTTTCTGGACGCTGTAACTGTTCCGTCTGGGCGAGTGCAATCATGTTGGTGTTGTAATTGGCGAAGCTTCGGTGGACTTTGTGAATGCTTTTTCCCAGCCTTTGCAGCTTCGATCATTACTGCTTCTCTTCTATCGTTAAGATTTTCTTTTATCGCCTGTCTGCATTGTTTTGCAAGTTCGAACGTTAGTTCGCAGTTGCCTGCAGCTCGTGCGATTCCCGCTGGCGTATCACTCGAGTGTTTCTGGAGACACACGTCTCTTGATGACTTTCGAACCATCAGCTTTCATAGCGCTAACGTGAAGATGTTGAATGAGCAAGTCGTATTCTTCGCCGATGTTATCGACAACGGCATCTTCCCAACAGCCGACTAATGAATTGAATAAGTCCCAGTTTGCGGTGGTTCTGGGACTTCGGTTTTTGAATTTAGCTGCTTTTTTCCCTTCTCGCGAGAAATAGAACTTTGCACTGAGGCGATGGTCTGATCCCGTGCAGAATTTAGCGACAACAGCGATATCGGTTAGGCAAAAGCTTCTATTTACTATGATGTGGTCTATTTCGTTATGGTACTCTCCACTGGGAGACCATTGCGAGTTACCATGGGTGGTCTTGGTAGCCATGCTAAACTCAGATAGCCGCTCACCCTATCCGTTCCATTCTCACATGTGGGTTCCAATGTGTCGTTCTTCAGACGTTCTTCTTGGTCTAATTTTACCGTTGAAATCTCCAATGATGACCTTGAAGAATGTGTGGTCTTCTCTATATAACTTCTCCAAGTACATAAAGAACGCTTCGACTTCTTCTTCGTCATAGTTTGACGTCAGCGCGTAAACGACGAACATTGTCAAAGCCGGAATTGATCCACACCTTTTTAATCGTAAACTTCCGATTTGGAATGTTAGTTGTTCGAATGAATCTATGTTCATGGAAAAACTCGTGTTGACAAGAACGCCGACACCGCCGACTTCTCTTCTGTCGCATGTTCCGAGGAACAGTTCTTCTCCGGTGTCATAGACGGCGTTGAATGGGTGGCGTCTTCTCGTCTCGGCCAGGCCGATGACATCGTATCTTATCCTTCTTGCTTGCATGAGCAAGTCTTCTGTCGAGGACTCGGATGCAAGTGTACGTGCATTTTACGTACAGATCGTCGCCTTAGTTCTTTGCAATCTAGGCAGCTTCCGTTGCTCTGTGATTTTAGCAGTCTCTCCGTACTCGTCCATCGCTGCCGAACTGGGGTCTCTTTCGGGGTCAGGGGAATGAGGCCCGTTTCTTTTACTGTTTTTTAGCTTTTTTTTGAGCTTGCTGGGCTCTGAACGTGGGGGGCCGGGTACACTCACGTGTAGATTACCAGGCTCTCCCAGAGGAGAAATGGAGCTTATTTGTTGGAGGCGACTCCTAACCGCCTCCCATATACTTCCCTGTCACTTGATTGCAGGCTTTTGGCCAAATTGACTCCTAGAATACAATCCGCATGAGCGACAATGCACCCACACACGGGTGCATAAATACGCCTAGCATACACAGAAAGTATGTGCCAAATCGGCGCAGAAGAAACAGGGAGTCCGTCCCCAGGGTCCACCTGCGTCTCAGGGAAGCAAAGGTCGCTTTTGGTCAGAGCTGACAGCGGGACGTTGTACTTGCACTATTCTTGACGACATTTGTTCAGGCAGCTTTTTTGTGCTTCTTCTAACAGATTCTTCTGCCAGCACCGATATAGATCTTCTCCAAAGCTCTTTTGCAAAGCTCATGTATTACTACTCGTATTAAATGTGTTGCAGTAAGATCAATCTCAGCTGCTTCTCTTCTCGACCAACTATTTAGTGGTAATGGAGATGCGAAGTGATCTTCTTGCATGAGGAAAAGACCAATTCGGCACAACTTCTAAGTCTTTAGGAAACCAGCTCGTAGTCTTCGGTCGGATCTTCTTTGCTCATTCAGTTGCTTTTGGATAGGACTTTGTTCAGAGTATTTTCGTCAATATAGAGGCGAACTTTTTTCTTCTTGTTGAATAACATGGATTCTTCTCCAAATTGCGGCTGAGTAGATTCTTCTCACTTAGAAGACTCACTTTATTCTTTCCTGCTTTCCCTACTTAAGCTTGCATGTGCGTTTTTAGATCTTCCCTACGACATGGATCTGGAGCATGTATCTTTTCGGCAGCAGTTACTCTCAATCGATCCTCCTACAAGCAGATTCGGGTGCTATATTTAAACCGAAATCAAAAATGAAAATAAATGTCCGACCGCTCAAAAAAGATGTGGAAGCCGAAGCTCAGAAGAATCGTCACTCATACAGATCAAATTTTTTAAAGCGTTTCCCACAAATTCATCACAATGTCCTTTAGATTGTTTTTATCAATGTAAGCTACTGTAATTACTGTTTCAGATATTTTTTTACTTCTGTTCTAGGTGGTTTTCTGAATTATGTTAACCCTTAATGCACCATGGAATCTGGAGGATTAGCAATGGGTAACACCTCGCAAAAAAAATTATTTGTGAAACTCCTTCAGTGGAGAGTAGCATGTTCCGATGTTCAGTGAGTGGCGAAGCGAATCAGCTAATAATGAAGACTTTACGTTTGCTCACCTGAAACAGATGATATCAATGTGGTTAAAAATGACATGTGGTATATTTGAACCACTTCTATTTTTTAGAAGTCACACTAATAATTTATGCTTTGTGACTCAGAACTTTCTAGCAATCCGAGACTGGGACGAATATTTGGCCGCAGGACATTCGTTAGATATCAGCGTTTTAACAGTTCCCAGGATCGACCTTATATTAACCTCGGCATTGGAATATGAATGCGTCGTTTTCTTGTTCAGCAATCGCAAGGTTGTTAAAGAGCATACATTTACTTCCATAGAAAAACACAATACAATACAACAGTAGCTGACGTTTCGGCAGTATCGCCTTCTTCAGAGCCTGGAAGGGCACAGGTACAGAAAATTAACTCCGGTCAGTTTTTGACGACTAAAGGATTTGCGAAGTTGACAATCTGATCAATCGAAGTTGACCATATTCCAAATCACCTCACGAACACACAAATGTCCCTAGAACGTCCATGTAATGCGTCTCCTAAGAACGCGTGAGTGACGGAGTCATTCGACGTTCCCGCGCTTTACACCAACATATATGACTCCGCAATGCAACCCACCCTCGAACTTCTTGTTGAACACGACGGAGGAATAAAAATGCATGGCTTGTCTATTCAGCAGTTTATGGTCCTCCTAAAAGAGTGCCTAAACTGCTCGGTTTTCAGATTTTCTGCGAATTATTACGCACAAATTAGAGGGCTGGCAATAGGACAGCGGTTAACACCAACTCTCGCCATTGCATCCATGTCTAAAATAGAAGCCCCGGTTATCGACCTCCGGCCACTACTCTACTGCAGATATATAGATGATTGTTTTGTCATCTTCTCTACTCAGGAGGAGATGGACAAATGTTTCGAATTATTGAATGAACAGTCTGAGTATATTAAATCCACCCTGCAGAAACCAAAAGAGGCCTGGCTTCCATTTCTTAACGTTCAAATCAACTGATGAAGTAGCGGTTACATGGCAAAGTGGTACAACATCTTGGTTCATTTCCCCTCTTCCCACTCTTCACACACAAAGAGGGGGGCTTGTGAGTAACATGTTTCAAACAGCCACCTCTGTGTGCACAACCAGGGAACTAAAGGAAGAATCGCGCGACTTGGCTCGGCAGGTAGTCTCCAATGCCTACGAAATAGTTACCGAACGAGATAACTTTGGAAGGAGAGCGAGGCGCCGAAACGAAACACTTGGCCAAAAGAATGTCCCGTTTTATGTTGCCTTTTATTAGCGATGAATTAAGCTAATAAACGATGCTTAAGAAGGGCAGGTCTAGAGGAATCGGTAGCGATAGGTGAACTACCACCGGCTACTCTACGTAGTCAGTTAGTTCGTAACCGCCTGTATGACCGTCTATGGGAAACAACAAATTGCGTGATTTGCCCTTACGGCAGGGACGGTGATTGCATGAGTTCAGGTACGATATACCTGGTCTCTTGTAATAATTGCGGAGATGAATATATTGGCGAAACGGGCAGGCCTTTGTGTATCCGTATAAAAGAACACCTAGATGGCAAACGAAAACTGAGACAAAATACCCCACTAGACACGCATAGGATACAAAAGCACAGCGGGGACGATTTCGAAGTAAAAGTCAGTATCCTCGCGCAGGAGACTAAAACACCAGCGCGAAAACTTCTTGAGGCTTTTTGGATAAATGCCAAAAACCCTACAATGAATAGCAGGGATGAATGCCCAGAGGTCATACGCGACTTGACCCCGTATGTTCGCATCAATTTCTGATGTGGGATGGTGCAGTCATTAACCATATGCGACTATAGTCAGATGATCTAATCTTCCTCATCGGAAGTCACGAAAAAAGGAGTGAGTGTGTAGAGAAGCTTTTGGTCATGTAATTGCCAGAGAGTTTTTCGTCTTTTTGTAAGTGTTATTGAATCATTTGGCCTAGTAAATTGTATATCAGTACGCCCTTCCAGGCTCTGAAGAAGGCGATACTGCCGAAACGTCAGCTACTGTTGTATTGTATTGTGTGTTTTTTCTATGGACGTAAATGGATGCTGTATAACAAGTTCACGATTGCTGAACAAGAAAACGATGCATTCATGCGTTGAAGATTCCAAAAATTACTATAAAATGAGGACTCCTCACATTTCCTGTAGCGGAACAGAGTGGAATACAACAGCGGAATAGATATGGACACCTTTGATGTCACCCAATGAAAACCTTCGTTAGAAATGCATTGTTCTGCTGGTTTCACTTCCTAAATACTGCTAATTTTACATCGTCGTTTTTTTCCTCAGATTATGATTAACCTATCGCTATTGGATAGCCATTCAGAATGAATCAGCTTGATGGCTTTGAGATAAGCGGTTGTTTCAGTCATTCACTTTACTTCGTTTGCCGAACTGGACGGTCCGGCTTCCCTCTCGTCCACGTTGGTGGCTACTGATCTTTGCTGTAAGTCCTCTTTGCTTCTATCCTTTCTTGCTATTACTTCTTCTGTGATTCGTCCTTTTTTCTTGGTTCTTTTTTTTGATACGAAAGTATCCTTTCATCCAATTCCTCGAAAGTGTTCGGTATTGTGGTTCGGCCGCAACTTCACGATTCTGTCTTAGGATTCTGGGTGCTTCATGATTCTTACTGAGCGCTGATGGAGTTCTGTTCTTCCTGAAATCCCTGGATAACCTTGCTAGACCGTTCACAGGTCTCTATTACAGGAAATCACCCGCTTTTATCAAAGTGAGAAAGGTTTTTCCAAATGAATCTGGTACCACCTTACCATCTTGCAAAGATATGGAGCCTATTGACTTGATGCGGATTCGAGCCAAAAGCAACCATTTCACTAATGCAATATTACTGATATCACTACCGTAATCTTCATAGATGTTGCATGATACCCACTATCAAATCTGCCAGTGCGTCTAGAATTTTTTATGATGATGGCAAAATTTTCTAGCAGATTGTAGCGGACATGCTTTTAAGATTGTTCATCTTGCTGGCATTAGGACGCAAAGGCTGCCTTCGTTCTATAGTTTCCTTTCGTGTTTGCTCTTTTCTGACTCATTCTTTATTTGCTAAAAAAACGCCATGCAGTGTTTTGATATTAAGGCTTTAATTTAACGCTGGTATCTCTTTAGTTTTATTTTTCGCCTTTGTACTAGACAACTTATCCATTCATCATGTTAAGATGTTGTTGGGGGGTGCTGTGGACAGTTATCAAACTGATTATCGGAGTAGTGATGATGGCGGTCGGATCGGCAATTTTGCTCGTAAAACTGAAAGAAAGGCGACGACGTCCTGTTACCACTGACGGTCGAGTCCACGAAATATTTCTTCCTGTTCTCGAAACTTTCAGGTTAGACCAAGTTCGATTTTTTCAGAAAAATATTTGGAAATACTAGTCGTATTAGCGGCACATTTGCTTTCTAAACTTCTATTTGTGAAAGCTATGGAAAATATCCTCCATTGTGAATATCTGTATCGATCTACAATGTGTATAAATCACGAGAATGCCTGGTGTTAACGGAAGTCTGTTTCTTACAAGTCCTATATTTCCATTTTGAAATTTGTTCTGTTCATGAAACAACAACTTATAAACTACTCTTTTTTGCCAATAGGCAAACAGCTCAGCACTCGAGAGATGATCTGCAGTGGTCAGTACCGTTTTCTAACCGTCTAGTTTACTTCTAGGAATTATGACGAGCAGTTATTTCAGCATCATCTGAGCATCAGGTATTTTCGCATCGACTGATGCTCATCGCTGTCAACTGTCTGTCATCTTGTTGTGCTTTTCACATTAGATGGATTCTGACGTACTAAAGTAATCTGACTACCACAAGTTGGTAGGGAAATCAAAACACGGGCCAAGGCGATGGTACTAGCGTTGTCAGACGGCAGAAATGGGATGGTGTAGCTGGCAGCTGAAGAAATGGTTTGGGTGCCTTGCAAGGCTTTTTCTAAGTGGATGCATTACTCATTTCTCACTTCCACGTTCATTTAGTGACCATGGCAACTGATTTTGTTTTGCTTTTTGAACAGAATCGACACATTGATGTTAAATGTTGCCGAGTTTACAGGAACAATTTCCGTCGTGGCTGGGAGCGCGATGGGGCAGCGCTATGTGTATATTACCAGGTTTCTGTTTTGGTTTTGTTCAAAGATTTATAAGAACGAGACTGGTTCCGCGCAATTAAGTCTGGGAACACGTGGCTCCCATTAACGAGAATCGTTGCATGGCCTCGATTTTTGTAATAACAAACTAAAATACGAAAAATTGTCCTGACCGTTTTATTTTTTCTTCTGGAGAAAAATTTTACGAAGTCATCATATGTTCTACTTTGTACTCGAGAAAAAAAAGGTACGTAATAAACTATTGGGGAACAGATAACGTGTTCATGTGACAGGAGCACAACTTTCTGTAAGATGAGTTCGTAAGGCCCTAACATCCTTCAACAATTTCACTTCCCACATATTCCTCGCGTACCCATGCACATACACATGCATATACATCAACACGATCAACACGTACATATGCTCAAACATATATATTACATACATATATACATATATACATACATGCACACCTTCAGACACATACGTGTGCACAGGCCTACCAATTTCATACTGTCTCACTTCACATAAATGACTTCTTCTGACTGTGTACTTGTTTAAGAACAAGCTGTTTTCCTTCTTCTGCTGGTAGTTAAGTTGTCTGCGGGGCTGGTGATATTCCGCTCATTCAGGGCGAATGTGTCATCGATATTTGGGGCGGCTTTGCTGACCGAGAATCGGAACGGCGATGGAGGGAAGACACGCTACAAATCATTTTCAGCACTTCGAAGGTAGATATCAGTTGTTTTAGTCTAAATTCATGTTGAATTCATTTACAAGTGATGTTATATCGAGTAGAGATTCTATCAACGTGTTGTAAATAGGTGACTAGAAAACAATTTCTATTGCCAAGTTCAGTAGGTGATCTGATTTTGTGCAAACTCTCCTGTCCACAAGAGGTTGAGTTATCAGTGGGTCAAAAACTACAGATCTGTTTCTAGCCGCTGTTTTGAACCCAATAGAATAGGATCGTAAAAAGAAACCAACCAATGGGCCAAATAATCCCTTTACAGCGACATTTGCTGTCCTCATTTGATATCTCAAAAAAGGCAGCGTGGGATGAGTCTCTTTTTAACTTTTTTATTTACTGCCTATTACGATTTTTCACAGCAGGGTGTTATGTGTGATACAACTACAATCATGCTGAGGTATTTGAAAAACTCCGGATCGCAGGTGTTTGCTGTGGGGAATGAACGTGCTATTACCAGAGGCTAGTGTGTTCACCACCACACCATGCTGGTCTGGACACCTGCGGTCTGGAGTTTAGCAAATATCTTAGCATCATTGCAGTCTCCTTTTATTTCTTCAACATTTTTTCGGTTTCCATAACTTGTTCTTGTGTTTGTCTGTGTTCGCCCCCCTTCACAGCCATATCAAAAATTCATAAAACCGGTCTCTTGTATTTTATCAGTAACATTTTATCAACTTCAAACCGTCTTGGAAGATCCAAACGCCGTGAGGCCCAGGTTCTCTATTCACTTGTAAGCTTGTAAAATTACTGATTTCTCTTCCCATTCCAATCGTCCTCTTGAAATTTATCCCACCGTTGATGGGATATGAAAAATATTTTTTAAGGTGCTGAAACGTTGTTAAATCGGTTACTAAAGACCTATATCAAAGTGGCTAGACACAATGTGCTAAAGAGCTTGGAAAAATACCTGGATGAACATAGGACGCCTTCAAAAAGTATGGGAATTGTTGATAAACTTTAGAAAAACTGGAGGGAAGACTACAGAATGATTTAAGCAAATAAAAAAGTAGAATTTGTGGACGAAGTACATAGAATAGCCGAATCCCGTAGCGAAAAGCGAAAAGAGAAGTAGCTGGATCATTTCGGATGGTATGAATTGAGTTCAGTGCATAGCATGCTGAGCAAGAAAATTTTGAAGTCGCGAGTGGATTAACATACAGAATGGGTCACGTCAATCAACGGTCTGAAATATAGGCGGTCGGTGCGATCTGCATTGCAATGCTGGTGGATCGAGGTCGCCTGAAATATTCCGACAAAATATCGTCATTCTGGCCGCAGTTCGCCAAGCATGGAAAAGAAAACATAACGGTCGAAATGGTATTGGCTCACACGGTCTGCTGTTCTCTTCTATAGAATAGCAAGTCGGACCTCAGGTAATCTCACATTTTCAGTCAGGTCTCGCTTGTCTTGATGGAAAAAATTTCATATGAAGATGCTACAGATCACGAGAAAATGGCAAAATTCATAGAGGAATCTGTAGGTCGAATCACTTACTGAAAATCACAGTCATAAGCTCCAAAAGTATTACCATTTTGCAGAGGCCAACATGGGAACCAGGGAAAGCTGTGGGTTATCATGCTTTGTCATACGGATGGTTAGTGGATCAAATCATTAGGCGAACCGACATCAAACATCGAGGAATCGGCCAGTTCTTCAAAGAGGAAATCGCCGACAAGCACGGTATGTCATATTAGTCAGTGTTGGCTGGTCCCGTGAGGTAATAGTAGATAACTGTCAACTGACCTTGTTTAGTGAGTAATAGATTACTTGCATACTTGGATGGCACGTCCTCACTGGTTGTGCCGGCCCCAGCATGACCTCCACTTTTTCGGAGATTTGCTGCTTTAGCCATTGTAATTCCCTGGAGTCCCGAGGTCGGCCCGGCCAACGTCTGCCCCTGGTCTTCACCACCACAGGCAATCGTAGCCCTTGTGAATCAGAAGGAGATTTGGCACCTGCGACCTTGATACCAGGACGGTGGTGGTTGCTGGAATTGGTTTACTCTTAGCTAGGCTTTATGATGGAAACGCCAGACTTTTGAGCTTTGGAGAGCCTGCCAGGGGTATGAATTCCTGCTGTACGTCTCAGCAAGACACCCAGGAATACCTCCCAGCCACCATAAGGCGATAAACTGTTGGGAGGAGTAATAGATTACTGCATACTAGTAATATCGTAGATATCATCGATATTTTCATGTAGATCGGTTACGTTCAATAACTTAATTCGTCTGGATGTCGCAGGAAATAGCTTATTATCGTTCCTTTATTACATCCTTCATAGTTGTTTCCACGTGGCTGTTATGCTGTTCTATTTACTACTAACTAATCAATTGTTGTACACAAAAGCCAGTTACGAGAGAACAACAAATGTCTATCGTAGCTGTTTATCAAACAAAAAATCAATGATCTTCCGAAAATCGGTTGTAGAATATGGCTTAAAGTATTTGTTTCTTGTGTATAGGATAGGTCAGAAATAAATAGCATGGGAAATGAAGACAACCATTGCAAGAGGCATTTTTCTAGGACTGGAATTGCACTTTGGTCTACCAATGGAGAAAGCATGGCGTGTGGCCAGAATCACTCGACCGACCCTCATTGACCGCATCGACGAATTTCTTACTGATCCGAGTAAAAAATGAACAGCAAATCAGGGTTTTGACTAGTCGTAATCTAGCTCACTCATTGCTAACACGTAATTAACCGTGATCAATAGGTAGTATTGAACACGAGTCCAGTAGGACAATGATAAACTATGCGGGCTTACCAATGACCTTCAATCGCTTACAGTGTTATCGTAATTTATTCTTTCAGATAATGTCGACTATGCATTCATTTTCAAACAGTACCTTCGAGGCGGACTTGGTATGAAGGTCGCAACTAACCCGTCATGGCTGCAAACTATTTTTGTAAGATGTTGACTACTCTTAGTGTCTTGTAGTCTTGTGCTTCTCCCAACGGTTTACCGCCTCATCGTGGCTGGGAGGTGTTCCTGGGTATCGGACTGCGATTTACAGCGGGGGAATTCGCCTCCCCCCGGCAAGGTCTGCCAAGCTGAGTAGGGGTCCGGCGTTTCCATCAGGAAACCTAGCTAAGAGTAAACCAATACCGTGATCCACCACCGTCCTGTCGCATGGTAGCAAATCTCCCTCTGATCCACAAGAGCTGCGACTGCCCGCGGTGGTGAAGACCTGGGGCAGACTTTGGCCAGGCTGACCTCGGGACTCTCCGAAAAGTGGCGATTATGTTGGGGCCCGCAAAACTAGTGAGGATGGACCGTTCAACTATCAAGTAAGTAAGTTAGTCTTGTGCTACACTGACTAAGGAGTCCTATCCTCGAAATTTTTCACTTCTAATCAGGAAAACTCGACGGATATCCCCTTAGATGATTTATAATAAGTACATCGGTTAAGGTCGTATATACATATAGAGTAGTGTCTATGTATGAAACTAATTTTTTTTATAAATGCGTCGTTTTCTTTTCCAGCAATCGCGAGGTTCTTATACAGCATACGTTTACTTTCCATACAAAAAACGCATACAACACAACAGTAGCAGACGTTTCGGCAGTATTGCCTTCTTCAACTCCTGGGAGGGTATATTGATATGAAGAAGGCTGTGCACTGCCGAAACGTCAGCTGCTGTTGTGTTTCGTGTGTTTTTGTACGGAAGCTAACGTATGGTGTAGAACAACCTCGTGATTGCTGAAATGAAAACGTCAGCTCTCATTTCTGCGAAAACGTCCGTGGATAGTGTAGTTCTAGTGAAGAGTACAGGTATTGAGGATAGAAACAGATATGTATAGAATCTCTACGTTGCCTTCTTTGCCCCACAACAGGAAATTTTGCCTTCCCTTTCACTGAGTAGCGCCATAAATCAGAGTTTAGTGCTCGCGAAGATTTTCACGAGATTTCCTTGTCTTCCTTTTTTTTAACCACCCCTAAAATCCTAGTGTATCGGCATTGACGAAGATCCACCTTTACCACCCTTTTTCAAATGGCATCAATGACCACTCGTTCCATGTGTGTAGCACCAGGATCTTGGCCCAGATATCCTCTCATTTTCAGAATCTCTTTGATCGTCCCTAATTAATGTTCAGAGCTTGTCCTTGCATCAAGAAGGTTTTTTCTCGTCAGAGGTTCACAGAGACCTTTACGCATCGCACAGCCCTCCTTTAAGTTCTTCGCGCCAGTTAAATAATAGGCTATGAAAATGTGAAAATGGATGTCTTCCACACGGTTTGGGTTGGAAAATCGGTACGACACTTATGTGGGAAAGTTTTTGTCTCCCCAAAAAAGAGTAGCGTTGTACGTGCCATAATTTGCAGAAGTTTCTATATGTTATGGCGGCATTGTAGCCTTTGAGATCCAATGATATTTTTAAGATGTTGATTGCTGATCGAGATTAATTTGGATACGGCCATAGTCGTGCTAGGTGTCACCAAGGGGTTTCTTCTTCCTTGCGCTTACGCTTCTTCTAAGTCGGAAGCTAAATTCATTGTTAGCCAACGACCACTCGAAGACGACGTAACGAACTGATGAATGAACAAAATAGTTTCGCATAGTTTTCTGCAAACAAAGGAGCTTTATGGAGTAGGAAACATATAGATCCACTGTTGTAGTGCTCCTTGATTGGAAGCCGCTAGCAAGTTTCAATTACTGTTCGAGGAAAGCTGCGTATTGATATATAAGCTGCGCATTGATATATATCGATAGATTTTCCGAGGTAGAGAGAATGTCGTAGCGGTTCATTTCCGATTTGTGCTGTCTAGATCATTCCCCTTGACGGCTGGTTGCTGATGCCACCGGTACGGTGAAAACTGGCTAAGAGAATGACAAAACAGGGGCCTCAGCGACGCTGTGCCCGTGCACCTCCGAAAAGACTAATGACGGATTCGAATCTGGCATAGGGTCATAGTTTTGTGAATATCTTAGCACCATTGTCGTTGTATTTAACGTGATACATTGCCATGAAAAAAAATATGTAGTAAATAAGAAATTATATATTGTGAAGAGAATAGTTCGTGATTTCAGAGTAATTGCAGGATATGCTGTACAATTTAATGTAACTTATGTCGCTAGCTTGTTTGCTATAACTCTTTAGAAAAATACGATTAACAACCCGGAGTTGTATGCACTGGAACAACCTGCAGTACTTGGAATCGGAACAGCTCGCGATTTGGCCAAGCTTGCGCAGCTCTTAATGGATGAAAAACTCGTAAGTAGGGTACGTTAGACCTTGTTTTTCTAAGAGAAAAGCGATCCAATAGAAAGTCTTGTCGTTAAATCAAATTTCTATAGCCGACTCTAGACCTTCTCAACGAAAATGTTATCATCACAAAAGATATTGTTACGGGAGCTCATGCTGAAAGAGGACGCGGAACGACCGTGATGCATCTAAAAAGAAACGGAGTGAGCGTTGAAGATTTCCAAAACGTTTGAATAGAAGATATGGCGTCGTGAATCGTATTTCTGATTGTTATATTTATTCGTATATAACATATGTAGGGCGCGTATAGAGCAGTGGTTAGAAGGTGCTCTGTAGTCTTCGGGTTCGAAAAATTCGTGGAAGCGAATCATATATGTGAAACAGGAGGCAAACCATGCATGAACCGCGCTTGCTAGCCAATTTTTTGTCGCCTTTAAGTGTTTGATTAACTAAAACAGGCGAAAAGCATATGAAGATAGAAAACCATGCTTACATCGTTCGGAAATTCGTGGACACCCAATTGTAATCGGCAGTTTTAGGTCGATCATCGTCTGATTGGTCACACTGGACTTGGCGGTCAGAATCTGAGATGGGACGAGGAGAACAGATTGGTGATTGCATTTCTGAGCAATGGGCTAAAAGTATGCTGCATCAATAGAAGTTACTGTATCCGATGAAATCATCGTCAATGTTTTGATTATTTAATAGGGTGGACTCGGAGATCGTGCAAGGACCTACGTTTGTTTAGTGGAGGCCATATACGACTGCATTCCTAAAAATAGTGACTCTTCCTGTATTGCTTCATATCGAAATCGTATGATATCAGCGCAAGATTCCATAGAAATCACATGACGATCCGCTAACCGACTTGAGAATTGGTCTACAGCCAACCAGTCTTGCGCGACCGTCCTCAATTATGGATCTGAAAAGTTCTTCGGGTGTAAAATATTTTCTATGTAATCTTTGCCTGACATTTTCCTCGAGATGATCTGGTTTGGAATCACCGTTCTCGTAATATTACAGTCATTAACACGTTCCTTCGGAGTTTACTAACAGTGCCAAAATTAAGCCATTTGTCCCAACAATTCAATTTTTTCACATTAAGCACATTTCGATTTGCTGGTGTTATGTATGAATCTGAAAGAGAATATAATAAAGTATCTGCATTTTCTTCACTTGTCCTTGAATGGATTTTATTTGCAATAAATAATTTAAGATTTCTTTGTGTCAAATCCTAATGCATCCATACATGTGTTAAGTGTTCGTCTAGGGTTTCGCTAGAATCAAGCATAATTTTTCGAATAACTTCGATTGAAGAGTTTTCTAAAATGTATTGAACGAAGACTTAGAATGGCTTTATGGGAACCGGAATTCTAAAACTCTCATGAATACTTAGTATAACAAGGGGCCCGTGTGGCGCAGTGGTCGGGGGCGCCCTGCAACACACATGGGATTGATCCCCGCGCCCATGGTTCACCAAGCCTTCCATCTTCCTTGGCGTCGGCAAATTGATACCAGACTTGTCTGGGAGGGTAGCAGCATTGGCTGGATACATCGGTAGGCCACCGCGAGTCATTGTATAGGCCAGATGTGCATTCGTAATCACCTCCAACGATACTTAATGAGGTCGAATATATGATGTATCCCAAACGGATTATCCATCAGCGCTGAGAGCTTTATCCCCCTTTTATTATTATAATGTAAGCAAGTATTTTGCGGCTGTTGGCCCTAATGAATCAGCACAGCGTCACTCTTTTTCACAAATTGATGATGTTCCTAGTTTAGTCTGCCGATACGATAAGAAACTAGAAAGGAAACGGTGAATATTCAATTTACGAAATTACAGTGCAAGTGTTTTCTTTACTAGCTAATAGGTTAACTACCAATCACGGTAGCGCTACGTTTTCAAAAATAGCTGCGTGGTATGATAGTTACCGATGCGGCGCTTGTATGAAACATATACGATACATGCGGTCCAAATTGCCCACCTAAAATCGATCCTACAGCTTTTTTTATTTCTTCCTGTGAGATTTACTACTTATTGCCCGTTTTGAGTATTCATCTACATGTTATACATGTTTCTATAACTTTTTTTTAAACACACTTCTTTTTTTAGATATTTTTACACTTTTTGTGCAAGAATGAGGGGACTCGCTATCCTGTGAGATAGTTGTCATCAATTCCTTTCTCCAGCGTCATATTTTTAAAAAAATTATTGCTTCTGTTTCGCACTTTGCCGTGATGATGTCCATCGAATCTCATTTCTTAAGAAGTGTTTATTATTTTTTGCTAAATGGTGAGAAAGTCGTTGTAGGAGAAAATGAACTTTCTTTTTAGACCAACTTCTCATCGAGAGTCCATAAAAAAGCCGGATATGCTGATGACGATGAGAAATCTCTTGTGTTTTTGTATGCATTAGTGTCTGCGACGACGAAAAATCCGGAAGAAAGTGAATCCCAAGAAGAGGTTAGAAATCGTGCGATAAGCTACCAGCTCTCCCACCTCTCAACCATGTATAGAGCTTCGCCGATATTCAATCTGTGGAGTGCTACCTACTTCTGCCACTGGAAACTTAGAAACATCGTATTTTCTTAAAATATTTATGATCTGTAAGGCATATGGTTGTGAAGGAGGCAAGCACATACATTTAGGGAATGGTCGTTTGCTCAGGCCATTTGATTGACAAACACATAAAGGACTGGAAAGTGCTCTTCAAGCACATCATCCAACGGAAATAGAAAGGCAGACGTTTGGGAACCCATTATAATCGGCAGTCGTATGGAGAGAACGAAAAACACCTTATTATGGTTTATGCAGTGCTTGACTGGATCCTTCACGATAGCACATGAAGTGTGAAAGTTGTGGAAAGCTACAAGCAATCGAAATTGTTTGCAAAGCATTATCACGTAACAAAGTGGTATTTTTCGCCTATCTGTGGGTGGATGACGCACAAGCTTTCCCTCTCCAATACTTATGTACATAGTTCCTTGGTGCCGGAATAGGTTTACCGTTCGCTGGGATAAAATGCTCAAATTGCACATCACAGCGCTATTCCTGGCAATACCGCTGAGGACGAAACTATTCGGATATGAGCTACCGATTGATTTCAAAAAGTATAGCAAAGAAATATTCTGTGAGAAAATAAAGCACTGGAAAAAAGTGATTTCTACGGGAGTCACACCGACCACGATATTTCAACCTTTGATTCCACGTGAAGTCTTGTCCTCATGAGTGTTTTAAAAAGGGGTAAAATTTCCGTAAGGTTTAAATGACTTTAGTCTGACCAGAACCATTATGATTCTGACGTTTATTTACTTATATCTCAAAAATTAACCGTTTCGCCAACATATAACAACTAAGTTTTCATCAACTTCTTGGTGATAAGAGAAATCCTCTTCATGCATAGTTTTTTCAGCAAAAGATTGGCTATATAAACTACGATTGAGTAAGCACGAACGTTCGTTAAACGAAGATAAGATGGTTCGGTTTGTATACAACGTATTCTTGAACAGTAATTATGGTCAAAGGGCGCGTATGGCGCAGTGGGTCGGAGGCGCCCCGCGACGCACACATGGGATCGATCCCGGTTCCGGCGCCCCTGGCCCACCAAGTCTTCCATCCCTCCCGGGTCGGTAAATTGGTACCGGACTTGCCTGGGGGGATAACAGCACTGGCTCGATACATCGGTAGGCCATCGCGAACCATTGTAAAGGCCAGATATGCATTCAATCACCTCCAACGATGCTTAATGAACTCGAATGCATGGCGCGTCTCTCAGAGACTGATCAACGACGAGAGCTTTTTTTTAAATTATGGTCAAAACTAAAACGGTTAGTGGCATCCACGCGTCCAAGCGGATCATTTCTTTTGCCAAAATTTACTACAACGTTCACTGAACCACTTCGTCCTTTCAATAGTTCGTCGTCTTTTAGTGATTCAGTACTGTTTGAGAATTCCTTGAAATCTCCCAGTTATAGAAATATGCAAGCGAAAGTCGGAAACGTAACGAAAAAAGATCCTGAAAAAATGGAGTTTGCGATGCCTATAAAAGGTATGGGAAGGCCAAGGTAGAATCGCAATAAGACTAAGGGTACAGCGAAGAGTATGAGAACAACGATTCACATCGGAAAAGGGGCCAAAAAGTAACGATTTTGGAATCTTCACCTTCCATGGAAAGTTGCATACAGATAAAACTGTGTTCTAGACAGGCAAAAAAAATAAAGGATGAAGTGTTCAGCGTTAACAAATGCTTGAGGGATGCTCCACACATCCGATTGCATCAAGCACCGTTAGAGGTGATCGAATGCATAGCTCGCGAATACAATGAACTGCGGTGGCTCATCGATGTATCAAGTCAATGCTGCTCTACTTCCAGAAAGGTTTGGTAACAATTTATCACTCCCAGAGCGATGGAAGACTTGGTGAGGCCGAGGTGCAGAATCGAAACAATGGCCTCTTGTGCATTGCAGGCCGTCTTTTAACCACTCTGCTACGCCCGCTATATTCTAAAATGGTGTGAAAGGTGGTCATGTAAGAAAAGTGCAATACTAAATTTGTGAATTCGAGACATTAACAGCTCCGCATAAAAAATTGTTGCATTAATGAAAATGACTGAGTTGTTAATGTTATTCACCAAGCGCCGTTTTCGCATTTTTTGTGGAATCCACTCCAAATCGTCTTATCTTTTTCGCGGTACTTGTAGACACGGTAGATAAAGATACATGCCTACGTTTGTTTGCATTATTATAACGACGTCTATGCGAAGATGAGGTCCCGCCATGGTAGAGGCTGCAGAGACGTCTTCTGAATCCAGCTGCTACACTTCGCCCATACCTTCTTTAACCCACTCTCCATAACACGTAGACTCATCATCTCTAGAATAACAGTCCTCACATAAGATTGTTCGTGGCACAGTGTACCACAACTCCATAAGGACGCCACAGTTTGCAAGTTTTGACGATTCTTTGCGAAAGCGATTGTGAAACTGATATTTACTTGTATAAGGACAAGTAGGAGCGTGCAGAGAAACGGAAATGTGTATCGCAGTGGTCAGAGGCACCCTGCAATATCTGTGGGATTGATCTCTAGCCCCAGGCTCACCAAGTCTTCCATCCCTCCAGCGTAGGCAAACTGGCACCAGACTTGTATAGAAGAATAGCAGCACTGGCTCTTTACATCGGTAGCATCACCTCCAACAATGCTTAATGAAGTCGAATGCATGGCCATCTTTCAGGGATTGATCAAAGCCGAACGCTTCATCCTTTATTATAACTGATGAATACATTGTCCCACTCGTTCTCGCTTCCTAAATCCGAGATTCTATTTCGTCGCTAAAGAATCGAACAACACTTTGTCTGGGGCAAGATAAGATTTGAGCACCTGAGGAATTTTCCGCCAGTCCTTACCAGTGCCCTGACTGGCTCGGCTTTTCAACCGTAACCCTGTCAGAATGCAAGATTGCTATTCATTGGAAAATTGTGAAGACCAAGTTGTAGTTTAAAGAGGGTAATGTCCACGATATCGGGAACTGTCGCTCAATCTGTCTGCTCTCTATCATCTATAAATCATCTCTTTACTCCAATCATCCTAAACAATACAGACAGAACAGAGGTCGAAGGACAGCCATGTGAGCAAGCGGGATGTCGAAAAAAGATTCAGTACGATGGATCACATATACACGATAACAAGACTCATTGAAGTACCGCGATAGTACAACAGATCACTCAGCTTTACTTTTATCGATTTAAGGAACACTTTTGATTCAGTTGAGATAGACGTACTTATGGAAGCCCTGGACTGCAAAGGCGTCTCTATTTGGTTCAAAGAGAATCCTTGTAAGCCATATAAAGGTTTCTGAACCAAAATTCCACCTTTTATAACGAAATTAAAACTGACGTAAAAAAGAGATGTTAGGCAAGGCCATGTCATCTCACCAAAAATATTCAACGTCACCTTCGAGAACGTCATGTAAACACTGGAATGGAATGACATAAGAGTGAAAATTAATGGGCGGCAATTACACCAGCTTCGCTTTGCTGATGACATCGTTCTTATAACAACAAACATTAGCCAAGCGCAACGAACGCTTGCCGACTTTGATAAAGCCTGTGGAAAGATTGGTCTTCAACTAAATCTCACAAAAACGATGTTTACGAGGAACGGATTGGTTTCGTATGCCCCATTCACGCTCGACGGAACGAATCTCTCCGAATGCTTCATTTATGTCTATCTAGGTCGGGAAACCAGCATGATGAACGACTTAGCTCCAGAGTTGAGCAGAAGGAAACCAGCGACTTGGGGAGCTTTCTAGAGCATCAAGGATGTGGTGAAGAGAACAAAACACATCAGACTCCGTGCCCACCTTTTCGACTCAACGGTACTTCCTGCCCTAACGCATGCGTCAGAAGCCTGGTCGCAGCGTAAGTAGGATGAAAGATCACTCAGCGTTATTGGACGTGCAATGGAAAAAGACGAGGAGAATCCTATGTCTATCTATCTTGCCCTTGTATGTCTTGCAAAAAGCTGCGTGCCTCAGTGTACCTGCTATAGCGTTTATTTATTCATAATAGATGGTGTTTCGCTGTAATCGCCTTCTTCAGAGCCTGGAAAGATAATATTGAAGCGCAGTTAACTCAACCAAACACTCCTACAACCTCAGCGGATAAAACTAGAAAAATAGATTTTTGTTCGTGTAGTAAACAGCTTCTCTTAAATACGCACCGTTTTGTTCTTCATCAGTCCTCCAGTTATTGCTGGAGACCATCCGCACATAGTTTGGTTGTGGACTTTGCGCGGCTCATGTCAAAAAATCTGGCAGGGATATGGCGCGATACCACGCGTGACCATAAGACACTACTTGCAGTCTATTTTTTTCGTTTTTGGAATTTATCTAAAGCGCTTTAAGAGCTTTATGTGCTAGTGTTCTGGATTCCTATGCAAGGATAAAGGATAAAAAAAGATAAAGCTCTTGGCGTTAATCAGTCGTTGAGGGATCCGCCATGCATTCGACTTCATTAGTCTTTTGTTTGGAAGTAATTGAATGCATATCTGGCCTTACAACGACCCGCGATGACCTACCGATGTACCGAGCCAGTGCTCCTATCCTCTCAAACAAGTTTTGTACTAATTTGTCGACCCCGGAGGGATGGAAGGTGGGCCATGGGCGCTGGGATTGATTCCACCCGTGTGTTGCAGGACGCCTCCGACCACTGCGCTACACGACCCCTTCATGCGACAATAGTGACTTTTATCCAAAAATCTTCTCCGTTATGCCTTCGTGTCCCATGCTGCTTAGTGGACTGTTCTGTTTGATTTTTAGGCTATTCTCGTGTTTGCTCATCAAGAAACCAGTGAATGATCAGTGACGAGGTACAAAGAAAGTTTTGAGATATTATTTTTTTGTTTTGTGTGTTGATCATATATATATATATATATATATATATATATATATATATATATATATATATATATGTATATATATAATATATATATACATATTGCACTACATATGGTGTATTATTAGTATAAATGGTGTGCAAGCATTGTTACAGCTGCGGATAGATTGCTTTGGTGGCCGGACGTTCCAAGGCAAAAAAATCTCGAGTTTTGCAGGACATCACTGGAGGCGGATGTGACGAACACACGCACGCCACGAATATTGTTTCTTACTTTGCACGTATATTACCATAACACTGCCTTCAGACGCTGATTTTCACGCTCTTCTTAAAGCAGTGGATCCCTTCAAATCTCATCTGACTGCCCTACGAGAAATAAAAAGCAGGCAGACCGTCATAATAACTGCCAACTAAACAACGAGACCCTCGTCAAAAAGCTCTCATCACAAAAATGTCGGCGACGCAGGATTTGTCGTCTGCCCATCCATGCCCCCACCTCGTCGACTCGTACGAGATCGCTTCACCTCGCATGGCCGCCCTCTGTCTTCAACCAACGCGTCACAAAAGTATCACTGTCATCACTTGCAATTAACTGACCGATGCACCTGATGAGTACAAATTAGACCCGTTCTACTATCAACTAAATGAAGTTATCTGCAATTATACATCGCATTACAGATTTTTTTGTCGAAGACTTCAACGGCAGAATTGGAATGGCCTACGAGAGGGAGTATAGGATAGGAAAATTTGGATTGGGAGAAAGAAACGAGAATGGAAACCATTTCAGTGAACTTCTCTTTGCAGTATCTCTTTCATGGAAACTCGTTTCTCCAGAAGGACAAAACGTGCCGTTGGATATGGGAGTCTTCCAACGATACGACTCATCCGGATATCGACAGTAGTCTCACAAACAGAAAATGACGACTACTTGACACTTCGGTAGTCCCACCATTCTTTACTAGGTACGACCCAAATGGTAATTCTTCATAAATGGTAATGACGAGAATATTCTCCATAAAACTCTTTTCTCATATGACTAGGAGAAGAATGAGGACCCGACCAGGGATTAAACGTTGTCCGTTGAAGGGCTTAAAACCGAACTTCCCTCAGTTCCTTGAACAAGAAGTTCAGAGCACGCCGCTACCACTAAGAATCTGCTCGAAGAGAGAAGGACACTTAAGCCTGATCGTACTGAAACACATCTCCAACGGCTGACAATAAGTTCCAGCAATGATTTATACAGAAGGATTTGCATCGGTATAGGCAGAAAAGTTCTTTGGAGCAGCTCAAAAACGATCTACTCTGAAGAAGTGCTGGCGGGATTTTTTGCGACCACAGTGTTGTTCCGCTATCAGTCCTAATGAACGAAGACAGGACTGTTACTACATTGTCTAATGATATGGAATTGATAATGGAAAGGTTCTACACCATAATGTTCTGTTCCAAAACCCCATTCCGGACGGTAAAGTCGGCGCAGAAAAAAGCACCTGGAATTCTTCGTTCTGAGGCTCGAATCGCAGTAGAAAATATGAAGCAGGCACAGCTCCAGGAGCCGATGATATCATTGCCGACTTTCCGAGATCTGGAAGCCATAAACTTCCTTTACTTCTTACAACCCACATGACACTTTACACATCGAAAACCTTGCATGGGACACAACGGATTGAACAAGCAAGATTCCGACAAGAATCTTGCTACATGGACCTCATCCAAGCCGTGTCCTGTGTCACTGAAAAGTCGTGAATACCAGCTGTCCCTAGCCCTCACTTTTATCGACTATCAAAAAAAGTTTGGCAGCGTCACAATAAATGCAATCCTCTCAGCGCTCATTGATCAAGAAGTGGACCCGTCCTACTCTATATGAGTGCTATCGGAACTGCACCGCGAAAATATAGCTCTTTCATCAACCTCTTACCATGCGTATAGGAAAAGGGTTCGGCGAGGTGACACCAGAGTTGATATGAATTAATTCATTTAGAGAGAGATAGCTGTACTACGAGAATTCAAGAAAGCTTCAACTCGACACTCACCAATAGTCGTTGATGACAGTTAAACTTGCGATAATTATTAAAACTGGTGGTAACATTTGTAACTTGGAAGCGTCCATCATTTGCAGGTAAACTGACAATTTCAGTTATGAATTTATTAGACAAAGATCTGGAAAACTCAAAGAGAATCTGAAAGATGTTCTTAGACCGCCGACCATTTTGTCATCTGGCTTGAGTGGCGATATTGGCTACATTCAAGGTGTTACGCAGTTTTTCAACCGTCCTTTTTTCCCCATCAGAAGTTATGTGCCAAAAGATGATAGAGACGGCTTTTTACATTAGTCGTAGCAGCACAGCCGTTCCTCGTTGACAACGGTGATAACATCAAAATGGAAAGCACATGACATTGACTTCCTAACGCATATTACCTCTCAGCTGATGATTAAAACTGTGAGTGGTGATTTCTGTACTGGCCAAGCGATAGCGTAACTGACATCCTCATAGCCATGGGGAAAAAAAGTTGACTGTTTCTACTAACTATCCAGTAAGGTAACTAGTACAATCGTGACCACATCTTGGAAACTGGGAGGTAACGAGAAAGATCACATAAGCTTCTGAATTAAGCACAGGCCTTATGAGCATGAAAGTTGGTCATAAACCTTGAGAAATGTCATCATTATAGAGTTCAGTAGAATCCTCAGTTACGAAGAATTTTTCTTTCACTAATAAAGAAACATGGTTTTGCAAATCCTCTGTATTTCACTCCACATTGCAGATATGAAATTCTGGGTGGGTATTCACTTTCTTACTGGGCGGTGGTGGAGTACAAGCGACTTGCAGTCAGCGCAAAGGCCAGGCGATGAGACTTGCATCTATACAGTTGTTAGTAGGCCTCTTATGATGCTTCTCTTATCTTACTACAAGTTCCAAAAAGAGGCGGATAGCGCAGTGGTTAGTGATGGCGTCGATCAGGAAGCGAAGGGGTTATTTCAACTTAAATGAAAAGAGATGCTGTCTCTCCATTAAAATTACCTGACATGGTCAGTTTACACCTCGGAAAGACGATAAGCAAGAGAATACCAGAAGAGTGAAGGACAGCCGCTGATTACATGCTAGCTGATGAAGGACTGTTAGTCATTAGAAGTTTACTCCAAATGCGACGGAAATATAACAAAGAATGAGGCAGTAACTGACTGAAATGCTGCAAAAGAGCTTAGAAGCTCAACTCGAATGTTGTCGACATAAGGAAGATTTGCGTAACTATTTTCAAGAAGATATTTTTTTCGATTTCTAAAAAAGAAGCAGCCGCCTCAAGCCCCTCGAACACGAATGCGGTAGCTGGACACCGGCAAAGCAGGCAGAACGCCGATGGATATCGAACCAGCAATTGCATCAGCAAGAGTCAAGTCAAGGCAGAGGAAAATGCTATTTGGACGACCGCTCCTTCAAATGACCGAAAAAATTTTGAGGGAAGTACTAATGCATTGACGAAAGTATTTGGTGAGAAGGGTGAGGTGAAATGTGGTAAGTCAGCGGAACATCTTTCGAATGGCAAGAAGAATTGTGCCAGACCACCTTCATATTCCTTTGTCAAGAAGTGTTTATTGCTGAAACTGAAAAAAGTAGTCTCGAAAAAAAAGGATTTGCTTCGACAGAAAGCAATGTAATAAGAATGGGAAGTATCACTCTACTTAACTACTCAGTTTGTAAGTTCATGGTGAGTCGAAAGCAGTTTGTTGAATCAGTGTTTACTTCATCTTTAGGACTTGAGGTGCTTGTGTTGATTTGTGGCTTCATTTCACAGTTATACTCAAGTAGTAGGAGCTGAATGCAACTTCTTCCATTCCTATATGGCGAACGTTCCTCATGGTTCCGTGCCGATCATTTGTTCGATCATTCTTCCAAGGGAAAACAAAATCAGACAATTGGTGACAACAATTCTCGTGACTCTCCCACGTTTGTTGTTCGGTTCAATTTTACCGTACTCTGTTTGGTCAAAGCTTTTCAATCTCTTGACCACCTCTGATACAATCATGTACTGTAGCTTTTTCGTAACCGCCAGTTTTTCGTAAATATGTCGCAAGTGAAATTACAGTAGTTTAGAAACTATTCACATGGAATGACGTAATAGAACGTTCCACTTACATAAACTAGGGCAGTCTCACATAGATTTTCTTCTCGGCGGCACTTTGTACCGAATCATTTGACAGCATCATCTCATCAGAAAAATAGAGATCTTCCGCGTTTCTGCGTTTGGCTTATTCTAGTGAGGCACATAACTCCAAATGGTATTTGCTATCCGTGGCATACAGTCAAAAGTATTTTAGAGCTTCAACGAAGCTGAGACATTTGCAAAACTCTGAACCGCAGGTGCCTATGGTGGGGAACGAACGCGCTATTGTCCTTTCCGGGGAGCAACGCGTTCACCACCACACCATGCTGGTTTTTTAAGTTTTTGTCGTAAGAAAAATGACCCGCATGGTGTGGTGGTGAACGCGTTACTCCCCGGAAAAGACAATAGCGCGTTCGTTCCCCACCATAGGCACCTGCGGTTCAGAGTTTTGCAAATATCTCAGCTTCGTTGAAGTTATATTTCGCAATATACCCTGCCATTAAAAATAGTAGGCAGTAAAATAAAAGGTTAAAAGTGCGACTATTTTGGAGCTGTTTATTCTAATATAAGTTAGTGCTTTTTTGTGCAAACCAACTGCCATGATGTTGAAAAACCCCACTTTGTTGATTTTCCTAACCAGAGTTACTTATGTGAAATATAAAAAGTTTTTGAAGTTGGAGCTAACAGTTGTTCACTGTTGAGGAGTTCTTTGTTTCTTAGTCTTAGTTCTTATGCGCAACAGAAAATTACCAGATCGTCCAACAGCACCTTTTGCTCTTAAGCAACTCCTCTGAACACATGTAAGTTGCGATGGTGAATTGTGAAAATTGTGCTACTACTTTTATATTATGGGGAATTTGGGTTATTTTCTTTAGTTTATGATCTTTTGTACATTCGAATACTTATGTCTATTAGGCATTATGCATTTCCAATTCTCTACATATTTTAAAGCAAGCTCTTCTTTTGTCTAATCTCAGAAAATACTGGTCCACTGTTTGTGGTCTATAGAATTTTTTGAATGACCCATTATTAGAAAAAAACATGTCTCAGACAAAGTACTGGTACGAAAATATGGTGATCGACTTTGTTCCGAGTGTTTTCAAGATAAATAAAAAGAGGATAAAGCTCTTGGCGTTGATGAATAATCCCTTAGGGATGCGCCATGCATTCGACTTCATTAGGCATCGTTCGGAGGTGATTGGATGCATCTTTAGCCTTTACAAAGTCGCGGTGGCCTACCGATGAATCGAGCCAGTGCTGCAATCCTCCCAGACAAGTCTGGTACCAATTTGCCGACCCTGGAGGGATGGAAATCTTGGTGAGCCATGGCCGTGGGGACCGATCCCATGTGTATTGAAGGGCTCCTCCGACCACTGCGCAACACATGTTTTCAAGATGAAGAGCAAAAAGCCCAGTAGATTTCTTCGAAATCATTTCATAAGAAAGAGAAGTAAGTCGCGATTTTTTTAAGACCTATTAAAAAGTAAACAACTGTTTTCAGAGATGTGAAAGGTCTTATTGGAACAAGTTCAATAAGGTCTTCAAAGAGATCATGACAAAAGCTGTTAAGGTTTAGTTCCCATCATTCATTCAAGCTCCCATTATTCTTTACACAATGTGATTATGATCGAGTGAGACAGCTGGCGACTGTTTAAGGTTCGCTCAAAAAATAATGGCGGTTTCTGTCGTTACGAGCTTAATAGACAATTTTTGTAACAGCATCCATTGATCACATTCGCAGCGATTTTAGGATCTATTTCTGGCTAAACTACGCCTTTAAACATCGCCAACGTTTAATCCACAACTATTTTCAGCTGCTTGAAACTATCTTACTTTCGTTGCAAAAAAATTGGTGTTGTTTTTGCCTCGAGAGTTCAGGGTTATGCATAAATCACGGGATGTACTTGAAGTGATGTCATAGCATGAGCCAAAGGAGCGTTTTCGAACTCGCATTATGTGGATGGTTCGAAAGGTTTGGAATGGAAGTGTGAGTCTTCATCACAGAGAAGGTTGTCACGCCTATCAGCAGTTGACGACAGCAATTTGAAGACGGTAATCGACGTTGACACTCTACCCACCATTGGAAAAGTGGCGGAAACACTCTGCATTAGTCCATCAACAATCATTTATGGTCTCAAGAACCCGAAGCATAAAAAACTCGATAAAAAAGCTTTCATATGAATTGAATTAAATGCAAACAAGTTCTCCGTTCGAGGTCTGCTCTGCTCGTCTTTTTGTGCAAAAAACGAGGATCATTTCTTCATTGCGGAGCGGCAACCGGTGAATAGCGGGTGATGGGCGACAACCGACGAGGGTCCGACTTTCCAAAGTCAAATTTTCGTCAAAAAAACTTTGTAGAATTTTCGTCCATGGCAGAGGGAATCACCTGCACTAACTTGTTGAATCTTAGCGAAACGATCACAGCAGTACTACCACAAATTCATTGAAATGTCTCAAAAAACTGCAACGGGCAACAGAAAAAGCCCTTTCCTCCTGCACAAAACTATCGACCACAAATTAAACAACTACTGCTCCTCGACAACTTGTGGCTCGGTAGCTCAACTCAACAACCACTGCTGAAAATTCCTTCGAAAAATCCGTCGCTTCCAAAAAGTTGGGAATGTGTTCCAACTGGGTTTTTAAAATCCGTTTTCAAAAATGTTTAGACTTTGACGATTCCCTAACTTGAGTAACAAAATCCCTCTGTGAACCGAGTTTTAGCGTTTGAAAGCTCTCTTTCAGAAAAATAAATGGTTTCTGACTCATCTTAGTAGTTGTGACTGCTGAGGAGCCAAGGCGTGTTTGTTATGATCGCTAGTACACGTGGTTATTTCAGTGCAGTGTCCGAGATCGAGATGAGGAAAGTGGGAGCTTCAGTAAATAAGCGCCGAGGACGATCTAACTGAGGTTCAGGTTCAACAAAGAACTTCTTGTTGTTATCGCTTGCAAAAAATGTTGTTCTGGATGGTACCTATGAGAGAATTATATCCATTTGTTACTATTCTTTCCATTACTGGTCTTCAATAATTCTCTATGACTTATCAAGTTTCAACTCTTGCCTACATTCTTCATTTGTTGCGAGGGATCTTCAGTGTAGCGAAACCTCCTCATTTACCCAAATATTTCATTTTCATGGCATAGATTACGATCGCGTTTCTATGTTTCCGGAACTGCCATTGATGTTATCAACAAGATTTTTAGACCAATCCTGGCTTCATGGGTGTTTCCTTGCCAAGAGGACTACTCGATGAGTTCAGTCTGGAATGTAATTCAGGAACGACGCGGTATGCCGATGCCCAAGCGGGCAATATTTTCTGATTTTATACATGTGTCAATTTTATGGAATACGTGAGTTTAGTCGGTTTCTATTCGCGACAAAACTTTCAGTTGTCTTTCTTAGTCTTTTCTATGCTTTAGATCAATAAATATGCAATTTCTGAAGCTGATTTTCCTTCAACCCTTGCGTGAATAATCAGAATTTATCCCTCATTGATAAGCTAGCACGAGATTAACAAAAAAGGGAACTTTATTCGGGAAAAGTTTCGGTGTTTTCGCCTTCGATGGCACGCGATTGTTGATTAAAGCTGATTAAAGTACTTACTGTTTTCGTCCTTCTTGTCACGTTGTATATCGTTACCATATCAAGGCCATTACTAGCAGATATCAGATCTCTAACATGCTTCGTAATAATTCTTGAAGTTTTGGACTAACAGAAACACGAAATGGACGAGTATTCTTAGCGGCGATTTTCGCTTAATTCGGATGTCCAGCACCACACCCACCTTTGTATAACTTTGTCCACACGTGCATCTTTCAGATTCCACATAAACTGTTTTTTTTCCGTATCCGAAATTTCAACACTTTTGTTTCCCCGATGTAAGAGAGAAACATGTGTTCTCTTTTTCAAAACGGTTTAAAGTGATAGATACCGAATGTGAGAGCATAGATCGCTTGAAATCAACATCCGTGGAGTTTCATAATACTGCGAGTCCTGACGTAGTTCTCCTACTTCTCCCAGTAAGCACAAGGGGGTTCATCGAGAAGCTCTTGTCCGGCGAACTGGGTTACATGCTCATTTCCAGCTTTGTAATTGGATTGTTTCCAATCCTCGTGTCGCGTAGAATGTGTCCATTGCCCCTCACCTCGTTTACGATGTGTGATGGATTTCTTGTCCCAGATTCTTCGGAGCACTTGCATTTTTCACCTGAGGTTTAAGCTCACCTTCGCGATTCTATTTCAATTCTGCGTTTTATTCATTCTGTAGAGTTCTGAGTGAAATTCTAATGGATTCTTAACAGATTTACAACCACGTGCAACTTCATTTCAGCAAATGTGGCCGATGATAGTTTAACACTTCAAGTTTAAAGAAATATTTATAAACTCGCAATGAATCTTGCCTTTGCCGAAGCGAAAAAACAAAACTTCTCTCTGGAAAATTCTTATTTCCCATGTCCAGAAGGCGCATTTTTTCCCTTCCGTGATGTTTACGAACGCGTCATTTATATCGGTGACCAATGCACTTGTGTTAAAAAAAACTGGACCGTGTTAACATTGCTAATTTCAACCTAAGGTGCCTTTTGTTCAATGGTCAAATGTGCCATGCACAATACAAGCGTGGTCGTTGGTTCAATCCCGGGCCACGATCTAATTAAACCCTCTATTCCTCCGCGCTTAGCGGTGCGTGCAGCGTAGTGGTCGGAGGCGCCCTTCAATACCCATGGGATCTGTCCCCGCGCCCTCAGCTCACCTAGACCTAGCCCTCATCCATCCGAGTTCGACGAAATTGCTACCAGTCCTTTCTGAGAGGATAACAGCACTGGCTCGATGCACCGGTAAGTCACCGCGAGAGATTGTAAAGGTCAAAGGTAAAGGTCATTCAGTCACTTCCAACGATGTCGAATGAAGTCGAATGCATGGTGCATCAGTGATTGATGAACGCCAAGAGCTCTGTCTTTTTTTTATCTCTCTGCGCTCGGAATGCTGACATCAGACGTTTTTAGGCGCATAAAAAAACACTTCCTTGGTTGATTAGTAGGGTAACTGCAAGTGGTTATATAGGCCAAATATGCATCTAATCATCTTTACGATGCTTAACTAAATCGAGTGCATTGCGCAGCCCTATGGAATTGATCAACATTTTACTCATTTACTTTGATGAAGTGGAATAAAACTAACACTTTGCAGTATGTATTCTTTCTTTGATAGGCTTACACGAGGTTGGTAAACAATGTTTATTCGGCTAACGTTTCAACTTCTTCGCCCTCATCAGAGCCGACGACCCGAGTGGATAGTCTTTCTTTGCAGTATATTTATACTATTGGGAGATGGCCCAAGATCTTATTAAAAGCCAAATTCCATATTTCTATCAGTTTTTGAATTCTCAATCGCTCTAGTTATCGTCGGATTATCACTAGTCATGTGAAAACTTGCAAAGCCGTGAATGTGCAGAAGAAAATCCCTTGGTATCGTACAAATCAAGCAGTTTGAAACGTGTAAACTCCAACGAGTCTTTTACCTACAGGCAAAATTCTCAACAACAGTGACTAGAATGTTTCAGGCCCATGCAAACGGGTGAGCAGGTCACACTGCTGTTTGCGATTTTCACGACGTTGTTCACCCTGGCGGTTGTTGTCTACTACAAGTTCTGTAAACAGAGTAAGTAATTACCAAGAGGTTACACTTGATTCCATTTTCGGCCACGTAAAGAATTACCGGTGATTTCAGCCCCACACGCAAATCAACGAACCCCGCTTGGGAAATGACGAGCTGACCCGCAGATAATACTGTAAACACCTCGTGCTCCAATGCTAATTGATGAAATCGGACACAGTGTGAAGATTAGAGAGGGCGCATAGAAGTAGGGCTGTATGGATAAATCGATACGATGCGACGGACACGTGGAGCAGCTGGGTGCTCGTCGCCGGAACGGACCAGCTGCTCGTCCTGCTCGATCTTGCTGACACCGCCATGAACTCGGCACCATCGTTTCAAACGGGTGAGGTAATCACCTTCTATATGCTAGGATTCACAATTCTTATGACCGTTTCCGTGGTGGTGTATTACAAGTATATGTCTCATAGTAAGCTGCCTTTCTTTCACTGCCATTCTGCCATGAGTGTGTTCGCCGTGATTCATCTGTTTGTACGTGTCTCAGGTCGGCCGATGGACACAGTAGTGGGGAAGAACAGAAAAATCCAGAAAATGACAAAGTGTGACGAGTTCACGGATAGATTTCTTCGCGGACGATCCTAGAGACATTACAAAATTCTACCGCTCGTCTTCCATCCTCTTCATCAACAAGTTTTTTTTTGTACATATTGTTTATACAGATTTTCAATAAATTTCCAATGTGATATGTGGTGATGTTGTCCGGAAAGTTTTTACAACTTCTGTAGAATTTTCCAGTTATAAACATGATAAAAGATAGGGCTCGTGTGGAGTACTGGTCGGAAGCGCCCTGCGACACACACATGGGATCGATCCCCAAGCGCCAGCCCACCAAGCCTTCCATCTCTCCGGGATCCGCAAATTGGTACCAGACTTGTCTAGGATAGCAGCACTGGCCCGATACATCGGAAGGCCACCGCAAGTCATTGTACAAGGAGATATGCATTCAGTCACCTCCAATGATACTTAATGAAGTCGAATGCATGGCGCATCCCTCAGGGGATTGATCAACGCCGAGAGTTTTATCCTTTATCCAGATGCTACAGATTTTCAATAAATTTTTTAATGTCATGTATGGTGATGTTCCTTAAATCCTAATCCTTCCTAAACCCTCCTCTAAGGATCCTAAATAAAATCCTTAACATCCTTATGATGTTTATAATACTGATATTCGAGTTGCAGAGGTTTAAAATGCTAACTTATTGCACAGCTGGTAGATTACACTCATCCTAAAGCAATTTTTTTAGGGATCAGCTGGAATAAAAAGGGCATTCTAGATCGTCAATATTTTTCCAGTCAGGACTCATTAATTAATCACTTCTTCCGCAACAGTGTAAATAGGATCAGATAGGCACAGTTGGAGTGTTCCGTTGGGCTAGAGTTTCGATGATTGTGTTAATGTCGCTGTAACAGAAATGTGATTGGGAAAACCTACGAGGTTTGCGGAATTTGTGGGATCCGTCACTGTGTAGTGGTAAATTTGGTAGCACTCTACCTGAAGCTCGTTGGAATACCAGTATGGGTCATGTTTGCAAATTGTGTGAGCCGAATGCAATAGTTTCTATCTTACTTCTGTCCTGATCGGCCTCAAAGGTGCTCGTCTCTTTCATGCTTGCTTACATCTAGACGTGCGGCCATTCAAAAGTCGTTTTCGGCCTAAAATACAGCGTGAGCCACAAATACGTGCATAATTAATAGTTTTCCACCTTCTAACTAACCCTGTAGAGTAACAGTATTACTCTTGGGAATCGGATCACCATCTCTTCATTTATTCTTCTCAGCTGCTTCACCAGTTGGTGCATGCTTTTCGTGCGATATGGAAACACTTGGCTCTCGAAATTAACATGTTTTCGAACATCTGAACAGTTTAACCCGGCTTATTGTTGTGTGCGGCGATCACAATTCATAAAATATCGTTTAGTTTTTTTTAAAGATGTAACGTAAAGCTGCCACTCTGCTCTAGATGTCAACTCACTTCTCAGCTGCCTGATCCATCAGTTGGTCAGTGACTTCTTCAAGGTGCCCGCAGGAGAACTTAGCCAATTGTATTACTTTGCGGCATGTACCTTTCGTCCCTATTGTATTCGACTGTGACCTTTACACGAATTGAGCTTCCTTTCTGCTTCTTGGCACCTGAATGCTTTTCCCACTTTTTATACTTCTTGTGCATCTGTGAACACTTCTCGACTGCGTCACGATCAGTCAAAGGTTTCAGAAGAAAGTAACTTTAATTTTGTGCTACTTTCGCTCCAGCAAGATAGTGTCACTTTTACACACTTCTTTTCTAGAGGAGGTGGGTATGAGTGGATGGAAGGACTATAATTTAGTGATATTATTGCGATAACAGACGGTTAAAATCTTAATGTAGGACCAGTCCACTCCTTCGTTGATAAACACTAATGACTTCCGCTTCAGCGCGTATAGTAGGTCCTTTCGCATCGAAAAAGGTTAGAATAAGGGAGCAAGTGGTATCGTCAACAAGCTTCTGAAGTTCTGGTTACGTTTTAGGTGTGATGTCAACATCAATATTCCTATCGGTTAACTGCTTGCCGAACCGGTTAAGCTGCTTCCGAAGTTTTTAGTGCATGAGATAGGATAATCTCAGCGTAAAGATTGTAGAGCACACTTAATAAACAAATGGCGTGGTTGTTAAAAAACGAGGATCTTTTTTAAAGAAAATATGACGCTATAGAGGATCGGAAAAGTGCCTGTACTTCGTGGCTTCCAACTCGAAAGAATGCCACGTGAAGAAACCGGGTTTGTGGAAAACGTAGGGTTGCAGTAAAGCATTTCTGTTATGAACTGCATGCCATAACGGCTGGCTATGGAGATTCTGTTACTAAATATGAATGATAGCGATATATTTCACGTTTATTCTTCGCGCCTTTTTTTCGTACAGTTGGCTGCTGTTACCAATGGAGCAATGTTTAGTTTTAGTTTTCTCCTCCCTTGAGCAGCCTCCTCTTTGTGATGAACAAAGCGTCCAAATATTCGATTGCATTCACTGACGCGTATTCTTCATAATTTTACGGTCATTTGACGTACTACTCGCAGCTATCGGTCCTATAGTTCTGGAATTTCAATTATAAAAGGGAAGTATCCTGATAAGGTGTTATCTTCACACAGACCTTTTGTTTCCCATCCGCAGGACAACGGAACGTGTTCTTTCTCAGCTTAGTGCTTGACTGAATGAGCAAATGGAGGAAGTAATGGTCTTATCTGAGGGGGATGGTAATACGGAGGCCTCAAAAGTGTAACGAATTCTGTTTGTGAGAATATGGATGGTCTCCCATGCTGATCGGACCCTCGTGCATGTCCTCTGACGATGTTTCATTTCCGGGAATTGACCTTCCATGGAGATTTAAGGAATTCGATGACATGGTTTCTGCTGTTCTCATTTCGGTCTGTTTTGTTTTTTCAAATTTTGTGCTCTTTTCTACTATGTATTTGTATTTTGGGGCCTCAAGTTTTCTACAAAAAAGTTTTGACATTTCGTTACGATTCACTTAATCTAATTGTTCTTAGAATGCATTGAATTCTAACACAGTAGCTTTTTCAGCCAGTTGATTGGGAGTCGACAGCATTTATAATTTTTTTCACACAGGAAGGAAAACTTGGATTGTTACACTGTTCTCGTCTTCGAGCGGTCGTTGGGCTAATCGCACTATTTGCTGCCGTTTACAGAGATCGCTGGCTTCCTAAGTACGAACCTCTGTCCGATCCAACTGTCTGTGACGACAGAGGACGCCCTAGCTCAGATACCGTGCTTCCAAAGATAATCATATTCGACCAACATTGAAAATGTTGTTTAGAGAAGATAGCACAGCTTGAAGTTGCAGCCGAAGCCGCGTAACAGCTTGACGGTGGACGACTGGAAAGTGTTCTGGATCCCATACAATATGTGAAGATGGGTCACATAAGTATCGATCTAAGGGAGAGGGTAGGCGCAGTAGTTAGTGATATCGTCGAACAAGTAGTAAGAATCATGATTCGATCCCCGGCCCAATGCTCTCCTCCTTGCGTGGGAACACCTTAGCCTAGCTGTTTCCAAGATTTCAAGGAAAACCGACTCGACCAGCATTCTACGAACTTCACAGAGAAGGCGAGATCAAACCTCAAACAGCAGCCGAAACAAGACGCTAAGTGTTTGAAGACCATTATGGACGATGAGCACGAAGGAAACGAATCGATGAGAAAACATCTCTCTATGTTCGTGAATGCGAAGCAAGAATGAATTTGGGTATTGGGATGGGGTTAAATACAGAGGAAAAGGATAGGGAAACGTTAGAACAGAAGGCCCCGGCATTTCTAAAGCCCTCTTTTATCTAATACACCTCTGTTCTCCTGTTTTTGGTCCCATGTGGGATAGTGATAACGTTTTTCTGCCTTACTTCCTTAACAAAAGCATGGATGATTGGGATCAGAAGAGACTATTCTGGCGTTTTTCTTTATTAATCAAGTAGCTATCAGCGGCAGGCTTAGCATTTTTCTGCGAAGTTCCTTTCTAGGACGACTGTGCTTTCCACCATAGATTAACTCCCAGTTGGACTTTCGAGGTAAAATATTGGACTGAGGAATGACCTTCTCCTCTTCACATCAACATTGTTCTTTTATATTTTAGTTGCCGGCAACTGGAAGGAAGTTTAAAGTCTACAATACTGCTCCTCTTTAGAAATTTGCCAGTAACATAGGCAACTACGGGCCAGCGTTATTTCACTGCAAAAGCAAAAAAAACTAAAAAAATTTTCTGTATTCATAAAGCTTTCAGCTATTTCAAATCAGAGGTCAGGTGACGTGGATGGTATCATAATCCCTCGTAGAATGTGATTGAACCAAAGTCGAACGAAGTGGCCTTTCATGAGGGAAAGTGGATGCCCCTGTAGGCAAGTAATAAATGAGCCTACGTTAGCGCTGGTTATTTCGTCCGACATCTCCTCGATATTCCCTGCGAAAAACCAATGACGCTTGTTTTTGTGATAAACAAATATCAACTATCATTCATTTGTTGTTTTTAAGGAAGATCAATGGCCAAGTAAGCATTATTCTTATTTTGTACTCATTACTTGACGGTGAGTCTTCCGTAGTCTGACTAGCTACTCATATTCAACTGTCTGCTTTCAGAACGAAATTGTCCATGGATTCATTTGCCACGAAAGAAGGAGCTGTCGCTCTAAATACGAACAATCGGGTTTCGACGAGGTCAACTCGAAAGTCAAAATGCAAAGTACCAACACCGAAGAAACTTATAGACAGCGTGAGAAACATATCAGCAAGCTTTGAACCAACTATAGCAGATCCTACCAGTGTAGCTTGTCACAAAGCATGACGAAGATAAGGTGATGATGTTATTGTCGGAATATCTGTCGATTAGGGGCGCGAATCAATCAATGCGCATACCACTAACGTCACTGCGTTATGTTTAGAGCCAAGATTTGCATTGTGAATAGAGCAGCAGTAGACAAGCTTATTTCTAATGCAGTTTCAGAACATAAGACCACTGTGATACATAGGTGGCCCATGTTGAAAAAAACTAGTGTAGGGTACAACAAATTCCCCACATAACTGGTTCAGCATCTTTGAATCGGAATCTTCCTCTTGTATTTGCGAAACACTTGTTAAGACATTATCTTTCATTACACGCATTTCAGGCAGTTATACCAACCAAATAAGAATATAATGACTCCTGAAAGCCTCTACCGTACATCGCTTCATTTCGAACATTGCCATAGCCCGTTCTTTTTTTAATCCATTGTTGAATTTTAGACGTTCTGACCTAACCACGAATGCAATCCGTCTCTCTGTTTTCCTCATAGGCTGGGTCAGTAGTGTACATAGAAATGTTAATGAAGTGCCATAAATCCCAGAACCTTGTGAAAAAAAACCTTCTTCGGTTTTATTAAAACATGACTACTAGCATGCTTTCTTAAAAGAGATAAAGGCAAAAAAACACTTGTGAGAGGTGCGTCATAGCTTCGTAATACAGATAACTATTAGAAAAAGCCTTGCCTAAAGTCGTGGAAGAGAGCTGCAAATGTGGAAGGAGGCCATGGATGACCATCTAGCATTTTTTTCTTATTTTTTGTCGTCATTTAGCTTACTTCAAGAGTTACATCGAAAAAAGCTTGGAGAAGGAGTTATAGCAGCGCATAAGGAATATATCAAGGAATCGCCAACATTCTTTGCCTTTTTTCAAGAAAGGAAAACACCTGCAAAAACTTGAAACCGAAAGGTCTGCGCGCTAATAAGCATTCTATTTGCACCATAGTCACCCACCAGTCATCAGAAATCCAATCCAGATGTGTTCCTTTATGATTGGAATCGCGTGGTGTTGAACGAGAATCCGGACTACTACCACGCCTCGTACGTAGATGGATGCACTACGCCTCGTTCGTTTGTTCGATCTTTGATTTTTTTACCATTTTTTTTCTTATTTTGCGCATATTCTTTTTACCTACATTGATCATATCTCGTCTGGAATTCAGAGGCAGTCGTCGTATCCATTCAGTACCTCATGTTTTTAATAGTTAGCGATCGTTTGCGACACTGCACTCAGATATGCAGACGATGTTGTTTCGTGCTGTGACAGTTCTGCAGAGAAATATAAGAAAGAAAAAAAGCATTCTTAACGAAGAACAACAAAGTCCGGGCGGAAGTTGTTCTAGATTATGCTAACTTTATCACATTTGTTCAGAGCAGTATATTCTGGCTCAGGCGCCATTCGATGGTGCCACTCAAACGGACTTCTATCGCATGCTTAACCAGATTCGTCCAGACTCCATAGTAATAATGGATTCACAGGATAGTTCAGACATGAAGTACGAAGATTAGGCTTCTGCTCTTGTTTGAAGCAATTCAGACATTATGAACTGCATTCCGGAATTTAGTCAAAGCTTTTTTGTCTTCGGCTTGATCATTTGCAAAATCTGTTCGAGTTCGACAACTCAGTGAATAAGAAGAACATCGTTTTGCCAGCCGAATTCTCGACAGATCCAATTAATTAGTCTTTGTATTTTTCGATTATCCTTATGAATTAATCATATTGAATCTGGTTTTCGAGCGTCAATTATCTGCCGATTAGGTTCGTCCTACCGGATAAATATGAAGGGCAAGCGATTACGGTAACGAATGGAGAAGAACAGAAATGTTAGAAATCTTTAATTTCTTTCTGCTTTAGTAAGGTTAACAATTGTACTGACTAGAAACCAAAGAGCTGCTCTGTTTAAAATGCCGCAGTAAAGGAAGAATTTGTAGGCGAAGGGTATGTCGTTCGAGATCTCACCGTAAGCAAGAATAAGATGAAGTTGTATTTCATTGATGGATGGAACGAGGACAAAGATCCGCCGAAGGACTTTGTTGGTGTCTACGAGAAGGTTTCTTGCACTGATAGTCTTTCATTACAAACCAGCGAAAATTCAAAACATTTAAAGCCTATACAGAGTAATTAGCCGGGTGGCGATGAATTTCGTTAATTCCTCCAATTTTAGATTCGACAAGCGATCGGACTTGATAATAAAAATATTCTAATTGTGGTGTGCAAAGACGGATGTAGTCGCTGTGGCTTCTTCTGTCTTCTTGACATTGAAGCAGAAAGATTTCGCACAAAAGGACGTATGAAGTTCGGGGACACCGTCCGACATATACGGTGCTGTCCCACTTTCCACTAGTCTGTCGCTCATGTTGCCTACATTATATCTAGTCCCAAGCCCGCATGGGCTTTGTTTCCATAAATTAAAGTATCGGAAAGTTTCTAGGTGCCAACGCAGTAACTGCTTCGACACACCGGATCTGTTTGAAACTGCAATCACCTTGATAATGCACTTGGCGAAGAAGCACTATGACAAGAACGATAACGCTGCAATAAGTTGATAACCCTTATAATCCACGTGCTCATTTTCTGCTAGTAGGGAATACCAAGCGTACGACATGATTCTGTTGTTCCATCCGTATTAAATAAAATATGTAGTATAACAATAAAGGCATTGTGAGTTGTTCTTGGAAAGGCAGAAATACAAACTGTACATGGCGATGTACGTTCGAGTGACAGCAATAGACATTATGCGCAACAGCGGAGAGAGTAGAACATGGTAGGACCGCTTCCTCATCACTACATCGCTTTGCATTTTTTTGTCTATATCATTTGAACAGGTCTTCCATAATACATGTTTTCATAAAATTTTATTGACCGGTCATAATTGAGGGTTCTCCCTGAAATTACAGAGTGGAGATTCACCACCCAGCCAGATGCTTCAAGCTGAAGTGTCCAACATCTCTCTCCCGAGGCCCAGCTAATAGTAAACCATTGCAAGCATTCGTCGAAGCAAATACTAGTAAACTAATGTGGAAACCTCCGTCACACAAAGACGTGGGGTCATTGTCATCACGCCCTTCCGAGGCCATTTTATGATTCCAAGAGGAAACATACAAAACATATTGTTGAATCGGCAATAAGCCAATTTCGGAAAAAAACAGCAGGTTGAAACATAAAATTCACCGCTTTTCCCTGCAAAAGGCAATGTTGGAGGACCCTTAAAAGCCAGTGAAGTGGGAGAAAACTTGTAAAACTAAAAAAAAGGGATTGTTTCTCAAAAATGGGTGGCTTTGGATTATTTATACTCCTTTCGAAACCGACCCCATTTACTCACGTATTGTGTTCCAAAGGAGGATATTGATCGGCTAGTGCTCTCATACCTGCTCTACAGAATCCATGCTCATCATTTCCACAGCTTTCATTCCAAAGCTAAAAACCGCTTGTGGAAACTTGCTTCGGACTCCTTCATGAAGAGAAAACCAATGACAAGTGAAGCAATTAAAGCGTAGTCATTCAGCACAAAAAAATGTGACCAAAGTCGTTCCGTCAAGTGCCTCAAACACTTTGGATGAAGCTCAGTAAGCTGAGCAAGCATCCTAGGTGAAGGAGTTACCATCAAACCGAACTCGTGGTCACAAAAATCTGTCGAAAATATCACATGCCTAGTCCTAACTCCTGTTGACTGCGAAAGAAAGCTCAACGAAAGAGCTGTGTTCCTTCCAGTAATCTGCAACAGTGCAACTAGGCTCGATTTGAAATCTCAATCATTTGGATGAATTTCATGCCACTCACGAAGAGCTTAAACGCCGTCTCCTGAAAAAATACCCAGTAGTTAGGTTAGTTAGATAGAATAAGCTTTTTGGAAGACATTTCCAATAGTGGGAATATCCTTATGGTTCACATCTTTAAAGGTTTCCCTGTATTGTATGATTACTGTTCGAGTGACATAAGTGACTGAAGATTACGATGGTGTTTGCTTTCTAATTGCATTCCTCCTGACATCACTTATTCATTGTCATAGAAAAATCGGAGCCCCTATAGCAAATGGACAGATGAATATTAAATTCATTGTCTCTCTCTCAATTTGTCAAGAAGCTTCTACCCGACAGCAATGTTTCCCAACTGTGTGATAATTGCAGAAACTTAACGCGTACTCAGAATTAAAACAATGATTTCTTGCTGATAAATGACGACATGAGACACCTTGAGCACCTGCTCATAAAAAATTCTCTACGCCGTCAAATTAAATGAGTCGTTAGTGGAGTTATCGTTATCCCCGATAAATATTTGCCTGAATAGCCTTTGATAAGCCTCAGTAGGCAGAAGCGTCTTCGCTATCCAGCCAGGGCATTTTGATGCAACAAAAATAGTGAGGCACTGAGGTGAAGCAGTCAACAAAGAAGCGTTCTGGGGAGATCCGTGACAGCGCGCTTTGTCGACGGAGATGCCGAAGCAGGTGATAGCTGAGAATTCAGCTGAGAACGACCGTAGTCCGATGCGATAAAGGCGTCACGTTCGATTGGCGGCACTGCTGCTCGCCGAGTTCCAGAGCACGTCGAATCGCTTCGGAACGATTCCCTTGTCATGATGAACTTCGTGGAAAGCCATTCAATCTCGCGTTGTTGTTTTTACGTGCAAGATGACTTTTTGCTTACTGCATTTCTCGCTGTGTGTTCTCAACGGAGTGCGTCAGTATACGAAGTTTAAAAAAACCAAAAGATTTCTGGAAACATTGTCTATGTCCCCATACAAAGAATCCCGTCGATGCACCACATGGCTCAAAATGATTTTTATCATGAACACGAATTATAAGTGCATTTCAAAAGGAGGATGGTTTTGAAACCTTCTACCTAAAAAAATCTAACATAACCAAGAGAAAAGCTAGATGCAATGTTCTGACAATAGAAATTCATTCTCTTTTTAGAAGACACTATGAGACTGAAATGACGTATGGCCTCGCTCTTGCGTCTGTGCTGAAGCATCGACCTCGTATTGAAGTTTGGACGATGACATTTTAAAGCACTCCAAGTAGATTCGAAGAGGACCTGATGAGAGCAGCACACGTTTCGGCGAAATCTCACGAGATTTACAGAGTGCTGCCAGTAGGTACTTCTGGGCGCCGTAGGCTGGGTTAGCTAGCGACACTGCGAGTTCGTGCAATGCTTATGCGCTTCGAATCGATTCGTTTCACTGGGGGGAGGAGGGAGACGGGTTCAACGTCGGACCTTCGGATTCGGCTCCGCATGCATTCTGTGTGGTCGCCTCGGCCGCCGCATGCCATTCACGCTAGCCAGTTCGGAGCACAGAGCGCTGCTCCGTCGTTTCGCCCGAGCACAAACTGCACCTGCACTTATATAGATCCCTAAGCATATGCATGTATGCATATACATATGTAATGGTACACAGATACTATATATATATATATATATATATATATATATGCATACACACATACATTCATTTGTACATAGACGCATGCACACATACACGCATATACACATACATATATACATGCATATATATACGTATGTATACATATATATGCACACGCAAAAAATCGTCAACCTTCTTAGGAAAAATTTATGACATGTAAAGCATTTCTGATTGTTTTTCTCCTTATCTTCATTCTCTGAGCGTTGTGTTTTACCGTTTTCACGTCTCTCGAAACTGCTTGTATCTCCTACCAGAGTCTTGTCAATGGTAAGTCGTTTGTGGCACTTTCAGCACAAAAAATCTCTCCACTTCTAACTGCTAACGTCATTCAAATCCACTCTTCCACGTGAAGCAAGCTTTAGGTGAAATTCTTGGAGTTCACTAGACAACAAGGTCGCTTCTCGCTTCCTTGGATGGTAATTATATCCCTACTTTTGTACACCCACATTTCAAGGAGCTACTTCGTGGAAAACACTTATTTTCCAGTTTTAACGAAAATATTTCCTATCGCCTCAAATCCTCTAATGTACCTGTCCGTCAGTGGCATAAACAATTTCCTTTCAATTGTAGCTTTGACTATTCGAAAACTACATTTAACCAGTCCAATATCAAAAGGCTATGTCATTTTCTCAATTGACATCTGACAGCCAGATTTGTTGAAAACCCTTGAGCTGAATATTCTGATGCCCATATCTCAACCCTGCTGGGAAATTCTGATTCCTAGCGCGCTATTCTATTTCCTCTATCTACTTTCTGATCTTCATCTTTTAAGGCAGCATGCGATTATTTTCATCATCTAATGGAAATTTTCCACTTTTTCCTTTGTGAACAGGTTACTATTTTTAATGAAACGTCTTGCGTAAAACACATCCTGGGCTCGTGATTTTAGGAGAAACTTGCCAAGTTTTGAACTTTTCTAAAAGGGGTAGTTTAATGTGCTGCGATCCAAAGATTCATTTTGACCGTATGTTAGAATATCGGGAATCCTTGATTCTTTCTTATATGAGAAATTTCGAACCAGCTGGTTCATTCAAGATCTCGAAACGTTAGCCGAATAAAAACTGTTTATCAATCTCATGTAGGCTTGTCAAAGAAAGAATACTTGTTGAATAGTCATACTGAGGCTGAAGGAAAATTGGTTCTGAAATAGCTAGTTGAGAGCCTACATGGTAAATTCACAGGTGAATTCGAAGGCATTAGATGCGGGCAAAAACAACGACCATATTCACTTCATGAGACACAGGTGAATTCGTTGGATGGGATGCATGTCTATATTTCTTCGAGTAGATTATACCTCTCGTGTGCGAATAGGAATATTCATGAAAACGCTGGTGGCCATGCATGCAGCTTGCGTGCCGATTGTGCCGTTCATGTTAATTCCAAGCAAAAGCCCACAATCAAATGAGTGGGAGGCACACGTGGGCTTTCTAGGGTCTCCGCCAACGAGTGCGTCACAACGCCACACATCTATTCCGTAAATACATTCAGCCTCCATGGCGAAACCTTCCTAGTCATAAAAACTCTAAAACAATAACATTATCCTATTCGTGCAATAATATGACGTTTTTCGGCTATTTTTAGCAGGCAGTGTATGCTAGGGAACAATGCAGTGTGACAGAACGGGTTAAAAAGGATTACGTGTGGGCTAACTCATGCTGGAAGTCATCAAAATATTCTTAAAGACTAAGCAAGTAATCAGAAAGTTCCCCTTCCACTAAGTCGTCTATAGACCTTCGTCAGACTACGCAAATGTACTCGAACGTGCTTGCTCTCTCTCTCTACTATTTCCCTGTGGAAACCTGAGGCGCCCTTCTCTTAATCAAAAACCGAATTTCGCACTCGTCATAAAAGATCGCAAAGATTTGTTGAGTCTCGTCAAAGCCTCGTAAGTGAAGAGATGCTAATGTCTCATCTGACCACAATCCTACTCCTTTCCGCATAAACTTCAATTCATTCCTTCATCTGCTCATCTTTTTTTCTTCTTCAAAGAATATACTCCACTCCACAGGGACAGCAATATTTTTTAGGAACGTTGCGCAATTCCAACATTTTCACTTTTTTCGATTCCATTCAAATTTTATTAGCTCAACAATCCATGACACTAAAAAAAATGAGAGGTGATATCTCGTAAAGTCGACGGTTGTCATTTATTGCGGACACTTTATAAGGTCAAATATTACACCCACATAGCCACCGTTTTTCCCTGTTTGTTAACGTTAGGAAGATCGAGATGCGTTTCGCAACAATATTTTAAATTTTTGCTAGGATTTTACCTCTTGTACCCTGAGAATTTTCACTTCGGCCCACGGACCACTCACTTATCAGTTGCACCACACATTTTTTCTCAGTAACTTCATGTTCTTCACCAAGCTCAGTTATCGTTCAAAAAACAAGATTTCCATGTGTCACTCAAATTTCCATCTTTTTCCACCTCAGCGGATATCCATACCGATGTCGATGTTTACCGCCGCCCACTCGCTTCTGCTTATGTACTTTTTCACGTTTTTGTTTTCAGATTAAACGTCATTCAGCATTGAGGACACGGCAAACTCTTCCGCTTCGGTGAGTTATAAATCACCTTGTTCTCCTTTTTATCCAAGCTTTTTGTTAAAGGTCTCTCGCTTCATTCGAAGATTTTGCCAAGAATTTACCGATTGTCGGTCAGCTATTTACCTAATGCTTCTGTAAATTTTGGTGGACTTTCTCAATTCCGTGCTCCTGACTTTAGCTGTGAAGGTGCTTGATTACGTACTGTACAGATTTAAAGAGATTCAAAAAATTGTGAATGAAGCTGTGCTTCCTCCCTTGTGTCCCTCGTGTACACCGTTCTGTAACGCTTCTGCCTAGGGATGCTTCTCTTAGGGAGGCCGAATCGGCGATGCGGCGTCTTCCGACTATCGCGTCGCAGTGTTCGGCGCTGGTGGCGTCGGCAAATCTTCCATCGTTCAACGATTTGTCAAGGGGACCTTTTCGGATAACTATGTTCCAACAATCGAGGACACTTATAGGCAGGTGGGGAAGCAAAAATCATTCTTACTGGGCGATGCTGTTTTCCAGCGTATTCTATTCGTTCTTCATTTCCTGTACCCATCTCTTCATTTCTGAACGATCAAAGCTTATTGTGTATTGGAAACAACATGGCAATTCTTTATAGCACTGTCTCTTGCAAATTTGTCAGATTTTTGCTGGTTCCTCCAATTTTTTAGTTACTGCAGCATGGTGGATCCCATTAGGTAATTGTGAGTGAAAAAATAACTGATCCATCCTTATGTTTAGGCCGTTCTTAGCCGACGATAATTACGTTTTGGAAGCTGTCCAATTAAAAAGAAAGGCATGTCTGTGGTAGTTCATCCATGGAAATCGTAGTCATTAGGTTATTTGCTGCTGAAAACTTTGTTTCACGCAAAAAATGAAGATGCCCAATTCCTCAAAAAAGGTGCAAAACAAATAGAAAATGGATGCTAGGCTTTTTTAAAGAGGTTCTGCTCCTCCGCCTTTCCTCAGACTGCTTTATTGTGCTCGTCATCGATCCACCCTTTCTCTTTAAGCTTTAGGTGGGCTATTGAGTTTTTGCTTTCATCGTTCTTGTGCCTATTTTAGGATTCCAGAATTTTTTACCTCTCTCAATTCCCTATATATATATATATATATATATATATATATATATATATATATACACGCACGCACGCACCAACATACACACACACACACACACACACACACACACACTCACACACACACACACATACACACACACACACACACACACACATTGAATGAAATTACTATAACAGCCCTAGTGTGGAAAACAAAAACGAGGCCGTGGGGATAGAGTTCCATTCCTAACACATTATGAATAACGAGGTGCAAGCCAGCTTGAGTTCAGCTGAGCAGCTTTGCGTTAACGGATACGAGTTGTCACTATCGAAACCTATCCCTATTATAAAATACAAAATTATATCCACAATCAAATGCGAACTTTTTGAGCTTTCTTGTTTCTGAATAGAATGCACCAAATAATGGTTTGAATAAACATCTTCTATTCATTTTATTCTCTCAGAACTTGGAATCGAACCAACAACCGTGTGTATCACAGAAAACTTTCGGCTGCGAGACCGCATGCTTCTAAAATATCATTATTATTGTACATACCGCCTTTTGTGAAAAAATAGTCGACATCTTTAAGATTCTTGCAAGGGAGAAGTCTAACTGAGAGCGCACAGAACACTTTGCTCTATCTGCACCAACCAGTCGTACTTCCTTTACTTCCTTCTCATCTCCTTCATCTCTGTAGTAACGAAAATACACGAGAAACTTTTATATAGCAGGGAAAAAAGAGCAAAATGCCATTAATTCACAGAATATAGCCAGTATTATAGGTAATCAGCTGTAATCAGAAGAATGTGTGCACATTGCAAATCACCGACACTACCGGAAGTCATCAGTTCCCGGCCATGCAGCGATTGTCAATTTCTAAAGGACACGCTTTTATCTTAATCTATTCGGTTACGAGGTTTGTGAACTAGCCATAATAGTCCAGGTTGACTACTTTCAAGCCTTTAAACTACTATAATTGCTGTCTCGATTCGCTAAGGAAACTATGAGAAATTGTGGCAGAAATGAAATAATGCGTTAAGAGCACAGGATTTTCGGGTTGTTTTCAATAATTGAGGGGTCGTTTTCACGAGTAATTAAAAGGTTCCAGGCAATTCCTTTCCATCTATCCGGTATTTCACGACACTACGACACTGGCAGTGGCTTGTAATCACGGGTGATTGCCAGTGCTCATGGACCCAATTAAGGTTTTTCACTTTGCAGCTAGGTTACCTGCAATATTGCGCCGATTTTCGCCATTATTTACTTCTATCTATGCTTCCTCCTGTGGGCGGCCTTAGGGAGCAATGAATAACTAGTTGGTACATCGTAATTTGACACTCAGAATAACTCCAGCTACAGTTAGATGGACCATAAACCAGTAAGAAGAAGAGAAGCGGGGTCATTTGATAAAATAAACTTTCTTCTCTCTTCTACCTCTGACCCTGTCAACCTCTAACTTTCCAATGTCTCATTTATTCTCCGTTTCTCTCATGCCTAAAATAGCAAACTAATTTCTAAGCATAGAAGATCACTTATTAAGAACTGATGTCCCACCCATTATTTCTAATAATATTCATTCTTGCTACCAACAACATTCGTTCTCCGTAGTTGGAATTTCGTCATTACGTCTGCAACTAAATGGTACTCTCATCGACTACTCCACTTTTTTCTCGTTTATGCGAATCGCATATTTATGTCGCAGTCCGACATTACCGAGTCGCATATTCTGAGCATAGCTTTTATTCGTTGTAATACATGGAAAGGTGCATGTAGCGCAGTGGTTAGAGGCGCCCTGCAGTACACATGGGGTTGATCCCGAGCCCTAGGCTCATCAAACGTTCCATCCCTCCGGAGTTGGCAAAATGGTGCCATATCCGTCTGGAGGGATAGCAGCGCTGACTCGATACATCAGTGGGCCACCGCCGTCTTTTCCATCACCTCTAACAGTGCTTAATGAAGTCGAATGCATGGCGCGTCTCTCAGGGATTGACCAACCCCAACACCTTTATCCTTTATTCTTTTATTTTCGAACTACCCTATTTGGGACAAATGTTCTGGGGGGATTTGGAGTTCAGCACACGTGGATTTGGCAATTCTTAATTGAAAACTTTGCTTGAGTGAAAAGTGAATGTTGATGGCTATGTGAAATAACTTCAGCTCAAAAAAAGGTTTGGGAAGAAGTTATAATGGTTTAAAGACCAGGGAGCATAACTGGAGCACGTATTCAAATATAATTTAAATAAACCCACTTTTTATACCGTTTATAAATGACAAACGGTGTACTGGGAAAGTTCTACTAGTTATAAAAGAAGGAAAGAAAAAAGGATGGAGGGAAGGTCTGTCCAGGTAAGGACGTATAGGTCTTATGTGGAACTTCTGATTTTTTCTTGTTGTTCACATCCCCTTAGAAGAAGAACAGCGCAAAGCTGATGATTTATTAGGAAACAAAATATATTTTATCAGCAGACCCAGCATTGCTTCCGTTTGTAAGAACAGATTATTCTTGCACTACATCACTTTTATTAATATATGTCATTTAAATAAAAAATCAGGAGCTTGTAAGCCTACACGGTTTCTCTGCAAGCGGTTGTTATTCGCGACAACGACAAACCGTTTTCTTTTCCTTAGAAAGCAGAACATGAGCCTGCATCTGGGGGAAAAGAAAATCACCACAGTGAATTAGGGTTAGGTGGCTTCCTTTTGTGCCGCTCACGTGTGAATAGGTTGCCTACATCGGATACGGAAGAAGCACTGGAGTAAATTCGGTGCTTTCGAGCGGAAAACGAGGTGTCAGTGAGACGAATGTGGTGTAAAAAAGGATGAGGCTCTCGGCATCGATCATTCCTGAGGGATACGCCATACTACCGACTTCCTTAAGCATTGTTTGAGGTGATTGAATGCATATCTGGCCTTTACAATGACTTGCAGCAGACTACCGATGTGTCGAGTTACTGCTGCTATCCTCCCTGACATGTCTGGCACGAATTTGCCGGTTGCAGAGGGATGGAGGGGCTTGATGGGCCCGGGCGACGGGGATCGATCCCATATGTATTGCAGGGCGTCTGATTACGACCACTGCGCTACCCACGCTCTTATATTGTCGTATGACGAGGAGCTATATTCTTCTAAAGTCTTGGAAGCTTTAAATAATTTCTATGTTCATTTCGTAACAAACATATCTGTAACGATGTTCTCCTGTCTTTTTCGAGCCAGTCATCTCATGGTTACCCTGAAGGAAGTGATTTGTCTACAACATAACTGATAATTGCACACCAACTTATCTGTCTAGTTCTGAAGAATGCGAAGTATGTCAAATGTCAGCCGTTGTGAATAAATGGTGTAATAACAACGCAGCGTGTAAATTATTCATCCATGCTTCTGGTTAGGATTGCCTTCGTACCATGTCATTCTCGCATGGGTTTCAGTGGCGTTCGCCTCTAAATAATTCGAATCTCACCTCTACATATTTCAAACGCTTGTGCTATGTGAATTAGCCCTTGGAATTACCCATAGCGTGTCAGTGCACTTTAAGGACATTTTCATTGGATTTCTTGCTCCTCACGTAAAAAAGAACATGTGAAATGAGATTGTAGAGCTTTGTCCGCCGCAACCAAGAAGACGCATTCAAAGTGATATTGCTTAATGTAACCACTTTTTATTTACTGCCTACTATAATGTTTCATGGCAGGGTATTATGTGAAATACAACCACGATGCTGCTGGGATATTTGCAAAACTCCGAACAGCAGTTGTCTGCGGTGGGGATCGAACACGCCATTACCCATTACCCGGAAATTGCTTATTTTCACTTTCTTGTTTCCCTTTTATAGTAAGCATCTGCAGGCTCGTGTTAATTTACACGTTTTATCAACCGAGCCCATTTTTTGTAGCACTAAATCCCTGATACTAAGGAGGTTTTGGGGACATTTGTTTATCGTAGCGATAAGTACACTAAGTACATTCGTCCCGATTTTGTTGGATCTTAAGAGGTACTGATGGGCAGCCATATATCTAGATTACAAGCATTCATGGGCAATTCATGATCCAAGATAAGGATCAGCGCGGCGTCACGAAGATTTTTGAATAGTCATTCCAACCTCACCATTAGAATGGAAACTACCAAGTGCAATGGGCAGTCCAGCATAAAGTCGTTGGCCATCTTCTTCTCTATTGTCTTGTTGGATCGAAAAGATGCTTATGTGCTTCAGCGTAGTACAAAAACCGTAGAGAACTTCAACAGTTGTCGTGTGATGCTCAGTTTTCACAGCATCTCTCCTTTCCTCTTAACAACTCGTTTTACAACAGAATACTTCTTTTTGTTTAGAATTCTTTACAAGTAAAGGTTTATAAGAAGACGTCTCCGGCGCATCATAGCAAATCTTTGACACTTAGCACGCTTTGGTGCATCTAGTGAACTTTCTAGGAACCATAGTCGTAGTGAGGTGACTAACACCATTTCTATTCCGTGAAAGAGAATTTACGTGACGGTATTTACAACTGTATATGCTCTTACATGGCTTTATTCCCTCAGCCTGAAGATCAAAAACATACTTTAGAGCAGCACAAAGAGAGACCGCTTCCTAACATTCGAGTCCCACGATCCATTTTTCTCACTCAACCACTGCGAAGGCGGACGAAGGTTCGCTGTCCTTCTGGCGTCAGTCATGCGTTGATCAGTGTCCTACTCAATCATTTATGGTTACGGCAACGAATCAACACAATTCTTCAATGTGGGTACAAACACACCGAGGATAACTTCTGGAAGTTTTTGTAATTCGGCTGGAAGACGAATTTATTCCGTAAATTTTCACCTGATGACTTGCTTTTCGCTGACAACTATTTTGGAAAATGGGTTAGAAAATAGCTTCAGAGTGATGTCGCAAAACGAACTTCTGATGAAACCATGATCTTAAGGTTATATGGGAGACAATGTAGCCTGCAATGCACTCGAACAAGGATTCCCGACGTCTATCCTAAAACATCTGTTTTTTCTTTTTTTCTTTCCGTTTCTTTACTAGACGAGTTATTTGTCGTACTAAAAGAAGATTGAGATAATTGTCATAGAACTAAGCGATATCTTTGGGTCAATGATACTTTTCTTTTTGCATATGAACCTGCATTGTTCATTGTAAATCAAAGATCAGGAACACTTCCTCGCGTTTATGAGACGCTAGATCTCCTGAGGTTAAGTTTGGCTGGGAAATAGGTGCATAAATTGCAGTGAAAAACACCCCTCTGAGACAAAAGATTCGATAGTTTTTGGACCTGCCAGAGGTTAAAAATTAAACACTGGTTAGACGCCAACTACTTTCGCAGTTGAATTTGATATGTTTGGGCATCTATGTGATGATTTCGGCACAGATGAATGTAATTTATTCTTTAATAGAACAAACAGAAAGTGAACGATCTTCACACGATAGTACTGTTTTCAGTAAGCAGTCACTCGAGGAACTGGCGCCAATAGTCAAAACGTTGATGGAAGTCAAGGGAAGCAGTTTGTCTGAGGTGCCGATCATGCTGGTCGGAAATAAAAGTGACGACAGAGAGGTGAATGAACACTGTATATTGTAATAGATCTAATATGCAGCTTTATCCCATGACTTACGACCCTGACGCTACCAGTGCGTAGCCTTCCATCATCCAACTTAAGTCTCGTGGACGCAAGTTCGTGTCATTGCCACACTACAACCACCATTAATCGTTTTTCATAAGCCGATATGAATTGGCTATGTTGCTTTTTGTCTTCCCTCGCTGACAAGCATTCTAGTTATTTCCAAAAATGATGCGCTAGAAACAGCGCAAGCATAACAACCCTCGTTTCTTATACACTTCAGGTAAACCAACAGGTTTCTTTTATAAGGAAAACCTGGAGGAAAAATTACTTATTTACTCTCTGGGAACGCACTCATAGGTTGTACATATTTGGGATTATTTAATATTTTTAATAAAAAAACATTAGTTGATTCGCCAGCCAAATATTGCGGACAGACTGTAAGTCAGCTCCTCAACGAAACAGGAACTCAGTTATCAAATCGAGCGCTTTTAGAAAATAATGTCTCGTTTTTGAGCTTTTCTTCACAGTTTTAGCTTCTTGAGTAATCTTGGAGGGATAAAGGGCTATACTAGGAAGCTTTTTTTGTAATGTTTATGGCTAAATTTATCTTCAGAGAAGAGAAGTGGCAAAGGAGACGGGAGCAAAATTGGCTGACAAGTGGGGGAACCGGATTCATCGAGACGAGTGCCAAGAACAACGACAACATTACGGAACTCTTTCAACAGCTTCTCGCGCTAGAAAAAAAGCGCACACTAGCTCTTACGATGGATGATCCCGATGGAAAGGAGACCAAGCGAAAAGGGTGCTCTCTAATGTAACCTTAGAGCCATCGTTTTCTGTAATGTATATATAGAAAAGTTTTCTTACAATAAGTTCAGCGTACCACCGCACGCCAAAGAGTTCTTGAGAACAACCGATAGCTGGGGCTGAGTGGACCATCCTGAATTCGTGTTGAGATACACCAGTAAAAATCACTTACCTTCTGATCCCTTCCTTAGATTCTTCAGCTCACGAATTACTTAGAAGATCGTTGAAATCTACGGTAGAGACCTATCTAGTTTTAATTTACAGTAAAATGACAAACAATTCGATTCATCCTCAAAAGATTCTTCATAGGAATAATTGTACTGTGACTGTATTGCAATGTCTAGAAATTGTACTGTCGTATCAAAATTGTTCCCTTATGGACAAATTTACGTTCACATATTCTGTGCCTATTTACAAATATGTAATTCTCCGTAATATATCCAACCAAGCGCTGGATGTCACAAAAAAATGGGGCGACCAGTTCCTCTGCATACCGTTTCCATTCATGTGGAAGGAAGGTCACCGTATATTTTCAACGTCATGTTCTGCATGTAGGAATGCACACTTCTAATAAATGTGGAAGATAGCGATTACCACTTTGCATCTGCGTTTCGCACACACCGTTCTTTCGCTAATGACCGGTCTTATGGAAGTATGAGGGAAATATTAAGAATAGTAATCCCATATGGAAGGAAACGCGCACGAGTAGCACCCTAGTTTTCCAGCAAAGCGTGAAGTCTGCGAATGATGCGATTTCTCGGGAATCTCTATTTTTTAAAACAAATTTTGTTTGAAATCGTCCACATATCACTTCAACAGAGTCCCGTCCAAACAAGGCTTCATTAGATTTACGAACTCTAGACCATTTCCTTCTGAATGGACAGCATTTGAAAGTACGGCTTGCCAGCGCGTCCCTGGATTCGGATATGAGCAAGAAAGCCTTTTTCCTCCGGAAACAACTACACTGAAAAAGATAACGAACATTAACTCAACGCAAGGTACTGGATATGAATAATAGAAAAAATAAAGGCGAAAAAAACTTCTGCGACGTACTGCCCATCATTGAATGACACGCACTGCAGAAGTTCGGTGTCGGTCGTTATCGCCTCGGTCCAAACGCAAACTGAAACTCGAAATCACTTCCGTAACAGATCATTTATAATGTTTATCCTTTTATTTACTGCCTCCTACAATTTTCACAGCAAGGTATTATGTGAAATCAACCTCAGCGATGCTGAAATATTAGCAAAACGTGGAGCCCGGACCACGATTTCCCTTTCCGGTGACTCGCAGATTACACACTGCGCCACTATGGTCCCGTTTCTTCAGCTAGTTTTCTATCCACCAATACCGCCAGCAATCACCCGTCAACAGGATTGACCTGCGCAGCTCACATCGGCGTTGAGCCCAGTTAAGCTGAGGCTGCAATCGAAATCACAATGTTTACTTCTTTATTTACTGCCTACTACAGCTGATGGCATTGGTAGATAGAAAACTAGCTGCGAGAAACGCAGAGCAAAGGCCTCCGTGGCGCAGTGTGGAATGAGCGAGCTCACGGAAAGAGAAATTGTGATCCGATCCGGCCTGGGGTCTGAGTGTTGCGAATATCTCAGCATCGTTGTGGTATACCAATTATTGTTTAGTATTATTGCCTTGGTTCCCACCAGGTTATCCCTTTTATGTCATATATTCTTTGAACCGCTTCCTAAGCTATTTTTTTCGGCTCGAAATACTATTTTAACTAAATAAGTTCTTCTTCATTCAAATTAGTCAACCAGAGCAGACTTTCGCTGTGACAGCTGCATCTACCAAGCTACTGCTGTCACCCTCCCAGACAAGTCTGGTACCAATTTGCCAACCCTGGAGGGATGGAAGGCTTGGTGGGCCATAGGTGCGGGGATCGATTCCATGTGTGTGCTGCAGGGCGCATCCGACCACTACGCCACACGAATAAATAGGTAATCAACAAAAATAACAACAATTAATGACGTCAGCGCCAATTTGCAGACTATAATACAAATGAATGCATGTGCTACACGGTCCGAAGAAACCAACTTATCATGGAGAATGAAAAAAAAGATAAATCTCCTCACTTACTATTCCAATTCCCTGAGTGGGAAAACGAAGCAAATAACCAACGGTGAATTTTAGCCTTACCTGCGTCGTTTATGTTCCATATCCGAATTGTCCGGTCCATTGAGACGCTCATCAGAAGTTTCTTCATTGTGACTTGTTGTGTGAGCCCGACGACGCACATCACCGAGCCTTCATGACCACGAAGTTCCCGCAACAACTTGCGCGTACGCAAATCCCAGATCTGAAAGTTCAACATCAGATTGTTAGCAGTAAATACTAACAGTACTTTTAACCTGAAACATGTTGACAAACACAACGGTCACTGTTACACAACAAGATAATCGAGATTGTCCGGGTACACGTGCGGCTACAGAACAATCAAGGTGATGGTGAGCAAATTTAGCGTTAGTTGGACACCCTTTAAGTACCTTACTGAAATGAGTTGTTTTCATTCCACATCCATCCCAGCTTAGAGTTACTTAGAAGATGCGAAGCGTCTAGGATTTGTACTACAACATAGCGATTTGCCTTATTCTAACATCCGCTATTGAGAGCAACTGCGTCTGTTGTACCCGACTGTAAAGTAACAAAGCAATTCAACGGACCGAAATTTCACAACCATCGCCATTGAAGCCACTGCTGCACGACGCGAGCGTGGTGTCGTCGATGAACTCGCAGTGCAGTTGAATGTGATGCTTCCGCGGTAGTTGAGCCACCAGTTCGAGGTTCCGTGGGTCCCACATTCTGTGAGCATATCATAATTTCACTAGTGATGTTTCCTGATTCGTGATACTGATATTCTAGATAAATGTACTTTTGGTTGCATATTTGTTTAATCGCTTCGAAAATTTGATGGACGAGGGAAACAATTTGACGGAACTTAGTGAAAAGAGAACGGCAACTGCTTGTTTAGTAGCAAGATTTGTTATGGCAAAGAAACAACTTGTACAGTTGTACTTAGTAGTCAGCAGTCTTCCAGCCGCTTTCTTGGCGCTGCAAGGAGCGGCATTGGCTTTTTGTAAATATTAACACTATTGTGAAAAAGGCAAGTATTAAATAGAACTCCAAAGTTTTAAAGAGTTAAGGATTCTATGAACGGAGTACGAATATTCTTCACGTTTCTGGATATCGCTGATACTTGGATGAGTATTCGATGAGGAGATTAACACTAGAAGGATTACTGTAAAGCGTCTACACTCCTATTCACGTACTTTACTTCTTTATCCTCCGATGATTGGGCGATCACATTGCAAGGAGCACTAAAAGTGAGATGTGTTACCTTAAAAAAGCCAAATTAGCCTGAATAGATCGTATTCCTTGAATAACGAGCAATAAAAACTTGCCAGATTTCGATTCACTTGAGCGCTGCGCAGAGTTCGTCTCGTTGTTTCCACGTCCCAGATCTTCAGTGTAGTGTCTCGAGATCCAGACACGAATGTATTCTCTGGAACGGTTCATGCGTCTTTGTAGATAATATGAATCTTTGCCTCCAACTTACCAGTAATCATCGAAAGGCCTGTGATTCCTAATGAATGGCCTTCGAAGCTCTTCTGTGGGCTCTGCGAATGAAACTGCCACAACTTAATGGTTTGGTCCCTGGAACCACTCAGCACAAAGTGATTTCCAACAGTGTTCCCGTAAGCGAGCTAAAAAAAACCTTGTTGAAGTTCGTAAAAGTTCTAGTTATGGGTTCAAACAAAGAAGATCAGACTTTTTGGTAGAAGGGGACATAACTCCTTCTACTGTAAAACAATGGTTATTGGATTTTCGATAAGTCATTCACCTTTGTAACTTCTGCATCGTGCCCAATCCACCTCGTTATGCATTCACCGGTATCCACGTTACTCAATGCCAAACTCTGAAGCAACACTGGAAGCATTACACTTGGTAATTCCATCAAGAAATTTGTTTTAGAAAATCAAAAAACTTTGAGACTAAACTAGTCTCCACTCAAAAATTATTGGCAACGTTAAAAACTGAATTTTGCGCCCTCCTCCTAATAACACCGATTTGTTTATTTAATTGTCTTTAACCTTTAATATAATAGCCTATATTCCGCGAAACACACGTGGGATCGATCCAGCGCCAGTGGCTCACCAAGCCTTCCATCCCTCCGCGGTTGGCAAATTGAGAGCAGATCCGTACGGGAGGATAAAAGCACTGGCTCGATACATCGGTAGGCCATCGCGAGTCATTGTAAAGGTAAGGTATGCATTCAATCTCCTCCAACGATGATTAATGAAATCGAATACATGGCGCATACCTCAGGGACTGATCAGCGCTTAGAGCTTTATTCTTTGTTTACGTTTCTGGTACCTTCATATAATGAGCAGTCGTGACCTGAGCAGTCCAGTTCACTAAAGTTACTTCGGAATAATTCATCCTTGGTTAGGGAAAACCTGGACGACTCGTTGAAAACGAAAGAATTGAGGATTGTCAGAATACAATGACAAATTGTTTTTTGCATTTAAGTAGCAGACAGTGACACAAAATTGGAAAAAATATCCGCCTTTCCTAAAAATATTCTATATAGAAAAGCACACGGACATTTAATATCTAAAATAAAAATCAGGGGAGCCTTACATGTTACCCTGAAAGCTCAGAAGAAATCGTTTTCGTTAGTGCCCTGCGGATACTTTGCCAACTCTGACGCAAAAAGTAGATTCCTGCAGTGGTCATCCAATGGCCCACTGTTCCTTATCGTTACTTGATACTTAATGCTTGAATGGCTCGTCCTCACTGGTTGTGCGGTCCCCAGCATAATCTCCATTTTTCGGAGATTTGCTCGTCAAGCAATTGTGGTTCCCTGGAATCCCAACGTCAGCCTGGTCAAAAATCAGCTCTAGGTCTTCACTACCACAGGCAGTCGCAGCCCTTGTGAATCAGAGGGAGATTTGCCACCATGCGACTTTAATACCAGGACGGTGGTGGATCTTGATATTGGCTTACTCTTAGCTGGGCTTCCTGATGGAAACGCCGGACTCCTTCTCAACTTGGAAGACCCTACCAGGGGATGAATTCTAGCTGTACATCGCAGTCCGACACCCAGGAACACCTACCAGCCACGGTGAGGCGGAAAACCTTTGGGAGGATTTCTTATCGTTAGCTCAACTTTTTTAGTAACACGAGCTCAAGGTTTTCTTCTGTATGAAGTCAATCCATGACTGCTTTCATTTATTCGTAAAGCACAACGTTGTTCTAGAGGAGTATGATATATATATATATATATATATATATATATATATATATATATATATATAAAGTTAGATGAGATGGAGAATCATAGAAAGAACGAAGGAGTTTCAGACTAAAAAAACGTAAGACTTCTATGTTTCAGGAATCTAATTTCTAGTAGTGCCTACGTTGATAGGCATTTGAGATAGAATGACGGTTGTCTGATATCTGGAAGAAAATCAAAAGTGTTTGATCCCTAGTGCAAAAGACTATATGACAGTATTGACAACGGAGAAATAAAGTCATCCATGAAAGTTTAGATATAACCTGGATTTTAATTACGGCCTTTTATAGTTCGCTCAGTTCTAAAGTACCGTCAATGCGTACTGTTCCAGAATCTCATGAAAATGAGGGCAAGAGACCACCAAATTCGTGGATGGTTTTCAGTAAGTTGTAAGTTTCAAACCTTAGCTACTTCTTCAATACCAAGAGTTCATATTAAGCGCTGGAGAACGCTCTGAATATTGCACAGAATGTTCATGATTAGAATTCTTCTAATGCAATAGCGGATTCTTAGTTAACTACCGACAATTTTTTGTTGACACATTGCATCCGATGTGCATTGTATACCATGCAAGCGTAGGCAGGAGAATAAAGTGGAAGAACCGCATAATATCCTAATGCAGTAAGCTTCGGCCATTTATCTTGCTCCATGGAGCTTTTACCGCATTTTTTGTACTCAATTAATAGCTAGCGCAATGCAAATGCAGTTTGAGGGTTCCTGGTGAAAAGCTGCTTTCTACACTTCAATAATTTACAAGAAACCTCTATTTGGACGAGTTCGTTTTGCGGAGAGAGACTACTGCTGTGAAGGGAATGTGGTCCCTGTGGTCTGTAAAAAGGCACAGAGATATGTCTCTTCCTGAACACTAGAGTTCGACAGTTACGACGGCTTTCCAGTATGGTAAGATGATAAAACAAACAGCAGACTTTTTTCGGTCCATTCCCACACACTGCTTTCGTAACTGTACTTCAAGTTTGCCTTCGAAAACATTTATCAAGTCTTATTACCACAACCTTTCACAGGTGTTTTAGACGTTTTGGTTAGAACATTCATTTTACAAACGACAATTTACGATTTACATATATATGTATATATATATATATATATGTATGTATAACTTATAAGCAAGAATCGGATAGTGCAGCAATAATGATGCTGTTCATCAAAAGCGTGGTGCTGATTCGACTCACCTCCATGCTCATCAAGCCTTTCTTCCACCGGAGTGGCAAAACTGGTACCAGACCTCTCTCGGGCAAACTTACCCTTTCAAACCATTGCACGAAAGCTGTAACGCTGCTATCCTGGGACTCTAAGGATAATTGACTCAACCAGTATTTAGTGACACTCATAAGGACAATTCTCAAGCACCAGTCAGAGCCACACGTAAAAAGTTCAAGGACCTTCGTTAATGATGGATGCGAGAAAATGAATGGAATGCAAGTGCTGAGGCTCCTAAAATAGATGTGAGATGGGTTGTATGAAACAAAAAGTGAAATAAAACAAAAAACTTATAAACACAAAATACAGGGAAGGAACAATCTTCACATAGAGGTTGCATTTACAAATAACAGTCGTCACATAGAACTTCGTACGAAATATTTGTATTTTATAGAATCTCCACTGAAGTCGTCTCCAAGTTCTCACTGATCCACTGGTGCTCCTACCTACGGGAAATAGAATTCAAAAGCGGGAAAGCACCTTTGTTTCCAATGAAACCCAGGCACACGTCCAAATTATAGTCATTCAGCTGCGTTTTCCACATGTGCTCAATAAAGATCTTCCATACACTTGTGCTTGTACAAATGATTCATATCTCTGTTCGGATACGAACTCGCGATTACTCCCTTACCGAGGGCTCTCATGCTACTCACCACACCAATCGAGGCCTTGCTTTTCCTTCCTCTCACCCATGTTTTTACTCTATCTGTGCTATCAGCAATCCCTCGTCAAATGGATTGATCTGAAAAGCACAAATCGGCAAAATAACGCTGATAAAGTGAAAACATGCCCGAGAGAAAGCAAATCAAAGGCTTCAGTTGGTGTAGTGGATAGCAAGTGAGGTAAGGGTAATCGCTGCTTTGAACTCCACCTGAGGTTCCCAGTTTTGCTCATATGTCAGCATCCATGTGGTTGTGCTTCACAGCATACCCTGCCATGAAAATACTATAGGCAGTAAATAAAAGTTAAAGAGTTCTAATCCATAAAAATTTTTTTTGTCATATGCGCCAGCAAAAGCTTGTCGATTCACACCATATTCACTGTGATCAAAGATCGAGAGGTTGGTTGTATGAAGCAATAGATTGTTAGGGGATCGGTGTACTAATAAATTGAAGCAAACCGCTGACTTCATAATCAACATCCCCTCTTCTTTTTCCGATCCAGTTTCCCTACACTCTTGACGAAAAACACAGGAGGTTAGATAACGCCCTCCACATCTTGACCTTCTTCGTTGTCACTCTCAATGAGTCGGTGGAGGATGATACACCATGTATGCGAATCTCCCAGAATACTCCCCCAGAAGTCGTAGACCAACGACTTCAGATTCTCTGATAAGAACTACAGACAAGCTCATCCATTCAATGGAGAGCGAAATTGTTGGAACCATTGATTATCTGCTCTAGCCTTACTTTCAATTCATATGTGCCCGAAAGCAGTTTCCGTTTCGCTTTCGACAAGAATATCTTCGTTCGTAGTAATCATTATCAACTGGTATAAAACTATCGAAGCCTAGAAATTTTAATCAATAACTTACAACTTTTGCATTTCTACCAGGACAAAAGATGAGTGAAAAATTGAATTTCTAATAGGGTTAAAATTAAAATAATGCTGGAGAAATGTTACGTTTCTTTAGAGCGATAGAGACCGTTCCTTCAAAAGTACTTAAAGTTTTCAGCTCCTCATATCCACAGCTGTCGATAAACTATTGTCTCCTATCGGATACTAACAATTTTTCATTATGCGCTACGCGGCCAAGTTGCCCAAGTCCGTAGCCGACATGAAATTAGGCCCCATTATACTGACAACCACCTAATAATTGCGTTATGTTAGCTTGAGCACTTGAGTAACTGAGATCTTCAGAGATTTACATAGGTCTCTCGATAATGTTCTAATGAATGAGTTATCCATGAAGAATATGTTCTCAATTCTAAAGTTGTTCAAAAAATTAAGCTTTCAAAAAATTGAAGAGAAAATTTGAAACAATATTTTCTACTGATGAGAGGCGGGAATGAGAAAAAGAGCGCTGCTGGGTGAGGTTGCCTTATTCGACCGGTGCTCCACTGAAGAAGATCAGACTCGACACCTCGACGAAGTCACAACATCGAGAGACGAATGACTGTGGACCATCGAATCGGGTCGTCGGTTCTAATGAAGACGAAGAGCTCAAAACGCAAGCCGAACACACATCTTTATCAAGGTCGTACTACGTTAACTATTCAAGAAGAAAATTTAAACTTATAAAGTTTTATCATCGTCTCCCACATACTAGAAATCCTCTCGTACAATCTCTTCACTTCTGGAGATGAGGATCTTGATCAAAGAAAGAACTTAAGAAATACGCGTCTTAGGCTCCACCACGTAGGATTGAGCTCTATCCTTTCCGAGCATTAATTTCAAGCAAATAATCACACAATTTTCCAACCACTTTTAGCGATTTTTTATCCCATCAGAGGACACTGGACATAACAGCTGCGGCAAATTGAAGAAAAAAACAATGGGAATCATAGTTCACCACAATTTGTGTAAAACGATGCAGCAGTACACCTATCCTCGCCAAGTTCACATAATATCTTCTCAAACGTAATTGCACCGGCATATTTTAGAATTACTCAAAAGATCCAATAAACAGGATAAATTCTTTAAACTGAAGCTGTTCTGACCTTGTCACGACTGCCGGTGATGACCATTCCAGGACGGACGACGGCCATCGCGGTAATCGAGTCGGAGTGTGCGCTTCGTCGGATGATCGGCAGTGAGCAGAACGTCGCCGACTTTTTTTATAGTTTCACTAAACGCATAGTAAAAAGACAATATTTGTGCCCATATTGCGCATATAACGCAGAGGTTAACGGTGCCCTGTATTGTAGACGTGCTCATTAGCTCGATCCTATGATTGAGGATAACCAAGCCAACGATTCGTCTGGCATCAACGTTTTTGTATTAGACTTTTTTGGTAGAGTTAAACGCGTTGAGTTTCTCGCAAATCAGTGAAAAGGCCGGATGTGTATTTAATGATCTCTACTGAATAGAGTCGGATGTATGGCGCATTTAATCAACGTCGGATTTTTCCTGGGCTGTGAGAGTAGTGAAAAAAGAAACATTCAAGTTTTGAAATGTGAAAAGCTCAAAAGCCCAACCTGTCTCTGCCTACGAGTAAATCGTTAGGATCGTACGTAGAGAGTGAAGTATATTTGTTCCCCATGTGGTTGACAGTGGTGTAGTGTCTAAAATCCACACACTTTCATATCTAAGAACGAAATGAAATAACTTGAACAGCTCTTGACGTTCGTTGGCGTGCAATTATTTCGGCGATGATCTTATTCATAAGTGAGCACAGAAGTTGTACCCACAAGAATTAATTCTCAGTGATAGGCCGAATTATTTGGAATGCTCTATGCTTTGTTGAAAGTATGTGAATTTCACCGGAATCTATGATTAATAGAGCAAATATTTATTGTGCGAAGCAGATAGCGCAGCGGTAATGACTCCGTTCAATATGTGTATGGCCTTTGTTCGACCCTGCACTAGATCAGCCAAGATTTCCAACACTTTGAGTTGGGTTGGTACCAAGCATGGCTAAGAATGAGAATACGCCTCTGGTCCACAAAGCCTAGGCACGTTCTAGCACGGCTATTTCACAGAGAATAATCTTGACCATCATTCGTGATGATTCATGAAAAAGACGAAAATCCTCAAACACCAACCGAAGTCACATCAAAAACTCCTAACAGCTTGGTGAATGACGAATTAGAGGAAACGAATGGAATGCAATAAATTCTGGGATCCACAATAATATGTGGCATCAAGTCATTTAAACAAATACTGACTATAGCATTCTGGTCACAAAATTATTATTTAAGTGTCTTGAAGCAAATCCCAATACCGACTTTCTATTAACCTCGGCGTTGATCAATAATTCACTGTTTTTCCTGAAGAGCAAACACCAACATCAAGAGAAGGAGTGAATTATCTTGAAGCATCTTGAAGCACTTGAATTAAACACAGAATAAGGATAAAGGTTAAAGCATGAAGCTCTCGGAGTTGATCAATCCGTGAGAGATGCGCCATGCATTCGACTACATTAAGCATCGTTGGAAGTGATTGAATGCATATCTGGCCTTTACAATGAATCGCGGTGGCCTGCCAATGTATCAACCCAGTAGTGCTATCCTCCTAGACATGTGTGGTACCAATTTGCCGACCCCGGGGGGATGGAAGGCTTGTTGGGTTTGGCGCACCGAGATCGATCCCATGTGCATTACAGGGCGCCTTTGACCACTGCGCTACACGCACTGGGGAGAGAATAAACCCATTACAAGGACTCACCCCATGCGTATTTTTCCCGGTCCGTCACTTATTCACATAAAAAATAGCTCACTTGCAAGAAGTGTTGAAATCAGAAATTTTGTGGTTGTGGAAACATCCGGATTGGGTTACGACATAGAATTTCCGAGACCCAGTTTCCACACAGTTTCAGCCTCGATTTTTTAACGATATAATATTGAGACTGTTTCCACGTTTTAGCATCTTTATGTTTTTGACTTGTTTTTCATAGAATTTTTGGTTTTTATGCATAAATTGATCTCTTAGCAGGAAGCAACGGCTTTTACGTTGAATGGTTTTGTTTCCGTAGGAGTAAATAGCTTTATAAAACAAGAGGTTATAAAATCAGTTAGGATGCAAGTTCAATTCATAGAAATGCTTTTATATGAGAGAAAAAATGGAATATAGACATTCAGCAGATTCCAGAGCTGAAGCGGAATCAAAGAGAAGATGAAAAAAAAGACGCAGACGCAGACACGCGACGGTCACCATGGAAGCACCGAATGAGGAGGCAAGTGGCTGGTGTCGATACTGCCAAGGCGAAAGAGAGCTAATGAAAATGACGACAGAAAGCATTCCGTTGGCAAAAAAGGCCATCATACTGCTTTTTGCACCTCCTAAGAAACGAATCTCTTTCATTTCATGTATTTCATCACGCTTAGAGGTTGTGAGGTTCCTTCACGCATCCATAGATGTCAGACAGGGGATAAAGATCGAAAGGTAAAAGCCGTTAGGTGCCGGCCTGAAAGGCAGACGGATCGAAGAGATGTACTTCGTCTCCGCTGTGCTGTCTTTGAACATACAACATGCATACACAATGCATGCATAGTTGTCACCGGATACACATAATTGTATTCATGCTTATGTAAATGGATTCGCTGGAATATATGCAAATTGTATCCAGCATGTCAATGCCGCCAAATAGGTCGCTATTAACAACAAGGGACGGAAGTCATAGTCACCTCCAACAATGCCAATCCTATGTACCTAAAGTTTCGGGATGGTCTCTGTGAATGTGCTGAGCACCGAGGACAAGACCCGGCTTGGTGGCATTTTCCCAAAAACAATAGGAATAAGGGAGATCGCGTGAAAAAATTTGAGGCTTTTTTATGTACTAGCTTTTTACTCACTGCCTATTCTTTTTTTATGGCAGGGTATGATGTGAAATATAGCCACAGTTATGCCTGAGATGTTTGCAAAACTCCGAGCTACAGGTGTCTACGGTGGGGGATCGAACTCGCTCCTACTCGTTTTAGCGAGGTAACGTGTTCACCACCACAACATGTGGGTCCTTCGTTTCGCCGTTCTCTCAGCCGTGCTTAAAAGCAGTGCTTTTTTGTGCTTTTGAGTGGGTGGGGCACATTGCGTAAGTCTAGCGCATGACTAGAACGAGTGCGAATTTTCAACTGAGCGAGTCACTTGTGGGGATTACCAGTGATGTATGCGATGTTGAAGCTATTGAACACCCGTGAAGCAAAAACCGAATATAATCTGAGTGGATCGGAGCTTCTTTAAATGCTTCGATTTGAACAGTTTCCGTTGCGTTCTTCACTATTAAGACTTTTGTTACTATTCTCAACACAAAGCTGTCAAGCCTTTCATTTTCATCAGAAATTACAATTTTCAGTCAATCAGTTATGCTTTGCAGTCACTGACACCGTCCTTGAGCACTTCTTCTTCCTCCTTTTTACCTTTCCGTTTCTTTTTTTTGGACCAGTGTTTCCCAAATGGTAACGTAAAGCCACAAAGACCAATTTCGATTAGCCTAAACTGTCAGTCCGTTCAACTTTTGATAGTTCTAGTGTTGCTTAACCTGCCTTAACGCTTTGTGCCACATGCTTCATGAAGCCCATATTTTTTTTCTGTCGAATTATCTGTTGCACGCCTATGGAGAGCATATGGTGCCAAACGTAGACGGAAGGTGGTCGCTTACCTACTGTGAATTTCTTCAAAGCGTTGCGCTGTGCCAATAAGAAATTAAATAGACACCCTAGGCTCTTTTGTATGTTTTGCTACATGGGTACATACTGTAACCGTTGTTGGCCGTTGTAGCCACCGTCAGTCTTGTCGTTCTTGTCGTTACTGGTGTACTTTGTTTTAACAACGCAGAGCATTTCCAGTGATTATTGGATAGAGAAGAGGTATCAAAATGACATTTAAACGGCGTTTTATGCTGAACGCTTGTCATTTTGCTCATTACATTAGGCATTAAATAGTTACATAGCCCTATAACTTAATTTGCTCCCGTCAAACCATCCACCCATAGCCCACACACGTATGTAGCTGCTTTTGTGGAGTGGGGTAGGAGTCATCCTGCAGCCTGAGTATCTGCATTGATCTCTCCTCAGTGACGTGCTCAATGCACGATGAGCGTGTTCTACCTTGGAAGCCCGCTCTATTGGTACTTGCAGCCAGAGTTTCTCCAGGACTTTTGTAAATCTTCCGATTCGTCGACCGATCAGTCGGGGATAATGCAATACTCAGCAATAGCATTTCGATACGACTTCATTCCACAATGAGCGAATATCAACGCAACGACTGTACTTCCGACTAAAGCTACCAAAGCCAACTTTTGCACACAATTTCAGGAATACATGATATATTTCAACTACTAGTTTTAGGGTCTGCAACACTCATCTAATCTGGAAAGCGACGAGATTCTAATGCACTCAGTTGTCTACCAATCAACTTCGGGATCACCACCCTCAAAACTCACACTGCGGGAACCAACTGCGGAATGTCTTCCATAACTTAAGTGTGCTAGGAAAATGTATGTTACAGCGGAATTTCCTCGAAACTGAGACGTCTTATAAAAAAGATGACTAAGGACTGTTGATAAATTAGAACCCCTTTTCCCGCCTGCAATATGTTGGCACACATTCCGTTTTAAAACTATCAAACTAAGTAGAATGGAAATGTATATTCCCTTTTCCAGTGTTTCTAACTCTTCAAAGATGAGAGTGACGGTTCCAGTGACCCTAGCGACCAAGTATTCAACAAATTTTGCTGTGATGGACAAATGAAGCCAGCGAAAAGGGTAGCGGGAATCTCTAAAAGCATCGGAAAGATGACATTATTCCATTCTTTGGATTGAATGGACCACATTCCGAATTTCAAGACGTTCAGTAGATTCCCCTATCGAATGAACCACATGTGATTTATTTCGGTTTGTACTTTTATTTCATTTTACTGGATTTCACCGCACGGAGTTATTTTTGCTATTATTACATTTCACGTATAAGACATGACATGACATATTGTTCGCATCCAAACACTTCTCCCACTCCGTTCGTTGTCTCGCAACCATCACTCACGAGGCTACTCGGATTTCTGCTTGGTCTGAGCCGTCAATTGAAGACTTTATCTTATTGATGAATGTCGTTGAACGCTGGTAGAATTAATTCACCCTGCAACCCTGGCACCGCTGTACTAAAGCAGCCCCAGCCAAGGAGACAGTCGTTAGCTCTGGTGGAACAAATGCATCGTTTCTTAGACAAGCTTACCTACCATTTGACAACCTCGTTGAATTCGAAGGCTCGGTAAGTGCAGTGTGGAGTCGAACCAACGACCATGCATGTGTTGTATCTCCGACTACTGTACTTCGCGCTCCCTTTGTTTTGGCATCTTTTTTTGCATTTAACAGTGGCACAGTTATCAACACAGTTTTTGGTACAAAGAGTGGTCGGTATAAAATTGTTTTCTGCACATACAAACCACAAAAAAAAGTTCTTACACAAGCTCTTTTAGCTAAAGTTTTGCTCTGGTGAAGGTAGCCCACCATAGGTAACGTCGCAGATCAGAAAGGTATAGAGATGCCTCTGCTGTACTTCAATACTTATTATATTCGACACCTAGAGACACTTTTTCGTCAAGATAGTACGATAAAGCGACATGTGGCGTATTGATTAGAGCTACCTTGCAATACGAACTGGAGCAGTCGATGACTGAACTCTGCACCCCGGGCTCACCAAACCTTCCATCCCTCCGGAGCCGCACTTGCCTGGCAGGATAACACCCGATAGATCGGTGGCCACCGCAAGTCGTTGGACAAGTCAGATCAATCACCTCTACGATGCTTGATGAAGGCGAATGCAGTGCATCCATCATATATGGATCAGCACCGAGAGCTTTATTGTTTACCCTTCAAAATGATAACCGTTTTGTACACGGGTAACTGCACTGCAGCTGAACACTCGAGACCTCTGGAACTTTTTGCCTGTGAAAGAGCTAGACGTTGATAAAATGTGAACACGTGAGCAACGTACTCAAAGAATTCCATTTTACAATCTGTAATTCTTACAATTTTCACTAATTGCATATCAGGGCGCGTGTGGTGCAGTGGTTGGAGGCGCCACTGCGACACACACGTGGAATCGATCCCTGCGCCCATGGCCCACCAAGCCTTCCCTCCCTGCGGGTCGGTAAATTGGTACCAGACTTGTCTGGAAGGATTGTCTGGGAGGAATTACATATCACTCACAATCTCCTCAATACATGCGTTCACTGCCTCCAAGTGATTAACAGTAACTATAATCTGCAATCCCTCCCAACGGTTTACCGCTTCATTGTGGCTGTGAGGTGTTCCTGCGTGTCGGGCTGCTATGTACAGCCGGAAGTTTCATCTCCCCAGCATGACCTCCCAAGCTGAAAAGGAGTCTAGCGTTTCCAAGAGGAAGCCTAACTAAGAGTGAGCCAATACCAGGATCCACCACCGTCCTGGTATCAAATTCGCATGGTGGCAAATCTCTGTCTGATCCACAAAAGCTGCGACTGCACGTGGCTGTGACGACCTGGGGCAGACTTTGGCCTGGCTGACCTGGGGACCCTAGGGAACCACAATGGCTAGACTCACAAAACTCCAAAGAAGTGGATATTATGCTGGGTAGCGCACAACCAGTGAAGATGGGCCAGCCATCCAAGTAATGTATCCAAGTATAATCTAGAAGTGTTGTCCACAATGTGTGCAGTACTGCTGATCTGCTCGGCATGGACTGTTGCAAATCTGGAGCCTTTTCTTTTTTGCGAATTTCTCAGAACTGCCAATACAGCACCGTTGTTGCTTCGACACTCTACCAGTCATTTGAAGAACATCGATCCTTCGGGAGTAGGAATGTAATAACTTAACTAAAACTCAAGTGCTCTCTGCAAATCCCACGATGGAATAGCCACTCGTGAACAACAGGAGACCTGTGTATCATTATTTCGGAAAAATAAACAAAAACCAGCACGATTCCGATTCTTGACAACAGCACATGGACGTGGAAAATACTATAATTGTCCTCATGTTAACCATAACTCGATCGCATCCGAGTGAAGCACACGATGCCGAGCTAACCACAAAACGCCCAAAAAGTACTGCAAAGCTCTCCTAGAAACTAAGCGAAAGCCCGGTTGCTTATCCATCAATGGTTAGCAAAACTTTCCTTCGGCTGCACACCCTATATGTCTTTAGCGAAATATTCGCTGTGTGTGTAGTGTAATTGCGGCCACGTTTCCATAGGGTTATTTTTCGCTCCCTCGAACGCTCTTCATACTCTTGTGCTGTGAGCCGTTACAAGGGCCAGCTTCGGCTCCGTTAAACAGTGGAGATCCAGACATGCTCGGATGGGTTCCACATGTGTATCCAACACCACCAATAGTCCCAGCATTAATCTCCTTTTAGCCACTTGTCTGTTTTTTGTAAGCTTTTGTCTCGAAGACCATCTTTTCGTCGAGGAATACTTTCCAGTTAGTGGGTTCTTCTTTTTGAAAATCGACTTTCGTTGAGCTTAGGTGTGGTTATTCAGTTGCTTTTTTTCTCATTGGTTTACTTCACTGCCAATCCAACATGAGTTCGATGTACACTTTTTGTCCGGCTAAGTTTCATGTGATGAAGGCGAACTCGTCGGAACCTTGATGAATTCGCTTAATAATAACTCAAAATACCAACTTCCTATAAACCTCAGCATAAATAATCCATATATCTGTTTATATATCTTTATGAACTGATCTTGTTGAGCCGATACCAGGTTGGTGTAGTTGTCGTTGTTGTTGTGATTGTTGTCGTTGCTGACGCTTCGGCGATTTCACCTTCCTCGTAGCCGTGCTGTTAAGAGTGGGACTGCCCCTTCTTAATATCACACCAAATTTTGTTACATTTGGATACAGTCCCAGCCACTGTTCTCTTCCAAAGATTCCTCTGCAAGTACTGAGCACGAAATGGCAGCCCCACTCGTAACATCACGGCTCTGAGGAAGGCAAAATCGCTGAAACCTCATCCATCGACCAACAATAACGGCAACAACTATATCAACCTCGCATCGACTCAACAAGATCAGTTCATAAAGACAGATAAATAAACATGTCTTTTAATAAGGGCGCGTGTGGCGCAGTGGTTGGAGGTGGACACGTGGAATTGATCCCCACGCCCATGGTTCACCAAGCCTTCCATCCCTCCGGTGTCGGCAAATTGGTACCAGACTTGTCTGGGAGGATAGCAGCACTGGCTAGATACATCGATAGGCCACCGCGAGTCATTGTAAAGGTCAGATATGCATTCAGTTACTTCCAACGATACTTAATAAAGTCGAATGCATGGCGCATCCCTCAGGGATTGATCAATGCCGAGAGCTTTATCCTTTATCTTTTAATAATAGTTATGTCGAATGCGCAACCAACGAGAGCGATATGTAGCAACAGAATACAAAACAGTCTCAGCTTTTTCAAGTTTGCTGCGAAAACGACCTCACGACGACGACGTCGAGTCAGCTTCACATGATCTCTGCCACGACTCGCAGCTTAACAGATGCACTCCTCGTTATCACTGTATTCTCCTTTTTTTTACGTTTATATTGAGATCTTGAAGTATCCTGAGTTATCTCTTTGTGATTTCCTGACTTTCCGTCGGGACAAAGGTTACATATGAGTTATCGAAGCTCTCGTTTGTTCGTATTCTGGTGGTAGTAGTAGCCCTATGTTTTATCATCAGGTTTGTAACGTTTAGAGCTTCTTGTCGACGTTCTCCACCGTATTCGAGGTCAGATTGTCTTAGATGTTTTGAAACTAAAGACCATCTTTGTTGTTTCTTGGAATCAACTTTATTCATATGCTGCTGGTCTTGTTTTACGAAGACAAATCGATTTATCATTCCGCATCTTTCGCATTTTATTGTTTCTTGTGTTTCGCGTAATCACAAATCCTTTCAGAGTTTTCTTTTTTGTTTAATATTTATCAAATATTGGTCTAGTACGGGTCAGCAGCTCATTTGGTTATTCTCAAAATGTCTTCGATGTCAATGGTCGGTAAGGGGTTTGTGTTTGCTAAGTCTCTTAAAGGCGGATATTACAATTGCATTATTTAGCAGTACTTCAGGAGCTGCAATTCTAGTCGTACTTGGTGCTGGCTACATTGCACGGCAGTACGGAATTCCACCTCCTCCACCAAAGATAGCTGGAATCGATTTAGGGACTACATTTTCATCCATAGGCATTTATCACGCGGTCTCTGGAGAAACAACTATTTTGCCTGATGACATTGGAAAGAAGTCGGTCCCGAGTGTTGTGGCGTTTCTGTGGGTTTTAGCTGTAGTCATGTATCTTTCCTCCCAACGCTTTACCACCTCATCGTGGCTAGGAGGTGTTTCTGGGTGTCGGTCTGCGATGTACAGCGGGAGGATTCATCCCCAGGCAGGGTCCCCCCAAGCTGAGGAGTCCGGCGTTGCCATCAGGAATCCCAGCTAGGAGTAAACAAATGCCGGAATCCACCACCGTCCTGGTGTCAAGGTAGTCGCTTGGTGGTAAGTCTTCGTCTGATCCACAAGAGCGGCGACTTCCTGTGGTAGTGAAGACGTGGGGCAGACTTTGGCCTGGTTGACCTCTTGATTTTAGGGAAACACAATGATTAAACCAGCAAAACGCCGAAAAGTGGGGAATGTGCTGGTGCCCGCACCACCACTGAGGGTGGGCCGTCCAAATGTCCAAGGACCCACGTAGCTTTGTTTTTCGCAAAAGAAGTACCTGTTGCTGTGAATGATTGATCCCCAGCTGTTTTGTCTTTGTGACTGTCGATAAGGTCTTGTCTTCTAGACCTAATGGTACAGTATTGGTGGGTACTCGGGCAGTAGAGCAACAGGAAAAGAATCCACAGCGAACTATTTATGATGCAAAGCGGTTCATCGGGCGAACTTTCGAGAGAGACAACGAAAACTTCTTGGTAAGTTTTATTTTCCTCGTTTTCTTGACGACGCTTCCATACCCCACTTTCATAGCTTTTGTCGCAAACTCTTTAATACTTTGCTTTGCTTTTTAAACTAAATTATCATTTCTTTTTCTTGAAGGCCGATCAAAAACGATATCCGTTCGTTATAAAGTTGGACGATGGTGGTCACGCTTTTTTTGAAATTCCACTTGATTCTGGAATAAAGTAAGTAGTATGCCATACTTTTTATTCTGTTACGACATAATTTTTTGTATTACCGTACCTCCTGGGTTTTTTTTCCTTCAGAAGGCTCTATCCGCAAGAAGTTGGATCAATTATGATTAATTATCTAAAGAAGTCAGCTGAAACACAACTGAAAACACCGCTGAACCAGGTGGTTATCTCCGTGCCGGCCGAGTTTAGTGAGAACCAACGCAATGTAACTGGAAAGGCAGCCGAACTAGCCGGTGATTTTTAGAATATTTGTTGAGTTATTTTCTTGTCTAAATTGCGATTTAAGGTGTCTGTCCACTAGTGGTCTTTAAATGTGCTTCTGGGAGTTTTTTTCGGTTTGTAATACTTAATTACTTGGATAATTGGACAGCCCGTCCTCTTTGGTTGTGCCGGTCTCAGCATATTCTCCATTGTTCGGAGTCGTCCCTAGGTCAGCCTGGCCAAAGTCTGCCTCAGGTCGTCACCACCACAGGCAGTCGCCGGCCTTGTGGATCAGAGAGAGATTTGCCACCATGCGACTAGTTCGATACCAGGACGGTGGTGGATCCTGGTATTGGTTTATTCTTAGCCAGGCTTTCTGATGGAAACGCCGGACTCCTCAGCTTGGGAGACTCTGTTGGGAGGATGAATTCCTACGCTGTACATCTCGCACCCGACAGCCAGGCACACCTCCTAGCCACGATGAGGCGGTAAACCGTTGGGAGGTTTGGTTTGTAAAAAAGAATGGGAGAGGACCTACTCCGTGAATAGAATGGGATAATTTTGCCAGCTTCTTCAGCCTTGTTCTTTCTTATTTCCTAAAAAAGCGATACTGAATTTTCAGGAATGGAAGTGCGTCGTGTGATCTCTGAACCAACTGCTGCCGCTCTTGCTTATGGTTTGCATGAAAAGAAGGGCGTAGAAAGTGTGGTTGTCATTGATCTTGGTAGGTTATCTGGAATGGTAACTGTTAGTACTGGCTGAAGATGCCGGGTCAGAAGGAATCGAAAAAGGACGTGCAATAAAAGCTGAAGATTTGTACTGTGTTACAGCATGGTTTTGATAATACCGGTGGGCATTCAGGTGGTGGAACATTGGATGTGTCTGTTCTTTGGCTTCAAGGAGGAGTTTTTGTAACACAAGCTATGGCTGGAAATAACCGATTAGGAGGACAGGATTTCAATGACCGTGTTCAGAAACACGTTTTATCTGTGAGTCGTTCAAATCTACTGCTTTTGACTTTCATTATTTTCTTTCGTCCAACTCCACTTTTTTCGTATCTCATCAAGCATCCTAAAATCAGCTTAAAAAGGCAGGTCCTTAATTACTGCATCAAGGGAATTTCCAGAGGAATGCAAAGCATTTATTCTAATTATTATTTTCTTAGCAGTTCTTTTCTACAATTTTGTTTATCTGAGTAGAAAAGGGATAAAGCTCTCAAAGTTGATCAATCCCTGAGGGTGCGCGATACATTCGACTTCATTAAGCATCGTTAGAGGTGATTGAATGCATACTTGGCCTCTACAATGACTTGCGGTGACCTACCGATATATCGAGCCAGTGCTGCAATCATTCCAGACAAGTCTGGTACCAATTTGCCGACCTCGGAGGGATAGAAGGCTTAGTGGGCCACGGACGTCCCACATGTGTGTTGCAGGGCGCCTCCGGCCAATGTGCCACACGAGCCCCTTTGTTTATGCAAGCAGTGAGAAAAAGTATGCTCTCATGGAGCTTCTGCCGTTTTTTATCAGATTCTTTTAAAAATAGGTGGAGGAATAGTGTTAAACATTTGTCTTCGGGTATCTTGCTTCATCCAGCATACTATTACTCTCAGTTTACCTTTGGACACCAGCTCGACGTGAACATCTATTTGGCACATTTTGGTAATAACGCCTTTTTAACAAAAAGAAAAAAAACGTTGATAACGGTTATCAAATTTCTCGTTGTTCTGAGACAATCGGCTCCATTTGGTTGCTCGTTTTCTTGTAGCGGATTGAAAGATTACCAGTCTGAAACTTGAGAATCTAGGTTTTGCGACAGAGATTTGGAGAAGTCATCAGCGACAAGGAGGATTTACAACAGATCCGCCTTGAGATCGAAAATGCAAAAATTAGATTGACATCCCATCACAAGACTTTGATGAAATTTCGTCTAAAAGGTATTGGAGATTGGCAGATGGAGGTATGGAACTGTTACTGGCTTTCATTTTATCATCTATTATGTTTATTTGAATTTTCGTACGCCAGTTTGAATCGACCACAAACGAATTTTGTCGCTTCGATGTGGAACTACCTGGGTGCTCAAACTTCCCATCTTTGTTTGCTACTGTTTTTTACTAAATTTGCTTACTTGTCTATTTTTATCCCATTCATGTAGTACTGTTGCCCTTTCAAGTTGATTGGGAAATTGTGTTCGATTACAGTGACACTGAGAAATTTGCAAAACTCGCATCCCAGGACAGCTTCGAATCGGCGATTATCCGTCCCGGAACTCACGTGCTACCCACTGCACCAACTCTCGGTCATTTTTTCCACAATGGGTCATTAGTAATCACCTGTAAATGGGGATGTTTTCAGGAGCATAGATCGGCATTGAACCCAGCTAAACTGAATGCACTCGAAATCAACGTGCATGACTTTTTACTTACTGCCTATTTTTTTTCATGATAGAGTATTGTGTGCAATCACGTAACCCCCGAGAAGGATAATCGTGGGTTCGAAGGTGGTGTAGGGTCCAAGTTTTCCAGATGTCTTAGCATCATAGTGGTAGTGTTTCACACCATACCCTGTTGTGAAAAAACAATAGGCAGTAAGTAAAAAGTCGAACATTGTCATCGACCACATTCCTGCAAAAAAAGCAGATATTTTTCATGTGGAACATTTGTAGCTGCGAATGTTTTCACCGTGAATCTAAAGTTCTACGTAGTTTTTCCACTATTAACGGGAAATGTTAAGGAATTAATGAAGCAAATGGATGTAAGTTATTGTTGATTAAGCATTATTTAACACCAGCATAATATTTTTAGTTACTTCGTGATGAATTTGAGGAGTTAAATGCCGATCTTTTTAAATCAATTGAGCAACCTATCGAGGCCGCCTTAGCTGATGCACAACTTGAGCCGTCAGAAGTTGATGAAATAGTTCTCGTTGGCGGATCCACACGGATACCAAAGGTGCGTCAGATCGTCGGCCACTATTTCGGGTAAATTTATTGCTAATCTTTGTGTATTGTTTCTTTTGCATAGTCATATCCGTGTTCTCAGGTGATTGTATGTTGCAAATATTTTTAGCAAGCCTCCGAATTTTGGTGTTGATCCGGAGCTTGCCGTTGTCACTGGAGCAGCAGTGCAAGCTGGTGTAATCGGAGGAGGATGGCCTTTACAAGTAAGTGTTGGAACGATTTCTAGGGGCCAGATCAATACTAACCAGTGTTCTAAGGATTTTCGAAGTATTAATGACCACTAGATTTCGTTTTGTCGTTAGATCTTTTATACATATTTTGTTCTGTATGTTTGCATTTTCATCTTCAGCCTGACAAACACGGCAGTGTTACCCATTCTGGGTCACAGAATTGCAAGATTTAGCAATTCAACTATGAGTCGACTGATGGATAGAACTAACTGAGAGACAGGCGGAACGAGGGACGCGCAAGGTGTCCTGGTGAACGCGTTAGCCTCTGGAAAGGGTAATTGCGCGTTCGTTCCTCACCGCGTACACCTGCGGTCCGAAGTTTTGCAATTATCTCAGCATCATTGTAGTTTTGAATGGACTATCCTAGATCGTTATAAACTGCATTTATCTGATTAAAAAAGTGCTAGAACATGACTATATTCGTTCATAAAATAGGCGTATTTCCTCAGATTGGATAGAGTTGTTTTCTCGGGATGGCGTGCAAGGATTCCGCGTATCATGTCTTTTTTCTTTTTTTTCCGTTGGTTTAGTCTCAAACAGCGAGCTGATTGATTAAGCATGATCACGCAGCATAGCATAACATAAGCACAACATAATAAGGCTAAAAGAGCTTTTGGCGTTGATCAGTCCCTGAGATATGTGCCATGCATTCGACTTCATTAAGCATCATTGGAGTTGATTAAATGCATGCCTGGCATTTACAATGACTCGCGGTGTCCTAACTATGTATCAATCCAGTGGTGCTACCCTCACAGAAAAGCCTGTTACTAGTTTGTTAGCCCCGGGGCGTTGCAAGGCTTGGTGTGCCTGGGGCGCGTGTATCGATCCCATATGTATTGCAGGACGTCTCCGAGCACTGTGCTACACGCTCCCATAGCACAACAGCTAGTCTATACAAATGCAGTTTTGATGTTGGTGGCTGTTATACTCGCGCAGCAGTTTTTCGAATGGTGTTTTATTGAACTGGACGCCTTGAAGTGAAAGTAACGTTTGAATTCTCTTTTATAGGTTTATTAAGTCCCAGCTGCTCAAGTACTCCAGGTATCTGAAAATTGTGGGCATTCAACGAAAGTGCTCGCTTTGACTTTATCAACTCAGTTTTTTTAAAATTTTGCACTGTTATTCCTCTCATTCAGTATTATTTAGAGACCAGCATTCGAGGAATTAACTGATCACTATCATTTCTGTTGTTCAGGTTGCAGCGATGGAACTTCCAAGTAAAAGACGGAAACGCCATTTCTATACAGAGCAGCAAAAAGTAGACGAAAAGGAAATGAGCGTATGATCTGAATACCGGAGGGATCTCTCAATATATTAGCCTTAATTCTTGAAGTATTAGGTCTTTATCGTGTTGTGATTGTTCTGTTGGTTTTGAACCATGCATGTTCGGTGTTCTTCGTTCAAGTTCTTTCAAATGTCAATCAACTTTTCAGATCTATATCATATTCTATATCAGATTAGACTACCAGATCGATATCGTTTAATATCTGGGTGCTTCGGTAGAATAGTTTACTGTTGTTTCTTTGGGTTTTCAACAGATGGGTATGTATAACAATATCATTCCCGTGTTCAGTTGGCTTAGCTAGGTTACATTTTCAGTTTTGCTTCCTTCTGTCTGTGATAGTTATCCTGAATGACTCTATCCATTCCAGACTATTGTGTAGAGGATGGGTATTAATATCTCGTTAGTTTGTTAAACTGTGATTCTACTTGTTTCCTGTTGAAAACTCCCTAGGGGATCCCTAGCAGAGTGTTATTGATGACAATTTCCATTATTACTTTTATACCTTTTTATTGTGGTAGACAGTGCAGTTGTAACATATATTGGGAAATGAACACCGAAAAATGGGAAGTTGTTGGCACTGATGATTAATAAACAATGTTTGCGTACCATGGAGGTATGGGAAGTTGCGTTCTCTACGAATTGAGATTGTCTTAGTCGTATCTGTGTTGTAATGAGAATCTCATCGTACCTGTCACAGTAGCGAAGTGCTGAGAGGTCATGAGAGGAGAGTGGTCTGGTCATCCGTCAGGATTTCACGTGAGACGTTTAGAAATGTGTGACCATCACGGGGCAGCCCGCATAATTTCACATGGATTACGGCAGTGATAGATCTCATTTCAGGTTTTGCTTAAATGTTTGTATGGTCGGTATCTCTTCAATTCTTTTCACTACATGCCAAGCATAAGTATAGGTAGTCCAATTCGTGTGTACACTTGGTCGCAAGTTGACGGTCAGTCGTTTTTCCGCCTTGACATGTTGAATGCTGGTTGAGCTTGGTTGGTTGATCCATTGACGACGATGTACGTAACCGGAAATATTCACTTCAGGATTTCTAATATGGGAACAAAATGGCACTTTACTTCATAGTTTTTAGCACGAAAACAAATGACTCATGAACCCGAAAGTCGATGGAGATTTTGAATCTCGCACTTCTGTAAATGAAGAGACGTGGTGCTTTCACATGTACGACGTTTGTTTTAGTCACATAGTTATGCAGAGGAAATATCTGTGCCAAACCTCTTTAGTTGAGGTTACTCGGAGTCGTTGAGGTTAGAGTTACTCAAAGTTGCCTGGCCATTCGAAACCCAAACAATCGTTAACATTACTTCTTTTATGACTAGGTGTCACATTTTGTAAGGATCTCCATACACACACATTTCGATCGTTTCCTCAGATCTATCATCCACCTCGCTCCTTGAATCTTTTATGATTATTACGACATGATGAAAGAAAAGCGACAATTGTTTATGCTTTGTGTAGTGCATATCCTAAAGGATCTTTGGGAAGATGAAGCTCCTATGTGCTTTATACTCAAAAGTCATACTATGATAAGCCTGAAAGATTTCTTGGAAATATGAGACCTTTTTTTCGGAGCCACGAGGATTCGAGTCGATTGGCCACAGCTGATCATCTTTGGAATGTGGATCTTCGTATTCACACCGAGTAGAATCTACCGGAATGGAGCTCCACCCGCACGAATTAACTTCACTCGACAGTGCTTCTTTTATACGGGACGGTCGGTGATTGACTGATTGTCCATTGGTAATAATTTGTTTTCTCAATGAACAGTCCACCCTACGGCAGTCGGTATTAGATTGGCTTGTACACAGCAAAGTAAGTGTTGGCGTCCACTGTTACAGGAATACCACGTAATTGTGAATAATAGTCTGATTGACCGCTCGCCTTTTGTATTCGCCACGCAGGACTTCTTGGACTTTTCAACGAATCAAACAACCGAGGACTTCGACATGCACTGCTACTGACATATTCCTTATCACATCAGAATTGATGATAACTCATAACAATTACTGGAACCTCCAAAGTTTTCTGAACACACTGTCAATCCAACTATGCAAGAATTAGACATTGGCGACAATTTTCCCAAGACAGAATACTACGTATAGTAGTAGCAGGTTCAGAAGATGGGACAGCATGCAGTGCTATCCTACAACTTTTGATGGCCATCAATCGTTCTTCATTGTCCGGAATAACTACCGTTAAAGCACAGCTTCTGAAACCGGTGACTGTATAGGATAGGTCTACTTCGCATAAAATTTTCAACTCAAAGTGAACACTCCTTCTCTTTTGCTTTTTGGCTTAGAAATTTAGCGTTCACCACTATTTGGACAGCCTGATATTCTGTGGAACTTCTGGTCCAAAAAGTTGAAAGGGCCTTTTCTTTTCTGCGTTTCATCCCATCTTCGCTCATTGTTGTATACCTTCGTGTCGGTATAAAATGATTTTTCTGCTTTATGAAATATGATCGGAGGGAAGAAAGAAAAATCCAGAAGGTGGATGATTTCCAATTCTTTGACAAATATTTCAAGGCTTCACTCAGTGTATGTAAAACAAGCCTAGCTAGAAGATACCCTTTCATCTAACTAATACATAACTGGCCGCATGCACTGACGTGAGAAAATCTTAAGCTATTCAAGCGCCTGGTAAGCTCGCCACTGACGGATTAACGCTGGCCATGAGCGACCGTGTACGTCTCATTAAGAGGAAATGGACTCCGGAGATATTTCTGCATCCTGTAGTGGAATGTCGTGTACATCCGTCCATATTCATGCAAATATGACAGCTGTTGCTTGCATGTTGGTTGATTTATACAAGTCGATTCGCTCAAAAGTATGCATTCAAGTTAATGCAAAACACGTACGAGGTGATTCGATGTAATTTCCTAAATAATCGATATCCATACTCTGACAGCTGAACAAAGTACCCGCGATATCAATATCGACAAAAGCAGTAAAAAATGATAGACATTTGTTAGAAAGGTTCCTATCTTCGTGTACCGTGAATGCTCGAGTACGTCTGCGACAACTAAAGACCCCACTAGTGACCACTGAAATAATTTGGCAATTACGGCGACCTCTTGTGGTACAAGTGATGTGGAAATCTCACACAATTATTGAAAGGATTTTGTAGTTAAAAAGGAACAGATACTTGAAAAAGATGCTTAATCCTCCAAGGACGTCCTGTCGAGCTACACGAATTATTCCCTGCAATACTTCTCGTACTGTTTCCTCATAGTTATCGACAGCTAAGAATTTTCGATGCAGCGTGTCAGCATAGTCACCCTGATCTCCTTTAGAGGGCTCGATTCTTTTTGAGAAAGAAATATAGTACTAAAATTGACCACTATAGTCATATTAATCAAGCCCCTTTTTGGTAGAGCTTTTTTGCACGAATATTATTCTGTTTTTGCAACACTTAAGGGAGGTCGGGGGCAGAAATATTAAGGTTCGCTAATGTCTGACTTGTCAGGCATCCTGGAAACACGCACGATTTCTTCTAACCCATCCACTAATTCAGTCGAAGTGTGGCCTATTCCGTAGCGATTCGAAATGATGGGTTGAGGCGGCTGCTTAGAGACCTCTTGGCAACACACATTTGCCTCGCATTAGTACTTGTGCGTCGCACTTGTTCGCCTTATTATTATTAATCCCCTTTTTTCTTCTCTTTCTTCTATTTTCAGCTAATTTTGTAGTTATTGTATCTCGGTGAACCACTTGCCATTCACTTGTTTGTTCATCATGCATGATTGTCATTATTACGGTAGTCCCAATTGTAACGTCCCGTAGTTTAGAGCCTTCGTCCTTGTTTTTGTTAAGCAGTCAGAGGCACACATGAGTTGATTTCAATTTATATATGTTGGCGGGGTAGGCTAGTTAATGACTGCTATAGGTCGATTTCTATTCGTTATTTTTCAGATCGTTTACTTCGTTTCCTTTTTTTACACTCAATACTCAACCTGTCCAACGCAGACGTTGTAGGAAACGTAGGCGAAGAAAAATACTCTCTACATGAAAATTCACAAAAGCCAACCTTTTGCACGAGTTTGTATGTCCAGCGACTTTACTCAACTCTGTCACTCATATATGCGCGTGTGAATAGATGTATATAGATAGAATAGATGGAGGATGTATAAAAATTCACCAACTTATGCTGTGAAACAGATTGCCAAAGGCTGACAGCAATGTAGTTGGATGGTAGGCGAGAATTTAGTCATCACCACATGAAATGCTCCAAAAACACGAAGAGATGCATAGAAGAACTTACAAGGTATGTGGGATATGGAAAGCTCTAGCGTTAATGAGAAGGTTCGCAGAAAAAACCAAATTGTAGATCAACAAGTTTAGTAGGAATAGCGGGTTCCTTTTTAAGGAAGCGTGTTGAAGAGGCAGAGGGGCACACATGAGTTTATTATCAATTCACATACGCCCAAAAATAGGCGTTGTTCTTTGCGGCTGCCGCTAAGAATTCGGGGTTGGGCTCTAGATTTTAGATCAAAAGTGATAAGAAGAATTTTAGTGGAATAAAAACCACTCACAGAGGAATCGAGAAGCTAAGGATAGAAAACTGAGCAAGCTCGGGGTAATTTGCAGCAACGTAGTCTGTTGTATAGCGCGAATTTAGTAAATCACCAGCGCGAGTGTTGATGGGGAGTCCTGAAGACCAAATCAAGAGCAAAATTTCTGAGCGAGGAATTCCAAACCACATGTTTCCTTCATTCTGACAATGCCGCACAATTATTTCCTTCTGGATGAGATAGTGTTTATTTCAAGAGCTCACATATGATTAGGGCTGTCTTTCTCTACGAGTTTTTTTCTTCAATATTTTTGATTCAACGTTAAGATGACGACATAAAAAATAAAATTATGGTTAGATTAACTTATTTGGCTTTTAGTAAAACAAGAATGTGATCATATTTAATTTCAAATGTAGAGATTGAAATTATAACATGAAAGGATTCATGGCACTCGGAGGACGAAGGCTCGATGTCATAGAAAAGTGAAGGAATGCAGGAAATTCGTTGGCAATGTCTTGTACTCGGTGATCGTTACCCACATGAATTCGATCGTGGAGCATGGATGTCTGGACCGAAAGTTAGTGAATAAATTGTACCAAAAACACTGGCGTATTTCCTCTAGAATGATTCAGTTGCGTTTGAATGTTCAGCTATTAAAAAAGGGAAAAAAAGAGAAAGGTAGAAGAAAGAGGCAATTGAAAACATCTATTTCCTAATGGGAATTTCCGGAAATAACAGGAGCAGGAGTTCTCTCGGTTAAGAGACGTCCTTCTTTTTTGTTGGTAGCTTTTCACCTCTTTATGAATGCCGGTTTCTTTGGCATTTCCTCCATTTCTCCATTTTCGCAACGATTCACAAAAAAAGATAAAGCTCTCTGCGTTGATCAATCGATGAGGAATGCGCTATGCATTCCACTTCATTAAGCATCGTTGGAGGCGATTGTGTGCATATCTGACCTTTACAATGACTTGCGGTGACCTACCGATGTATCGAGCCAGTGCTGCTATCCTCCCAGACAAGTTTGGTACCAATTTGCCGACCCCCCACACGCGCCATTACAACACCTTTGTAACGATTCATAAGAATAGAATTCATTTAGAGGATGACCGCTTTTATAAAAGCACTGAAACTCCGTATGATTGCCTCAGACTATCGCTGGGATCACATTGAGCAGATGAATCCTGTTGATGATAGGTGCTTGAGGTCAGGTGGGGCAATGAGCAGAGCGTTGCTGATGGAATAGAAGGCAGGCGGTAGTCAATCATTGAACCGGACTCAATATAGTTGTGGTAAAAATGCACAGCACTTTTATTCCTTTTTTCTGTGGACACTTCGGTGATGTTGGGCACATCGCTTTTGCCAGAGCAGAAAAGCTTACTAATTACTTTATAGTAGATCTAATATTTCCTAAAAGGTTGGGGATCCGGGAAAATATCTTGCTAAAAGTGAGATTTTGTAGCAATTTTAGCAAAAAGGTTAGCACGAAATGCGTGTTGGTCCCGCTGCTGATAAAGTTGTGGCAAGGAAACTTCAAGGTTTGGAAACAATCATATTATGGACAAGTTACTGTGTTTTATGAGTGATTTCTCATTGGTACGCACTATTCTGTCGATATGCCAAATGCTAGTCCAATCGAAATCTGTCATTTCTTTAGAAGAAGCAATGGTTTTAATCAACATATTGTAGGGCAGAAGACACACCGTAGTGGCATGTCAGTTTCCTATGTAACAGCACTTTGGTTTTCGCAAATAATCAAAAGCTTCCTTTTTCTATGGCAGCGGTAGAAAAAAGTACCCGTACTCTAAGTTGTTGAAAGACTTTACTGAGATAAAAAGAATAAAAAAGATAGAGCTTTCGGCGTTGATCAATGCTTGATAGATGCCCCATGCATTCGGCTTCATTGAACATCGTAAGAGGTGATTAAATGCATGTCTGGCCTATATAGTGGCTCGCGGTGGCCTACTGATGTATCGAGCCAGAGTTGCTATCGCCCCAGACAAATCTGATACCAACGGGCCCACTACAGAAGGATGGGAGGCTTTCGTGGACCTGCGGTGAGCGATCGGTCCCATGTGTATTGCAGGGCGCCTCTAACCGCTAAACTGCACGTGCGCCATGCCCGACTGAGATGTGCTATTAAAGTGGCATTAAACTCATAAATCCACTTATAAAATACTTTTCGGCCTAAGTTGACTGTGCTCTTTATGTGCGCAGACAAACAGCAAGCATAGATACTAGTGCGATGGCCACCACATGCCGACCTCCTACCTGGAGGGTTCTGAAGCGTGTCAAGCCAATCCACAGTGAGAGCAAATTCAATATGCTAGATGAAACCTTATTCACCTTCCAACTGAGCTGTTTCAGCCACAGTGAGCTGCATTTATAGTATTCCAAGCAGTCATGTCTTAACTCAGCTTTGTGCGTCTTGAGACATTCTCCTATTTTAAGGAAAAAGTACAATGGATAGGAAGGTCAACGACTTTTCTACACACTTTCTCACAAGTTGGCTACTAAAATTTAAGTTGTTTCTTTGACGACCACGCTTCAGTTGCCACAATTCTTGCGGAAAGCGCACTTTCCGGGAAAAAAATAGCCTGCTGAAAGGAGAGTTTGCTTTAATGAAACATCTCGCAAAAACGTTCCGGATCCCGTCGCGCGTCATCCTACTCATTGGCTTCGGTTGTTCGGGAGACGAATGACATTACAAATATTTTTCATATCGGATCATTTATCTTTATTGTTTCTGGCAGAATGCGCCCACGTGTGGGTGTCGGAATTTTGCAATGCGCATACTTATGGCTGTTTTGTTGGGCTCACTTTTGGACAATTGGACCTGCATGAAACCCGTACGCACGAATCCACCCATTCATGCACATGATGCATCAGTGTCGATGTGTGCACGGAACGTTTAGCATTGGTCATTTTAATGAAATAGAGATCACGAAATAATCTAGCGCCTCAGAGGAGGTACATGATCGGTTTTGGCCTCTGTTGAATCCACAAACAGCCACTTAGGACTCGCTACGTAATCTCGAGACTAGGCCATTTGAAAATGTTTAGATTGAGGAAACATCTTTGGTCTTTTGAAATTTGGAATAAGCGAGAAGTCCCCTATTGATATCGTGCTAGGACTAGAGATGGTGTCAAACATCTACAAGATTGTCTTTGAGGTGGACGATCGATTTCCACGTAAGTTTCTTCACTGTATTTCTGCATAATCCGTTGTTATTATCCACTACTGGCCTTTCAATTTCAATCTATTTGAATGACCGACCACTTTCTGGTTAAGCTTCGAAAATCGAGATTTCTGTTGGCTTGGGAGACGACTCTATACAGACCGACTACAAAAATGCTCGTCTGGCCGAATATTGTCAACAGATAGATATTGAGTTTGGAGAAGCGCGCGGTACTGCAGGCCGAACGGAGGCCAAGTTAGTATGAAATAGATTGAGTTGATCGATGATATGGTTATCAAAGACATAACCTGGACAGGGAAACAAGGGATCGTTACTTTATTTTTTGTCTACAAAAAGCTGCGCTGTCGTTGGATTTCGTATACTAGATAAAGTGCTGCAGTAAGTTTAGGAGAAAATCGAAAACGCTGTGAGTAAATTGCATAGAGCGGCTTCAAGAAGGAATAGAAACACCGTTAGCGAAGATCAAACGAGCTTCATTAAGGTGAACAATGTGCCAGAAAATGCATGCCTTACGGTGCCTAGGAGGCATAACTCTCCCTGGCGGAGAGCGCTCGCTATTAGAATTGCGCTCAAATTTCTCGCCAAGTGAAGCCCATTTCCAAGGCATCGATACGTAGCGTCGTAGGTAGTCTGTACGTGCTTAGAGGCAGACTTCGTAGAAAAAAGCTAGAGCTGAGGCACTAAATAGGACCGAACAACAAGAAATAGGGGAGTTTCCATCGCAGCCGTTTCGTCAACCGTTTCTTAGGGAACAAAACCCCAACTATGAAGTTGATATCAAATTGCAGATATACTGGGATAGTTGGACACCTGGACGGCCTGTCCACAGTGGTTGTGCATGTCCCAGAATACTCTCCATTTTTCGGAGTTTTGCTGGTTTAGCCACTGTGAGTCCCTGTGGAGTCCTGAAGTCAGCTTGGGCAAACTCTGGCCTAGTTAGCCACCACCACAGGCAGTCGCTGCCGTTGTGTATCTGAGGGGGATTTGCCACCATGCGACCAGTTTGATACCAGGACGGTGGTGGATCCTAGTATTGGTTTACTCTTAGCTGGGCTTCCTTATAGAAACGCCGGACTCCTTGCCAGCTTGCGAGACCCTTCCGCGGGGACGAATCCCCTCGCTGCACATCACAGCTCGACATCCAGGAATACCTCCCAGCCACGATGAGACGGTAAAGTGTTGGAAGGATTGCGGATATATTCGGTAAAATTTTTCAACGTCCTACCCACTATCGCGCGAAGAAGTTTCCAACCTCACGTAATGTGATATACAGGGGGATTAGAGAGCTGATGACGTTAAAAAACGTTAGATTATCTGCTAGTGATAAGGGGAGAGAGTTTGTGCTGGTTCCTCACCAGTTAGTTGTTGAGAGAATAGAAGAGCATCTTGAAAATGCCTCCCCTTTAACGGCCGTCTTCTGGAAAGGATTTCAAAAGTCAATACTGAAAATTGAACAGCGATTGTGACAAAGTGAAAAAAAGCGCCAATTATTTCTCAACGGAAATTTGAATTACCAACACGTCTTGTTTTACAATTAGCTGTTAAAACTCATAAATTGGAATCTACTTATGGCCTAGCTTCTAACGATCCATCAATGTTAAAGGTTACACCCATCACGTGTAGAACGGTCAACGAACCGTATAACATGGTTTTAGGCATTAATACATATCCAGCCGTTGAAACAGATTTCAGCATATCTGAACAACACCAAGATGTTCCTAGGTCGTCAACGACACGCGCGTCCCAACGGCGCGTAGATGATGGAGTCCTTCGACGTTACTGCTCTTTATGAAAGCGTGTCAAATATCTCCGCTATGAATGCCACACTGGAACTCCTGAGGCAACACGAAGAAGTAACGAACGTGTAAGACCTCTCGATGCCAAAACTGCTCAGTCTTCAGATGGTCGGGGAGGTATTTCGCACATATGAAAGGGTTGGCAATGGGACATCGTCTGGCAACAAACCTTGTCATCGCCTTTATGTCTAACATGGAAGGCATCAATAATCGAGTTCCGGCCATTACTTTACTGAACATATATAGGTGATTGTTCTGTCATCTTTTCCACAAAAGTGTGATAGACTCGATGTCAAATGTTTTGAGCTGTTCAGTAAACAGTCAGAGTACATAAATTTCACCCGAGAGAAGTCGAAGGAAAATTGGCTTTCGTTCTCGAACGTTCTAATCAACCCATCCAAAAACAACTGGATCATTAAATGGTACTGAAAGCCAATTAACAAATACACGCTGGCTTATTTCCACTCAGCTCATACCGCATACACAAAAAGCACGCTTATAAGAAACATGTTTCGAACAGTCACCAGTGTGTGTACAGGAAGAGAGCAGAAACAAGATCCTTTGAAATCGGCGCGGCAAATAGCCATTTCCATTGGCTACGAAATGCTAACTGCACAGGAGAGGTTTTGCAGGAATAACCAGGCTATGCACAAAGCAAAGTTATATAATATGCCCCTAACGGTAGAGATAGTAGCTGCATGAGTTAGGGTACAGTTGATTTGACCGAAACGGTCAGACAGCTCTGCGTCCGAATAAAAGTACACCTAGTCGGTGAATTAAAACTAAACCAAATACTCAACTAGGCTCCTATAGAACAGAGAAACATAATGGGGAAGATTTCGAAATAGAAGTTACCATCCTCGCACAGGAATCGAAAATTTCAGCGCGCAAAACTCTCGAAGCATTCCGGATACACTCCAAGAATCCAAAAAATAAACAGCAAGGTGGAATGCCTCGCTATCACACTTGATCTCAAACAATGTCTGAAACTGGCAATTTTATGTGAGAGAGACACATTACGCATCCATGTGCACTCCGTTCGGTTGTTCTCCACGTGGAAGACTCATTGGAAAACTCATAGAAAACGGTGTGTGCGAAGAAGCAGCTTTGTTTTCGATATGACTGGAATCTCGGTTTCGTGATTTGTCTTAGTTATAGAGGTGTTTAGCTGGGAGGATTGCAGTTAGCTTTACCTTTCTAGGCTGGGAATATGGTGAAATCCTTCGAAACTTCAGCTTCTTTGTGAATAAAAATGAAGTAACAATCTTGTGTGCTTATTGAGAAATCAGCGCGTTGATCAATGTCGAGGTTACTAGAAAGTTAGTCTTGCAAATTATTTACGGGAGAATTTTCCAGAAACGCTTTTTATGGATTCGACTGCTCAGTACTTATGGATTCTTGTGCACGAGCCAATCAACTTACGCTCCAATCCATACCGAATTGTAGTTTTCTGTTGTTCAAACAGCTCTAACTTCAAACTTCGCTAAGTTATAACAACATTCACGGCTCCTTATAATTTTTTTCATAGCCTTAGCTTCAAAACTTACTGTATCATAATTCAGGTCGGTATTGATAAAATTACTGTGCTTGGCTACCCACTTCCTCGCAATGGGAACGGTGAACGGTATTTCAAATCTAGGGAAAGTTCGGGAAGGCATGGTATTTTTCATTTGTCTTCAGCTTCGAAAAAGTCATAGTTGGATATACATGAGTCATTCATATGTTAAACACTCAATGACAAATGTTTACCTAGAATTTGTGAGTACTGGCTGATAGAATAAAGAAGTCTGCGAAGAAATGATTCATTGTTTTCTTGACAAGCTATTTTCTTTACTTCCTTTGAAGAAGGTTCTAAAATTTCTCGTTAAGGCATGCCTGTAAGCATTAGAAAAGTTTAAAGGAACTACTTTTGGAAAATGGACAGTTAAATGAACTGTAGTGGAACATTTGCTCTGGGACGATTTTGTGGACCATTAAGGTTCCAAAAGAATAAAATTAGAACTATGCGTTGAAACCTTGTGTAGGCTCATGAATGGGAAAGCTTGTAAGGCAAAATTAAAACCATCGAGAATTGCTGTTAATCTCTTTCTATGAATTTATGGTAGGAAAATTTTCAGTGAATAGTATGGAACAAAAAGACTTGGGAAAAAAAAACTCTCTTCTCCTCGCTTAGGACAGCAGCTCAGAAGATCCTAGTTCCTCAAAGTACACATGGATCATCATATCTTTAATATAACCCTCTTTTAAAAGTTTCACGGAAAAAATAGCCATTTGTTGATCCTGGGTTTGTCGCTGGTAAGCTCTAGGTCCAAATTTGCACCTTTTTAAATTGCAAAACTGCTCCTGTATTTGGAAGATCCTCCGTCGTCGCCCAAGGAACACCACTTATCAGGAGGCAGCAAATCACTTGGTATTACTCAGATTACAAGGATAACGTTGCTGTCTGATATCACAAGATTTGTTTTTCCTTTATGTGAGGCTGCGGAATGGGAAATGACACATTCAAAGAGTTAGTATCCTTCTATGCTGTTTAGTTTAAACGAGTCTCTTATAAAAAATTTGAAAGCGGGGTGAAAACGATACTTAATGATGATGAAGTTAAAAGCTTAAAATTTATATGCTTTTTGGTTCAGGACTAAATTATCACTCAGTTATTGTTTAATTTATTTTTGAGAGCTCATAGGTTGTCTCTGCATCAATTTTAAATAACTTTCATTCATTTATCCTTGGATAATTCTTAGTGCACCATTCAGATAGTGATTCCCGCCTAAACGACACCGCTGCGATAGCTCTTCCATCTGGTCGTTATAGCTAGTAAGTTTCGATCAAAATGTTTGTTTAGAAACGGTCCGTAGATTCTACTCGTAGGATTTTACTTGCACCTTTTTAGTTCATCGGTTTAAAATAAAGTAATCGCAAAAATAATATAGTTCAGGAAGAATTCCTGAAAAAATATCCGGTTTCATCGTTATTCTAAAGAGCATAGCTCGTGCAATACAGGCTTCGTGTGGTCATTTTGTTATGGAGATGCTCAATATTCAGCTATGGTGATGGGATGTATACGAGCAGTAACAGACTAGCAGGAGACCCGCTAACAACCGTAAGAGTGGTGAGGAATGTGCTCAACGAAAAAGTGCGGAAAATAATACGGTAAGAATTGGAAGAAGTATTAAACAGAGCACTTTCGATTGAACGAAGAGCATGAGAGTATTTGGCCGCGTTTAAGTGCTTGTTCAATAAAGGCCTACTAAATGGCTTCATTTGCGAGTCATTTTATTGGAGTAGTTGTTCCGATAGAGTTTTTCCTACCAAAGTGCTATTTGAAGTGCTTATCCACACTTTTGAAATAACCGAAGTGTTCATTGCTGCAAACCATTCATGCGATTCGTAGAAAAAAACCACAGTAGCATGCTATCCTAGAGCACTGTTAAACCCAGGTTATTCCAAATGATAATGGACCAGAAGTGTTCTGGTCAGCTACACCGATTGGTAAGAATTTTTTTAGTCGTACTGATCGTCTTAGGAAGGATTTCTTACGACTCGGCGAAATGAATGAAGTAGAGTGGGAAAAAAAAGCCTGTGCCAGCGGTTTCGTGAGCGTATGTATTCTCTGTGAACTACAAGAGGAATTCGGTTTCTTACCTCGGTGTTCATGCAGTATGTCCACTACTAGCAGAATTCGCTACCGTTACAAGTCGCAGTCGTCCTGGAAGAGTTGGAGTGTAAAGTAGGAAATTTCCTTGTGATCAGGAGCACCAGCTGCCTGTGGTGACAATTCGGAAAAGTCACATTTGATAAGAATTTAGAATGTCAATAAGGAGAAATCCCCACCGTATCTTCAAATTGCTGGTGATTTCACACCAGATAGAGAGCCATTCTACGGGACAGAAATATTCCTTGCTCTGGATGCCGGATATGCACTACGTGTCATGATGAGTCGTCTAATTCAGTGAGTATATCTGTCCTCTCGACTCTTCTCTTTTGCGAGACGATCCCGTAAAATTTCATTTGACATTCTGTTCCAGTGAAGGCTAGAAAATTGGTGTCTAATCATGCCATTCTAGTTTTATAGATGCGAAGACGAAAAGTCTCTATGACGTGTCGTGGAGGTGTCATTTCACACCGCTCTGAATGACATCTTGAACCACTCGATATTTGGTGACTTCTCGCCTGTTCTCTCATTACTTACTATCACAGTAGGGCTCAGAATGTGTGGCACCGAGGTCAGTGTATTGCTGATGAAGCAATTTCTTATTCTCTGGAGCACTAACGTAGACTAACTAGAGTGTTTGAAAGTCTTCAAAAGATGTCTCCTTGGTTGAATACAAGTTTTGTGGTTTAAGAAATCCTACAATTAATCCTCAGACCAGTTGGTTCAGGTATAATGCATTCAGGTAGTAGTATACCTTCCTTGAAATATGAAGAAGTAAAAAAATGCTAGTATGAACAACTAAAAAGTACAGCTGCAACGGTCCAAAAGAACTTTTACAAAATTATGGCGATAGGTTTTCCTTTACTGAGGAAAATTACTACTAGTTCAAAAAACTTGTGGGATCATCATTCCATATATCTTTGTCTGATAAGAAAAAATGATAAACTTTGCTTAGGAGGGTCGAGAAGTCGAGGCGACCCTGTGCCTGAGAGCTATACAGAGATTGACGGAGTACGAATCGGTGCTGCTGGATCTGGCGAGCCAAAGGAGTAAAGTACTTGTCCACAATCAGGCTGAAAAAGGCATTGCGTGTTGCAGTTATTCAATTGACCTTCAAAAAACCTCAACTAGCTGTTCGCGTCATTCTGAATCGGAGTGCAAACATTCTCCTTAAAGAGGACTTTTCAACCAAAGAAACACTGTTTTAATCGCTTCTTCTGAATTTTTTATTTAAAAAAAAACTATGCAAACGATGTTCTTAATAACAAAAAAATCGTGGATGAGGTCAAATCACCATAGAAATTCAGCCAGGGTACAAAGGTCACCTTATCTGTTCCCAACATCATTTTAGTCTTATCAGTTTAACAGCCACACTAATCACAAGAGGTTTTATCCGCATTCATGTGTGGTGAAATTCGGTTCAGGCCATGGAAATTCTAATGTCGATGGCACACCTCCGCGGTACAGTACTTCGATCCATCCACGTGGACTTGCTATTGGGTAGCGGTGAGGTTTGTTAACCTTCGGTGTTAAATTTCTTAGACCATCAACAAACGGGATGCAAGCGAAATAAACTATTCTAGAGAATGCAGGAAAAATTTACAAACTATGTCATTCAAGCAGTTCTCAAGAATTCATTTTCAAGAATGGGGTTAAAGATTATTTCCTCAAAGGTCAAACTGTAAATGAATCCAAGAGTTTCATAGTTTTTCGTATTTTTTGTAGTGGCAATCGTTTTAGCAGGGTTTCTGTAGTAATTCGGCGTCACCAATAACCGAAATTTATTTTTTAAGCTCCATGCGATCGGTATCAGCTCTCTGTGGGCGAGTGAGGAAGCTTAGGCTGGCGAATAGTTGTTAGATCCACGAAGGGAATACTTCTTAATCTCTTGTTGTCATCTATCATTTATCATTTCCCGTTAATCATTTGAGACTGTAATGGCCTAAGTTATTCAACTTCCAAACCACATTCAGACTCTCGACTTGTGATTTAGATTGAAAGAATAACCTGGTGTCCGCGTTTGATTATTTTGAATTTTCCATGGCACACCATCTGGATGCCTTGACGTTTCGTATTCACGATCGAATGGGCCAAATCAAATTTTCGCTGCTTTTCCACTGTCATGCTCCAAGGCAGTTTTCCGTTTGTCATTCTCTAACATGATTCTTGTCGGGTTCCACTTTTCCACTTACAGTTTTCATTGAATGAAGCCATAATTGATGACAACAACTGACATTTAGTCCTATCACAGTCAATTTTTTTAAATGCTTCAGAGAGACGTCTGTCGTCTTTTGATGAAGTGACGCATTCATTTGCGACTGTGTTAAAAGATTTTTTAATCCTCAGAACAATTAATTTAATGCATCTGTTTACTCAGTCTTTGCTGCGTCGACTTAACCTCAACCACCATTATCACCAATGGGCTTCTTTGAAAATCCATCCCTTTCCCAATAAAATCAAGACATCATCTATCACTACAATTTTATCACTGAAGTCTCACAGTCATACATGGGCACGTTCGTTTACAACCAAGACAACTATCAGCTGGCACGAAAGTAATGCCATTTTTGGAAAACGAATTTGAAGTCTTTATAGATGGAATCAGACACAACCTATCATAGCTCAAAATTATAAACATTTTATGGTAACTCCTTGGTGATCAATGAAACCACCCACTATAATCTTTTGGATCATTGCTAAACCATAGCCGATAAGTATTTCGAGACAAGGGATAAAATGATTATTGGTAAGCCTGTGACTGGTTATCAACAATTTTTGTTGTTTGTGAACAGCGAGTTTCCCCAGCCACATGTCGAGTAACTGCAAGAGAACGAACGAGTTCGGCTACGAAGCTTTGCATCACACCTAATCCTTACTGCATCTCCCGCTAACTTTTACTTATTCACTAATCCCAGAAACCACGAGATGCCAAAATATTCAAATTTTTACTATGGACAGTATTTAGCAATTCGTCGCTCACGAAACTTTGTAAATCTTTCCGCTTTAAACCACCTCCTGTCGTTGATCTATCCTTGAGTGATGCGTCATTCATTCGACTTCATTAAGCAACGTTGGGAGTGAATGAATGCACTTTTAGCCTTTACAATGAGTCGCGGTAGCCTACCAATGTATCGAACCAGTGCTGCTATGCTCCCAGACAACTCTGGTGCCAATTTGGCGTCGCATGAGTGATGAAGTGCTTGGTGGACCTGGGACGTTTGGATCGACCCCAAGTGTAATGCAGGGCGCCTCCGACCACTGCGCTACACACACTCCCTCCATTCTATCGAAATAAGTAAATTGCACCGTGTTCGCAACAATGACTATATTCTAATCGTTCTTGTTCCAATAACAAGGTTGTTCTCAAGCATAGTTAAAGTGATTATAATGATAAATTTTACAATCGTCTTCACTAGTTGTGCGGGCCTCAGCAAAATTTTCCTCCATTTCATTCTTGGACACTCGGCTCGTTTATGGCAATGGTCTGCTTCAGACAGAACGACGTCTGCGAGATCATCCCATAGTCATGAAATCTTTGCCATTTGCAAATGCAGATGCATGCAGATGCTTCACGTTAGCGACGAACACGCCCGCCCATCACTTGGGCAACTCCCAAAAGGACGCTTGCACCTTCTAGGAGTTCACTCCATTGTTCTTTTCGTTCCTTCATCTGTCATCTATTCCTCTTATTATGTGAACGCTCTATCTGTGTCTCCGCTATTGATGTATGTTCTTCCGGATCCCAAAGATGTAATAGCTTCTAACGATCTGAGCGGCTGATTTTGGTTAGACATTTTGAGTGCCGGATGAACTTCAGAACACACACACTTCAAGGGCTACTGGGGGTGGTGCGCAGTACTCTTGACGTGATTGAGGTATCAGTCCACGTCTCTGCTACATAAGAGAATGACCCTTCTCACTGAACGTCCAAAATACACGCACGAGGTGATTTCTGCAATCAGTGAGTCATTCAGTTCGACTTATTCATCTTTACACTATGGGTTCTTTATGAGCTGGGTCTTCGGCCCTAATTATGCACAGTTCAATTTTCTCCCCCGCTTCGTTAAGTTCAGTGAGCTTCGTCTCTGCTTCAGTAGTAGTTTTCGAAAATATGATGATGTCATCCGCAGAACGAAGATTAAACTGGAGTTTTCCATTAATAAGTACGCCCTTCTCTCTCTAATTAAGCGACTTCATTATCCACTGCAGCGCCGCACTAAACAGATTTTTGCGATATTGTATCGCGTTGTAGAACCCCTTTTTCTATGGGCATGGTGAGAGGTAGATTTAAAAGCCATGTATTTGTGTTGGAGTTCCGATAAAAGTCTGCTAGTGTTTGAATATAGGACGGGTCCATTCCTTTGTCAGCGGGTGGTGAGATCATTGTTTCCATTTCGACACAAACGCTTTTCGTAGTCGATAATGGTTAGAACAAGAGTGAACAAGAGCTAATCCCGACGGACTTCTGTGACCCGCGATACGGTTTCGATGTGGTCCGTGCACTAGAATCCTTGTCGAAATCCTGGTTGTTCAACTAGTTTACTTCACCAAGGTCTTTGGTATGCACAAAAGGGTAATCTTCGTGAACAGCCTATTAGAATACACTCAACAATCACAATCGGCGGTAGTTGCGAAGATCCTTCACCTTTTCTTCGTTATGATGACCCTGCGCGAGGTCGCCCACTGGTCTTGTATTTTTTCTTTCTGATTATAAGACGCCATGTGGACTGCAGAAAAAATTAATCGTAGTTTGTGGCCACCAGCTCTAAGGAAATCAGCGGTGATATTATCGGGTTCTGAGGTTCTACCTCTCTTAGTACTATGTAGCACAACTCGAACTTCAGAGGGTATTATCCCGAGCGACTTTTTACCAGTGGGGATTTCGAGGTCCGAGACTGGATTTGTAAAGCAGAAAAGATTGGTACAGGAACTTCTTCAAACTAGATCGTTTCTGTGCTGCTTCCAATTACTTCTTACATCTATAGAGATGTAAATCCTCCTAAAAGGATCTTCTACAGCCGGAATTTATTATCAGTGGTGTTGGGCGCGTTGCAGTAGGACCAAACCGCAGTGTCCTTCTCTTTTCGAGTAACTCCTTAGTGGTAGTGGAAATGCGGTCTGAACTCCTTGTTAAGGAACTTAGGCGAGTTTGGCACATGTTTTAAGTCCTTCCAGCATCGTGGCCTCGATCGGGTCTTCGTTTACCTGCCACTCATATGAGGAGAGGATTTCATCGAGAATATTTCCGTCATACACGACTTGTTTCCTTTTTTCTTGTCCAGGTTATGGCTGAATGGAATCTTCGCACGGACAAGGATGTGATAAGATCCAGCAGAGAGTCCAGGTACTGCTGTGGTGTCAAAGAGGCATCAATTTTTGTCCGTGAGAACATGATCGATCCCCGCATGAGTCCTGTCTTTAGGAGACTTCCATATCCTTCGGCGATAGTCTCTCTTCCCGAAAATGAACTATGGGAGAGATATGATACGGAGAAGTATCCTACAAGTCAGTTCCCATTCTTATTTCGTTCTGTTTTTTTGAATGTCTCTATCCTGTACTCATTTTCATTGGTTGTTTCTAATCTGGCGTTAGTGTCTTCAACAACGAATTTATAGAATGGCTTCTAGTTGCGGACTACTTTCTCCAGCTGGTTGTAGAACGCGTCTAGTTCGCTCTCATCAGCGATAAAAGCTGGGGAGAAACAGTCAATGATAGTGACTTCCTTTTATGAGGAAGCTGGAGACGAAGAATGGAATGCCTAGACACAGGGATGCGATTTCATTTATGAGGTGATTGCATGGGAAATGGATGAGTGTATGACAAAATCAACGCCTTTGATGCTTCGCAAGGGAAATTTATATCAGACTTCTTGCTTTTCGCGTCTTGCAGGGCGTTCACATAGAATTTGATGCGATCGGCAGCCTCAAAAAGGGCGTGAAGATCGGTATCTAACGAGAATCTGACATCTGGCGTTATAGGTGTACAGCAAGAAGCAATCTCTATAGCGTGTCGTGGACGTGTTCGTTTGCTTCGTTTGCAATGACGTCCTGTTGAACCCGACGTTTGATCGCCTCTCACCGATTGTCTCACCACCTATCGTCGTAGACGGCAATGCCTCGTGTGCAAGGTACTGAGGAAGAAATTTTGCTAGTTTGCATTGTGGTTCTGTGCATTCCTTTTCACAATCTCGCCAGTCACAAGATTAAGGTAGTTTCAAAAAAAATAACTTATACACACATACATATATGAAGTAAAAAGGGCTCGTGTGGCGCAGTGATCGGAGGCGCCCTGCAACACATGTGGAATCGATCCCCGCGCCCATGCCCTACTAAACCTTCCATCCCTTCGAGGTCGGTAAATTGGTACCAGACTTGTCAGCGAGAATAGCAGCACTGGCTCGATACATCGGTAGGCCTCCGCGAATCGTTGTAAAGGCGAGATACGCATTCAATCACCTCCAGTCCATGCTTAATTCGAATGCACGGCGCATCCCTCGGCGAATGATCAAGGCCGAGAGCTTTTCTAAAGCTATGTAAAGTGACCGACAAAAATTCAAAGCTAGGCCCTCTATTAGTATGATGGATAGCACGCGAGCCGCCGGTAAGTGTAATTCGAAGCCCTCATGAGGTTGCTAGCTTTGTCTTATCTTGCCATCCTCGTAGACATATATATTGTGATCTCATTGATAACGATATCCACTTCCGTTCATAAAATATCAGTGACAATATGGGATATCTGAGCGGTTTGCTTATATATCTGAGATATCAATGGACGAGTGTTTCTTAAGTAAATGAAAGGATTCTTCACCTCCTATGTGGATCTTTGTGACCTGCTATAGTCGCGCCCATGGTTGTTTTTAGTCTGCTCTCTTTGCTCATATATTGTAAAATATGGTTCAGATTTAAAGATTCATTTGCCACTGTCTGGAATAGATTATTTCGATTTTTTTACTACATACAACAAGCATTTTACTTCTATTCGAGCTGACCGACTATATCAGTTGACATCTAGCGATTGCACATCAGAGCTTCCTAAACAGACGCTTTGATAACCATCGTCGCTCTCGCTCGTCTCCAGCCACTTTTGAGAGATAAGAGCAGCAGCACACAGCTCCTGCTGCAACTTCAGAAGTCGGCGTTGCTCCGATTTGCTGTGATAAAAGATGATAAAAGACTGGTTTTAATTAACAATGTGGGTCTGTCTCATTTTTCGAGCATACAATTGTGATAAACGTGTTCGTTTTTCATTGACAAGTCAACACGAGGCTGGTGCCTTCTCTATCACCCGTCGCCACGGTAATCGTCGAGTTACCCTAGCCGGCGCCTGTAAATCTTTCGTTTCCCTCTGTCATGAGTAAGGGTAGCTTAGTCGGTTGAGTTCTCTCTAAGACTCGTCGATCGTCCTTCTATAATTTCTCTGAGGAACTCTGAGCATGGGGTTGGTGGTCCTCCTGTAGTACATTTGAAATGCCGAGGAATCCAGCAGTCAACGGCTCTTGGCCATAGGTCATAGCTCATAGTCAATATATGCCAGTCCCCCCGTATTTTCTGCAATTTGAGAAGTAAAACGACATCTCTGACTTGCGATCTTTGACTCAGGTCGGAGCTTCAGATCCACTCCTTTGCATGCGTGACACGGGACGCTCCCTAGCATCGTCCTTTCAACTGCGCATTCTGTAAGGTTTATTAACTAGTTAAAGCGATTTTTTCAGCATTCAACCTTAACGAGTAGGTTTTTAGCGGATTGTTTTTTGTGGTATTTAGTTGAGGACTATTCATTCGTCAAGCTTAGCAAAGTCATCAAGCACTCGTTCCTCCTAATACTTCCTGTTAGAGGAACGATCTCGTCAGCAAAGCGAAGATAATGTAACTGAATAATTTTGGTAAGATAGTGTCTCATTGCCGGACCCCTTCTTTTACGTTAGTGTTAATATCGTTGTAGAATCGCAATATTTTGGCCGTGAAATTTTTACATAGCTCGTAAAGATTCTTTGTATACGGAGTATGGACACATTGACCGCCCAGACTTTCCATGACTGCTTCTATCTCAACCGACTCAAAGGTTTTCCTTAGATCTATGAAAGTGAGACAGAGAGGTCTTTCCGTATTCTTGCAATACTACAGAGAATCCGGTTATTGTATAGATGTGGTCCGTCGTACTGAATCCTTTTTCAAAACCATTTTGGCGCCTCGTTTTTCGAATTAAGCTGCTTTTTTCTCCTTTCCGCGAGAAATGGAATCTTTCACGATAGAGGCGATGGTCTGATCCTGTGTAGAATTTTAGAACAACAACGACATCGATAAGGCAAAATCTTCGACTTACTATGATGTGGTCTACTTCGTAAGGTACTCTCCACTGGGAGACTCCCATTTCCAGCGTTGAGGGTGGGGCTTCTGGAATTGCGAGCTACCATGAGTGGTCTTAGTGTCATGATAAACTAACTCATCCTGCGGCTCGCCCTGCTTGTTCCCGAGGACTCAGATGCAAGTGTGCGGGCATTGTAGGTAAGGATCATCACCTTAGTTCTTTGCGTTCGAGGCAGCTTCCATTGGCCCTGAGATTTTAGCAGCCTCTCCGTGCTCGTCCTACCCAACGCGTCCTAATTAGGGGGCTCTTTCGTTGTCAGCGAAATGAAGCCCGCTTCTTTCACTGTTTAGCTTTTTGATACACACATATAGCTTGCTGGGCTCTGAACGTGGGGGGCTGGGTATACTCACGGGTAGCTTGCCAGTCTCTCCCATGGTAGACAAGAAGATTATTTGTTAGAAGGTGCTCTTAACTGCAACCCATATACTCACCCTGTTACTTTAATTGGAGGCTTGTGACCGAATCGACTCACAAAAATATAATTCACAAGACGAGAACACACCCACACAGGCATGCAAAAATACATCCTCGTACACATGGAATGTCTTTGCCAAATCAGCGCAGAAGAAACAGAGAGTCCTTCCCTTGGTTCATCTGCTTCTGAGGGAACCAAAGGTCGCTTTTAGCACGCGATTAACCTTCTATCCTCCACTTGGAGACGCGGCACGTAGCCTGGCGACTAGCCAGCACGAAAGCCCTCATATGAGGGAGATCCGTTGGTAATCAAAAAATACTGAGAAAACACTCCAGATTATTTCAAACGGGAAGACAAAAAATTTGATCGATCGGCGTTCTTACTTGTGCCACATATGCCCGTCGAACTTTCCTGCCTGCACTCCCACGGCGTCACTGATTGTTTTTTGGACCCTAGCCGCAAACTCCTCGTCTGTTTCGTTAGAGAAGCGTGTCATCGGAGCTGAAAACATCTTTTCAACTTTGCTGATGTTCTCGAATTATAGGTCAGAATCAAGTTTTGGCATCGTTTAGCCAGTGTTTCTATCCGATTTGCTCTGCTAACAACCTTACTAGACTATAGTATATACTACTTCCGCCACCATATTACAGTCTTATAGAATTTTCCTACCAAGGTACGAGACGTTGTAAAAGATGGCCCAGCTGGACATCACCCGTAATAGATACATACAAAATTTCTCGTCAGCCCAGAATGAGTCTCCAAAACGACTGTCCTGTCTGAAAAAGATTGACGTTACTAACTCAAAAGACCGACTTTCTTACACCTCGGCATAGATGGTTGATATATTTATTATATGATCTTATAAACTGATCTTGTTTAGCCAATGCGAGGTTGATATAGGTCTTCGTTGTCGTTGTCGTTGCTGTTGGTGTTGTTGGTCGATGGCTGACGTTTCCGGCGAATTCGCCTTCCTCAGAGCCGTGGTCTTATGAGTGGGAAGACCTATATCAACCTCGCATTGGCTAAACAAGATTAGTTTATAAGATCATATAAATAAATTTGACGTTACTGTTGCTCGTTCAGAACTTCTAGCGCAGCTTAGCAGCTCATTATTGTAATTTCGTGGATCACCATTACTATATGATTAGCACTGTTACTGCAACCATTGTTGTTAATATTGTTACTGCGGCCGTGTATGTATAAGGCAGTGGTGCGGGGGCGCCCCCTACAATACGCACCGGATCGATCTATAGTTCGATCCTTCGACGAAATTGTACCAGACCTGTTTGAAAGGAATAGCAGCACTGACTTGGTACATCGGCTGGCAACCGCGAGTCAGATGTCGGGTTATATCAATAATAACAATAATAAACCACCACTATCACTGCTAGCAGAAGCGCTTGACGCTAATGAAACCAGGTGGGATGTGTCATGCATTCGACTATATGTAAGCATCTCAGAGGCGCGCGAATGCATACTTTGCTCACACAGCGACATTCGGAAGACTACCGATGTAGGCCAAGTATTTTTATCCCTTTAGCCAACTCCAGCACCAATGACTTATTAGTAAACATTAGTATTAATGATTAGCATTGCTACTAATAAGCCACATACTCAAATGATTGAAAACAAGAATGGGAAAAAGTGGTAAAAAGATTCCTGAAGGCTTCTGTATGGGCATTTTCTCTTTTACTTACAGTCAATCATGTGTTCATACAGTAGTGTGACTTACTTGATGGCAATGGGATAAATCGTTATTCCTTCTTTGAAAATCGCTCTTCTGAACTGCAACACTTGGGTGTTGTTGGAGCAGTAGCCTTCAGGAAACAGAAGAATCGGGGCTCCACACTAGAATTCGTGAGTGTATTATCACTGCAGTTAAGCAAAGTTAAACAGAGTTGCCTGGTTGACAAACCATTTGCTTACACTTCTTCATGATTTCTTCGAAAAATTCTCGACGACCTTTAACACTTTTCCTGTCTACCCAAATCGTTGGACAAATACAATCTGCTACAGCTTCAATCGAGCCTAATAATGAAGATTGTTAGCGAGAAAGCACGGACGTAAATAGGCAACAGTTCTACTGGGAAGGTTTTTCCCATGAAGAGAGAAGATTTTTATTCTTGTTTGCGAATTCGAAAATGAAATACTTCTTGTATTGACTGTCTTAAAGACAGGACATTACCTTGCTTTTTAATCTTTAACGTCACTATCGTTATTTCACTTATTGATCTCATAAAACATATCCAGTCCGTCAGAAAATTCAAACAACTCGGATAGTTGGATACTTGGATGGCCCTTCCTGACTGGTTGTGTAGGCCCCAGCATCCATTTTTCCGTAGTTTCGCTGGCTTAGCCATTGTGGTTCCCTGGAGTCCCGAGGTCAGCCAGGCAGCCAAAATCTGCCTCTGGTCGTCACTACCACAGTCAGTCGCCGCCCTTGTGGACCAGAGGGAGATTTGCCACCATGCGACTAGTTTGGTATCAGGACGGTGACGGATTCTGGTACTGGTAATTCAAACAATAAAAATAACAGCAATAGTGATAGAATTTAGTGAATCGGCAGAAATCACAAGCAATTATAAAAAGAGATACGATGTGATTCAACAACTCCCTCCAAAAAATTATGGGACTCATCAAATCCAAAACTAACCTTCACATGGAAAATCATGATTTTTTCTATTGAAAAACTGTTCGTTGCCTTAAATATGTTACAATTCAACCAGGCTGATACTGTTTCACAAAGGAGCGCTAGAGAAACATAGGTAGGGAAGTCATTCATGGTCACCAGTTCGATCCTACACCAGGCCGACCAAGCCTGTCATCGTTCTTGAGTCGGAAAATTGACTCCAAAATCTAAAATTTCCGACGACTTCCTGTGGTGAGCATCTGAAAACGTTCTACCGGAACTCTATCATGAATTCAAAGAAAATCATCTCGGCACCATTCCTGAAGCAGAAGGTCAATTCCTCAAGCAGTAGCTGAATTCATGCACAACTACTTCGTCCATAATAAGACGCAAACCACATATCGGGTAAAAAGAATTTTCTTTAAATAAATACGATTTTCCATCTCTCAGAGAGTTCTATAACGTTATGTTGACGAAAATGACTGGTATTATACACACTGGAAAAGTTATGTCCACATAAAACTATTAATCATTGCAAAAAAATGTCGCTCCTTATGAACTACCGATGACATGGGGTAAGTGAAAAAGATCGACCACAGAAAGTGAACAGAGAGCAAAGATATCGTCCTCATGAGATGTGCTCCTCGTTCCTCTTAAGAGACGTAGTTCTCAAGGATCATGGAAAATGAGGTGTGGATGGCATAGTGGTTAGAGGTGCGCTGCAATATACAATGGGCATACAAATATACAACTTGCTCGATCTAGCGCTCACCGACTGCATTTGTCGCTTTGAGATCGACCAGTTGGTAGCAGACTTGTCTGGGTTACATCTGGACTGATTCAATACATCGGTAGCCACTGCGGTATTGGCCAGTTATGCATTCACTCATCTATACGATTCTTGATGAAATCGAATGCATATCACATCTCTCATGGATTGGTAAACGGCGAACATTCCTTACGCTGAGCTTTCATACGCTTGCATTGCGATATGCGAAAAATGGATTTTATGCGACAGATAACGATGTCCAATGAAAATGGATCGAGGTAAAACTCGTGAACACTACCTAAACACGAGTTGGTTGCACCAAAACAAGCTCATGGTGGTTATTTGGTAGCCTGCATCTCGGTGAATCTACCACAACTACCTTAATTCTGATGACCTCAACGTAGAATGCTTTGTCACAAAATGATATGCATGTAGACTTGCGATAGACGTGCTCAGCGCTGGTGTACAGGAAAGTTCTTGTACGACAACTCTCGACAACATGGTGAAAGTCTAGGGACTGAATGAGCTAAATTACGAAATCTGTCCTCATTCAGTGAATTCATTTGATCTCTCAGCACCCAAATACCACTTCCAATTTCGACAACTATTTCTTGACTAGATATTCAACAATCAAAGCAGTGTTGAAATCGCTTTCATGGAATACGTTGCTTTCAAATCTTGGGCATTCTGCTCTACCGAAAAGATTTATCTTTTTTTCTAATCCTTTATTTCAAAAGGTCCGACATCACATATCGTGCGAATCCTAGCACTTCTTTCATTTGATTCGCATCTTCACATCCATCATCTATAAAGGTCCTTGAATGTGTATTCAAGGACTATGATGAAGATTTTGATCTTTTTTGAATGTCGGTGGTTGCTGGCCCAGCCGATTCTCTCTACAGTGCTAGTACAACATATCACGGTGCTTCAAGGTCCTCATGACAAGCAGCCTCCAGCTTTTGTGGGTCGGAAGGGGCTCTTCTAAAACAACACTGAAAGCAGTTTCCTGACCATGATGTAAGGCTTGGTTGGTCCGCCAATAGGTTCGAACGAGTGCTCTTGCGGCTTATTACTGAAAGGCATCGATACTAGTGTGTTGCTCGCGTTCAGGATGCGTCTTAGGAAAAACTAATGCTTCTTGTCGAGTGGTGCTTCAGACGACTCAAACAACATTTCAGGCATGTCTACTAAAAAAGTATGTTAACACTCTTGCACCAACATAGTTAATTTCATATCTACATGATCAAAGGGAGAACTCTTAATCAGCCCTCCTACCCAGCATTTGATGAGAATGATTGAGTTTTCCAGATATCCAGTTATAGAGTTATTGTTCATCCCTTAAACATTAAAAAAAAGCAAAAAATGAGCTTAAAAAAGGCTAAGCAATTAACGTCCACTTGCAATAATTCCAAGCAGTTGGGTAGCTGATTTTTGATTCAAACTTAACTTTTGTAGGCACTGGCTTTCAATGGCGCTGTGGTAGAGAGCGCAGTCGTAACCTTTTCTGCTACCTCCACCGTGCTTTGCTGTGAACTGGCACAATTCGAGTCTACTTTGTTGCTAGATTGTTGAAAGACGACTAAGGGTCTTCAGAAAGAACATTCGAGACTGTCATTCAGTACTAGAACGCTTAACTTTTCAGCAGCATTCTGTAAGGTGGGTAACTGGTTGTAACTAAACATTCGGTTTTCCCCATACAAGAACGCATCAGTCGGAAGTGCTAGAAATGAAGAACGATGCTCCGTTCTTGTTAGATATGAACAATTGATGATTTGCATGCATGTTTTCTACGCCGAACTTGCAAACGCTGTTCCATTCACCTATAATTCCCGAATGTTTTTGCCCTGTAATGATAAATCCATGGGATGATCCGAGTGGCGTGCCAGCAAACAACGCTTGAACGTCATTTGGGCTCATGTGGTTCGAAACTACTACTCCTGCATCTTTTGGCCTAAAATGGATGTTATTATAGGTGACAACAATGCCCATTCCGCTGAGAAAGAGCCGGGAGTATATGATTCCAAACCATGTCTTTTCCTCATCACTCACGTTCTTGTTGCGAGCAACAAGTCCAGCGACAATGAGAAATGCGAATGATGTAAGCAGAAGGCCCAGACGAATCGGGAAGAGGAAACCCCATCTGAAAACTAATGTTGAATAGAAGATGGATGTCTGTGAATTCGACCAGCAAGAAAGCGCAGAAGATCTAAGCAATGTTTGAACATAGCAGGGTGCACCCTCAAACGACGTGCTCAAACTATCTTGAACAATCGCTTCAATCCCAGACTGTGCTGCGTCAACTGAGATCTCCAGATGACTTCTAGGAGAAATGAGAAACGGGAACTGAACAGAGCTTCTCGATTTACTCCTTGTCAAGGCATTTTTCGTGTTTCTTTTGATAATAGCTGGCCACGGCATATCGGATTCCGGATAGACGTCCGGATAGAATGTCTGAATCCACGCAACAGATTTTAAGTAGTAGTGCGGAAGTGCGCCCCAATTTTTCCCCAAGAGTATCAGACAAGTCGTTGATATAACGCATCCAAGCAGAATCGATCCGTAAATCGCCAGCAATTCGAAAATCATCTTTAGCAGTGAGATATGAGATACTGTAGAAGACGACGATGTAGAGAAATATCTTAATAGAAAATAACAGGCACTTGGAAACAAGGAGAGAATCCTAACTAGAATTTTGGACGGATTAACCAAATGTTGATAGATGGTTATTACAGGAGGCATTCAGATAGTCTCGAGAACACACTCGGAGGCACCGAAACAGGAGGAGCGATAATGAAAAAAAGTGACAACTAGAGCGATTCCTAGAAAAGCATCTCTCTATGAGAGCAAGAAATCCACGTGAAGGTGTTCTTCAACTAAACAGAAAACTCTCATTTCTATGTTATTCTAGAGTTTGTTTCTTTTTCCTCTTTTCTCCTTCTTTCTGACACCCTCTGTTTACGAGGGTTTTTGAAGTTTCACCCAAGCATCATTTAAAACGTTGAGTGGTTTGTCTGTAAACCGATGGAGAGCCAAACACACGTATCGCTATGATTTCAAAGAACTGAGCGCCAGCAGATGTCTTTTGCAAAACAAATTCATAGTGAGTGTTTTGAAACAAAAGAAAAAACGTGTCGATACTTCTGCTGAGCCTTTCAGGAACTCATTATGCTACGTTGTTATCTTTTGAGTATGTTCTGATAAATTCAACAGTTTGTCGCATGGTGATAATCGCACTCCTGTTAAAATTCTTCCATAAAATCACTGAGAGGAGGTCGTCGATGTCAGAATTATTGTAAGAAAGGCAGCACGTTCAGCAGGTGCCTTCGAAAACAAAAAAGACTTTCGAGGTAGAATTGAAACCGCGTGGTGTGGGGCATTAACCTCCGGAAAGGGTAATAGCGCGTTCCTTCCCCACCACAGACACTTGCGATCCGGAGTTTTGCAAATATCTCAACATCATTGTGGTAAATGTAAACCATCAAGTTCTCTACGATCTGTGAAACTGGGATAAACTGGCTCATAGTTAAGCTGATTTTACTATATCGCATTTATGGAGTTATTTTTCTGCTCTATCCAGCTCAGCTGCTTTATTGCTGTCTCTACAATGTGTTCTATTAGCGTGAAGAAAACGAATAGCGTCACATTTCCAGGGTCTTCGTGAGAAAAATTTATCAATCACGTGGACTGTAGCCGTATTGCAGCTTTGGCGATCCACAAAATGAAGTCACTGGCGGCTCTCGTTCATCAGTTCATAGTTCAAAACAAAACCTGTTCGGCTCTATTAACGACAAGAATTGACCATGTTGTAACAACGGACAATCAATGATGTTCAAAAGACTTTTTTTCAATGGACCTCAGCATCAATAACTAAATTATTTAAATCCTAGGAGCTGCTCCTGTTGAGCTCACGCGAAGTTATTATTACGTCTCCTTGTAATTCGATGACTGATGATGACTCCTTACACAATAGAAACTGCTCTGAAGAAGGCGAATTTGCCGAAGCGACGATGCCACTGATGTTAAACTACTGATCTTTTCTACCTGAGCAACATTCGCCTAAGTACAGATTCTTCACGAATTCTCAACAACGATTCTCGGATTATTTATGTTCTTATTTACTAACTATTCTTTTTTTATGGCTGGGTATTATGTGAAATACGACCACAAGGATGTTGGGATGTGAGCAGAACTCAGAATTGTTGGCGCACTTCAAACCTGCGATTACTCTTTCCAGAGTTCATATTTTACGCATTGCACCAACCGATGCCCTTGCTTTGCGTTTCCCTCCGGCAATTTTTCACTCGAACGCAGCATCAGTTTAACTTGGTTCAATGCTGATTTGCACCTCCAGATCATTCCTGTTGAGAGAAGATTGCTAATAGCGTCGTTAGAGTAAAAAAAAATAGCGGATAAACAGGCATGGCAGGAGCATCGGTTGGTGTGGAAGATGGCCTGTGAGCCTCCGGCAAGGGCAATCGCGGTTTCGAAGCGCTGTTACTGAGGTTCCGAGTTTTGCACATATCTCATTGTCCTTGTGATTGCGTTTCACAGTATATCTTGGTTGAAAAAAAAGAACAGTCAATAAATAAAAGTGAAAACACCATCTTTTGCTCTCGTGTTTGTATTTTTTGAAAATGATACAATATCGCTGAGTTGGTTCTTCCAATGATGATGACGTCACTATCGGTCGTTGAATTACTTGTTGTAAACCGATTGAATCATGGTACTTCCAGAAATTAAACCATTGGTCTTGAACTCCCATGACTGCTTTCGTTGTAATGGAATTCAAAGTCATTTCCACGTTAGTGGAAAAGAAACATAGCAGCATCTTCTTCTTCATGAGTCCCTGATTTGCAAGAAACAGCTGAAAAGTCGTAATGTGAAATAAGGGTTCGCGTCGAGGACATAGTAACTTTTCTAAGTTTTCAATTCTCATCTTCATTTGGCAAGTGGGTAGAGGAATGGATGCAGTCCATGAGGAAACAAGATGATGTTCGAACCCCTCCTCTACGCTCTCCTCCAATCCACGTGGAAACGCCTTAACCAAGGTATCTCTAGGACTGCAAGGAGAATAGAGTCAGTCGGCATTCTACGAAGACGAAGACGAGAACGAGAAGAGGATTTATAAAGTGATCAAAATCCTCAAGCTTTGTGGACGATGAATGCGAAGAAAACGAAAAGAATGCAGCAATTGCTGGGATCCGCTCACCAAATCTTGTGACGCCTCATATAATGCGAAATTTTTTTCGTTTTACACTTTTGTCCGGAATGTAAAATAAAAAGGTTTGCATTTTATCGTCGCAACTAGCTAGCACTCCTCTTTCAAATATTGCCCAAATCAGCAATTACTCAGGCAAATAGTCAGAATCTATCAGCATAATCTCATTTCGCATCAGCTTCAGGAATGTTAAGTGTTTTGAGCACTTTTCGATAAATGTCGAGAAATAGGTGAAAGAAGATTCACATTTCCAAGCCGTCCCAAGCCGTCCACTAATTCTGATATGTCGATGAGGCTAAGGCAAATTATTAAGTATTCACATCACTGTTACCTTCAGATGGAGAAACTAAAGAGGTATATTGTTACTATCAGCACCTCCACACACAGACGCTGTTTCGCACCCGTCGGGACGCAGACAAAACTATCACCGTCGTTTACTGATCAGAAGTAGGCACATATTCAACTTCCAGGTCAAAAACTACAAAACAATCCTCTCCTCAACCTCAATGGTTAGCTCACGATGCCTTGTGCCTCATCTGATAGTGGAACTGCAATCGACGACGTGTTCTGGGAGTACGGGCGACATCGGTGGACGCATAGCGGTGGCTCACCGGTGGGAAGACAAACTGATCACATCCATGTCAAAGATTTTGAATTAGACTAAGATTCACAGAATGGTAATGGATAATAGAAATCTGCAAATCTTTAGCACTATTGTGGGATGGACGAGTTCTACCAATGAGATTACAGTGGACCAAACTTCGTGAAAGTTCCTGAAAAAATTTGTGCAATAAAAGAGACGTCAGCGAGAAAAAATCTCTGAACGTGACACGGAGTGTGTGAAAATAAAAAAAATTGATAGTAGCAAATAATTACGGAAACGAAAAACGCAAGTGATGGACTCCTAATATTTAGTGGGTTCCCGTCATTCTAATAATATCGTAAAGTTACTACATTCTTCTAAACCGACTTTCACTTAAGTTTGAGCAATCAATATATCCCAGCAGGTCGCTCAGCTTAACGAGGTTCTTATATAAGTACTACTTGGATAACGTTTCGACGTCTTCGATTTCTTTATAACTGACTTATCAGAGTAGATGATCCACAAGAGTTCGCCCTCGTAGTATGGGTCATCGTAGTCGTATCAACTTTAACCTTCTCGAGTGGAGCGCTCAGGTTGCTTGTTTCTGGGTTCATTAGGTTTGTTGGGGTTATCTCATTTAAGCGAATTTCCACTGAAGAAGATTTGACTCAATACGACTACGGAAGTCCGCAATGCGAGATGGAAGGACTCTGAACTATCGACTATAATAAATTTACTCTGAATACGGGACGATGACGTCGAAGAGTTTAACGAATAAAAGTTTTATAACAAGCTCGTGTAAGATAAGCAATATTAGCAAATCAATTTGTATTCGTTCTTTGATAGGCTTACGTGAGGCTGATGAGCAATTTTTATTCGGCTAACTCTTCGAAGTTTTCGTCTTCATCAGAGCCGATGATCCGAGTCGACAGCCGACGGTTCTTCTTTGTCTTGATGCGGCGGCCTCCCCCTTTATATCAAGTTGTGTCTTCCTCAGCCGATCATCTCTCGAATGAGGCATACTCAGCTGGTGACGCTCTTTTTATGCAGGATGCTGATGGTTGATAGTAGTGATTGGCCGGTGATAGTCACTTGTTTTTCCCGAAAAAACTTTTTCATTTCTTTTTTTCCTTGTTAGAAATCTAATCAAATCTATAAAAACACTCTCCACGTGAACTCTCCAAGGATCTTGTTCCTTCATGCCGGCCATCTGCCAATTCTCTTGTGTTATCTTGGCAGCTGTGCTATCAGTAAGCTTCAAGAGGATCCATCGCCTCCGCAAAGTTATTGGCATCGCACTCACCAATAACTGAGTCCAAAGAAGAGAAAAAAGGGCGATGTGATCTGATCTCTATAGTTTTTTTTAAACAAAAAATGGAAAGTTTAACTCATCAAAAGTGGACAACAAACGGAGAAACTTTAATTTTCATAAGAAACGTGTCGATAAAGTACTAGGAGGAGGACTTGGTCACAAGTGCAAAGAATCGAACGTGGGAGTCATCGAATGGAGTACTAAGAAAGTGAGGCCTATCGTAAGAGCACTCACAGCGCTAATGAAAACTTGACAGTTACAAGATTTTTGATGATTTAGAAAGCCAAAACCTTGAGAGTGATTAAAGTTGTCCTTTTGTGAACTTTAAAATTTGGAGTGAACAAAAATATCTGGTTTTTCGAAGAAATAGTGAACACGAACCAATTCGGAGTTCATCACAGATGTACACTGGGGTTTGTTCTGGAATACAGTATTGAATGCGTGTTATCGCCATGCTATCACGGGGCAAGATAACCTTTTCATTTTGACCGATGGTACTCTTGCACTGTCCGTTCAAATACGGCAATCATGCCATTGGTTTTACTTGAAGAACTGTGAACTTTTGGAAACAGTTTCCAATAGACGTGGGAATTTTGATTATAGAAATAAATTAGACATAGCTGGTAGATCATCTATGTTATGATATTATTAATCTTTTTTAGAAGGATAAAGGATAAAGCTCTCGGCGTTGATCAATACCTGAGAGATGCGCCATGCATTCGACTTCATTAAGCATCGTTTGGAGCTGAATGAATGCATATTTTGGCTTTACAATGACTCGCGGTGGCCTAGCGATGCACCGAGCTAGTGCTGCTATCCTTTCAGATAAGCCTGGTACCAATTTGCCGACACCAGAGGGATGGAAGGCATGGTGGGCCATGGGCGCGAGGAGGATTCCACGTGTGTTGCAGGGCACTTCCGATCACTACGTCACACGCGTGCGTTGTCTTTCAACCTTTTATTCTTTTCTCCTTTCTTTATCTTTCATAATAGTAATCTTTGAAATTGTCGAATAACTCGAGAGGCTTCAGCAAAACGTCGAGTCGTCTTCCATGATCATTAAAGCTTCTTGTGCTTGCGATCGTTTGTCAATATGAATACCACACACTTTTCACGTATTTGCCTATTTTCGACCATTTTTTTGCAAATAGTCAGCTCAGAAAAGCTCGGCATAGCTATGCCATGTGATCTGGGTGTAGTCGCGGATGGTTTGTCTGGTCTAGCTGCACTGAGTGTGAAGCATATCGATCGAAAACGACAAAGAAACAACTATCACTTACTTTCCAGTCACTTAATTTTATGTCTCGGTCGAGCCGACGAAATACGAAACCCACATGCTCATAAATTACACCATGTACGTATGCGCAAGTGGCTGTGCGTATGCAGAATATAAAGCAAATCATGCACAGCAGAAGCAGGAGCCCATTCCTTCAATCAATCTCTACCTCAAGACAAGCAAATGGATATTTTGGATCCAGGTTTAACCTCCTACTCGTCTCCAATGGAATCGTCTGGTGTTAACGCAAGAAACCGGGTTGAGATCACTCACATGAGAGAGTCACGTGAGCAACTGTAGCACGATAGAATACCTATCATCTCATGGTACAGTTAGTTAATGAGCAATAACAACTGCGTTGTCGAGAAAGGCCAACGGCAAAAAAAATCTAAGATGTGACAATTTATCCGGAAGAAGCATAAGCGGTCGAAAGGCATATTCCCATCTAGGGAATGTTTGTCTTAGCGACACTTATGTGAGTTCATGCCAGTACGAAATAAAGAGTGAGACACAGAAATATAGTATGGAAATGTTATCAATCACACCTCGTGTTTGCTCAACAAGAATACGAAGAATTACTTTATCAGTGCCGAGGTTAATAGAAAGTCGGACGTGGGATCGTATGGAGAATTCTGTTTACACAAGTATTTCCTATTGTTTTGTTATTTCGCTGATAGCGATGTTTTTCTATTAGTGTAATAATTAAAAAGATTAAGAATGGAATGCAAGTTTCTCAGAATCAAGGTACCCGTTTTGTGGACATACTTTGGTGGAGGGTGCAACAATAGAAAACATCAATGATTAACGATCACTATCTTGTGATCGCATCCGATTAACCAGCACCCTGAAAGAGAAGAATGAATTTAATCAGTCGCCTGATCGACTTGATTCTTGATTGTTGATCAGAACACCGAATGATAATGAGAACAAAAAACTTATCCTAAGCTCTCAAACTCAAACTGGAGGTAGTTGCACATTTGTCTTATCATAACCTTGTCTCACTTAAACCCCTAAGCGTCATAATGTCGCAACTTTTATTTACTGGCTGTTCTTTTTTCACAGCATAAAACTATATGAAAAACAACGACAAGGATGCTGAGACATGGGCAAAAATTGGGAACCTTGGGTTGGCTTCGAACCAGCGATTACCCTTATTGAGCTTACGAACTATCCAACACACCAGATCATATCCGTTCACGGATTATTCCTGCTGACACCAGTAGAATACAAATGTGGCTGAAAGAAAGCCAAAACCATGGCCTCTGCTCGTAAAGAGGATAGCATGCGAGGCTGCGGTAAGGATAATCACGAGTCGAAGTTCACCTGAAATCTCTAGAGCGTCTGTCACTTAGTGACACCGTGTCTGAATGAGATGCAGCCGAAATATTGAGTATGCTCAAACATAGTCAAAAAGACAGCTCATGAAGTAAAGGGAGTGAAGGTGAGCAGTTGGAAGTGAAATCCAGAAGGTGAAAACAGTGTGAGCGCGGGCCTTCCCATTCAGCAATCTACCACTAACTTTGCTCAACAAATTATCTTCCATGGTTAGCTTCTTTAAGGGTTCTTTCACAATCATATTGAGTCGTGACAAATATATGAGTAAAGCTGAATGCTAACGTTCTTGGCTTTTTGAATAAATAGTAAGAGGAATCGATCTCATTTATTATTTTCAAGTCAACGAGAGACTGACTACTTGATGATAAATCAACTATTTTGATAGAAGGCTAGCCACTAGGTGGTAGACCACGCTTTGAACCACAACAATAGTCAGTTTCTTGCAGTGGGGAGTGTGATCATTATAGTGCAGGATTCCGTTCAAAATTCTGGGAAAATAAATAGATAGCTCGATAAACAACACCCTAGTGCTTCAATGATTCGCATAATGGCCGTCCCACCTAAAAAGTCGGACATTGGGACTACTGGTGAAATGAAGGCAAAATTGTCGCAGAAAAAACGTCGAAACCGTTCCTTAAAAACGACTCAACGAAAAGGGCTTAAAAAGTTTCCGTGATAGGCACGTGTAAGACCAAAACATTCCTTTCCGATGACGATCTTCACGCTCCCCCCTAAATGACGCAAATCGTATTGAGTTTCACCTGACCACGCTGAAGGAAACAAAGTTCAGGAACATCGAAATGCGCCAAACAATAGAACAAGTTTCGTCTGTAGAGGGAAAGTCATACCATGAAATGTCCCTCACGCAGGCCAGCGGTCCGTCGGTTATCATATTGACACAAAAGAAGTCCTTTTATCCCTTTTTAGCTATTTTATAAGACAATCTTGTGTCAAAAAATGATAAATGTCACAACGTGTGTGGCTGATGACAGGAAACCAGATGTTAGTAATTTGTTGGAGGGAAGTAATCGTCTACGAAAATGTTTCAATGCAAACTCGTTCCGGAAGATTCCAGCGTGGAAATATGGAACATTGCTGGAAAAGGCAGTTTGAATGTGTTCGAACTGAGTGAAACCAAACGAAATGAACGAGAAGAATGTCAAGTTGACAGTACGTGCTCCGTGCCTTCCATGAAAATTCAGTTTTCTTGATGAAGGGTAGCGCAAGGTATAGATGGCAGAGATCGAACCTGGGAAAGATGTGGTTGATGCCTGCCAATTATTTGTTCAACATTTTTTGACACTGTTACCAATAGGCCTGGTTTCTCCAACTAAGAACTCGTGATCGTATCTCTAGCAGCGGCAAGGGTTTAAGAAGAGGAAAAAGGAAAAAAATTGTACCGCAAGATACCTAGCACGAGCAATACGAATTGTCAGCAGAAAAAAAATCTTTCTACAAAGAAAAGCATAGGTAAAAAAGAAATTTTACATCAAACTTAGAAAAGTTCTTGAGAGGAACTATCGTTTCAATACCGTTGACGGGTGATTGATTGCTGATGGCAGCGATCGATAGAACTAACTGAAAGACAAGCGAAATGTAGGACCGAGATGGTGTGGTGGTGAACGCGTTAGCCCTTGGAAAGGGTAATAGCGCGTTCGTTCCCCACCGCAGACACCTGTGGTCTGGAGATTTTGCAAATATCTCAGCATCATTGTGGTTGATTCCTTGAAATGTTCATTGTGAAGCCAAATAATCAAGAGTTTAAGGAATACCAGGTGCATTTCGATCGTTGGGTACAAGCCATCCAACCACAGTTGTGATTGCAAAATCAGTCGGAAACAGTATTTGGCCATTGCCTCATGCTTGATAAAACCTTAACAATCATTCAGCAGTGCCGAAATAAACATCACCTTATCACGGATCGTCGACTAACAAGTCCGAAATATGGACATAAGCCAACTGCTATCGCAAATGCACCATGGAAAGAATTTTCCACTGATTCTTTGCATTCTTTTAGAAAAAAGGGGTACGATAAGGGGACACATGAATGCTCATTGCGACGCACAGCGGTGGATAGTGAAATTACCCTGTGACGACGAAAAAAGAACGTGTTCATGGAAAACTCGTCCTCTGTGTTCTTATTCTGACGCATGCTTACCCGCTTTTCAGTAAGACAAAAGGACCATGTTAAAAGAAACTAAACAGGAAAGTTAAAAGGATAAGACTGCTAAGGACAGGAAGGAGAAATCAGTTTGTTAAAAGCAAATTGGATCGATGCTAGTTTGATAATGAAGACGATGTTCACTGCATAGCAAACATCAAGACTAGGCACAGATTACCTCCAGTGACGACGAGCGCGACAAAAATCGAATGAAAGCAAATTATTCTGGAGTTCACAGAAATCGGCGACAGAGCCACTCAGGCGGCGAACTAATAAGAAGGATAAAGCTCATGGCGTCGATCAATCCCTGAGGGAGTGGCATGCATTCGACGACTTAAGGTAGTCTGCCGATGCATCATCGTAGTACTGCTATCCTCATAGGCAAGCCTGGTACAGATTTGCCGACCTGTCCTCTAGAGAAAGATAGCTTAGTAAGCCCGAAACGCACGATGGAACCAAAGACGAAAGTGTGTTTTATGAGGCACTTCTGGCCAATGGTGTACGTGTGCCAAAAGCATCTAAATGGGTATACAAATTACTATTTAAACGCAAGTTTTTATAATACTTAAATCACCGCTCTAACAACTTGCTTTATTCAGAATTAAGGAAAGAGCGGTAAAACTGTGGTGTGAGATAGACTGAACAACGTCGAAGCATGATTTTTAGGTGGGTGTTAAGCGCGAAGGAAACTCCTAGCGCGAGGCGATACGATAGTGTTTGAACCATTATAGCAGAAGAAGTCTTAGGAAAAAAAAGTGCCAAAACCAAGCAGGAGGCAAGGAGGCACATGCGACTGATCAGCAGGCAGCCAAGATCAAGCTGAGAAGATATTTAATATCTCCGCCTGAAAGGCTAAGGGTCAACAAATGCCACTGCACAATACCATGTTGCCTTCCTTCTTACCATCTTTCAGCTAATGGGAACTACTAGACAATTCCAATGGGATGCAGGACAAAATAAACTTAACAACAGAAGAGGAAAAAAGTTAATAGATGGAGAGAAAAAGTTAAAATGCAAAGAAAAAAGCATGCAGCAAAAACGTAACGGATTCGGAATGCAGCGCTATTACCTAGAGACCAAAAAAATAAATGCTGTCATCTGTCATGGATACTGGCACAGAACAATTCTGACGTCTTCGATTCATTTTCCACAAAAAACAATTAAACAATTAAACACTACCACTTAATTAGTGAAACATTTAATCAATACATCTTACTGGTTTCAAACTCTTAGTGCGAACTAATTTAGTATCGTGTGTTACTGCCGAAGTTCAATCATTGAGAGCAGAAAACTCCTCTCGAGAAGATAGTGTGAGCAACATAAAACTGTCCGTCTACAAGAAAGGAGATTCCTCGGCATGTTAAACGCACTTCGGGAAAACCACCAACCCGGTAGTGAGAGTTCTTCATGAAAAGCCTAGGGGAAAGATATGATGCTCAACGAGTCTCTAGAGCGAGCAGAACTCACTGGGCTTTTCTTGTACGTCACAGGGAAAAGTGGAAGACTTACTGGCGCTTACTCGAATCACTCGACGATCAACGGGACCACAGGTGATATAGGTGATGTTGTTCACGATAAACCATCTCTTGTCTTTAATGGATACAAACTTTTCGCTTAATCAAAAATTGGGACGATTTTCAAACACATTAACATGGTTTCCCTATTTATTTCCATACTAATGGCTTGAAAAAGGGGCGCGTGTAGCGCACTGGTCGGAGGCGCCCTGCAACACACACGTGAAATTGATCCCCGCGCCAGTGGCTCACCAAGCCTTCCATCCTTCCGGGGTCGGCAAATTGGTACCAGACTTTTCTAGGAGGATAGCAGCACTGGCTCGATACATGGGTAGGCCACCGCGATTCATTGTAAAGGCCAGATATGCATTCAATCACCTCCAACGATATTTAATGAAGTCGAATGCGTGGCGCATCCCTCAGGAATAGATTAACGCCGAGAGCTTTATCCTTTATTAGCTTCATTAATCGGTTGATGTAAGCCGTGGAAATCAATGATGTTTCGTCCTACTATAGTTTCTATATTCTCTATCAGAAGACGTCGAAGCGTTAGCCGAATAAAATTGTATAACAACTTCGTGCCAGATCACAAATGGAACAAAGTATCATTGAGAAATAATGCCGAGGTTAAGAAAAAGTTCATTTTCAAAATTAAACTGTAAAAACTGTGAAAGACTGGTTCAACAATAGACGTTTAGGTCATTTCACTACTTGAAGCGTATCCATATGTCAAAAAAATCCTGTAGAATTCGGGCAACTCTCAAACGGCTCACACGGTTACCTGGTTGAAAGTCGAGCTTAGTTGTTAAAGGGAAAACGTTCTTGGTTACCAATAATCACAGTTGGATTGGTCACGCTCTAACTTGGTACTTTATGCCTTTCTTTAGTCAGTCATTGCCTTTCTTAATCAAAAGCATAACAATGCTATCTAATCGGGAAAACATAGATACATGTCTACGCCATCGATCTCAGCATTTATCGAGAGACAAAGATGTTTACAGGGTTCAGCTTTTTGTTCCATAATTCAATTACCCATCATTTGCTTCATTTTCTCCTGCAACCATTGGACTCTGTCCCGGACACTGATGACTTGTCCGAGGATATCAGCGTTATCTATCAAGGGATGCAACATCTGGGCGATGCTCTGAAAAAATTTGTAATTCAGTGTTTTTTTTAAAGGTGTCGGTGGTGGTGTGTCGTTGCATCAAAGTTCATTGGAGAACAGGCTATGCGGGAAATTTATCTAAAAAAGATCAAGACATAGCCCATACATTTGGTTATAGTTACATTGGCTTTTAAATAAGTTTTTGCTTTTGTTGCAGTTGTCAGCAAATGTTTAGTGTCGCGTAATTATTGGTAAAATAGGGTGTGGTAAGACAGCCTTTATTTAGACTCAATGTGAAGCAATATGTAGACGCACAGAGTTTTCACAAAGGCTTACATTTACAAGCAACGTCGTGAAAAAATGGAAAATACTTATTAGATACTTAGACGGCCCGTCCTCACTAGTTGTGCGGGTCCCAGCACATTCTCCATTTCTCGGACTCCTGCTAATTTGGCCATTGTGTTTCCCTGAAGTCCCGAAGTCGGCCTGGCCAGACTGCCCCAGTGAAGTGAAGAATAACTTCTCTAATAAAGTTATGTGAGACACGTTTTAATCATGATATATTATAAGAAGTGAGCAGTTGAAGCTCTTCACAATGACAATGGTGTTGTGGGTTCAAAATAAGGCAGAAGCCTTATCGTAAGTGATCTGAGCGAGCGCTTTTACAAGCCGGAGCACACTATCGTTGTGTGGTACAAGGAAACTTTTATATAGAAGCTGGTTACGATTCCCAGCTAAATGCTTTCTATCCCAGAGTGTTCTCACTTTCAATACAAAGAATATATCCGATAGACGATTTTGATCTACAAACCAAAATGTGTTAGCCTAGTCAGTTTACTTCACAGAAAATGTGTATAGAAATATATGGGTGGAGAATGTTTCTTATAAAATGAAGAAATTGCATTGTAGACTTTTGCAAGTATTGTTCAGATACTTCTTGACTTCTTCATCAGCTATCGATCTGGAATGTGTAGGCGGCATGGGGGAAAAAAGAGTGATCTACTCGTTGGCTAACTGGTACCCGACAAGCAATGGTAAGACTAGGACAATGATTGATAACAATTCTAATGACAATGATAATAGTAGCAGCAGAAGTAGTAGTAACAGTAACAGCAGGAATAATCAATAATAATAAATATTAATATAAACCCTGACGAAAACTAATTAAAAATGAAGATGGCCAAAATGATGCTCAAAAAAAAACAAGTGGCCTCTACTAGCAAGGTGGAATTATCACCTTTCCTGGTTGACTCTCTTTTAGTATGGCATTTATAACGGGGTTGGTGCAAATTAATTTTTCAAGCGTTACGAATTCTCTGGGTGACCAAATTGTGGAGGCGTGATCCTCGTATCGCTCGAATCCTTGCTTGTACTAGAAGTTATTGCCGATAAGAGTTGCAAAAACCAGCGTTGTTTATAGAATCCATTTATAAAATCCACCATGTTATTCCAGTATCATCTGTGGCTCCTTACCCTGTTGATCATCAAACCGACCAAGCGCCACCAAAGTCTCCGTTTCTTCTCATTCCTACAGCGGAGGAACGGTGGGTTCTGTTTATTCTGAGGAATGACTGGACATAATATTTTCCTTTCCGGGTTTTGGCGAATAACTCTTACAATCGAATCGCTGGTCGTCCTGCAGTACGTTTGAAATACCGAACAATCCAGTCGGCAACGGCTCTGGCCTATTGGTCATAGTTCATAGGCATTATATGGACGGCCCACAGTATTTTCGAGAATTCGGCATGCAAAACAACGTCTCTGACTTGTGATTCTTAACTCAGGTCGGGGCTTTAGTTCTTGTCCCTTATTTGCGTGACACGGGGCACTCTTAGCATCGTCCTTTCAACTGCGCGTTGATCCATTCGCTAACGTCTCCTAACCATCTGTTGTGTAGATACTAACATATCTAACCCACCTGATTTTTGATGTTTTCCCGTGCATAACAGCGTTTCTGACCCTTGATCTTTAACGTAGGCCTAAAATCGGACTCCCTCTCTCACTTATATGGTATGGAATAGTCATCCATTCAAGTATGCCTACGATAAGCGGAAATGATCCATCATCCCGTTCACGACTAGATATTCGACGCGTACGTTAAACCAGGAGAAATGATGAAGACAAAAACGGAGGCGAGTAGTATATATTCCTAGTCGTGTTCACTACATTCTCGACACTCTTGATAGCCTCCCAAGTCACTCGTTCACTGCTGATTAACCCATTAGATCAGCTACATAGACATAGCTGGATCACTGGGAGTCATTCCTTTTAATGAACGTAGAAATGCCAAGTTCGAATAAAAATAAATTCGTTCCTTATAGATGCCCACTTGTTGAAACCTAGCCGAGGACCAATTTTTTCCACTGCCGTTCTATAAATTGTTGAGTATTCGTTCCACATGGCTACCGCTCGATGTTATAAGAGCGATATCATCAGCAAAGCGATTATAGTGCACCTGTCGACAATCCACTTCCAAGTCGATTCGCCTTATTGAGTTCCTCTGTTTACTCGGTACATCCAGAACCGAATAAAATTTTTATAACAGCCCTGTGTAAAAATACTGGTGTATCATGCCGAGATTGAATGATGGTTTTAAAATATCCCATTAGTGTCTTGATGAGGGCAGATGAGTGATTCTTTAGACGTTAGCATCCTAAACACTCCGAATCAGGTGTTCTACGATTCCTCACCAACAAGAAATCATATCGAATTTCGGAATGGAAAACTGGTCGAACAAGGTGTCCATCCTCTCTAATTCTATATCGAGGAAGCAGAACATGGCTGTTGAAGATGGTCGTGGTTGAATTTCTCCGCTGCCTTTCTGAAAGATGTAACTGTTTTTTTGGCATCAGAGTGCGACCGTTTCAGTCTGCTTATTGGAGAAGATTCAGCAGGCGTTGTGTAGGTCCTTCCAAAAACTCTGTACCATTATTGCTACTCGCTCTCCTTGTGAGATTCTGTTTTGCCTTTCTACAGAGGTTTACAAATTCGGGCGTGAGTTAGCGATTGCCTACGACTCCTACGATTCCACGTTCGCGCATACCTTCGAGTGTCTCTGGAGACAGACGTCTGCTGATGGCTTTTGAGCTCTCAGCTATCATAATCGTATGAAGATTTTGAATAAGCCGGTTATATTCTTCGCTTATGTTGTCCGTAACGGCAACTTTCAAGAGCTGACTAATGATTTGAACAGATACCGGGTCACGGCGGATTTGAAATATCGTTTTTGAATTTAGACAGTTTTTCTCCCGCCCCCGTGTGAAATCTTGAAGCAACAGAAACACCGTTTAGGTAGAAGCTTTCATTTATCATGATAGGGGCATGCTTCATTACAATACTCAGCGCTGCTGTATAAGCGCTCTTTTTTGAGCTCAATGGAATTAGGCGCACGCAGTCATCCTGATCAAGGATACGAAAAGTAAACGAAGGATTCTTCATAAATGTTGTCGGATAAGCTAGTAGAGGGCACTGTTCAAACTGTTAACAATGATCATCTTTTTCAGCGTACCAAACACCTTGAATAAAGCCCGACCATTTAAGCAGGCAGAATTCCGATTAGGGTTCTGGTGCACAGACCACATTAAAACCATCTCACTGCCACAGATAACTTTCGGGAGTTCAACGTGCTCTTTTTTCTAACCTTAGTCGACTAGAAGGAAGCGCTTGACAGTGCGAAAACGAATGCAGTCCTATCAGCGCTTGACTATTTCCGCATAGTGCTAGTGAAACAGAGACGATACTTAATGAGGCTAACAAAAGGTAAAAAAAGGATTGGACTGCACATAAATAGGAAAAAGAACAAGTTTATAAAGAAGTCTGTATGGTTCCCTGACTACAGAAACCAGCTCGAGTGTGCACCTTGGTTGTTCAATGGGCTTGAGAACAACATGAAAGACGAATTAGACAGAGGAAAGAAAGCTGCATGAACGGCAATCGGGCTACTCGAAGAAGCCACCGAATAACGAACTCAAAATTTGCGCTCATTTTATTTTATTAAGAAGTTTGCTTACCAATTTGTTAGGCAGCACAGATGCAGGATTATACTTCAACCACGTCAAGACGTCTGCGCACCACCTACAGAACACTTGAGAGGTGTATTCTGAAATCTAGTCACCACGTAGAACACCTAGCCGGAAGGAGCAGTTCTGTTCTTTGGAACATATCCCATCTTCGAGATGCAAGAGAATAGAAATCCACTGGGAAATATTGTATGGATGGATATACGATAAGAAGAACAGATGACAGTTGCAGGGAAAGAATGCAAGGTTTTGAACTGCCACACCCTCAAACCATGGGCACACGTATCTGTGGTTAACGTGAACCACCTGCGTACACAGATGGGACCGGCTTTAAAATTATTAAATGGGGCTCACGGATCCCATCATACAAGCAGATCACCACTATGGACGACGGTTGCGCTAGAAACAAGCAACTGGAAAATGTGCTCGGGGACCACATTACTCAGGAGGCCATTCATGTATCCAAACAAGTAAGTGTTTGGTTTTAAACAGCCACCTGTGGTTTGGACAACTTTCATCGTGGGGGTCGGTGTACTCACGAGTGTTTTGTCACTCTCAGTAAACGAGAAGCTTATTTGTTGGAGGGGACTTCTTGTGCAATACACATTTACTTTATCGCAGGCTTTTGTTCGAATTAACTCGTAGAATACAGTCTGCATAAATGAGAACACACCCAGGCACGTTACCATGAATATGTCTACGTAGAGAAGGAAAGTAGTTGTCAGCAGAAACAAGGAGTCCATCCCCCTGGATCCATATGCGTCTCAGAGAAACGCAAGTTCGCGTTTCGTCAGCGTTATCCTCCTACCCGCCACCTACGGATGCATCACGTGCAAAGATGATCACTGATTGCAGGACATCCGTTCACGGTAGCACTCTACATAAAACAATATACATCTTAAGCAAGGAACGTATGATAACACGATAAATAGTGACCATTTGCAAGGAGGTAGAGATCAGTCCCTAGAACGGCCTTTTAAGGCTGAAAATTAGATATATCTTATAATTTTGGTGTAGTTTGATGGTTCACACGAGCTATAGCCATCTTATTCATCAAAGGAACTTCCAATACAACACCGAATTCAAGAGCTCTTTACTAGCTCATTCACGAGTCATGAAAGAATCAGCACCCCCGCCATTATTGCTTTAAGTGAAACACTCTTTTATCATCTGTACTGTACTTAATAATCGTCGTCGTTTAATGTGTTGATTTAAAAATGTAAGTTTTGCAGAATGAAAATCACTGCCGTTCAATTTTCATCTCTGTATCACCTCCAGAACTGGTTTTATCATGGTTAATTTTTTTGCTTTCAACAAACTCTAGCGTCTTTTTTAGGTCCTACAGCTATGAGCTACGGTACGGCATGGTACATCACAGAAAGACGCATTTTTGGAAGATTCGTCGTGCTTAGATCACAGGCATAAAAGCGTGTGCTCAACATCGCCATCGGGTAGAAGAACCTAATTCCCATAAATACCACAACTGAATAGAATTTCGCTTTCATACTTAATAAACATTTAGCGATAAGATTCATTTAGAGAAGGCCAGTGCTCTTACTCGGTCTGTCAATTTAGAGCGTGGGCAGATGGTAAAAATTTTAATAGAAAATGAAGACTAAGCAAACCTACTTTAATAACGGGACCAGTAAAAATGATTGAGCCAAATCGACTGCTAACGGGTAAACTCAGAACGTTATGTTAGTCATTTAAGCTGACATTGTAAAGGCTCTCTTCCAAAAGTCCTAAAAGGCGGGTAGAGCATGTTAATGATGTCATTCATCACGATCACTTTGCCGGTCCGACTCTGCGAAAGGCTCACTAAACCTCTTAACTCTCCGTAGCCGAGAAGTTGGTTCGAGACTAGTCTAAAAACAGTTCACTCTCTGCATACCAAGTGGCCACGCTCTAGCACAGCTATCCCAGTATTCGAAAAAAGAATCAACTTGACAAGTACTGAACGACATCCATAAAAAAAGACGACAATCCTCAAGCACCATCTGAACCCACAAGGAAGAAGTTAGAAGACTTCCGTGGATGATGGATGAAACGGGACGAATCGAGTGCGAGAAGTGTCAGGATCCCCTCAAAATATATATGAAGAGGGGGTCTTGTAAGAAAAATTTCTCGTACTTCTTACAAAGATGTGCAAATTAAGACATGATCTCAACATATGTCACAAAAAAATAGGAACCTCTATGTATCCTGCATTTGAAACGAAAAAGTCTTGGAAACCAGATGGTTATTGACTGGGTGAGCACACATTAGAACGAAGGATTCATCGTCATACAGAGCAACTCTAGGGACCAAATGTCTCATCTTATTACGTTTGCCCTTTCTTACGATTAATCTGGCTACGGGTAAATAAATTTGCTATGCTGTCGATAGGAACTGGTCGAAAGGAAAAAGCTAATGTCGATGGTTCTCAATGGTGTTCCATCGTTCAAAGTTTAGTAGTGCATGTTATATCACCGTTGGCGCATCAGTCGGAGGTGCCCTGCAACACACACATGGGATCGATCCCCGCGCGCGTGGCCCACCAAGCCTTCCATCCCTCCGGGGTCGGCAAATTGATACCAGACATGTCTGGGAGGATAAAAGCACTGGCTCGATGCATTAGTAGGCCACGACAAGTCATTGTAAAGGCCAAATATACAACAAAGCACCTGCAAACGATGGTTAATGAAGTTGAATGCAAGGCGCATCCTTCAGGGATTGACCAACGCCGAGAACTTTGAGAGAGCTTTATCACCGTCTCACGCTACTAAACTTCAGCATAATTCTTTCTTCACCGAATTTCGCAATTTTTAAAGCGGACTATTATAAGTAGGCTTAAATCTTCTATGATCTCACTGGATCACATCGACATCGGTTACACAGTTAGTGCATAAGTAAGCAGGCGTTCTAACATACTTTTTCAGATTAAAAAAGGCACCTTTAATCAGTGAATAGACCCATTTCTTAATGGTTCACTATCTTGTCCGGGCTGAAGGATGTGCTTTTTAGTGTCGACTTGCTATGTCTACGTCGATTCAGTCTTTCCAATGTACTATGTTCAGCTCAAAAGGAGCTTGACACTTTCGACCAGAAATTCGAACAGAAGGAATTGTCGCTGCTTTCGAAACCTATTCATGGTGTGGGAAGTCGTTCTCCGAAATTAAAGTGATATTGTGAGAACTTGCTCTGAATTCAGCACAGCTCTCGATAGACACACACCACATGGCTTTCAACTTTTAAGAAGAGAACCGCAATGATTTGTTAGGTAAGCTAAAATGAATAGATAGAATCATTGCATTGTTTTCTCCCACTTTCTTATATGTTCATAATGTTTTGGAAAAACATAATCCGTTATCTAAGTGATAGGCACCCAAGTTTATATAAACGATTTGGGGGAAGGTTCAGAACTCATTGTTATTATGGTTGAACCAAGCGCCTCCACAAGAAGTGTTGTTAAGGTATTAGATGAAAAGACAGATCAGGTAATGTATATACTGCCCATTTAAGGGAGCTCTATTTACCGTTAAAGTGGTACTGCACTGCAGGTTGACCCGTGGCTTGTAAAGGCCGATTTCTATCATGGCTACTTACCCAGAGAGGACATTCCTTACTTGCTGAAGAAACATGGTGATTTTCTAGCAAGAACAAGCGAGGTATGCATCATGGTTTGAAATGAGACAACCCAACAAATATGTTGCAAATTCATTGGAGGTCAATACAGTAAGATGGGGAAAGGCAAAGAAAAAAGAAACGATCATATCGGTGCTCATCGATCCGGATGATTTATTCGAAGATTTGGGCTCGAGCGAAAGCCGACAACGCATGGTATGTTATATCTGTAATGATAATAATACGACAGAATAAACTGCAATGAAGTCCGTACATAGTGTGAGCCGTATTTGGTCGAGTTCATTAGAGAGTCAGTAGTGGGACTTGTCCTTAGTTGGGTTTAGATTACACTTCTTCCTTCATCAGTTTTGCACATCGGTGTGTTTCTCTCGTTCATTCCCTCTTGTTAATGAGAAGTTGCTAGATTTCGAAATAGGATGAGCCTGTTAGTAAAACGCCTCTCAGATCATTTCCACAAAACAAAGCAGCCTTCATGTGCAGAAAACCAGGTAGTAGTTGAATTTTAAAACAGCGCTTCGATAACCTTTGATGGATTTGCTGATAGACTACTTGGACTACACTAAATTATGCGAGATTTATTCATATTTCTGCTGGTGACTTCTTATCAACGTCATTCCAACAGTTGAGGAAGTACTTTTCATGCGAAGCCACAACTTGTTTTCGTCTTGTACTTAGCACGTGTTGATTGTTACGATTAGAAGTCGTTCCTCATTCAACATAAACATCGGCTTTTCTGTGTGGAGCAGAAACGAACAGTCTGGGAATGTGTTGCATTGCTTTGTACTCTAATAGATGGAGAACAGTTGTTCATGTTGATGAATATCGTGGTGACAGCCATACCATTCATTTCTCACAACCTTCGCTGATAGGACTAACTTGCTGACTTTCAAGCTATGATATAGTTTTGACTGTTATCACAGTATTGTAGACGCGCGTCGAGACTACTGTAAAACTTCTTATTCTCTCTACTTCTACGCAATGATTTGTATGTTAACATAACCGTAGCGCTTCACTATTTTCACTTATTACACTTATGTGATGATAACGAGCTGTCATATTCTACTTACTTGGATACTTTGATGGCCCGCATATTCTCCATTTCTAGGAGTTTTGCTGGTCTAGCCATTGCGCTTCCCTGGAGTCCCGAGGTCAGCCAGGTCAAAGTCTGCTCCAAATCGTCACCACTACAGATAGTCGTCCCCTTTGTGGTTCAGAGGAAGAATTGCCACCGTGCGATTAGTTTGGTACCAGAACGGTGGTGGATCCCGGTGTTGGTTTACTCTTAGCTGGACTTCCTAATGGAAACGCCGGACTCCTTCACAGCTTAAGAGATTTTGCCAGCGGGATGAACCTCACCTGTACATCGCAACCTGACACTAAGGAACACCTCTCAGCCACGATGAGCCGGTAAACCGTTGGCAGGTGATACTATAGTTGGTAACATAAGTTTGGAAATTGCTACTAATCATAACTATATGGCTTTTACGAACGGTTTTGGTAACATAGTAATTATGCTTATTGAGATATGCGATAAGGTGAATGACTACATTTCTCTCACTGAGTACTGCTACAAGTTCCCAACATCTACATCACTCAACTATCCGACGTTTGCGCAGCCTGTGCCATACAGGAATCCTGTGCCATACATAAATGTGGTTGATAAACATGGGTTACCAATCTTTTGTATAAACGCTATGTCATTACAAAGACCAGCTGATGAAAGTTCAGAGCTAAACGTGCCCTTTGGCCGATTCTGAAAGTGTGTGCGCGTTACTGAAATGTGCGAAAATCCGAAGTTATGATGTATTTCGTTAGTTTACTACACCTGCTTTAAGCTTCCCATATTGTCCAAAGCAGATTCCTCATTATTCTATAGAAGAGAGATTCCAAAAAACAGAACCTTGCAGGTCCGCAATGTTATAATCTATCGTGAAAAGCTACACTTTTTTGTGGAGAAATCAACTCGATTCGCGCTCATGCGAGACCCTTTTCGCCTATTATGCGTCTCATCCCGTTCGTATTAACAAGGTATGACTCTACCGTTTTTATCACTTGTAATGCTGTTAATCACATTACTTAAATCAGTAAGCGTAAGGCATTTCACTTTCTTGTTTACCAATGAGGTCCGCTCAAACGGCTCTAGAGGCGAAGAACATTGTAGCGTTTTCATGACACTTACTTTGCTACTAAACTATCGCCTCCTGTTTTTTCTTGACGAGACAAAGTCAAGAATAGCTCGGCGCGCTCTGCCGTGAGATATCTCTAACCTTGCTCGGACATTTAGAAGAAAATATTGAACTTTTTTTTGAAATGATTTCGTAGATGGGGTAAGAGAATACGTGCCATCCACGATAGAGTGAACGTGGGCCAAAAACTGAATCTAGGACTGGAGTGGCATTCATATTCCGTTGGCTATTCTGTTATATCGCACTACTGTGTTTCACAACCAATTTCGTTTACCTTCCTCGTACCTCACTGACGATAGGTAGAAACTTACTTGGATACTTGGACGGTCCGTCTTCAAGAGCTGTGCGGGCCTAGCATATATGCCATTCGTTCCTTTCTCTCGCAATCGTAGTCCGTGGGGATGGTCTTGTTCGAGCATGGTATTGCTTGCGAGTCCCACACAGTGATCTGTAAAACAACCGCAGCCGCGGGTACAGCTGATTAACTTTGTTTGCGAACACGTCCGCCCAACGTGTAGGTGGTCGTCCTGGGGGACGTTTGCATTCTCTTGGAGTCCATTCTACTGTTCTTTTCGTCCATCTGTCGTCTGTTCTTCTCATCATGTGACCGGCCCATCTATGTTTCGCTATCGATGTATATTCTCCTGGATCCCGAAGAGGTGACAGATTTCGAAGGTTAGAGCTTCGCCTTCCAGCTAGTTAATGAGAGTGCCGGTTATATTTCAGAAGACATAGCTCAAGTGCTCTGTGAGTAGTGCGAAGCATTCCTGGCATAGTTGACGTACTTAAAGTATCAACCCATGTCTCCGCAGCATAACAGAGCGCTGGGAGGACCGTAGAATCGAAGAGAAGAGCGCGGATTTTCGGGTCCTTCAGTTGCTCGGTGGCTTTCTTTGAGAGGCCCGAATACGGCCCGAGCTGCTCTCTTTCTTCTATCAATTTCCTCCTTCATGTTGTTTTCCATGTTCATTAATCGCCAAGGTATACGTACGAGGTGGTCTCTGCAATGAGAGAGCCATCCAATTCAATTTTTTCCGCCTTCGCACCATGGATTTTTTCATGAACTGGGTCTTCTTTCGATTTACGCGAAGTCCATTGTTTTTCTCCGCTTCGTTGACCTCGTTGATCACCATCTCTGCTTCGCTAGTACTTCTTGAGAAGATGGCAATGTCGTCGACAAAACTAAGGTTTGATGGGAATTTTTCCATCAATACGTATGCCTTTCTCATCGCAGTCGAGTAACTTCATTATCCACTGCAGTGGGGCACTGAACAGCTCTGGCGATATTTTGTCGCCCTGTCGAACCCCTTTTCCTATGGGTGTGGTAAGAGGTCGATGGAAAAGCTGCATTTTCGTAGTGCAGTTCCGATAACAGTCGCACAGAGTTCTTATGTAGGGAGGAGTCCACTATTTGGTCGACGAGCGCTGACAGGATTGCATGCGTTTCGACACTGTCAAACGCTTTTTCATGGTCGACAAAGGTTAGGGACTAGAGGCAAAGTGGTATTCCCGACAAACTTCGATGACCCTGGACACGGTTTGGATGTGGTCCATACAGCAAAATCCTTTCCGAAGTCCTGCTTGTTCGACTGGCTGCGCCTCATCTAATGTCCTTGATATGCGCAAGAGGATAATCTTCGTGAAGAGCTTGTAGAGTAGACTCAACAAGCATATGGGGACGATAGTTACGAAGATCTCTGCGGTCTCCTTTCTTGGGCAGGATGACCGTACGCGACGTCCTCCACTGGTCTGGGATTTTTTTCCTCTCGAAGGTAGGCTGTCATATGATTTGCGAGAAGTACATGTAAATTGTGGCCTCCAGCTCTAAGGAAGTCGGCGGTGACATAGTCTGGTCCTGAGCTGTGCCTCTTTCCATGCTTTCTATCGCAACTCGAACCTCCGACGGGAGATTTTTCTCCAGCGGCGATATTAGGGTCCGGGCCGGGGATTGTGGAACGGAAAAGGTTGGTGTAGAACGTTTCCGCTATTAATTCCATATCATGGCGGGAACTTTTGACGATCCCATCTTCGTTCATCAGAACTGACAGCGGAACATTGTAATAACACAAGTCCCAACGGCATTTTTTTCAGACTGCTTCTTTTCTCTGCTGCTTCTAGTAGTTTCTTCTGCTTGTACCGTTGTAGATCTTCCTGCAAAGCTATTCTGCAGCTGGCATTTATTACTAGCCATGTCAAACATGTTGCAGTAGGATCAAGCTTCAGTTTCCTTCTCTTCTCGAGCAACTCCTTAGTAGTGACGGAGATGCGGTCCCGATCTTCTTGCTTGAGGAACTGAGGCGAATTCGGCACAGCTTTTCAGTCCTTCGACAAGCAGCTCGTAGTATTCGGTCGGGTCTTCTTTAATCTGCCAGTCGCGTTTGGCTAGGACCTCGTTCAGAATGTTCTCATCGTATACAGCTAGATTTTTTCTTCGTAGTCGATGAAGAGAGTTCTTTTCCAGCTTGTGGCTGAATCGAATCTTCGCGCGAAGAAGGCGGTTATTGGAACCAGTACAGAATGACGGGACTACCGATGTGTCAAGCAGGCACCATCTTCTGTTTGTCAGAATATGGTCGATCTCCGCATGAGTCATGCCGTTGGGAGACTCCCATGTCCAGCGGCGGCTTTCTTTCTTCTGGAATAACGAGCTTGCATGGAAGAGACTTGCTGCTGACAGGAGTCCTGCGAGACGGTTTCCATTCTCATTTCTTTCTCCTAATCCAAAATTTCCGATCCTGTATTCGCTGTCGGCGTTTCCTATTCTGGCGTTGAGGTCTCCGACAACAAATTTATGACATGCTTTATCACTGCGGATGACTTCCTCCAACTGATAGTAGAACGCATTTAATTCGTACTCATCAGCTGCGTCGGTCGGTGAGTAGCAGTTGGTGATAGTGATCTTCTCATGATGCGATAGTTGAAGACGGAGGACGGCTATGCGGAGGGAAAGGATCCCGTATGAGTCGGCGAGATGAACAATCGACGGGTGCACGATAAAACCTACGCCGCCGACATTTCGTGACGAGACCTTTTTCTCCACGGATCACAAGGGTCCCGTTGTTTAGTTGGCCTATGTCGGTCTTCTTGATTTTTGTTTCTTGTAATGCGATCACGTGAAATTTAATCCGATCTGCGGCTACAAGAAGGGCGTGAAGATCGGCGTCTGTGGAGAGTGTTCTGGCATTATGCATGCATAGTAAGAAACAATCTCCATGGCGTGTCGCGCGTCCTTGCGTCAGATCCGGTTTCAATGGTGTCCTGCGTAATCCGAGATTTTCTGGCCTCTCACCGGTCGTCTCACCTCCTGACGTCATAGACGGGAGCACCCAGTGTGCAGGGTACTGAGGCTGGCCTATTGGTGGTCGTGCAACTTGGTCCTCCCTGGAGTCCTGACGTAAACTTGCAAGGGCGTATCCAGGTCTTCACCACGATGTGGATCAAAGGGTGCTCCCAAACCTGGGTAATTAAACCGATTGGTAGAAAAGTAGCGCTAATTGCACTTCTGAAATGTAGTTTCAATAAAACGAGTAGCCCCAGAAAAAATAGAGCCTTAAAATAAATCGAACACAAATAAAGCACCAAATAATGGCCGAAAAAAAGCCGCAACATTAAATTTCTGAGAACAGAAGGTTCACAGACGCTTCATAGGTAGTCACAGCCATAACGAGTTCCTTAAGTACTGTCCTTGTGTAAATCTAGTAACGGGTGGTCACAGACAGAAATAAATATCATTTCAGGCTAACATCATACTTAAACGAGGCATAGGACTGGCGAAATGGGAATTGCAGCACAAAGCCGTGACGATCGGCGAACTACTGGGAGAAGGCGCATTTGGTGAAGTGAGGAAAGGCACACTGATGTTGAAGAACGGACAACGTGTGCCGGTCGCCGTGAAGACGGTTGGCTGCAGAGATCGCTAAGAAAATCTTTTCTAGCATTCTGTATATAATTTAGAAAACCAGACACACACTCACTGCTTAAAAAAGGCCCGAATTCTCGTTTTAATGACAGCAATATTTCGTCTAACTTCACTCTTGCGTTCGATAACCAACATTCCTTTAAACTCGCATTGAGCAATAATTTACTGTTTTCTTGAAGAGCAAACACAAGGATGTTATTGCAGCACTTATAAACTCATAATAGCTCATGATTCGCCGTTTTGCCCCCTTCTTCAGAGCCTGAAAAGGTCAAATTAGCACGCAATCTACTCAGCCAAACACTTTCATAAACTTAACAGATAAAACTTAGTGCGTAAAGACAAACATCTTTTTTAAACATCACCGTTTTTGCTGTTTATAAGCCTTCTAGTTATTTGGCCGAGACTGGTGCCACGAAGTCTTATATGAGCTAGGAACATGCATGGCTTAGGCCAATTTAAAGGTAAACCAAATGCTCTACAACGTGCGCATAGGATCCAGAAACGTGGCAGAGAAGATTCCGTAGTGAGCGCCACCGTCCTCGCAATGGAATCCAAAATATCAGCGCTTAAAAGTCTTGAAGCGATTTGATTAAAAACAAAAAACCCAGAAACAAACCGCAAGGAGGAGTGTCCTGTGACCACGCGTGATCTCGCTCCATACATCAGGCTGATTTTTCGGCATGAGCCAAGCACATTTCTCGCCCATGTGGACTCTGTACTCTTCAATAATAACTAGAAGGCTTAGAAAAAACAAAAGTGGTCAGTGTTTAAAAGGAACTGTTTACTGTGCGAGCAAACATTTACTTGTCAAGTTTTACTCCCTGAGGTTATGGAAGTGTTTGGATGAATGAATGTTGTAATAACCTCGTGTTTGCTTGTCAAGCAAACGATGAATCATTCTTAAATTTTTATTCATTCCAACTGAAAACTAGCTGAGAGAGGCGAAACGAAGGACTCGGCATGGTATGGTGGCGAACGCGTCAGCCCCCGGAAAGGGTAATAGCGCGTTCGTTCCCCCACCGCAGACAACTGCTGTTAGGAGTTTTGCAAATATCGCAGCATCGTTGTGGTTATCATTCGTAAATTATTTATGTTGAAATAACACTATTGAGCACTCAGCAGAACTTGGAAGTTCTATAAGAGAAGTAAGTCTGAGAACCAAGAATTCATGATATTTAGTTAAAATCCAGCTGCGCTGAGGGCGAACTATCGAAAGCGAAAATCAAAGAGATGATGAAAGAAGCTCGTCTTATGCGAGATTTGAAACACCCAAACGTTGTACTCATCTATGGCGTGGCGCTGTTAGAACATCCTCTCTACATTGTACTTGAATATATCTCAGGTAGGGAGATATACTACTCAACACATTTTTACCTTGTCAGATAAGCAATGCTCCCTCTCCCACAGAAAAAACAGCAAATGCAATGTAGGAAGCAATGTTCGCTTATTCAACTTTACTCGTGACAGATGGAAGTTCGTTCTGATGTCTGATGGTCGATTCCAAATGTTTTTAAGTTCAGGAGGTGCACTAGATGTTTACCTTCGGAAGCACAAACAAACAATAGATGAGAGAGAACGTCTTTACATGACTATGGGAGCCGCATGGGGAATGGAATATTTGCACAGAAACTGCATACTGCACAGGGATATTGCAGCTCGAAATTGCCTTTACGACAACAAAAAGACCGTATGAAACCAGCTCTCTGTTTTTTATTTACTTTTTACAACTTACTCTACAAACTAGGAAAATTCACTCGAACCAGTCTAAATTCATTTCGTGCCAGAAACTTCAACGTGACTCTGTTTTGAATAACAGCTTTTATTAGAGGTCATTCATACCATACCTTCTACGAAGCCTGAAGAAATCATGCTAACATGCGAACTATTCAATTAAGTATTTCTGCATAGTTTCACTAAAATCTCAGAATTCTGCCTCCATATGTAAAATCATACAGCACTGAGACTCACCTGTAAGTGCAGAACCAATATGATACTTCGCAAACCTCTCTATGGTTTAATTGGGACGCGGGTCCAAAACATCACTGCTAGATCTACATACAGAACCCAGTAATAAGTAGAAATATCAGCCATGGTGAGTGGGTATTTGTGCGACACAACCCAGCGTAGGTTCGTGAAAAGCAGGGGAATAATCCAGCCAGAGGCTAATAGAAAGTTAGTTCTACATAGGGATCGTATCGGAATGACAGCAACATTCACTTGAAATAGTCAGTTCCATTACGCTGCACATATAAATTTTAAGTCATCTTCTGAAATGACCTACACACTTCATCGCATATTCTGTTATTAGATTTAATCAAACAAAAGAGGGTTGAAATATGTTAAGCACATAATGTATAACATATAACATGCCGTAAGGGGCGGATAGCACAGTGGAAGTGATGTCCGTGATCACGAGCATGGTGCTAGTTCGATTCCGCTCCGAGCCACCCAAGCTTCTCATCCCTTCGGGGTCGAGAAATTGGAACCGGACTTATTTGGGAAAAAAATCACTCTCTGCAATCCAGTTGGGAGCGCTCTGGTCCGGTTATCTCAGGACTACAGGGAGGATCGACTCGACCAGCATTGAACGACAAAATGAAAATCCTCAAGCAGCAACCGAAGTCACAAGTCAAGTTGGAAGATCTACGTGGGCACTGGATGCGAGGAAATGAATTGAATATGAGAAGTGCTGGGATCCGCACAGTAGACCTGAAGACAGATCATATAAAAGAAAAGAGAAAAAATAATATGCCGTACTGAATAAAATATATGCCAAACTGAATAAAGAATTGGAAAATAAAAAAAAAGAAATTCAATAAAAAAACAACGAAAAAGGATGAACAGCTAGAACCTTCCACCAGCACTACCTGTGATTCGGCAAAAATATGCAAAAAAAATTTGTTTTGTCTAGGTGAAGATAAGCGACTTTGGGCTCTCGCGAAGGGGTACTACCTACACGATGAAGACGGCGAAGAAGATGGCAATCAAGTGGATGGCACCCGAGAGCGTCTCTGAATTCACGTTCTCCCAGAAAACCGACGTGTACAGCTACGGGGTAGTTCACCTATAACCAGACTAATCATCAACTTCTTTTCTTTTCTCACTGAATGCCTCGTTTTAGGTCCTGGTGTATGAGATTTTCTCTTGTAATGAACCATACGAAGGCGCGTCAAATATCGAGACGAAAAGAATGGTGACCTAGTTTTCGTTGACGTTTTGCAAATCTGAAAAACACACGGGAATTTTAGATTACCGAAGGAGTTTTGAATAAATTCCCCCGAAGAAACTCCGGCCTTGCTAGCCGAGTTTATCAAGGAGAAAGTGTGGGATCGAAATCCAGACAAGAGAGCCGGAATGATTGCGGTATATCACAGATAGGCGATAATAATGCAAAAAAAGTCATTGAGTTGGCGGACTAGCACTAGGTGAATTTCGACCTCGAAGCTCACCTTGGGAACTTTAGTATTCAATTTGCTTACGAAGGTGAAGTAACTTAGAAATCCTTACTCACGGATGACAATAGTTAAAACTTCTTCAAAGGCAATCATTCAGGTGGTGAGCTGGCTTGAAAATTACACAGGATTTACTTCGGATATTCAAGAGGATTGTTCTCCCGGTACGACTGTAGAACAAGTGATTTTTATTACCCCTTTGCATATTTGTTTATCAGTCAAAATCTGCAAATTCACTTGGTAACCAATGGTGGTTTTCACTAGTTACCGTTTGTAAATCCAGCAACCTACCTAGTGTTTTCGTTAAAAATTTGGGATTTACGCCTTATCGTGAACCTGAAAGAACTCTATCTTCTTAAATACCTCAAGTTCTAAAAATCAATTCTCTTCTATTCTAAAATTCTATTCTAAAAATCAAAAAAATTTTCCGCAAGTCGTTAAATCCCCAATAATCTGCCACTAAGAAAGTGATTCTGGTGTTTAAAGATGAGGAGGTTATTTGGGAAAGGGCTCGTGAACTTCAACGTGTAGAGCATCGCACTTCAATAAAGTTACCTTTTTTCGGTTACCATTTTCATAGAAGTCAGGATGAACCCTTGCTACTATGGTGTATTTACCTTAATTCCGTTTACGCCTTCACCAGTGCGTCACGGTAAGACTTCTTAGTAATAAAAGTAACAGGCTGAAGAAGTGAAAAAATGTGTGTCTTCTCTAATGAAAACTCTCCGGGGCTCATCATCTGGCCGCTACCTGTTGTGGATGGTCTGTTGAATTTTGCACTTGGATGATCATCGGTGGAGTTCTCGTTGAACAGCGTATTCAGTCGCTTCAGCACTAAAGCATTCCTTCGCATCCATTTTTCAGCCTCGTTTATTTTCTATGGTACCTGAGTGTCTTCGAAAACCTGTAACGAGGCCGTCAACGTCGAGGCTTCTATTTGACCGTTTACCGGGGATCAAATCCAAATATTTTCCTCAAACATTTGTTATCCACAAGTGCTGTTCTTACAATTAGATCCTTGCTTTCTAGTTAACAACCTTAAAACCGAACCTTCTAAGGTGATTCACAAGGGAGTTTTCTTAGGGGCCTCATTCACACTGTTAGCGATTTTCATCGTTTCACTTCAAAGTTTGAAATGAGAAAATGGAACAGTTCAAAAACCGATCTAACTAACATGAACAGGAGCGCTTTGGCAACTAATAAGAAATCATACTGACATCTGGAATAACCGGCACTACTTTCCAAACGACTTATTACATCTTCATGAGGTCTTTGATAGAGCGGTTTGAAATAACTAACACTGCTGCGACTACTCGCGTGACTAATTACTCACATCACGAGACTTGTCCTTACTCGCCCATCTTTCTTGTAAACTTCATATTATATATATATATATATATATATATATATATGTACATAATGTTTTGCTTTTTATTTTCCGCCTACTATAAATCCTTCACGACAGTGTATGATGCGAAATACAACCACAATGATGCTGAGATATTTACAAAACAGCATCGCAGGTGTCTGCGCTGGGGAACGAACGCGCTATTACCTTCTCCGGGGGGCTAACGCGTCCCCCAGATCAATCCCGTTGACGGGTGATTGCTAATGGCACCGATCGATAGAACTAAATGAGAGACAGACGAAACAAACAACTTGCATGGTGTGGTGGTGAACGCGTCAACCCCCGGAAAGGGTAATAGCGCGTTCGTTCTCCACCGCAGACACCTACGGTCCGGAGTTTTGCAAATATCTCAGCATCATTACGGTAATGTATATATATATATATAAATATATGTATTTGTATATATATATATATATAAAAGCTAAAAAGCTAAAGCTCTCGGCGTTGATCAATCCCTGAGAGATGCGCCGTGCATTCGACTTCATTAAATATCGTTGGAGGTGACTGAATGTGTATCTGGCCTTTACAATGAATCGCGATGGCCTACGGATGTATCGAGCCAGTATCCTCCCAGACAAGTCTGGTACCAGTCTGCCGACCCCGGAGCGATGGAAGGCTTGGTGGGCTATGGGCGCGGGGATCAATTCCACGTGTGTGTCGCAGTGGCGCCTCCAACCACTGCACCATTGTATATAAATATATATATAATACGTTCAGTTAACGAAAAACATATATATATATATATATATATATATATATATATGTATAATACGTCCAGTATATACATAGATATATATATATATATATATATATATATATATATATATATATATATATATATATATATATATATATATGTATAATACGTCCAGTTAACGAAAAACATACTGTAATTCTCTTCGAGTTATTAAGGGGCGAGGGCTGTCTAGCCCGAAAGGTCAACAATACTGGTTTACATCGTGCACGAGGGCATCAAGCGAGCCTAGCCAAACACTCAAAACAAAGAAAAAAGCTAAGGGAAATTGTCCGACCATCCATCTGAATTTAAGGCGATTATGCACGGTTTACACATGAATTCTCTTTTATTTAATCCATGTAGTAACAACTCGTTATTTCAATGTCAGTAAATCAGCTTCCTCACTCCCTAACGATTAGTGTATTATTTAATCGAAATCCAATTTTTACTAGCAAAATAAATGATACGTGACGTTTTGTGTTGTTTTATACAGCTTACGTAGAGTAGGACCAAGTGAACTCGAGGCCTTGCTGCGTGTTGTCGAAATCGTTCGACCAAGTCCAACACACTTTCGGAATCCTCGAAACTGAAATGCAGAAAAATTGGACAAAAAGGATAAAACTCTCGGCGTTGGTCAATCCCTAAGAGATGCGCCAAGTATTCGACTTCACTAAGCATCGTTTGGAGGTGATTGAATGCATATCTGGCCCCTACAATGACTCGCGGTGACCTACCGATGTTTCGAGCCAGTGCTGCTATCCTCCCAGACAAGTTTAGTACCAATTTGCCGACCCCGGAGAGATGGAAGCCATGGGTGCGGGGATCGATTCCACGTGTGTTGCATGGCGCCTCCGAGCACTACTCCACATGCATCCCTTAAGATAAGATATTCACTGAAAAAACCTATATTTTTGTATTATTCATCGAAATATGCAGAATTGTCGGCCGTCCATTACGCCATGGCGACGACGCGACACCACGCGCGTCATCGCTGCGACTTTATCCTACATTCAACGTTCGGGGACAAGAGCCATATGGAAATTTCAGAGATAATCAGTGCTTTGGAATTCATTCGTTATATGGGTCCGTTTCTCATCGCCCAATTTCTCATTGATACCAGTAATTTGGAAATGGTCTCTATCGGTAATTTCTAGGCCTCGAAATGACCCCTCAATGAAGAATTCATAGCCCTTCAGTGCCGAGCGATCGCTTTGTCAGCTGACAGTTATGGAAGATCCAGACGGATCAGATGGTGGGGGAAAAGAGAACCAGGAATCATTCCCTTGATGCACAAATTTTCTCGAGAGCGATTTTGCGCGGTTTTTGGAGTCTTTTCTGTTAGATTTGAACGTAAATAAAATAATGATTACGACGGATAACTTTCAATAGAGGCCGATTTCCTTGACTTAGGAACCTATGGAAAATACGAAAGACGTATTTCTCATGGTGTGATTTGTGAGGATATTCTACAAGTAAAGAGCTAATAGTAAAGGTAATCTAAAAAAAGCTAAGAGTTATCCTTCAACGCAAGTCTTCGAGCATCTTACTAGAAAAGAATACGTGTACGTGAGGTCGCTGTTTTCTGTTTGACATTGAATATCCCTCAGCCTCTATGATGATCGTCGACAAATGAAAAGATTCGATGAAAAGATTACCGTACAATCTGTCCTATAATCATAAACGTCCTTCTGTCTACCGGCCATAAACACCACCAACCTGCCGAGTTGTGCACTTCTTCTTGTAAAATTTGAATAGCCCCGATTGGTGGCATTCACATATGGCCGGTGTGAAGTGTAGCAATAACAGGCATCGATGTCAACCAATTCAATATCACTCAGTCCCGTCCCGTCGTCTACCTCTATGTCCATGGCATTCGATGGTTCTGCATTGAGTATCTGATTAGTAGCAATGTTCTACTGCATTGGTCATGGTCATTTCTTGTTCATAACCAACTGACTGCCGCACAGTGAATAGGACATACGTATGATGTTGGCGCCAATTTTTAGGCAATTTTTCTTACACACTTACTGTCTCCCGCAAAAAAAAGACTAGGTTACTGTGATCTTATGCATAACAATAAAGTATCACCAGCTTTCTTTCAAGTGACATCGTCAAGTGAAATCTAAGAAAATTATAATGTCCAAGATTCTTCGATCCGTGGCTCAGTCACCCTTGTTTGGATCTCTTGTGATTATGACTTGCTGATTTTGTTTTTCACTGGTTTAATTTGCCTTTTCACGGCTGGCGCCAATGCGAGATATCCATGCCTGGAAGCCAAGTGACTGATATTGCTAGATATGCAGTATAGCATTTCCCGATTCTATGCAATTCGTCAAAAACTTCTGTAGGCCTGTCATTTAATATCAAACATTTTTAATTAATGAAATACCGACAGCCAAATAATTGATGAATTAATGGTTCAAACAAATATTATAGTCAAATTCGATTTACTCCATGTACAAATGATAATACTTACTGAATATTGAATACTGAATGGTGACTGACTTGGTCGGTCGGTCAACGAGGCGCAGTACTCACTGCCGTCGCAAGAATAGCTGCCGTCCTACGATAACCGGAGTCCCAAGCCAACACAACATGGCTGCGTTTGAAATACATATCCGGATCCCAAGTGAGAACACGAGCAAATAAATGAGGGACGATAACGATGTCAACCGGCATCATATTCTTCAATGTGGACGATGACTGCAAGACAACGCAACGAACGAAGTTCTGGAACCCGAACGGTATGTGAAGACAAGTGAAATTTACTGCAGTGCCTAAGTGAACAGACGTTATGGATAGATAATAAACCGCAACAGTTTCGCTGGTGGTCTGTCGCTGGTCACCTTTAAAATCTAGATAACCTTTGGTTGATTCCTCATACATAAATTCCTAAGTGGGCATGACGTCGCAGATTTTTTGAATTGGAGCGCTATCATTTCGTAGAGCCATTCTTGCTATGAGAAGGATGTCGATCTCGTAAACACTAAGGCGACTCTGGAAGAAACTTCAGCACAGTTCGTGCATGGATGTTCCATTCCATTTCGTTCTGATATTGGCATATTACTGCACAAGGACAACTCCGAGGAATATGCACCAAGCCGCCGTCGACGAGCAACAATGACTGTTTTTGTGGTTGAACGGCTCTATGGAAGACAATAATCCTACAACACCTAAAGCCACTGTTCTGAAAATCGTCTATCACTGATTTGTCAGCTTACGAGTGCTTCCGCAATTTTACGACCCCTTCTGCATGTTTATTTGCACTTTATCGACTTCGTTTCCAAGCACGTAATCCTAACTTTTTTATTGTCTGCTCTTTCAAACTTTTCTTTCAATTTTATGGTCGCAGAAAAGTACGATTTAAAACTACTGAAGTTTAGGTTGCAGAACAAAGTCTAAAAGGAGAATGTCGTACAGTGAAATAAATTCAGGAAAAACGTCCCCTCGCTTCTACCAACGTTCTCATGCGTTATAAGGTTACGCAATCACAGCACTTCAAAAATATTCTAATGGGCTTGATTTCATTGTTTACTACCACTATGCGGTGGTGCATAGCACAGTGGTTAGAGGTGATCCGCAATATACACTCTTGATCTGTCTCTTCCCGAGCCGGCGCCTGCGCAAACCAATCCTATCTCATCAGTGAATAGTTATCAGACTCTTTTCTGTGAATAAAACCATAACGGTAGTCGGTACTCTCCAGCAAGTGCTATGCATGGGGCATTCTTAAGGGATCAATCAATGTCGAATAGTTTCCTATTCTGTACTACTTCGTTACTGTTATCGAAAGATAAAGTCCGAACGTGTACGATTACATTTGAGTGGTCGCCGTCGACAGAGTGGAATCGTCCTGCAACCCAACCACTCCCACCCACTAGCCTCTGGTCACGTGTTGTTTTTCGTAATCGTTTAAAAATAGCAAATCAGAAAAACACTTGAAATTGTCGTTCGCCTTGACATCCATTCTTGTTATCGACGCTTCTTTCTCTTGAGTTAACAAAGAACTTAAATAGTTGTTCATTCGTTAGATTTGGGTTTATCTACTTACTTTTAATGTCTTTGCTTTTCAAATCCTTTCATTTATGTGGTGCAAGTACTTTGTTACTTAAGTACTTTATGTACTGTGTGCATTTTATTTTATAACAGATTTTTTTGTTCTTTTTTATTTCATTGTATGTGACCCGTCTTCACGTCTACTGTGCGGATCCCAGCACTTCTCACATTCGATTCGTTTCCTCGCATCCATTGTCCACGAAGATCTTCCAACTTTTTAAGTCTGGCTTCAGTTGTTGCTTGAGGATTTTCATTTCATCTTGAATGTCGTTGAATACTGGTCGAGCAGTTTTCCTTGGAGTCCTGAGGTAGCCAGGCTGAAGCGTTCCCAATTCGATTGAAGACAGTTATTTTTTCCCAGACAACTCCGGTACCAATTTCCAGACCCCGGAGGGATGAAAGGCTTGGTTAGCCCGGTCCGGCATCGAAATAACACCATGCTCGTGATGACGGACATTACTACCACTGTGCTATCCGCCCCCTTTTATAACAGATGGATTTTAAAAATTTGCTACAATTGCATTTATTCGTGCTATGGCAAACTAAAGTGAAATACCAAGTGTATGAGAAAATCATTAAAAACTTCGTAAACAATAGGACGATAGGAATTCTCCCAACCGCAATTCCGAATTAGCTGAAGTTTCCGCCCTTTGGAAGTCGAGAATTCCACCAGGCCACTTTGAACGACAGACCAGTTTCGCCCAGCGACCGCTCATATTTCTGTGCCGGTACCGACAATTGCGGTTGGTTTTGACGAGAAACACGTTCTCCATGCTATCGAAGATATCCTAAATTCACGACTTACGTGTTTCCATTTGTCGACTTCTATTTTCTTTGATGCTACTAGGAAGGATAGTCGTTGGTTCCATGAAAGCTTCGTTTATAACGGAAGTGTTCTACGAGTCTTTGGCGCTAGCTCTAAGCCCCTTGCCCTACAATTGGATGTCACAAATACCATCACCTTTGGCATAAAATCAATAAAAGGTGGTATTTAGCCACAATCCAACATCTTAATGCCAATGACGCTAAATTTTTTTTCTGAAGTAAAGGCAGAATCTATTAAAATCTCTAGAATCAGCTTGTCGTAGTACGTTCTCAGTTCTCAGGCGGTGAATTGAACAGAAACAAACACAGATGGACGGAGACCAGAACACGTGGCTTAGCAATCAAAGGAATGTGAATCTCATTCAAATGCCACTGCTGCCATCGCCGCCGACAGCGTCGTCGTCGCGCAAACACACAGAACCGTCCACTGGCGCCAACGATTCGCCTTCGTCATCGAGTGCTTTTCAGTTTATCACGAGCGAAAGTTGTTGTCTTCAGTCATTCCGCAGCTTCTTTTCACTAGAAACAGTAGAATCGGCTTCTGTTCGTCGGCAAGCTTTCCTGTTTACAATCTTGTTTCGGTCATAAATCAGACTATTCGGACCGAAATTCGGACCAAATCTTCTATCCCTGTGGCAATGAACATAAATCTAGAATTAGATCGTGGATATTTGAAGACACAGTTATCATAAACTCAATAGATCAGACTGTTCAGACCGAAAACTGTCTTTTTTATCCAAAAATACAATTTGCATTAGAATACCTAATCTTCTCAAATTTCCTAAATGAATTGGCTTCTATTGCTACTTTTCCTGTGAAGGTGTTGAATCATGAAGCTGGTTGCCCTAACTTTACCAGTTTTCTACCCTTTGGCTTTGCGTATACCTCTTTTGTTCTTATATATTGTTATACTGGATTTTTTCCACACACATATTTTATATTATAACCATAACCACAAAGAGACAGGCGAAACGAAAGGCCCGCATGGTATGGTGGTGAACGCGTTAGCTTCCGGAAAGGGTAATACCTCGTTCGTTCCCCACCGCATACACCTGCGGTCCCGAGTTTTGAAAGTATCTCAGCACCATTGTGGTTGTATTTCGCATAATGCCCTGCCGTGAAAAATTATAGAAGGCAGCAAATAAAAAAGTGAAGCATTATAACTATAACTTCCATCTAACATTTTTAAAAGATTAAAAGATTCTAGCTCGCAGTTTTCTCCACAGCTCTACCTTTCCTTTACTATTTGTCACTTATGTACACTAAGCAGGGAATTTCTACATCCTACGGCAAGAATGGCAATCGCTATCGTTGGAAGAAGTGAAAGACGTCGGACAGAAGAAAGATTTTCCCATTGTAAAGACAATACACTCTGGAAAGGCCACTAAGGGACTGACTCACCATTCTGAATAGCTCCTTGGATCAAATATGATCGATTTTGGGGATACTCTTCAGATGAAGGCGACCAAATGATGGACGGTACATCGCTAACAGGTTGAGGTCATATGTCGTCAAGAATTGGACAAAACCAGAACTTGCAATCCTATTCAGTCAGAAAACCGTGGAAAAGAAGAGCAAAGAAAACTGCTGAAACATGCAGCTGCAGATATAAAATGAGCCTGGTCAAGGGAAAGAACATGGCATATTTCTGGAAATTTGCCATTAATTCACTCATTAAACGTTGTCGTTCTGAAAAAGTGGTAACGTCGTTACAACGTTTGCTGGTCATAAACTGGTTATGATACTCTGCGATAATTCATGCAGTCATTCGGCGACAAACCATTAAATTGTCCAGGTTAGTTGTCCGTCGTATGCCGCTCGCTCTGAACTCTGAGTTCTGTTCTGATTTGTCTCTAACTAACGTGATTGAATGAATATCAGTGCATAAAAGTTCGGCAAATACCAACAGAAGCGGAAAGCACTGGCCCTTTCCTGCTAGTCATCGGCTATCAAGCCGCAATTCGAACTTACACGAGGCCAATTTTCCGAAAAAAATTACACCGATAGATTAGCATTTTGTTGTTGAAGTATAAATCTTCTATTCGTGCCGCCACGTTTGGACCAATACCTTCAAATAGTCCGTTATATGTTAGTGTACGTCTTGGACATCTGGGCACTACGTAAGCTGGGTGAAAGATCGCTCACTGTTGTGGAATGTGCTGTTGAGCACGTTAAAGGATAAAGGATAAAGGATAAAGTTCTCGGCGTTGATCAATCCCTGAGAGATGCGCCATCCATTCGACTTCATTAAGCATCGTTTGGAGGTGATTGAATGCATATCTGGCCTTTGCAAATGACTTGCGGTGGCCTACCGATGTATCGAGCCAGTGCTGCTATCCTCCCAGACAAGTCTGGTACCAATTTTTCCGACCCCGGAGGGACGGAAGGCTTGGTGGGTCATGGGCGCGGCGATCGATTCCACGTGTGTGTTGCAGGGCGCCTCTGACCATCGCGCCACACGCGCCCAGCACGTTAGGAGCATCCAATATTACGTACTTGAGACAGGAAATAATGAATGCTCTAACCTATCAGGACGATCGAGAATCGATGATGCCTAGCATAACATATAAGCCACGGTGTGGAGAACGGATGGGTCAGATCGCAGCCGTTGACTGTGGGTCTCACAGGGTGTCAAATACAGAGCAGAAATAAGAATGACTATGTCTAACTTCTTTACAAAGACCCTAAAAAAACTGCGAAGGTGTTGGATTCCCTAGAATGAATGAAGTCCTCCGTGCTGTTTTTTGCGCGCGCTAGGTGCAAATGAAAGGCATCCAGAAACGCGTAATCGCGAGGTTATGTGGCGCATTGCCAGGTAGTGAGCAAGATGTTAAACAATGATGAGATTCGATTAAAGGAATTACGTGTGACTTTTCAGCAACATGCTTATTGAACAACTAATGATTCGCTTTTTACGGTTCAAAATATATGAACCTATACCAGCTGAGAGATCACTGCGAAGATGACGTCATGTTCCACAGTACAGGCAACTTTTTGCAAAGTGGTCTTTGTTGACCTTGATGCCGTAATTCTTCCCAGGTTAACGTCTGAGGAATTTCACAACGGAGGCTACAAAAGAAATGAACCGGAAAAAGGAAAGAGTTCTCTCCGTTCATTGTGGTAAGTAACTCATGGTAACTCTGAATTACGAAGGCCATTTCTCTGCCGGACAAGGAACTCTCTCAATGAGGAACACCATAACGAAAAAGCGCACATCATCGAAGTTTTGCTCAACTTATTGTGCTCAGATACTCGAAAAGACCGCACCAGCACCTTGTTGGAAAGAAGGCTGCGAAATCTGAAGAAATGTAACTCCACAGTGTCATCTTTTTTTATTTACTGCTTACTAAAATTCCTTTTGCCACAGTATATTATGTGAAATACAACCACAATGACGCTGAGATATTTGCAAAACAGCGGAGCGCAAGTGTCTGCGGTGGTTATCGAACACGCTATTACCCTTTCCGGGGCTAACGGGGTTCACCACCACACCATACGAGCCCTTCGTTTCGCCTCTCTCTCAGCTTGTTTTTCTTCTATTCATTTTCAATTTCTAGTAAATGGGACGTCGTTGGTTGGCTTTTTTGGGAAATATCATTATTGACATCTATGAGAAGTGCTGTTCGACTTTCAGTTTGAAAGTCATCAAGGATGTCTGTCTTCAGATGCGTTAGAGCCGATACTCCAATGTGGCATCCCACGAGCCGAGGACGACCAAAAATTTACCTCAAGACTTCGCCACTAGACAACGGAAGAAAAAAAACCAAAACAGGATCATAACAGGAGTAGAGTGGTCATACTCGCAGAATCTGGGTACTGCATTTCGAACTCAGATTCAGTCGTTCCTATCCTTCAGAGGAGAAACGTCAACGACGACTTCTTTTATGACAGTGTCGAAAGCCAACTCCATCTACTTTTGTATCACATCACGGAGAAGGAAATATTGTCCTAGCGGTTTTCCCTTTTTGAAGTGCAACCATCCACTCAGGACAGGGATTCAACGCTGACATCTGAAGAATCTGCAGCCGATCCTCATCAACTCATGGGCTCGGTTTTTTTTTGCGCCGTAGATTTCAGAATGCAAGAATTTGTACTCAGTGGAAGGCAAGCAAAAATGGTGTTGTTGGTCGAGAAGGGATCTTTTCACAAAAAATCATCTTCAGCAGGTTTAGTAGATCAGTGGATGAAGTACAGCCGTTAAAGCAAACTTAGTTTCAAAGCCGAAAACGACTCTGCACACTGGATTACAGCATACCATTGTGAAGGTCATTGAAGTGTCAAAGAAGTGCACGGGACCTTTTGTCCTACTCTCAGCTATTTAAAGCAAGTCTTCCACTAAATTGAGACAGCAAAAGCATCATGGAAGGTAGTCAGGATGTCGTTGTTCAACAGATAGAGAGCCTTCATGAGTCATATAACGAATTTTGCCACTCTACGACGACATGGTCACTGTTGTAAACAGAAATGATCAACAAGACGATGCTATCTCGCCAAATTTATTTAGCGCCACTCTCAAGAATCTCATGAGAGATCTGCAATGAGATAACATAGAAGTGAAAGTCGGTTCTCAGCAGCTGCGACATTTTCGCTTTTCTGATGACATCGTTGTTATAACATCAAAACCTGCTGTTTTCACCTTACAGGACGCTATTATAAAACTGTTTAATCGCATAATGTTTCCACATCACTGTCTTTTATAGCGTCGACTAACCCAGCTCGATGGTTTACAGTCGTCCTTGCAATGTGAGGTTTTCGTTGTAGTATCGAGTCGAATCTCCTTGAGTGGAGCACTTCTGAAAGGAAGTAGCTTCACCTCGCGGTATCCTTTTATACAGGACGCTTGCTGACGATATTGATTTCCCATTGATAACAGCTTTTGTTTTTCGCCAAGCGAAAGACACAACACAAAGCATTCGCCCAGAAGAATGAAAGGTTCCCGATTTCGACGGCGCTTATAGAAAAATAAATAGGTTGAATCTCAAGAAAATGATGTTCATAAGGAATGGATTCGTTTTCGACACCCATTGTCGACGAGCGGAACAGATATCTCCGAGCGCTCGAACTACGCGTATCTGAATCGAGCAGTCGACATGATGAATGGCTTAGATTCAGAGCTGAGCAAAGGAAAACGATCGGCTTTGTTAAAAGAGCATTGCGAAAGCAATGAAGAGACCAAAAGACACTTTGTTCCGTGAGTAGAATTTCAATTATTTTGTTCCTAACGTGCTATTGGGAAACCTGGGCACTTGTATACGTGTCTTATATGACGGGCTAAATAGAAGTATCACGTATCACGCAAGTGAGAGAAGGAATCCAAAGACTCGACCTGTTTTCATGAGCAAAGATCAGAGACGCTGCCGCATAGGTCAAGGTATCGAAGGTCAGGTGGGCCAGGCAGGTGAAGACCAAGGGACACATGTAACCGCTACATTTAACGGATAGTGCACCTCTAGTGAGTATAAGTACATCAGATACTGTAACGATAATTCAACATTTTGCAACAGCACTAAGAAAGACCATTTTCAAAGTTAACAAGAGAGACCTGCATGGGTTCCCCGGAGAACTTTCATGCCAGCGTGCAGTTGCAGCGGCGCAGAGAATTACTAGGCTAAGAAGAGAGATGGGTCTTATGTATTATGAGCAGACGATGAAACCTATATATAGTTACGATCATTCGATCATTCTTAGCATTGGTCACGGAGAACATGAGTGTATAACATTAGTGATCAACTGCGCTTTATATGTATAAACTACTTTTTCAGCTCTCAGAAGCATGTTTTGAAGGAGAGCGGATACCCATCACATGATTTTCCGCCTCATTGCAGTTTCTTTATGGGAAAGCTATGCCGTAGGAGTGGGTGTTGATCTCTGTTTAGCGCTTTTTGCCATTCGCCGATGTAGTTCCGAATCGGGTGCTCTATGAACACGTGTCCCACACACCCGTCCCCAAACAAAAACATTTCCGAAAACACATCAATGTGCAGTTCAAAACCTCGTAGTGAATCCTGCAGCACTTCATAACATACGCCTTTCGTCTATTTCTGGACATTCTGATGTCAGTACACGCAGATAACTCCGTTTTTTTTTGGGAAAGATGACGTCATGGTGTTTTTGTTTTTTGTCTGTTTGTCATCGCATTGATCCAAGATGTTCTGATGCTGTGGTGTTTTTTTTCACATAATCAAGTCTGCTGCAACTTTCCAGGAGTGCGCTGGGCTGGACATCTACCACCGATCTGCGGCAACTCTTTAGTGCAATCTACTTTTTTTTTATAAGCAGACGACGTTGTTATTACAGTATTTATTTCACCGTGGCTAACATTTCGACGGATCCGGCATTCGTCAGAAATTTCAAGTCACAAAACACTTTCATAATCCCAACAAAAGGAACACAACATCTCTTCGGGTCAGCTCCAAAAATCCAAAGATGAATCGCAGGAATGAGTGGCTTTTTATCACGCATAACCTCATACGATTTCTCAAACTGATTTCTTTAACATGAACGAGGCACATTTCGCACCAGTTCAAGCTCTATGTGGTTGGTCTCCAAGAGTAACTGGAGGAATTATAAAGAACAAAATGGTGACAGTTCGAAAGAATACGTTTCCAGTGTTATTGAGGCTTAGGTCTGGGCTTTTTTCTGTTGAGGCTACGGAAGTGTGTAGCTAAACAGATTGCAATTTAATAGAGTTTCAGGCTCTGGAGAAGGGGATATGCGCCAAAATGTCAGCTATTGTAAACAAATAGTATAATAGCAACCTCGTGTGTACCCATCAAGAAAACAGGAAATTACTGATTAACAGAATAACAGGTTAACAGAATGTCGGGCCTGGGAATTACTCTGCGATGTTTTTCTAATCGGACAGCTCATGCTAGATGGATGAAGAGGTCCCATGTGTGGCTCATGTTGGGTGGACGAAGAGGTCCCATGTGTGGCTCATGTTGGGTGGACGAAGAGGTCCCATGTGTGGCTCATGTTGGGTGGACGAAGAGGTCCCATGTGTGGCTCATGTTGGCTAAATAAAGAGGTCCCGTGTGTGAGACAGAGTGTTGTCGGCAGCCAGCTGCGGGCGAGGTCGGGGTATACGTGCCCCGAGACGGCGATGTTTTTGCGTCACAGCCGGCCGTCAGCGATTATTTACTCGCTCCGCTATGATATTGTTATGTATAGTTGTTTGTCGCCATCCCATCACGTACTCTCGAAGCACCGAAAACTCGCCGGCAATCGGCGTTTGTCTTTCACTGCATTTTACCTCTTCAAACTTCGTTTTTTTTTCTTTCCCAAGTCCTCCCATCACCGTACAAGTTCATTTCCTGAAATCTTTTTTCTTTAAATACTAAGCCTACAAAAAAGGAGACCAGCCAGCAGTTATCTCTGCTAGATTTTCATCAGTTATGGGATAGAAAAGTAGTAAAACAATGAGCTTAACGAGCTGTTAGTATCTATCCATTCAAAATGAGTGTTATAAAAAGCCCCTTCACCCTAAATATACCCCCGTCAAAAAGATCCTCCAGTTCTCTACAGGCTCATCCCGTCCGAATCAGATCTCTTAACTAAAAATCTAATCCGGTTTGAAATTCTAAAACTATTTTAGCGAAAATTTTGCTGCTCAGTGTCTCTCACAGGATACGGTAATCGCCAAGATAGAAAGACCAACAGGATTTCAAGCACTGCTCCAGTAGTGCTCTTTGCCATTTTGTGAGTGATACATCGCAGTTGTCGTAAATAGAGACATAGGTCGCCTATCACTCTAACATCTTTCGCAGTCATAGAAGTCATTCGCTACTAACCAAAGGCGGCCGTTGTTCAAAATGAGAAGAGTCTCGTACTCAGCACGAGCGGACAATTTCCACGGCAGTTCAGTTCCAGAAGAAACGAGTCCACCAAGGGACCCTCCCAGACCGGCTCTGCTGTCCGGCCCTCCCAGGTGGTCTCCCGGCGTCGGCGCGGGAACTAATTCCGGTCCGACACGCCGGCCGCGTGTACCCGGGCGAGGTAAACCATCGATCGCTGCCGCCGCGCCGCGACGCCCTCGCGTCGCAACTTGCCTTGGCCGCTCGCCAACAGGAGGCTCTAATCCAGGCCATGTGCCAACCACCCACGTATTGCGCATCATCCGTCGACTGCAAGGCCAGTTTGTCTTTATGGGAATTCCCAGCGCTTTACTTTTCCGTGCCGCACGCTTTTTTTCTTGTCTGTTCTCACGAGTCCTCACGACTGCTATTGACATTGGAGAGCTTTACGGAGTTATGTACTCAACTTCACGGTGAACTGTTTCGCTGAGGTTGTGATCTCTGTGTAATAAACGCTGTTTACGGGTTTCGTGAAAAAAGTCACGGAAGTGGGTGTCAGGCCAATGCAAACACCATCTGGGATCTAGGGGAATCCGAAAGTGTTCGCGGTTTGTTTGTCACTCGGTAGTTGCAGCGTGTTGCTCACCAAGTGCTACGAAACCCAATAAAGCTGGCCTAGGGGATTCGATAGCAGTCTTCACGACTGCTATTAACATTGGAGAGCTGCAGATCCCTTCTGTTCTCGTTGGTTTCAATCGTATTTCTCTGGAAAGTCATCTATAGTAATACCTTGGTGATGTTCAACCGACGTCAGTCGACGGTGTTTACACCGGCGAATCCCAATTATCTTCATAGACCAGAAATTCTGTGGCATTATACTCGATAAACACAATGTACGTTGGCTGTTTGTGTCTTTCCCTGGCTCTACAATGCGAGTTGAAGGAGTCGGAATATTCGAATGTCCGTGATTCGCAGTCACTTCTTGTTAACCCGTTCATTGGGTTTCCTTCTTTATAGGAGGCCGGCACTGTTATTGCGGCATTTAGGGCTGTTCTCTGGAGTTTGCTTCCGTTCGGATAACCAATCACGAGTGACCACCCATGATTCTCCGAAGAACGGTCGTTGACCAAACAATTGCCGCTCGAAAAACATCTCTTCCCATGCCAGAGTTCTAATCACCAAATCAGTTTGATTCGAAACATCCGTGCTGAAGTGTTTTGAGCTGAGACAATGGCTTAGATGGTTGAGTACTTGCCAGCGAACGGAGGTTCAGAACACTTCAGTCAGACTGTAACAGTCTGTTACCGTAACCTCTTACGACTGTGTGAGCTGTTTGAATCGTCGCTTCCATGGAAGTCCTGAGAAAAGAAGCACGTACCATTTTACTTTTCATTGGGAGTAGTCCTAGTGAATGTGAATTGGAATGTTATAGTCGTCATAGAATTGATTTGAAATTGTTTATGGCGTATTCTTCTATCGTCATAACAACTGGTCGCTTTATAGCAGCATTTGTGTAAAAAATTTATGATTAGGTCACACCCCTTAGTTTGCCTTGTTCTTCCCCTCGCCAGGGCCGTAAAGTCGATTAGAAATGGATTCAGGAGGAGACCGAGGCTGCTCAGTTTCATAAATATTTTAACATCTTGTCGCCTTTGCTTCCATCACGTGGATCTGCAGAAACAATGTCCATAGAGGAAAATCGGCCTTGAGCCAAGCTGTTTCTCCCTTTCGTTTGAGTCTTTGTTTTTTGTTCTTTCATTGTTTTTTTCCATCCTGTGCTCTCATTGTTGTTGTCGGTGTCGTTTTTCATGCTTCGTGCGCCCCCACATGCTTCTTCACTTCCGGCCCCCTGCCGTTTCGCTTTTGTCATATTGTGGAGACCATTTTTTAATATTCAAGTGAAATTGGCACCAGAATTGAACGACTACCAACAAATAGTCTCTATGGAGGCTTTTTTTTTGTTGGAAGCGTTACTTTTCATTTCGACTAGTGTCAAACCCGGCCACAGTGCCTTCCTCAGACTACGGTCGTTTATGTGATGTCTGTTCCACTCGAGAACAATTTGAAAGAGGAACTTAGGATGTTTTCATGAAGAATTTTTGTTTGGTGAACTGGCAGCTGTTTTCAGTTGACTTCCAAAACCAGTTTGTGTTCGAGTGGTCTTCGTGCACTGTCCGTTGCAGTTTTTTTGCCTCTTAGTTGTACCAGTTTCAAAGAACATCATAAAGTCGATAAAAATAGAGACGGTAACTAAAGATGACAGCGAGTTGCTGGCTCGTTTAGCGTAACGGCTGAGGACAACTGAAGTTGGCTCCTGGGTAGCTCCTGCACAGAGCTGAGCTAGATATTGTCTCACAAACTGATAAAGTCTTTGCGAGGAGTACGACTAAAGCAACTTCAATAGAAGCTTTAGGTGGAACAGTTCAGGTGGAAATCTGTGATAAATCATAAAAATACTTCCCGTAGTATAAAGTAAACTCGCTGCTGATCCAGCACTTCTGCTTTTGCAATGTACTGGAATAAATTTATTCAAGAAAATCCTCGATTTCTTCCTGATTTCTTGGCTTTCTCGTTCTCTTTTCCTTATTTTTTTTCTTTGGTTCTAGAAAGCTTGTAGCTGTAAAACGTAGGCCGACGCTAGTGGTATGAGCTTTTCAAATCTTTAGCAAACTTCCAGGCGTTTGATAGAATCTAGAGTCAGTCCTTCATCGAAATCCTTACGTTATTTCATCGGCCAAATGCTTTCTGTTGAATGAGCCTCTTAGATCCATGGCAATTGCTATAAAGAATATAGGGGGACTTAATGGTAAGAGCTCTTTTTATAGCGCGAATTGTGTTTTTGGTATAGTGGTTGTCTCATTTTTCAGCGTAACATTTGTCTCACCACTCTACGAAAAGTGCCACCGTTGTGTAACATTGTAACATGCTGATTTGTACTACAGCTTTAGCTTAACTAGGGTTCAATGCCGATTTATGCTAACCAGATCAGTCGCGTTGGCAGGTGATTGCTGATGACACTGTTAGATAGAAAAACCAGCTGAGAGATAGGAAAAACGAAGGACCCGCATGATATGGTGGTGAACGCGTTAGCCCCCAGAAGGGGTGGTAACGGGTTCGATCCCCACCGCGGACACCTGCGGCACAGAGTTTTGCAAATATTTCAGCAGTTCCAACTTTGTCTTTGGTGCCTACTAAAATTTTTAGCGTCAGCTTATTATGTGAAATACAACCACAATTATGCTGAGGTATTTGCAAAACTCCGACCGCAGGCGTCTGCGGTGGGGGAGTGGACGCGTTATCCTTTCCAGGGCTTAACGCATTCACCACCACAACGAGCGGGTCCTTCGTTTCATCTGTCTCTGAGCTAGTTTTCTATCTGTCAGTTCCATCAGCATTCACCCGTCAACGGGATTGATCTGGAGAGCACAAATCGGCATTGAACCCAGTTAACCTGAGGCTGCTTGTATCTCAGCAGCTTTCTTTAAAATTTTTCAAACAAGGTACGACTAGGTCATCTAATTGAACTATCAAAAGATTGAGTGAGGAGATCGCTGCACTTTTCAGGATGTTGTGACAGAATCTTGTGTAGATAGAATCTTGTAAAAGTTCAAGAAACATCTCGCATCTGACCTTTGAGACCCCAATGCTTTCGCTGGCAGTGCAAAAGTTCTTTCGCGGCCCTATTTGACATGGCATTTCATGATTTACGCATCATATATACTTGTTACTCTTTCTGAAAGGAGTGTGATTTGGCTTCAGGACCTGTCAGTACCGGTTCTATGCCTGTAAACTGTGAGCTCCATCTAGGTCCTGCAGCTTCATTGACCATTCGTAGTCGGTTCAGTCAATATATTATTTGATCCTAATAGTTTTTGCCATTAATTGTGGTCCAGTTACTTCAATTATTTTCTCATTCTGTGACTTAAAGTGAACGTAAAGTTCAATAGGTGATCATAGATATTCACTGTTTGCTTTCGGAACTTCTGTTACGACAATGAAACCTACTATTTGTTTTCGACGTTCTAAATCCGCTAGCGATTCCCTGTACTCTATGTTGGATTTACTGCCATTCATATTAGAAAGAAGTGACATGACTGGGTGTTAGGAGACAGAAAGGGATGACCACTTTGGTCTTTATTGCTTTCTATATTTGTCGAGTGACTTCACGACTCTGTGGCTAAAAAAGTCGTAAAGGCGCGAATGTTTCTGGCATATCGGCCACGATGGTTCGTCTGAGACGCTCGAAAAGCACCGTATCGATCAAATCTGTGATTCTGTGAGTTGTTCTGAGCTTTTGTTCTCGAATTCATTGCGACTGAGACTTCAGGTTTGCTGACTGATTTATTTTTTGTATAAAAAAGTAAAGGGGGCGCCTGTAGCGCATTGGTCGGAGGCGCCCAGACTAAACATGAGATCGATCCCTGCGCCCCAGCCTCACCAAGCCTTCCATCCCTCCGGGGTCGGTAGATTAGTAGCAGACTTATAACAGCGCTGGCTGGATACATTAGTAGGCCACCGCTATTCATTGTAAAAGGCCAGATGTACATTCAATCACCTTCAATGATGCTCAATGAAGTCGAATGCATGGCGCATCCCTCAGGGATTGATCAATGTCGAGAGATTTATCCTATGTTTTTCTTATAAAAAGTCATGTCTTTAAACGTTGTTAGAAGTGATGAGCGCTAAGTGTTTCGAGCATTGAGGTGTTGTTCAGCTTCAGCACGAGTGGGACTGCCATCGTATTCTTGATAAGAAATCGGTTGCTTCAGAAGTCATACTGCACAACATAGCATACATCTATGAAATCTGTCGTAAGAAGTCTACTTGTGTCGAACAGCTATAAATCTTCCCTCACAGAATTTTTCTCTACATTGCTTCTCCTGAGCATCCTTTGAAGTTCTCTTGTTCGTCGACGCCCTCCTCGTCGCTCTGTCTTATACGATAATGAAAAAACACCCACAAAGGATACTCTGCTCTCTGAGATAGCTTTTTTCAACTCGTTGTTTAATTACTCCCTGTTGTTTCTATTGAAAATATCCTTTTTTGTGACTTCAGGACCGTTAAACTACCGCAGCACCTCCAAAACAACATGGTCGAGAAGACATTTGTGAGTTTCAGTTTATATTGCTTATTAATCAGTCTTCATTTTCTTCAAACCACTAGTCTCTGGGTGCGATTTAACCCTCTTTCCGTAGAGCTCTTTCTCAAATCACTTCTTCTTTTATGAAAGCTTTTCTAAGCGGTCTTTTTTTCTCACAGTTTTTTTTATTGCTGTCGTTGATCCAGTCAGTCTCTTTGTCGTTCCTTTTTTTATTGGAGAATACATAACTGTAGCTCTTTCAAATTCCTCCATAACTGAAACAATAACACATTCTGCTGAATCACACTCTGCTAAACGACCTCTGCTTGCAAGTCGATGGAACGCTCATGCAGCAAACAGCGCATTCCATCTCTAACACGTCGACACGATTTGCTCATTATAAGTTACAGATTTTTGAAGAACTTACCTGCTATTTCTTACCTAGTTCCTAGTTTTTTCGTCGACCCATGCGGTTTTAATGGGTTTGTAAGCTTGTGTGATTCCAAACTTGATAGGGTATTTGTTATCAAAAGCATGCATGCCATGTACTATCGATCGGAATCAGTCTGTGGTTGGATTTATGACTTGTGCTCAAGCAAACTGCGACAATCAAATAAACAAATCAAGGAGAGGCTGCGCTGTTTCTGTTCGGGATGAACAGATAGCTAGGCGTGATAAGTTTGAGGCTAAGAAACAGTTTCCCGAAGAATAACAAAGGACGACAACAAGCATGTTGTAGTCATACCATGGTTTAATAGGTGCCCTTAATCTGCTCATTTTTTAGCTCCTATATTTGGTATTAATAAATTTATTGGAATAGTTGAGGAATTACAACTGCTTTAACAACCCCCTATCATGAGCTTTTTGTACGCATCAAGATCACCATGGATAGAAGAGGGAGAGGCCATCGGCCTGGATAAATCCCCATTTTTCAAGCCCATATACTTTCATTGCGCTTTCAGTGAATTGGTTGGTGTTTGTAGAAACCAAATCCTGCATATCTGCTTTTAACTCTTTTAACGATTTGGTGCTTTGAGAGTGCCATTTCGAAATCCTATTTCGAGTTTGATAGCTAATTTTGCTCTTTTTCGATATCGGCTTCTAAGGATTTTAGAAGAAAAAGGAGAGGAGAGGCCAGTGGCCTGGATAAATCGCCATTCTTCAAGTCCATATACTTCCATTGATGTGGACACGCCCCCACCCACAACTCTCTCGAGCTCCCACGCCCCCATGAATGTGTCTGGCTCCCAGACAGCGAACGTCTTCTGCAGTTTTCCGTGCAGGGAAAATACTAGTGTTTTCATATTTCTGCTGTTGTAATGAATTCCTGAGCTGTAGTATTGGGGGCTAATCAGATGTTCTGCGCTACTACAACCCCCTAACGCTACCCTTTCTAAATAAGTGTTTCAGCACCATCCGTCCCAAATTATTCCTACAGCTGCTTTTTGGTGGCCATCTTATTTAACTGTTGAAGTACTACGGAACTCCATCTGCAACACAATCGACAGAACCGAACGACCTTCCATTTTGTCGTGCACGTCTCTTCGACGTGCCTCATCAACGGCGACCGTGTTGGACGTTTCCAACCGTATGCCAACATTATGGCACTGCGCCAAGTACATTGTGAATATTTCGTACTTTTTTACCATTTCCATTTTCGCCAGAACAAGAAGATACAGAACAGTGACCTATGAGTACTTACCAAATCATGACAGTTTGTATCTTCGGATTTCCTAGGAAGAGTTCGGATTTTGCGTTACGAATCCTCTTGTGTTATGTGAATTTTAGGCTACCCTCTTTTGTCATCGCATTCTAATGCTGTCAACCAATTCTTGCATTTTCTTTAATGCAACAGACCTGGTCGGATTGAATTTACGAAGTAAAGCATTAGCAGAACGGTAACTTGTAGAACAGCAAGGGAAACATATGAAAAGTGGTCCTATTTAGTTACATCCATGCTGTTCAATTCTCCATGAGGAGCTGCTTTTCGATTCGTTTACAACTCTGCTCATATTTATAGCTGTGAGAAGAACCATTAGCCCCAGCAATCAATATTAGTTTCTATCCCTATATAAATTTATTGACAAAATTTGCTCATAAAAATCTCACTATCGTCGCGATCGATTAAAATCTTGCAAGAGGGTTAGGCTTAGAAGCTCATCATAGCTCTGTGATTTAAGTATGTTTACTTTATTATCTTGTACCTTCCATTGTTTTCCAACGGCCTTGAGTAAAGTTTTATAGAGCGGAAAATGAATTTAATCATATCATAAGCATCACGGATAGTCCTTTCAAAATCATATTTGTAAAGAAAAAGCAGTATGTTTACTTTTTTTATTTACTGCCTACTACAATTTTTCCGCAAGGTGTTATGCGAAATCAACCGCAACGATGCTGAGAGATTCGCAAAACTTCGACCCCGAGGCAGATCGAACCACTATTTTCCTTTCCAGGGGTTCGCGCATTACACACTGCGCCACGGCGGACCCTGGTCTGCGTTTCTCTCAGCTAGTTTTTCAAAAAAGCAGTATGGTTACAAAACAGTCACATGTAGCCCTTCACAATAATTAATAAATCATCTAACCACCACAATTTATTGTTGAAATCTCTAAAAGCCTACAGTTAACTGCATTTCCTCACAGCACATGACACCGTACTGGATCTCTTTTTTTTCAGAATATTCCATACCGTAGTAAATTGACGGAGAAAATCGAGCCAGGTCAAACGCTGATCATTCGCGGGAGAACCGCAGAAGATGCTAAGAGGTTCAACATTAATCTCCACAAAGACAGTCCAGACTTTAGCGGAAACGATGTACCGCTGCACGTAAGTGTACGATTCGACGAGGGAAAGGTGGGATTTTCTCGTTTCATTCATATAGTTTCTGATTGGGTTCTCTCAAATGCGATGATGTTTAGATCGTAAAAAACCGCCACTTGATCATTATTTACATTCGCGACACAGAGTTTTGTTTCCTTCAAGTTTACATTGCAGAGAAACAGTGTATGACTTCTGGCTGCGAAGATAAACATTTTCAAATTCCATAGGTCAAAAGGAATCTGGGCTTTTTGAGTCTTTTCGCTAGAAACTTTTTTAAAATGTACATTCTATTTTTTCTGAACTACTGATATCCATGAAATGAGTCATGCACTTTCCCTTTTTTCAATGTTCGACTACCTTTCTTCCCGAGATTAGTACAATGAGTTGTCCTCTATCCGAAAAAAAGTCCTTAAGCTGAGGTAACTTTCGAGGAGACTCGTCAGCCGCTGTTTATGACAATGTGGAGGATTAACATGGTTTTGTGAAGTTCTATTGTGAAATATAAACAAAGTGAACTAGCTTCTCATTCCTTCACCGCATCGCAGACATGGCAGAATCGCTTGCACAAATAACCTGCTACCTTTTATGTTTCTAATGGACCATATTGTTGAACGGCGCCGAGTAGAACGTGTGGGAGGCGCAGCGATTGAATGACAACCTAAAGTGCACTCGAAAATAATCTCGATTCGATGCTATTTAGGCTATATGAATTCTTGGCGCGAAATTTGTGTGAGTTCTTCTTTCTTCACGTTGACAGAGAAAAAAAGTGCCAAGGAATTCTATTAAGGTTTCATTTGCCACTTTTGAAAAGTATTGCTTGCCTAGCTACTGGAATTTATTGTTTTCGGTCTTTGAATGAATAACTTGTCTCTTCGGTGGGAATTTATAAACATATTGTGGAATGTATTTACTCCTAACATTACCAAAAACACATCTGTTCGAAGGTGGGTTATTGTTGTAATCGACTGATGAACAGTTTGGGATTGATGACCATATTATTGCCAGAAAGGTTGATTTTGGTGCTTTTCGGTCATTAACGGGAGAAAAATGAGCGCTGTTATAAGGGGAATTGCTTGTGCATGCTGAGCGGGCTAATTGCCCTTGTTCTCCATTGTCGTCAGTCACCATGATCTCGCCGATGTTTTTATGTGGGAAAAGTTGAGGATACGAGAATGTTGAGTAGATGTCAAACATGAGAAACACCTGGAAACGATGAGTGGATCATCGACCATGTGCATTTTTCATCGGTTTGCATGGACGCGGAAGACGAAACGCAGTTGAGCCGAGCTCGTTTCCGTTATTCGGCGTTTTTTCTGGTTTACGAATTTCCCCGTAATGCGTTTTATGCACTTCGAGGGCAGGAAACGAATTCCTGATTAGGAGCTCATACACTCGTCGTAGAATTCCTGATTAGCACTTGAGTATGTGATGAGAGTACGAGCATACTCGTCCGAGGATCTATGCTTTCGTCATCTCATCGTTTTTCGTTTATTTTCTCACTGCTGTTAGCAATACTTGACCCTTAGAAGCCATAAACAGGATGGTGCCTTCTTGAAAGGTCGAATTTGTTTTGGGATAAAATGGATATGATTTTAAAAGGTAGTAGTGGTATTTTATCCCTTGGTTTGCATCCGTCTGTCAGTAATCCTTGTGGATAAAACATTAACGGCTAGTACTGCACAGTTGTCAACCCTGGTGTATTGCCTGTTCATTTACCAGTAGATCCTCTCCATATCCTTCTTTTCTACTTTTTTTCCTGTTGAATTGAAGTAGTAATTCGTTGTCGTTTTCACTCAATTTATTCGAAACTGTTTCAGAAGAGGCCAAATCACCGAGCACCCACATTTTAACAAAACTTGTCCTCATTTTTTATATACCAGGATGATAAAGTTTCGGTTAAATTGAGTTCGATGCTTCATTTCATTGAGCTAACGTTTGTTGTTCATGAGGACATCAGGTTTTTTAACAAGCAGAGGTTTTGCAGCTCGTGTTCAACTCATACACGAAAGGAGCTTGGGGTAAAGAAGAACGACAGAAGAATCCTGTGAAAAAGGGCGACGGATTCGACATTCGAATTCGAGCACACGACAACAAGTTCACCATCTGCGTTAATCGCGTGAGTCCATTGTGTTTGTTCGTCTGCGAGTCGAATTCTAGAAATCTCAAAGAGAAGAAATGTGCAAGTCCTCTGTTCCTTTGTTGTTGCGGTTAGCGACTTAAATGATCGGCGTTTCAACGGCGAAACATTCTGTACGCTAAACGCTCAAATGCTAGAGTTCGGGACGAGGGCGCGATTACGGTAACCTCATGAGACCTTGTTGGCTTCAACATTGACATTTCTAGTGAGTTAGTGTTTGGAAGAAACATTTATGGCGGTACATCTCCTTAATGACACCTCCCTTCAATTTATTCAAGGCATTCAGTTGAATGATGAAGCCAACGTACCCCCCTTCCCCCACCGAATTTTCGTATAGACCTTCTAATCGGACTGTATTTCTTTTGAATTGGATTTTCCAAAAGATGACTTTTTGTAAAGTCTGCTTAGTCTTTTAAATAATTTTGCATAACACTTTGCGCTTTGCGTGGTAGTTGTCAATCTTGAAAATCTCCTGTGTAAGAAATTCCCATTCACTTGCGAAAATGTTCGAAAATCCTTTGTCAGATCCTGTGATACACCATTTAGGAAAAGGAAGCAGGATACATTTTTTTATTACCTGATATTTCTGGTGGCGATGAAACCACGTTCTTCTTTCATATTAGGGTGGTGCGTGATCGTTTTTATGATCGCGAATAGGCCCCAAATTAAAGCTTAATTCTATGAACTTGCTGTTCTTGAGTCCCATTGTTTTCCCAAAGGCACTGGAAGCACCTCTCAGTCACCATCAACCAAATTACCTACAAAAAAATACTCGATAGAACAGCTCTCATTTGTTCTGCATAGTTTGTACGGCATTCTGTCTTCACACCTGTACGAATTGTTTTTTCTTTATTTCAGAAAGAAGTGAAATCATTCGAACATCGCGTTCCACTGCAACACGTCACTCATCTGAGCATTGACGGCGATGTGGTGCTGAACCACGTGCAATGGGGTGGCAAGTACTACGTAGGTCGTCTGGAGTATATTCACTGTTCCTGAGGAAGTCATGAGATGCCATAAGCGTTTCCCTAATGCGGCTCGTTTTAGCCGGTCCCATATGAGTCGGGCATCACTGAGCATGGCCTCATTCCCGGAAAAACTCTCGTCATTTATGGAACGCCAGAAAAGAAGGCTAAGAAGTATTGTTACTGTGTCTAGAAATACTTTGCACATTCCAAAAAGAATATATGAAAACCTTGGTGCGATATTTGGACGTGAAGCACTTCCACAAATTCTAAAGTTGGAATATTTTAACTTAAAAGAAGTCGTAGACGTATTCTGAACCTATCTGTTATGCATTCTATCTATTTTCTCTTATATCTGTGATCTAATGGGAACGTGTGGTGCAGTGGTCGGAGGTACCTTGCAACACACAGATGGGATCGATCCCTCCTCCCCCCCCCCTCCCCTTCCCTCTCCCTCTCCCTCCCTCTGGCCCACCAAGCTCACCATCCGGGGTCGGCAAATTGGTACCAGACTTGTTTGGAAGGATAACTGCACTGGCTCGATACATCGCTAGTCCACCGCGAGTCATTGTAAGGGCCAGACTTGCATTCATTTACCTCCAAACGATGCTTAATGAACTCAGGATATTTTGAGGTCCTGAGATTTCGCGGATCTCGTCATCGAATTGATCATGCGATCCTCATAGGTCATCCACAGTACATAAATCTGACGTTGTAATAATATTACGCTTCCCAGCCGAAAGAAAATTCATATGGGTCGTTTCGTATTTTATGTGTCGCTTTATTCCTTTGTGTTTTTGTTTATCACTACACGTCCAGTCGACACGCGAATCCTGACATAGTGAAAAACACTCGTAGAGAACCGATGTCGTTGAAGCAATCCAGAGACGACACATGCATGAGTTATGTGCACACTTTGCCCTATGTTTAAAGGAACGAATCATTGACGTATAGTTGTCTTGTGATGGCTGAATATCCCATGTCGTTATTATTACTGTTATTATTATTATTATTATTATTATTATTATTATTGTTATTATTACCATTATTATCTTGTTACTTCTCGTGCAAAGCTCTAAATGAGTGTTAAATGTGCGTGATTAGTGCTGACACTATTTAGGAGTGAACCACATAGTCACCGAAGACGTTGGCTTTATTGTGGTTTTCATTTAGATTCAACATAAATCTACTGAAGAAAAACGGCGACATTGCTCTGCATTTCAATCCCCGATTCGACGAAAAGGTGCGTTACCCGTTAATTCGGTGAGCGTGTCGGATCTGAATTTGCATTTATGGACCTTTTAGGCAAAGGGTTTCATCTGCGGCAAAGTCAAGCCAGGCGTATGTTTGAATCGATTTTGATAGTTGTGTTGTGTTGTTATGAGTTCGTTTTGTTCTCACTAACAAACACATGGAACTTCCACGCAGCGGCTTCCTGCTGCAACAACACGAGCGCAGTGTTTGATAACCGAAACCGACCCCGAATTCACTAACACCGGCTTCCCATCTGTGATTGGGGAGAGTTTGTTGTCTTCACACACTTATCTCTGTCTATCTGTTTTTGCTGCATCCATCGATTTGTTCGCAAAGACAGCAGATGGGACATTAAACATTGATTCCCAGCATTAACACTACATAACTAAACCATGTCATGCCAAATTTGTTCGTTCTTTTTTTGTCAGATGTCGGTTCTTGTCCGTACTCTGTGCTGTTCGTCCCGATGCCTTCGAGCTTAACATCATTGCGGTGTTATCGAGCGGAGATCTCAAAGAAAATTCTCATGAGAAGTTCTTAATGACGAAAGCTATGCGCTTTTATTCGCTGCTCACTGCTTTTCGAAGAATAGAAGGAAGAGTTGAATTTTCAGTGAATCGCAGTTTTGTCAGGGCCCTATACTGGTTTTTCTAAGTTTCTTTAGAGCCCCTGTGACAGTGCTCAGTTTTTGTGTTTGTGTGTAATACTAAATAATAACTAACATTTGAAGGTTCAAAAATATTCATTTTTAGTGCGTGGTCAGAAATTCACTTGTCAATGGAGAGTGGGGAAATGAGGAACGTGAAGGCAAGAATCCCTTCGAAAAGGGTGTAGGCTTCGATCTGGAAATCAAAAATGAGGAGTATGCATTTCAGGTAGGACCCTAACAATACTGTTGTTTCCTCAAAGCACTCACCATTCCCTTCTTTACTGGACAGAGAAAGTTAGCCTCCCTTCTTTCAGTTTTTAAGCCTTCACTTTGACGAATTTAACACGATTATTTTCTCACCAAAAGTGCTATGAATTGGGACACCACTCAAAGAGAGCTACTTACCCGTTTGAATTTACTCTTCTGAAAGAACCACATTCGCAGCAGATGCAAGTTTATCTGCGTATTGTGCACGGTGTTTACATATACCTTTCATAAATCTACATATTTAAACACTTAAATGACCAATATTTGAAATTTTTGCCTTGAAACTGTATTCCTCATGTATGGTCTGATTTTCCTGTAAATTTGACAGCATTTTGAGGATTTGTGATCTGCTTTCACTGACACCTTCGATGTTGACGACCGCAGTTTTCCGTGTGTCGTGAAACAGCCGTGTTAGACAGGTTTTCTTGGCAGGCTTTCCCTGGTCGTTGTGGATCGGTGCGAGGTTTGTGACTCCTCCAACTTTGTGAGACCGGATTCCTCCAGGGTGCTTGCGGTTCCTGTGATTTCAGCATGTGTAAAAAGCCGAATCATATCTTCCACATAATCGTAATCATGTTTAATTCAAGAGGCAGTTTTTCTTCCATGGCGATGCCTGCTTGCGCAGATTGTATTCTTCGGGCGGAAACTCAAACAAAGACTTCTATTCCTGAAGTGCCGGACAAGGAAGCTTCTAATGTTACCCGATTACTAAAAGGATAACAGCGAATACTTGTGAACTATTACATTGCTTAACAAAACAGTTGAAAAAAAAAGATTCCCGCATTCTCAGGTGATCGACAAACAAATAAAGCTACGCTTTTGAAAGTAGTGGAGGTGCTGTTGGATAAGTGCTAAACTCGACTCCTCTATTTTTTACGGGATCGCTTCCCTTTTATACTATACTGCTAAAAGGCAGCACGGAGAACAGAAGCAAATCACACAACAACATCCGCATAATGTAACCACAAACAGTAATGTTAATACGATCATCGATGTTAACGCGGGTGCACAAGCCACTGTACTAGGCATGTCATTGCAGTAATCAGTGATGTAACAGCTCATATAACATGAACGAAGGCAATGTTCAAGGGTATCCATAGCAGCTAACGAAAACAGAAATCGATGAGCAACCTATAAGTATCATATCAATCTTCATTCTCATTACCTTTTGGTACTGGGATTAATTAAGCCTCTGATCTTTGTGATCTTTTATTTCAACTATGTGTTAATGTATTTAAACCCCACTGGAGAGGTGGGTGAGCTGTCACTGCACATTTTCGTCAAACCTGTAGAACTAAGTATCCGCATACGAAAGATATGACGGAATTCACTGGGCACTTTGGTCTCATGATCAAATTAATGTTTTACTTGTATCAGCCATAACTTGATTACTTTTCCCTAAATATCATTGTCATGAATTCATGTTAGTTATTTTTTGAAATGAGGAGTAAAATATAAGTTTATTGCTAATGGTCCGTGCATTTCCCTCATATGAGGAATCTCCTCCAAGCTTCATGGAGCATATCCTCGTTTAAATGGTAAAAAAAAAGACGTGTACTGAACACATAATGTATGGAGTACTGAATTTATTTTTGGTTGAGGGACCTTTTTCTAAATACCGAGTGGCTTGGCTAGATTTCCCAGATAATCTCCACATGCAGCATCCGTTTTTTGTGGATCGGAAAAAGATTCGTCAGCCGAGTTCCTATCAGCACATTGGTGATCGTTAGCGTTGGTTTATTTTCAACTGAGCTTTCATTATCTGCGTGGGAAATGCTGGTGATGCGTGAAACTACTATGCATCACATTTCAGTATCAGAGGTAACCTCCACCCGTGAGAAGAAAGCGCCGAATCATCGAGGGTTCAAATACGCTATGAATATAGCAAATTCGTTTTTCAATGTCTGTTCGGAGTATATAGCCTGTTAGTGCGCGGATAGCACACTGGTTGCGATGCAGTTCAGTATGTTCTCTGGTTCCACGGCTGTCTGGATTAACCAGGCCCGCCATCCGTCCAGAGTTTAGAAATTCTCACTAGACCTATCTTGGACCAATTCCTGCCCACCAATCCACAAACCTGGCGTTCTGTTTGTGGTGATGATCTGGGAGCGCCCTAACACAGCTAAGGATTCTAGGAACAAGCGACTCGACAAGATTCGAGGACATTCATAAATAAGACCAATGATCCTCAACTCAACCCACGCGAAATATTTGAAGGTTTTCATGCATGATAGGTGCGAGGGAACTAACCGAATGGAAGAAGTCGAAGAATCGAGTAAGACGAAATGGAACAAAACTAGTCGAAGCATAGAATTCTCAAATTTCCGAAATTTTTAATCTTCTACAGTTGTCCAAATATGAATGAGGCTTGAGCAGTTCCATTAATTTTCAATTGATAGAAGTGAATCTTTTGCAGATTTTTGTGAACGGTGAGCGGTTCGCATCGTACGCCCACCGCATTGACCCGCACGAAGTTGGTGGTCTTCAGATCCAGGGCGACATCGAGCTGACCGGCATTCAGCTCGTGGGCAACTGAACAGCGTTTCTGTGCCCTGCCATTGTTTATATTCTGTTCATTGTGCACTCTGATGTGTATTGTAATCCGATTTTATGTTATGTTTCGGCATATCTCGAACAACTCTTCGGATTTCTTAGTGATCCCACTGCCATTCTCGTCTTATCCGTCCGATTTTACGACAAGAATAGCAACAACAAACACCTCAAGAATCACTTCTAGTCGCAGTAGTTCCTTTAACTGTCTTGTCGTGGCTTCCTGTTCCATTTACCATGTATCATTTCATGATTCATTATTCAGTATACAATTCAGACATGCTTTCCTGTGCCTAATACTTGCACCAATCTGTCTTATCTAACGTCAGTTCATATAAAGGTTCACCATTATTTAGTCACTCGAAGTTCATTCCTCATTTTACTGCATCTCACTAGAATTTCATACCAGACGAATAAAAAACGAAAAGGACAGCTGGTGCTTAAAAACGCAATAACTTTCACCGCAGCAGATTCATGAACCTCGTAACTGGCAAAGGAAGACCGTCACATGCACGGCACGCATTGCGAAGATAATATGAGCCTTTTTTGCTAACATATTTGCGGAGAGCCTGAATCTGCAAGAAGTTGCGAAAGCGTCTACATAGTTTTCTCTAGACCTCGGCAACCCATATTAAGTGAGGCCAAGGCGACTTTTTTTTCTCATGACGTGCGGCGCAAAGTAGCTTAACAATTCATGCAGCAGCATTTTACTCAGGTATAAATCTGGTGCAAATTTGCTCGATTCCCTGAAAGGATGGAGAGCTTGCTTGTGCGGACGCGGAGTCGAACCATCGAGAATGCGTATATTGCATAGGATCATCACTGCCGAGCTTCCGGCGTCCGTAACTTCTACTTCGCAACAGGTGCTCAATCACGTAGGAATTTAAAAAGAATGACCTCAGTGCAACATAGCTTCGGCTAAAACATTTCCCTGAAGGTGGGAGTGGTAACACGTGGAGCGTTACCCTGTGTACAATTCCCTTTGGGAAGGGTGTCTGAGAAAAAATACTCCGTACGTTTTGAAGGTTTCTATTTATTACACCCATGGAAAGATCATAATCTCTAGAATCTTCAACGTTAAATCGTCTCCACACCCAATGCACTCCGTGGAGAGCGTTTACGTGGTTCTGTTTTATTGCACATGCGTGTGTATGTATTATGTACGTACGTATATGTGTATGAATGCATTATGTCACACCATTTTACGCGAAGACCAAACGTCCTTGCTGTTTCGTGCAACACATGGTGCACTTTTGAATGGAGTTTTTCAAATCCTAGCTGAAGCTACGACCCAGTAAGGGGTAAAATTCCAAGCAGAACAAGTGTGTCAATGCAAATTTTAAGGACTAGTTAGCACTAATATTCGTCAACGGGTGTGTTTAGTGCAGTTATTGGAGATGCCATACCACACACACATGGTTGTTGGTTCCACATCGCGCTCTGGGCAAACCATCCCCTTCGTCGTTTTGGGATCGGAAAATTGGTACCACTCTTGGATGATAAAAACACTGACTTAACACGTTTTAGATCGACGGCTTTCATTGTATAGGCCATAAACCAAATGTATCCAATCAGCTCTGTGATGCTTAGAGAATCGAGTTTATGGTGTACCTCGAAGGGATTAGTCTCGTTTTTCAAGTCTGAAATTAGAAAGTGAAATCAGTAGTTGGGTTATACAGTTTACCTCGCTTACAAGTCGGTAGCATTTCTTTTCCGTGAGCCTAAAAATTTTGTTAATAAACTTTCTGATAATGCTGACCAACAAGAAGTCTGTCAGTTAAAAGATGGAAATCCAAAGTGACACAGTCAAATGTGTAGTTTTTTATAAGTTTAGGTTAGGATCTCCATTTTCTGAAGCCTAGAAGTCACCATCATTGTTTCCGTTTTTGAAGGAACTAGGGTTTTCTTCTAGACTTAAAGCTCAATACGCTGATTCTCCATAGACCATTGATTCTTCCAGTAACTAGAACCAGCTGACAACATTCAAGAAAGACTTTGGTTCGCTTCATCGATTCATCGTTATCATAGACATATTCGTTTATAGCTGTATTTTTGAAGAAGTCTGAATAAAGTGGAGCTACTTTTCATGGCTCTTAGAATCTGAAATATTAGAGATTTTCAGGTCCAGAATTATGTACTGGAACAAAAGAAATCCGGTTTCCCGTTCCAAAATGTTTACATTTTGTTGTAGAACTGGACTGAGTTCAAAACGTATCACATCAATACTGCGCAGCTCTTTTCATTAGCTTGATTTCCAGCTTTAATAGACACTCATTTAATCCGTTTTTTCCCAATTATTTTGTATTTAGCACTAGTCTCTGTACTTCATTCTGACATGTATATCGGCGGTAAAGAAGTGTACGACAGACATCTGGCCCCAGCTAGATCGGTTGCAAACAGCTGAAGAAGATATTACTAGCCTAATCATAAACAACAGACTGGTTTTACTCTTCAAATGCTTCTCGTCGAAATTAAAAGCGCCCGTAAAATGAAAAGTCAAGTATTTTTTTCGCCAAAAAAGCTAACACGAGTTTGATAAAGCGATTATTCCGCTAACGTCTTGGAGCCTTCGTCTTCTTCACAGTCGGATTGACTTCTGTCGATGGTCCAGACTTGTTGAAAATCAAATCATTTACACCAAATCAGCAATTATCTCTACTCTCCATCTGTGCTCCAGTCACAAGTTCACTTTTCGACAAAAAGACCATGGAATGATTGACGGTGACAACAGCTAAAGATCTTTTCAAATAAAGGAAGCTATCGGAAAGGTTCGATACGACAGATTATGTGCACTGGATTATGGTGAAACTCAGAGGAGTATAGAAAAAATCGAATTTCTTTTTATTGATTTCAAAGCGGTTTCGATACTGTTAAATAGTAAGGCAACTTACTATTTAACAGTATTAGTTTCAAATTCTAATGCCTCTTCTTCACATCTACTTTGCGGATCTAAGCACTTATCGCATTCGATTCGTACCCTTGCATCCACCATCCATGAAGGTTTTCGAGCCTTCAGTGTGTGAGTTTGGCAGCTACTTGCATATTGTGTTGTTTATAAATGCCCCTAAATGTTTGTCCAGTCGATTCTTTCTAGAGACCTAAAATAGCCCAACTGCGGCGTTCCCACTTCAACTGAAGGGGTTAAACTGTTGCTAAACAAGTATGGTGCCAATTTGTCGAACCCCGAGTGATAAAGCCGGGTGAACATGGTGTGGGGTCGAACGGGCACCATTCCTGTGATAAACGGCATGATTACTGCTGCGCTATCCTAATTTCCCTTACTTTCGAAATTCGCATTGGAAAAGCCGTTGTAATAAAGAAAAATATGAAATTTTTTTCTCTTCCTTTCTTTTCCCTTTCCGTTTTTATTCTCATCTTCCAGTTCATTTCATGTCAAACGTTTTCAACATCAAAAAATTTGTTTAAATAGGTGTACGTACGAAAGTATGGGTTGGGGTTGACATGGGCATTCTATCCGTAGGAATGCAAGTGAAATCTTCATGGTATTTGCGAGACTGAAACAAATGGACATAAAACTGGAGCAGTGTAGTTCAGCTCAAAATTTCGCCTTCAGCATTTCTGGATCAAATAGAGACTTCAGCTTTGCCGATTTTACAACGTTTCCCTTCATTTTCATCCTACCTTGCATGTATGCCTGGTCAGGCCTAAGTTTTCCGGCGGCGATCCTCATTAAGTCATTGTCCTTAATGGTGATTTCGATCTCGAACGGCTTCTCATCATGGCCGACGTAAGGAGATTCGCTCTGAAGAAACAAATCGGTACCTTGGTCAATGTCAAGAAAGCAACTTCTAATTTTGAAAGCGACCGTCATTTAACTTCAGAAATAGAATGATCAACACGCGTTTATATTGTTGAGCTTACACCATATTAATAAAGGTGCTCATTCGGCTAGCGTTTCGACGGTTCCCGTCTTCATCAGAGCCGATGGTCCGAGTCGAGGGTCCTCGAGAACACGAATAACTGTGGACCATCGGCTCGGATCATCGGCTCTGATGAAGACGAAACCCTCGAATTGTTAGCCAAGTAAACATCTTTATCAACGTCGTATAAGCTCAACAATATACAAAGCAAGTTCTATTAAGTTCTCAAAGTTATTCATAACTAGACGTTTGATGCTCTGGAATACACCATATAGTTTGGAAGTGTAGCTTGGAACTGGGGAACCAGGCACAACAAACATCAGAAAAGGCTAAAATCCTTGTCTAAAAATTCACTTGTATTCCCTTCTAGTGCTTATGGGGTCAATAGCAATTTGTCCCTGGGTTGTTTAATTAAAAATCGTATGGCAGTGGAACTGTAGAAAATACCTTAGCATTTATGATCCATTTTTTTGTGTTGCCGTTATTTCCTATAACGTTGATTTTGAACGAACTGTCAACCTTCTCTAGAAGGTTTTTATCCTGAAACCAAGACAAATGAATGGAAAAAGAATGTGTAACAGAACTGAAATCGGTTTACTGAAAGTCTATCTAGCCCAGTAGAAATGAAATTGGGTGTCAGACTCAAGTTCTAGAGTGATAAATGGCAACCAAAAAGGTCCGGATCCTCCCCTGTATGGTATGAACATGAGAGCAACATGGGACGCGTTACCTCAGTTTTCAACGTGTAGCTTTCACCATTGCACGCGTGTAGGGCAGTGGTCAGTGGCGCCCTACAACATGGAATAGATCCCCACGCCCCTGGCCCACCAAGACATTCATCCCTCCAGGCAAATTGATACCAGACTTGTCAGGGAGGATAGCAACACTAGCTCGATACATCGGTAAGCCACCGCGAATCATTGTAAAGACCAGACATGTAATAAATCACCTCCAAGCGATGGTTAATGAAGTCGAATGCATGGCGCATCCCTAAAGGGACTGATCAACGCCGGTAGCCTTTTTTAGCTTTAGTTTTCACATTACCTTCATCAATCGATCTTTTACTTCTTGGAAAATTAGGTCGGATTTGAATGCTCCCACTCCGTTGGTAGTCATCACTGGAGTAGATGTACTAGACGGGAAGCCTAGACGGTAGAGCCCTACTACGCCAGCTCCTCCAATTCCTGAAGAAAAATCCGGATCCTTCTTTGTCTTATAATAACGAAAATTGCAAAAGTGGACGTGGAGCTGAGATAATTACGGAATTGCTTTGAGTAGACTAATGAGTGTAGAAGAAGAAAGACAAAAAGAAGAAGCACGCCAATACCACTACGAGGCTTTTCGCTCCACCCAATACTATTTCTTTCAAGACCTCTCAATTGGCAGTCATTATATGAAGAAGCATGTTCTGCAGTCTGTGTTACGAAACTCAAATATTATTGTGAAGTTAAAGCACAAGGATGCCGAGATATGGGCAAAACCCCTGAACCTAAGCTGTGCTCCGAACCATGAGTACTGTTGCAGGAGCTCGTAGCAGTCCTTCAAACCAACCGAGGCCTTTGCCTTGCATTCCTCTCAGTATGTTTTTACCCTATCGGTGCTATCAGCAGTAACCCGTCAACGGGAATCGTCTGAGGAACAAAAATCGACATTGAACCCAGTTATGCTTGGTTAATAGGGTGGAGAGCGCATGAGCCCAGCTAAGGATAATCGGGAGTTCGAAACCCATCTTAGCGTTCGAATTTTGCTCATATCTCAACATCCCTGTGATGGTATTCCACATCACTCATTGGTATGGAAAAGGAATGGTAGGAAAATAAGTGTTAGAGTATTGAAATAGTATTCTTTCCATTACATGACCCGATATCATACGTTTTTTTTACACTGTGCGGATTTCAGCAGTTGTTAGATTCGATTCCTTTCCTGACATCCACCAACCAAGAAAGCCTTCGAAATTTTCTGCGTGCTTCGGCTGTTGCTTGGGAAATTGTTTCCTTCCTCATCATGAATATATAAATGATCATGTCAATGTATATGTGGAAATATGTGATGTCGTGCCTGCCGATTGTACCCTCCAAGTCTATTTAAACAAAATCCTGCGTACAAGTGAATGGGAAGTATATGGGATTGGAATGTGTTTTCGTCATAACGTAAACCCTATTAAAAAATAACCCTCTTCTCTAATCTGAGAGAGTTCAGAAGGCCATTAGGGAGCTTCTCGATACAAAGCCAGAATTCGGCAAGCTAGTTGTGGTCATCTATCGTCAAAAAACAACGCAACTCAGCCCAAGCTTGAAAGCTCTGCAGAACAGTAATAAAAGAAGGCCCTAACGAGCAATAAGCAGCAGTTCCGACTGAAGATGAAGAGGCAAAAAAGAACATTAGTAAGGCTTGGCAAGACTGCGACTTCACAAACAAGATGACCACACTCCAACATCGGAGTGAAGAACTGGCTGCACCCATCATCGACAACAATGTCCACGTAGTTTCATATTGCACTACACAAAGAAGAATGAATTTGTCGTTTCCGAGTATTCCTTTTCTATCCAAGCAAGCGATTTTGTGAATCGCACAGTAATCGGACGTAATGGGATCGGAAACCTATTAGGATGAGAGCTACACATACAGGTGGAAACCAACAATACATGCTGTTCCACAAAAGTGAGAATCTACACGTCATCAAAGAACGAGCACTCTGGCTACTGTTATTGGATTCGCTGTTATCATGAGCAACAGAACGCATGGCAAAGAGTAATTCTAAGAACAAGGATTGGATTCAGCATGAACCTTCATGTTTACATGTTTCGTATGGTTTTCATGAATATGGTATCATCACGTTTCATTTTCATCGACTTCCATCGCTACGCATACGCTCAACAGAACGGCTTCATTTGTAACACTCCCAGGCAATAAAAATAAAAAATTTACGGACGTCCATTTGAACCGTACGATCTTTAAAAAAGCCCCAGATGGCGGTAGGTGAACACTTAGCTTGTGAAGATAAGCCACAAACCAATGTTATGTTGTAAAGCGAGTTTGCAATTCGGAACCTGACGTTTTCCGCATTTCCCTCGCAGTTGATTCGATAATTCGACCACTTGTGCAACTCCTGAACAGTTTTCAAAATGAGATGCATTCTATGCAATAAAACACATCCACAGTGAGCAGTAAGTGACCTGTCGCTCCGATTGGATGCCCTTTGGAGATAAGCCCTCCTGAAGGATTGATCACCCATTTTCCTCCATAGGTGTTGTCTCCACGATCGACAATGGTACCACCCTTTCCTGAAACGCCATTTCTACCTTTTCTGATGGAAATTTCCTTACAATAGAGTGCTTTCAAGTAGCTTGCCAATATCACATAACCCCAGTGCTTCATACGTGATGAGTTCGTTTGGAGCGAAACAGTCATGGAGTTCGATCACCTGGTAAGGAATTCAATGAGAAAAGGAAACAAATTGTATTATATTTTATCGCTTTGGACTTTTGAATATATAGAGCACAAACGATAAAAATGAAGGGTTATTCGCAAAAAAAGACGTCAAAATGGCCGATTATTACCTCTTCCTTCCAGCGGTTTACCGCCTCATCGTGGCTGGGAGGTTTTCCTGGGTGTCGGGTTGCGATGCACACCAAGGGATCCATTCGCAGAGCCTTCCAAGCTCAGAAGGAGTCCGGCGTTTCCACCAGGAAGTCCAGCCAAAAGTAGATCAATTCCAGGATCGACCACCGTCATAGTACCAAACTAGTCGCATGGTGTCAAATCTCCCTCTAACAGAAAGTCGGTCTTAGGAATCTCCTCTAAACCACAAAGGCGGCGACTGTCTGCGGTGGTGACGACCTGGGTCTGACTCTGGCCAGGCTCACCTCGGGACTCCAGGGTAACACCATGGCTAAACCAGCAAAACTCCGAAAAAGGAAGATTATGCGGGGACCGCAGAAAAAGAGGACGGGCCGCCTAAGTATGGAATTAGGTATCCAGTACATCATAGTAGATTTCCTTCTGCGTTAATGTTGAAATTTGAAAAGAAAAACTTTTCAAAGTGTTTGATAAAGTAACACAAAAGCAATAGGATAACTTAAATGTGTTAAGAAACTGGTTTAGGTTTTTGGAGTAAAGAACGCTTTTGTTTACGAGATAATAGAAGTCATGCTGCACGTTAATACTGACTAAAGCCTTCATTGATCCAGTCGAAAGTACAGTACTTCATGTGCTTTTCCGTGCAAAAGAACTGCAACACAACACAGAGCACAAACCTGCACATCATTAGGTGTAAGACCCGTCTCTGCGTACAAATCCGACGAGATTTTTTTAATCATATCGAAACCTATCATCTTTATGTTGCTGTTCTCCTTGAATACCGATGGCTGATCAGTGCCCAGTTTCAGCCCTTAAAACAAAAAACTAAAACGGAAATGTCGCCATTTTTTTCAAATTCCTACTCTTTTTAATGACAGGGATTATGTGAAATGTAACCATAACGATGCTGAGATGTTTTCAAAACCCCGGACCGCCGGTGTCTGCGGTGGGGGAACGAACGCGCTACTACCCTTTCCGGGGTCTAGCGCGTTCACTACCACACCATGCGAGTCCTTCCTTTCGCCTTTCTCTCAGCTGTATTATTAACCTATGGGTTCTATAAAGGAAAATCATAGAAAAAAAACCTGATTAAACCTTAAGATAGTCAACGAACCGACGATTTCTACTGCTTGGGGTCTCAGGTAGGAATGTTGTTCGAGGAATCGTTCTGAACAAATAACAGCCGCTGCTGAACCATCCGAGGTGGGGCTGAATGATATAAGTGCTCGCTTGAAATCTGACTCCATGTTGGGCTAATATAGTGAAGCAGGCAAGGGAAGAAGTTATGTTGAAAGAATAGGAGTGGGCGTCCAGCTTACGCTGACCTGACGGATAGGTCGAATTTTTATGTGGATCATAGCAGAATCACAAACTTTATTTCTGGGACAAGTTGTTTTCAAGAGTCATATACACGTAGCGCCATAATGTGGAAGATTGAAGAGAAATGATAGTGAACTATGTGAATAGGTTACTGAAATTTCTCTCAGTATCGGTGGATATCAAGCGTGTAGCACCAGTCGCAATATCAAAATATTCTTAACAGCACCCTTTTCACCGCAGTTAGACTTCAATGACTGATCACGAGACGTTTAGTCGCGAGGTTACGTTACACATCTCTAGCTGCCGCCTAAGTTAATAAACGCGCAGTGGAGGAATCTTTGCGCTTATCCTGAAACGCACTTAAATTCATATGGTGAACGCCTTGTCTCTGTTGTGCAGGACGTCATTCGCCTTCTGTATAGACGTACCAAAGTATGCATGCGTGGGTATGTTTGCTCATATGTAGATTGTACACTGCACATTGATGCAAACAATAGTCTCCAAACAAGTTACTCGGAGGCACATGGTAGATGCTTCGCGGTTGCCTTTAAACATTAAGTCCCACGTTAACCCGAGAAGGTCCACAAAGTCGACAGTGATTTACTCACGTCCCACGCAGAGCCCTGAAAGCTACCCATTGGTATTACTGGACAAAAACAGCAAAAACAGAGGGTTGATTAGGTTCATCATGGTGAGTAATTTTACGATAACCGACAATTTCAAAAGCTTTACTTTCCACGTTTAATCTAGCATTCTCCCATTGGACAGTTGAACAACTAATGCCCCTGTTGTACCAAATTTTTAAACAGGACTGGACAGCCTAATCGTTCGTGCTAGATTTTGCTCACCGAAAGAAAAAGAAACCCACGAAAACCAAGAAAGTAGATCCTAGCACACTCATAAATTAAGTATGCTCTGCTTCTCTATTCGTTTTCAGCAAAATGCTGTTACCAACATTATTAAGAAAAAATACAACCAGAATTATTCACCATTTTCGAAAGCTCTTCATCTATGCGAGGAAGGATCATAAGAAGAACACAGCAGCACTACGCTGCAAGAGTTCAAAACAGCGACATCGGCGTCCACCGAGACCTCGCCAGTAGGGCTAATATGGTTCTTATTCTATGTTCAGATAGAATTGTCGCTATGTTCAAACAAGCTATGAGAGGAATCTTCCACGATGTCTATTCTAATCTGCTCCATATCAAATAACAGAATTGTTACACTTCCAAATTCTCGTGTTTTCTATCGTGGCTGGAGAACCGTAGGTGGGTCATGGAATTTCTGCACAGATATGGATTTCCTGCTCAGCACACACTGAGCGCTCAAAAGCTAAACAGCAAATCCATCACCAATAAAAAAAGGATGAAGCTGTTGGAGTTGGTCAACCCGTGAAGGATACGCCATGCATTCGACTTCATTAACCATCGTTAGAGGCGATTGAACTCATATCTGGCCTCTGCAATAACTGGATGTGGCCTAGCATCAGTACCGAGCTTGTGCTGCTATCCTTCCAGACAAGTTTAGTACCAGTTTGCAGACCCAGGAAGGATGGAAGGCTTCGTGGGCCTGGTGTGCGAATCGATCCCATGTGTATTGCAGGGCGACTCCGACCACGGCGCCACACGCGCGTATGACCAGTATTTTGTCATTATATTTTATATTTTATTTTATTTTTGCGTATGAAAAAGACTGCGATAACTAGATATTATCACGTCAAAACTGTTTAGCGCCACTTTTATGGGGACCATACGAGAACTGCTGTGAAATAAAATGAGGTTTAGAGTCGAAGGGTGAAAGCTACACCGCATTCGCTTTGTTGATGAATTCGTCACTAAAACATGGAGCATTAGATGGCTTGGACAAGTGCTAGAAGACTAAACAATGTTTATGAAGAACCGATTTGATTTGTATGCATTATCCAAGTACAAAGCAACGAATACCAGATACCCCAACTATATCTGCTTCGGTCGGGAAGTTAATATGATGGTTTGCTCTCAAGCTGTGCAGGAGGAGACGAGCGACATGGTGAGCTCACAAGTGCACCTTGAATGCAGTGGAAAGTACTAGAGTACCTAACTTTTCAACTATGCTATTCATCTCTCCTCTTAAAGCACGCCTTGAAAATCTAAGTGCTACGTAGCAAAAAAAATCAATCAGATTTATTGAAGGCGTTATCATTAGGGAGGCGCTTGGCGAATGCGATATCAAGGAAGGAGGTCCAGCCGAAAATCAGAAACCAATGACACTTACACCAACGTCAAAGTTTTGAAATCAGGTGAAATGAAGAACCCAGAATCGTGAAAGATCTTTGTTATAACCGATGAATTAAGCAGTTTAAGACGTTGTCCTGTGGGATTTTAGTTTCACAATAGGGAAGTACATCAAGCAATTGGTCGTACTATGCTGAAAGATCTCAGAAGAGAAATACGAATACTCTTAGTGTACTTTAGCGAGTCACTGAATAAGTACGATAGGTTTGAGGATAGATGTTGGAATTAGTGCAGTGTCGCTTTCTATTTTAAACTGCCGATAGATTAAGTATTAAAAGAAGCTCATGACAACTAGTTTAGCCTAGTTTTCGAAACTGAATCTTCTTTTAAGCGCATTAGAAACTCCAACGTCGTCTTTTTTCCTGGCCAGCTTTTGACTATAATTCAGAAGTTTCTTACCTACACTCGAGCAATCCCATGAAGTCGTAGATGTTTTTCGCGTTAAGCACTTGATCGAGCGTGTATTCTTTCGTGAACTGAGAGTTCCTGGAATGATTTCGTCTTTCCTGTCGGCGTGTTTATAGCAGAACTAAGCCGCTGGGAACTAACGGATTGTGAACTGAGTGAAGATGGTTCTTCCACGCTATTTTAGCAAAGTGTTCTCGTTCAGTGCCTGACAATCGAGGTTAACGAAAGTTCACGATATTTTCAAAGGTTTTAAAAAGACTTCAGAAAGACGTATCAGCTTGCCGTATTTTTCCATATGTTCTTTTCCGGCATTTCCGAACATTTGAGCCATCATCGGAGCTGGGAAGAGGCCGTACGTATCAGCAATTACCTGCAGTCAACCTTTTGAAGACTGGGAAATTATACATAGAGGAAAGCACAATGAGATCTCATGCTGCTGATCTCGACCAAATATAAGCAGCTTTGTTGGGTAGTGCTTTCCCGCATTACTTCCTCCAATCTCCAAAATTTTGCCTATGGTACATTACTGAGAGAAAAATTGCAGTTTTCTAAGGAAAAATGTTAGCCAAAAGATTGAACCTGGATGTGTTTATCGATAGGAAGAACGCGATCATCATGGTTTCCTGCTTGCGTGTCTAACGACCCAGGAGCCATTTTTTCGAAACCACATGCAAGGACACAGTCGGCGTTTCCTGAATACGGGCATAGAAAGTGTAGGCCGAGCCCAAAATTTCCTAAAACCTAAGCATTGTGAAAACTCTCCAGGAAGTACAACCGCAAGGATGGTGAGATATGAGCAAAACTCGGGAGCTCAAACGGGCTTCGAACCAGCGATTTCCCTTTGCGGGGCCTCACGTGTTGCCCTTGTCTCTCAGCCACTTTTTACTCTATCGATACTAACAGCAGTCATCTGTTAAAGTACAAAAAAAACTGGCTGATAGAGAGGCAAACCAAACCAAGAGCTTCGATTGATGCTTGGACACGTGAACCTCGGAAAGGGTAATCGTTGGTTTGAAGCCCAACTGAAGTTCCGAGTTTCGCTCACAACTCAGCATCTTTGTGGTTGTATTCCACACAATACCCTGCTACGTAAAAAGATCACGCAGTGAATAAAAGTTAAACATACCAGGGAAATTATAATATTCTGTGTTTTCTAACAACTAGGGCTTGTGTAACCCAATGATAAGAGGTGTGTTGTAAAACACAGTTGCTGGTTCGATCATGTACTCCGAAATAACTGTCTCCTATCACTTCGGGGTCAGCAAATTGCTAGCAAGCGAGGACAGATATATGGGTAGAACGCAAGTCATTATATAGCACACGTATTCCTTCAACCATCTCTGCGATGCTCAGTGGAGTGGAATGCATGGCATCCCTCAGAGAACGCCAACGCCAAACTGTTTGCTTTTCCGCTGTTTCCTTGATACGCATGCACAAAGTTGTTACTTATTTTTATATTCATAAAAAAGGTTACGTTTCCGAGAATTGCACCTTATTCAGAGCCTGGAAAGGCCAAGTTGACTCAATCCAGTCAGGTAAACACCTCCATAACCAAACAGAGGAAATCCTAAAGCAAAAATTTCAATCGCATTCAGAACAAAACAGCTTCTTCATTAACCCATCGTGGTGACTAACTGCGCAAAGTTTAAATGGATGGGTAATGTGCACCGCTCACGTTTAAATATCAAGCTTGATATAGCGTGAGATCACGCGTGATCACAAACACAGCTACTTCTTCATTTTTAGATTTTTGGAAATTATCCAAAAACACAAGTCCAATGATGCTGAGATATTTGCAAAACTCCGGACCGCAGGTGTCTGCGGTGGAGAACGAACGCGCTATTACCCTTTCCAGGGGCAAACACGTTCATCACGATACCGTGCGAGCTCCTTCGTTTTACCTTTCTCGTTAGGCATTCGCCCCCCAGAAAGAGTAATAGCGCGTTCGTTCCCCACCGCGTACACCTGCGGTCCAGAGCTTTTGGAAATATCTTAGCATCATCGTAGTTATATTTCACCGCATGCCGAACCATGAAAAAAGAATAAGCAGTAAATAGAAAAGTGATTGGATTGTCCAAAACACTTCAAGGGTTTTACGCGCTGATGTTTTAGACCCGTGTGCAAGAATTATGACTTCAATTTCGAAATGTTCTCCGTTATGTCCCTGTGCCCTACGTGTGCTTACTGGGGCATTTTATTTAAATTTAAATTTACCGATTTGGTGTTTTTTTATACGTACATACAGTGGTCCACCCGTGTCAGTGACATATTGGCCCCCCATGCACTTTACAGGAGATCGGATAAACCGTACCCGAACTCACGCAATCATCGTTCCTATCTCATGACATTTCATGCAAATTTGCGTTGTTACGAAATAGCTGGAGCCTCAGAATGCTCGGTGGTGCTTCGCTGATTGGTGTCGAATTTTCTAGACCGACCCTTTTTAGGCAGCGTTTCATAGCTCTACTTATTTCGTTGAAAATATTCCTTGTCTTTTATTCCTTGCTCTTCATAGTTAACAGCTGCTGAAATACACAAACAAGTGATAGCAGTTTTGATTGTTTTGCCACATTCTGAAATAAAAAAACGCATTGTGTCGCATCGACATGACTTCTGTCACTCTAGAGAAATGTTCTTTTTTATGCTGTTTATTTCTTGCTGGATTTTGTCTTAAGGTCAACTGCGTAGGAGGCAACGAACTGATTATCTAGAAGGATTTGCAGGAGCCTGATGATAAATCAAATCATCAGTTTTTTTATCCTTACAGACAAGTCTCTAGTTATTTTCTGGTACGCAGGCATGAAATGCTTGGCTAGCGGGAACGTGTGATGAAACCAAAGTGTATTCTTGTTTTGTGTAACTTGTGTATTCCAGGTTACATTTAACCGTTTTGACACCTGCGCTGTGCCTTTAAACAACTAACAAAGTTCTTGAAGTTTTGAGCAACATGAGAAGTTGCAAACGAAGTTGGTACTTGGGATTATATTTAAAGTGGCGATTTAAATTGGTATTTGTATGCATTTGAAATCAAGTTCATCAAAAGGAAGAAGATGTTCTGGAACCCACTATATTTCCATTTAGTATTAATTCCACTTAACAAAACCCACCGCTTTCGATGAACTGCTTGCACAGGAAGACTCCCGATGAGCCAGACGCACAAGCATTGTTCACGTTAAAGATGGGAATGCCAGTAAGCCCGAGTTCGTAGAGTGCCCGTTGACCGCAGCATGTGCCACCGAACAGGTAGCTAACTGTTGCCATTTCGATGTCGGAGTACTTTAGAGAGCAGTCGTCGAGTGCCAGATTCACTAAAGAAAATATTCATTCGTTCCCTTCATTTCATTTTTTGATTTGCTCGTTTTTGTTTTAACAGATCACACACCCACTTCTTAGCTGGGGAAGTGCTACCTTGTTTACTTACCTTGAATAGCTTCTCAGTGCCAAGCGCCATCATAGGTAATGGACTTTGGTCGCTGGAGGGTTTGAATCGTTGGGAAAAAGAAAAATGGAAATAAAGTCATCTTCTCAAAGGGTAGAATCAAACTTGTAATGTTTTAAGCAAGAACTTGGTTATGGCTTTTGGCTTGGGAGACACGCTAGGTGTACATGAAATCGAAATTCCACAAATTCGCTGCTAATATTCTTCTCAAACAGATGGGATCGAGAACGTTAGCAAACAACAGAAGGCGCATGACGTTTTTATCACAACTCGATTGCAAGAGAGAGAAGAACATAATGTAACTCGTGAACCACGTTGGAGCTAACCACGTCGGGGTATAATGTGTAAATGGGGATGATTTACTTTTCGAAAGCCCTCTTGCAAAAACTATCAGACGGTGAGCAACAATTTGGCGCCCTGGAAGACTAAAGGTTAGCCGATGCTGGTGGATGCAAAGCCTACAACCGCCTATGAATATACGATTGATATGGATTACAGTACTTACCAGCTTCCTTCACCATATCCGGATAATCCCAATCACGGGAACCTGGCTTGCAGAACTTAGTCATGCCCACGCCAATCACGTACACTTTAGTCTTACCCATGACGTTGCAAATACTATGAATCTTAACAAGTTCTTAGAGGAAAATTCTATACTTATAGATTCCAATGAATAAAACATCCTAGACGAAAAAATTTCTAAGAATGAGTATTTTCGCCGAATCCATAAAATCACGCAAAATATGACAAAATACAACGGAAAAAATCATCAAAAGGAAATCACGGCTTCACTGTGTTCCGTCGAAGAGACACCGTTCTATGAGGATTTTCATCCAGCGAATTTCTGCTTTCGATTGTTCTAAAACTACGTTCGCAATATGATTACTGCGAAACAGAAATAAGACAGCCTATCTGAGATCAACCTTGGAAGAATGCTAGGTGGAACAAAGTTTTTCGAGAAATGGACAAACGAAGAGCTGAATCACGTGCCCCAGATGAAATTTTGCCTATCACAGACTGCTAATGACTGCCATGTCGCTATTCTAGAAGTGCTGGTTTTGAAAACGATGGCAGCATCTTAGAAATGCCATCGAATTTAACTAGTTGAAAGCTATCCTCAACGGTCAGGTGAAATTGTCAAAACTGGCATAGCCTAGTGAAAACCTGTCGATAAGAGAGTGGTTGGTGTGGGTAAGAGACAACGCGGGGGAGAACATCACGACTGACCTGATAAGACTGATCAATTCTAACAGTGACCTAACGAAAGCGAATCGATGAGTCCGAGGAAAACTCCGCACTTATCTAAACCAAAAGCTTAGCAAAAAACGTTGTAATGGAAAAACTCCGGCTCCACGAAGGATCATCAACAGTCTCGAAAGTGTTGCTTTTCGAGCAGGTCAAGCGAGACTTTAAATTCGTGCCAATCTACCTATGAACATGTCACAGATCAACTGGGAAAGATGAATGGACCAGAATTAAAAATTAAAAGATGAAGCTTTCGGCATTGATCAATTCCTAAAGGATCCGCCATGCATTCGACTTCATTAAGCATCGTTTGAGGTGATTGAATGCATATCTGGCCTTTACAATGACTCGCGGTGGCCTACCGATGTATCGAGCCAGTGCTGCTATCCTCCCAGACAAGTCTGTTACCAATTTGTCAACCCCGGAGGGATGGAAGGCTTGCGGGCCATGGGCGCAGGGACCGACTCCACGTGTGTGTGGCAGGGCGTCTCCGACCACTGCGCCATGCGCGCCCTAAAGAGTAAACTTTTTCCAGACATGTCTGACATTTCTCCACGCCGGATGGATACGTTGCTTTCTTACATTGGTACGGGTTTGAATCAACACCGTGCTCGAGATGGTCAGTGCTACTGTCGCTGCGCCACGCACACTTTTTTAATTACCAGAATTAAATGCTTTAATTCCTTCAAAACACAATCACATAATACTTCAGGCACGGAAACATTAAAAACACCCGAATCAACATCACAATACAATGAAAGTCGAATAACAGAGTAAATTCTACCGGATAATGTACGACCTCATGAGAATAAATCACACAAGAGTATTAAATAAAATGACTAGCGGGATTAATTCTAAAGTGAACAGTGGGCAGCTGATGAGGAACTGTTTGGCACAAAATTAGGCACATTTCAAAGACACTCAGATCATGTATGTAAGGCAATTTGTCATGATTATGCGATTTACACCTGAAGGAAGGCACGAAAGATTTGCCATCGGGCAATCGGCGCTACCGTAATCCATAACGTTTATTCTGACGTTCAAAAACACTTTTCCGATGAAAACAAGCTCACATATTGGTAACCCCTATGTAGACATCAACTCTATGAATGATGAAAATTCATGCTTTATTTCCAAACGATAATTTTCTACATCGTTAAGGGAATACAGATGTTTTATTGGTTGTCGCTGTCTTTTTTTCGTCCTCGAAATACTCTACTAGCCTTGGATTACGGTAGCGTATGATTTCAAACTGTAGAAGCAATGGGTCACGACCGTGATTTGACTGTGCGACCATCCAACAGTCAAGATTTCGGATAGTCACTGAAACCTAAGGTCTAAAATTCACATAACGTCGGAGGGACTTCATTGCACAGTTATTGCGAGCGCTAGCTTCGAGCAGGAACGTCATGTCCGCCGGCTAAAACCTCATCGACTCATACGTCAGCGAATTTCTCCTAGTTGAGTGATAATGCTGCCTTAGTTGTTCTTCATGAGATCAGACTCGAACATCGCCTTCATCACTCGTTTGTTGGTGGGTCTTTTGCCTTTTCTTAGACTTCGATTTACCGTGAGACATTATGTACATCGGACAAATCCAACATTTGCAGATTGGGATGACAATTTTGGTGAGCACGACGTAAACGACCACTAGTACGCACACGTAAACCAACACGTCGGTGGCCATCATTACGAATTCACCAAGCGAAGAGACCCCATTCACCCAAGACATCGGGTTTAAGAACCTGAAAAAATTTTGATTCATGAAGTAGTCTTGGTTCCCCCTGATGTAAAAACGAACCTCTGAGGTTAGTAAGTAATCTAACTGCTTATAAAACCAGTTCATAACAATGAATCCTTAAATGCATCTTTTTTTTCCCCAAATTTTCTCATAACATGTTTGTTGGACTAACAATAATAGATTCAAGATGAAGACATTAGTTATAAGTACAGTGCAAAAATAAAAAAGCTCGCTCAAGAACACGGGGGGTCTTAACTTTTTTCGAAGCAATGCTTTAATCCTGAAATGAACAAAGGAAATAGATTCTACATAACTCCAACGATGCTGATATATTCGCAAAACGCTGATGGCAGGGTTAGGTAAAAAACTAAATGAGAGAAAAGCAAAGCAAGGGTCTCTGTGGCGTAGTGTGTAATGCGCGGGACCCTGTAGAGGGAAATCGGGTTCGATATGGCTTGGGATCCAAATTTTGCGAATATTTCAGCATCGTTGTAGTTGTTATTCACGTCATACCCCTGCCGTTAAAATCATGGTAGGCAGAAAATAAAAGGTTGACACAGTGTACATACTTGGAAATGCCAGTGAGGTTGATCTGGTTGCACGACGGACAGCTGCCTACCATCTCATGCCATGTATTGCGCTCCATGTCAATCTAAAAACTGTAACTGAACTGTCGAAATAAGGCTTGAGAGAAACAACTGAACAAAGACATAATGAAGAACGGTGGATAACGGGCAAGCAATTTTGCAAAGGTATTCGCCCCAACTCGATTTTGCTTCAAGTGCTTGTTTAGATGGTGGCTATGTTTCTCTGGTGCAGTACATATTTATGAGAAAGCCAACGGGCTACCCTCAACAAAAAAACCTGCTACCACGATTTTATCGCTTTCATTTTATTCCATCGGAAATCCGCTTGCAATCGTGAACAATCAGTAACAGAACAGAGTCAGTCCCAATCCGGTGGTTTTTTTGGCATATTCTGTGTTTCTGTCGGTTTCTTATACCATGCAATCCCAAATATCTGTGTTGGCGTTGTTCTGAGTTTGTGATCCAGAATACCACGATGAAAAGTCGAGTCCCGCGCATCAGACGAGGATGCACCGGTAGTAACGCGCCATCGAGTATGGAACTTGGTCTTCAGTCTGTTAAGGAAAACAAACCCTCAAGCGGCGTCTCATAGTATTGTATGATCCTACACACGGCCTGTTCTTCTCGCTGTTCATCTGCATACATGCATATCATTCTCGATCCCGAATCCACAATGGCCGGCATCGGAATAATCATCGACCGATTCGACGCCTGAAAAACGAACCACGAAATTCCATATTTTGCAAGCAAGGTCATTTTTTTTCAAATCCCATTCATTATCAGTATGGTTCGTCAAATTTTACTATCTATACTTTATCTACTCAAGCGTCTTTTACAATTATTGAGACGACCAAGTTATGAAAATATCGATTTCTCCTTGCTAAAAAATGGGGCCTAAAATTGATATGCCCTCTTCGAAAGTTGGAGAAAACCTCTGAAAGGGCGTACGTTGAGATCGTGGACATAGGTGGTGAAGGAGAATATCTCATCAGAATTCCTCTCTGTAGAATACTTAACGGCTCCGTTAATCTTTCCCGATGCGCCATACATAGTGACGTTAAAGTATCTGAAAAGAAAATGTTGAAAATGATAGCACCTGGCTCAATTCCAACAAATCTTCATTTGTTCAAAACACAGGAGTTCATAACCTGAAAGTGATAAGAAAAAACAAACGATACCGCTTACTGGTCACTTGAAGATTTTCACCTACGGCTCTTGGAGCTATGTTTCATAAGGAAATTTAAAAAAACCCGTGTCTTTTGAATTAACGAAGTGTTTATGGTAACCTGTTGCTCCTTGAGTCCACGATAATGGTGCCCGTAAAATCAGAAATCCTCGACGCATTGTGGAAAAATACCAGCCGATTACCATCAGCTTCTCCATGAACTAAAAGTTTCAATTCTTCTTGTGTGGAAGAATTTTTGAACTCTTTTTCCATTCAAGTCAAAACCAACCCACCTTGCAGCGTCACATGAAGGTTCGAACCTTCCGCATGCGTGACAATCACCTGACGTTGAGAGCCGTCATAGATCCGAGCGCTTTGAATCCACGGATACACCATTTCCAGAGGACGTGATAAGTTGAAATTGCCGGGTAACTGAACAAGCAGACCTTTTCGTTTAGTTCTTGATAGAACCCCATTAAGCACATTGCTAATAACGACTTAGATGAAAATCCCATCAGTTAGACGAATAGAAGAAACGGAGAACAAAATGTGATATGATGTTCCTTTATGAGTTCTGTCACGAATGAGACAGGGTTAAAAAAAAATTTCTAACTGCAGCGATAAAAGTCAATTCACGGCGCTTCTCACTTGCAGATTCCTGAGCACTGAGGAAACTAACCAAAACATCACAGACATTTCTGTTTTGCCTGTTCTGATCATTCTGGGTGGAACGTTAGGAAAAAGCTGACGTACGATTAATGTTCACTCACTTTTCCCTAGACTCTGATTCAAAAAAAACACCATCCCAAACTTGATCTTGCTGAAAAATTTAGCGCATGGAAAGCTTCCAGAATGTAGAAAGAAAAAAAATAGGATAAAAGACCAAAATCTAAAACTAATTTAGCAAAGTCGACTAAACGAGTTAAAAATGTAAGCTTCAGAATGAAGCGGAATTGATGCGACAGAAATCATAGAATGTTTCACTAAAAAAGAAAATATGAATAACCACAACAATGCTGAGATAATCGCAAAACTCGCACCCGCGGCCCGATCGAACCTTCCCTTTCCGGGGCTCGTGCATTACACACTGCGCCACGGAGGCCCTTGCTTTACGTTTCCTTCAGCTAGTTTTCTACCTAACGCTGCGAATATTATATACGGGAATATACTCTTAAAACGACAAAGCGAAAAACAATTGCTGACTCTGAAATTACATGGAAACGAAACATGAAGAAACTTACATAATTCTTTGCGTTGATTATGCTCCGATAGGTCTGTTCGTGGCAGTTTTTTCACCTGTACGAAACACAACTTACTGGGTTTGAAATACGGAGGAAAACAAGAGGAAAAGTGTAGGTATACCTTTGCCTTATGAATTTCTTCCATCTTCACTATGCCGTTATTCACGTGGAATTTCCCATTCTCGTCCATGCGATACCAACCAAGTCGATCGAAACTGAAGCGCAACCGGTTTACCACTAAGTATTACGACTTTCGAGATGTACTTTCTTCAGAGCAAAGAAACGTCAGTCATTTTTCGCAACAAAACAGTTCGTTAATCAGAAGTTATAATAAACCATGAAAAACGAAACCTTTTATCCTCAAAAAAGAATGATACTGCTTGATATTAGATCAGAAGATTTTTTTTGTTTTATTTTGGATTGCAGAGATTGATCGTTTCCAGGACAGGTCCGGTACCAATTTCCCTGATCCCAGAGGGATGGTTGGCTCTGAGCTGAATCGAACTAGCACCATGTTTGTGATGACGGACATCACTACCACTATGCTAGCGTCAGATAAGGTTTGGGAAGAGAGAAACAGGGAGGAAGGGAAAACAGTGGGTTGTTTTCAAATCCACTGCTTGATTCTCTGGCATCAGAACACCCACCACTCACTTCTGAGCGACTCTCTGCTATTTTAGAGATCATTCATCTAAACCTTAACGTTTTGTTTAATAAAGTTCCCCCCACTCTTCCATGTCTTACCCTACTACTATTTCGCCTGGATTCGAAAAATAGAAAACGGTACTTTAATTTTAAAATATGGCCTTTGTTCCTTTGTTCATTATGTGCTAACACAATACAAGCTCTATCAGGTTTTGTCTCCTACTCTATGTGGAAAGGCGCTCAATTACGAAAGACACTCACTTGTTGTCAGTGATCTCATTTAGAGGTTGCTTCCTTAATTCCTCCATCTCGCCTCCGGGATTTGAGTTTGCGAAGTACATGCCTGTCTCAAGTTGATGGGTAGTACGACCTCCGGACGATACCGACAATGCGATTCGCCGTAAGGAATCCACGTATCTGAAAATCTGCCTGACTTAAAGTGTAGATAAACATGAAGGTGATAGGTTATGTATGGTCGACTTTCATATCTTGCCACTATATACACATTTTTCTCCATTTAAAGAATGCACCAAAACAATTATATACGAGGAAATCTATTAAAAATAACATTTAACTTATTAGTCCTATTGTTTTGCTCTAAGCGCAGTTATGAATCTGAACTTCTGCCCTTATCGCTTTCATTTGAAAACGCTGGAAATAAGAATAAAATCTCAAATTTGACAAAAAACGAGATTAAAATAGCTCTCTTAGAAATAGTCAAGATTTCGTCACCGGCTACCGTAAACCAGAATATTGCTCGCATATGGGCCATAACGAAATACTGTAGTTGTTGAAAACCACGCTCGAATCGTGAAAAAGCAATAAATCAAAGGGCACTAACTACATACATAACCCTAAACAGCAAAGAACAAAGTAGCAGTCGAGACTTAACTAAGTGCAAGTGCTTGAAGCATCGTTTAAAATAGTATCGAAATGTCAGAAGAATTCACTGGAACTTCAACACCCATGTTTCTTTCTCGAAAAACGACCAGGCTTGCATAAATACCAATGTATTCGTTAGATGGCATTTGAAAAAAGTATGCCAGTTTTTTTGAATTCAGACGGTGTCGCTTCAATCAACGTCCACTTTGTTCCCTGACAAGCTAACGCGAGGTTGAAATCGAACTATGGAAATAACGCCTTACTTGAAAATCTAGGTTTAGTGCTAGGTCTTCACATTGATAATCACTTTGAAACCACATAAACTTATAAGTAATCGTTTTTGTTAAATAAAGGAAAAAATAAGGACAATATCATTGAGTCTTTTATAGGAAGTAAAATGTGATGTGAAAGCCACAGAAGTGGGATGCAGCACGAATGATCAGTACCAGAGGGCCAGAGGAATGTCATCGAGCGATGAACCGTTGATTCTAAAGGTTTCATAGTGGGAATGCGAGCACTGAAGACGAATGGGATCAGAGACGAACAGAAACCTTTGATGACGATCACTTGAACTCGAACAGATTTTCAAGCATTTCAGAGGAAACGGCTCCAGAAGTTGTCGAACAACAAGAGGTAAATAAAACATTTTCAGAATGTTTCAACTGAATGGAAAGGTAGAGAAATACGACGAAAAGATATCGCACGAACTGATTGAAAAACGACATTGCAGTTTCTTTGCGTATCTCATAGGCGACAGAACGACCCGCTTCTGACTGCACTGGGAGAGGCGATAAAAAAGTGATTCTGAAGGACAACGGTTGAGGTTCCGTGGAAGGTTGGACGAAAATGAAGCAAGCGCTCCTCGAAATGTGATCAGCACTAAGAAGTTTTGAAGAAGTCGTCGTGCTGTGAAGGAATTGACGGCTATCCCTTTTTGAATCTTGGTGAAACTATCGTAGTAAAAAAATCGCCAAGGTTTACTTAGAGCGAACGTTTGGAATCGGCAGTAAAAACTCTGGGAATGACCACTTTTATTGCATGACAACGAGCGACCACACGTCGTACTATCAACATTGTAGAGGATGAAAGAACTCTCCCCAAGCCATAGCTGTTTTTATGCCCTTCGCCTGTTGCTTATTGAAGTATTCAGTAATCAATCCGTTACACAGAATTTCAGAAGTTTCGCCAACTCAAGAGGCGCAGAATTCTACTGTTACGGGTGAATAACTACCTCGCCGGAATCTCGATAAAAACACGTGCAGATAATTCTATTTCAGTTAATAATGTTGTTTATGTAGGCTTCTGCTTAAAATAAAGATCCAGCCGTCACAGAAGTAAACATATCTTGGGATATGGTTCAAATCTCCAAGAAAAATAATTGGAGGGTGCACTCCGCAGACAATATCTGGGTGATGACCTCAGAAATCCTTACCACGGCTACTTCAGGTCTCCAAACGCAAAAAAACTTTTCCAAACAGTAAAATATCAATAGAAGTGGAAATAGTGCGGTGCCATGGAAGACTCTTCGCAAAGACGTGTCATTGAATGCTAAGTATAATAGTTGCTGAAATATGTGAATTTAATCCATTGACGACCGTATTCTGTCCTAGACCTGGCCAATGCAAAAGACGTTTTCGCTTCTATTGCTGAAAAACTTTTCTATTTTTACTGTCTTATTGTCCCATGATTCGCGCCACAAATTGTGCGGGTTCCAGCAGTTATAAGCGAGGGCGGCTTCGTTTGCTTCTGTAAGGATTTTTGTTTTTCTCTAAAAATGTCGTTGAATGCCGGTCGAGACGATTCTCCCTGGAATCCGAGGATAGCTCTGGTATTCCTACGGCTCCAGGGAATCTCTGCTAATTCGGCGACGCCACCATTACGCGCATTGTGTATGAGAGCGTTGTTCGACGGCCGACAGAACTAAGTAACTGAAAAACGAACTGGTAGTGCAGTGGTTACAGGTGCGCTGTGATACACATGGGATCGATTCCCTTGCCCAATGCTCAACAAGCCCTCCATCCCCCCGAGTGCAGCAAACTGCTATCAGACTGGAGGATAGCAGCACTGACTCGATACATAGGTGGGCTACCGCGAGTCATTATATAGGTCAGATATGTACTAAATCGCCCCCCTACCGATGCTTGATGAAGTCGAATGCATGGTGCATCCACAAGGGATTGTTGAATGCTGAGAGCTTTGCGTCGTTTTCTTGTTCAGCAATCGCGAGGTTGTTAAACAGCATACATTTACTTCCATAGAAAAACACAATACAATACAACAGTAGCTGACGTTTCGGCAGTATCGCCTTCTTCAGAGCCGCTTTTTTTTTACGTGCCGTTGATGACTCAGTCATCGCCTTAGAGTCATCAACCTTATGCGACTATAATCAGCTGTTCTAATCTTCCTCATTGGAAGGCACGTAAAAAAAAGCGGCTCTGAAGAAGGCGATACTGCTGAAACGTCAGCTACTGTTGTATTGTATTGTGTTTTTCTACGGAAGTAATGTATGCTGTTTAACAACCTCGCGATTGCTAAACAAGAAAACGACGCATTCATATTCCAATGCCGAGGTTAATAGAAAGTCGGTCCTGGGAGCTGAGAGCTTTACCCTTCTATCCTTTTGCTCCTGCGGCTTATGGAATCGTGAGGACTTCCCGGACAAATCTGGTGGTACCAATTTCCTGACCGTGAATAATATAGGGGGTTTGGCTGGCCTGGTGCAGGCTTGAAAGTTTTTCACGACAGCGATTACAACATCAGGGTAAAAGAAAAAACTACCGATTTGTTGCAAGGACTCCGCAGAAAAATAATACACTGTAGAGAAGAAAAATAAAGAAAATGAATGTGTGCCATTCATCGATCGTGGTATACTTCACTTGAAGCCCCTCCCCAAACGTGCACCGACTTGCAAGTTACCAAGCCATGAATGTTTCATATTGTTACCAAAGTACTTGGAACATTCCGTAAATGTCAACTTATCATCGTCTAATCACTATCTAAGGTGAAAATTGATAAGATGTTCCATAAACGATCAGAAAAACTCGTTCTGACCTTCAGCGATACTCAGCGATGAGACTTTTTTCAGCTACAATAAGTATTTCCCAAACGAACCAGTAACATCAAAGAATATCACGTGTAACAGATCAGGAATATCTCTGTTGAAAAAAAGCCACAGTTCGGTTTTTCTTTTAAATTCAGTTCTTAAAAGTTACTGTAATCATCCGATCAAATATTGTTTACGAAAAAAGGTACCATTGGTGTCTGGGTTCAAGGGCAGCTAATTTGCCAATGAACATTTGAAAACTCAGATGGGAATGTAGGATGGGCACGTGAAAATTTTCGCGGTCACACTGCAACTATTCGGATCTTCTAACATATTTCTAAAGGCATGAGAGAAAATCAAGGAGAACGATTGTATTAAGTGTTTGTTACTAGCACATAACTTGTGATATCATTCCTGCGAAAACCTAAGATGTAGGGCAGCGCAGTCGCCATCTATCGAATGAATGGGGTGTTAACCTTCTAGACTCCCTTTAAGATCAGACAAATGAGTAGTTTGGACGAATTCCAAAGCATAAATGCTGAATTTCTAGAAAATCAACATAACCAGCTGTAATTCTGGATCTCATTAACATCTGTAAAGTCGAAGACGTACCACGCTGAATAACTAATAAGGATAACACCGTATAAAAATTGTTTGACAGAAAACCTGTTGTATATTAATCGGATGACGAGATTTTGATGAAAGCTTATCGCTTATATTGGCCTTTTCGTTGGTGTTTTTTCCTCAAGCCATCAAAATTTCTACTACCCTCATTGGGTTAAAGACATTGCAAAACCTTTCTTGAGTGCCTCCATCCAACTGTGAACGAATAGTGCTGCGATCCTTCTCAATCCATCGACCGTTGTTGTAGTCATACGCCGTGTAGACGAAGGTGGCAAACGTTGTCGGTTGCTCCAACTTTACAGCGGTATACGTTTGATTTCTGAAAACCGTGTTTAGGTAGCAGTCTTGCTTCGTTAAAAGCATGATGTTTTTACACAAAATGACATGACACATTTAGTGCATTCAAATAAGATTTTTCGCGCATAATATGGTAGTGGAGTGGGAGCGCAAGTACGGTAGTCGTTAGAGGTGTCAAAACGATACAAACGTAGTCGTTGGTCCATGCCCGTGCCCCGGGCTTACCAAACCCTCTGTGCGCCTGGATCGAGAAATTGATGCCAGACTTGTCTGCAAGGATAAAACCACTATCTTGTAATTCGCCAATCCTCACAGCTCAAGTAGGCATTCAACCATATCTAGGATACCTAAAGTAGCCGAATATCACTTAAAGGATAAATTAACGCCGACAGATTTATCCCTCGCACTTTATACGATCCCTGTTAGAACGCTTCCACAAGATATCCAAGTGCTTCTTGGCAGTTGATCAGATGGGGAAAAAACTGCGAAGAAATTGTAAAACACTGGTCTACCAATCAGATAACCATCAAAATTCCTGATAAGGCCACATACGAAACAAATGCCACGGTGAATTTAATAATAGAAAACTGTTATGACATTATGGTAGCACCGATACTAATGATATGCACCATACGTTTCTAGGGAAAAACGAACCGATATGGCCGAAACTTCACGTCACAGCAAAGCTTGGCGTTGCTGCCTGTCGGGCATCCAATTGGTGATTGATTCGGAAGGAAGGTGCGATAACAAGACGTAAGCTAAAGCATCAAATGAATGATTACGGTAATGAAATTGAAAGAATGGGAGGAACGACTCACGAAATCTCTCTTGGGATCTTCAGGGCACTGCGTGTACTGATGCGATTCGGCTGTACAACTTTCAGATGCGGCGTTGCATTCACAAATGCAGTCTGCTTTCACTTCAGGAATACCGAACTGGTATCGCTGAGTTACCTGGAAAAAATACTAGTGAGCGATAATTAATTCAATTTTAATTCCTTTAATCACTTTTCACTAACGTAGGTTGTTCAGAACGTCTTGCAGCAAAGTGTGGCACGAGCGCTTTAAGGAGCTCTAATGCCACAAGAAGTTTCAAAAAGTGTTCAGTACGGTACAAAGAAAATGAGGTCGAAAACAACAGAATTAGGTGATAAAAACTTATCTAGTAAATATGAAATTCTCAAAGTGAATAATCGGAGTGCTAACGATACCGGATGGTGGTGTTCAAGTCGATCGAGACGAATTGTGTACAACCACGACGAGCCGACCTGACTTCGAGATGGCTGATGGCCGTAGTCCGGCGGGGCGGTGACACCTTCTTCAAGTCGGAAGCAAACGGTGGTGTGCAGACCGAGGTAGAACTGCATCTGCATGCCTCCTCGTGATATCGCCGCGTTTGCATCTGAATCAGAATCTCTCACTGCTGATGGACTACGCTCGAGAGTGTGATTGCTGAAGAAAAGGACATCGTTTTGAGGTATTGCTCATTTGTCGCGGTAAAGGGTGTATTAAGAAGCATTACTTATATTTACCCTCAGTTATTACGTTGAACTAAAGGTTACTCCTTTCTTTATAAATTTTGTACCTGCCGTGAACGTCGATGAAACAATCGGAGTTTTGGAATTTTGTAACCCTAAGCGAAGTTACAAAGTTGACGTGACTTTATAAAATACATATTTAGTTTGGAAAATATCTGCATTGTCGGCACTTGGTCTTTTGGAAACATTTCTGACGCTTGATAGTGATAGATGACTATCAGTTAATACGTCAATAGTTCAGGTGCATATTGAGACATCGATGTGACTTACAAGAGAAGAAAACTTCAGACTTACTTGTAGATGCCTGAGCGATCACGACGGGCGTCCTCGAGCAGTGAGGCGGTTGAATAGGAAACAAGTTTCGAAAAATGTCCTCTGTCGGTCGCTGTGGTGTGGAAAATTTGAAGGAATACAATAATATTAAAGAGAGAACCAGTCGCGGAGGCCGCATTCTGAAATACTTCAGTGATTCATTTAGGTGAAAAAAAACTATAGAAATTCATAAATCACTCTAGCGCAATTGAAATAGGAAAGTAACAATCAGATATGCAACGAAAATTTCCAAAATAATCTACTACTATTTCCAGAAGAATAACGTAATTAGTAAACCACATTCACTGTGAAGAAGACAAAGAAGGATTAAGGGTCCACGGATGAGCAAGTCTGGGACCACAGTCTGGACTCAAATTGGATTCTGTGGGAACTCTTCAAATGATTCTCCTACTTCCACCATGTTTGTTAATTTACAGCGAATCAACTTTTTGAAAACCAACAACAAGGAGGCGGGTTACACACTGACTACTTTCACACCTCAATTCTGCAATGGTAAGAGATCAAGAAGAATTAGAATTGGTTGAACAGAATCACACATAGACATTGACACCATTATTCTCCACATAAATCCAGCTCGGTAGTGACGCTGAGACTTCTCAAAAATGAGGCATAATTATAGCACTGTTAAGTAATGAATAAATCTACTGAGAAAAAGCATTAAGTGAACTATTTGAGCGTCAATACGAAAAGTTTTTTAATGAAAGATCGTTTAATGAAAACATCTAACGAAAGCTTGAAAATGTGCTAGTTAAGTTTCTTATGACAACGACATAGTCGTAAATAACTGTTGAGTTGATAAGACCAGTTGTGGACAAAGCAAGGAGAAGGTGACAAGCCGAAAAAGTGCGATGATCATTGGATGTGGTAGTATGCTATTTGCTAAAATGTTTACATTTTACTGACAGTTTGGGCAAACAGTGGAGTAAGCAGCTCATTCAAGAAAACCGAAGAAATCTGATCCACGTCGATTAGTCAGGCACAGTGACCGGTCTCGAATTGTTCGCTGTCGCCGCAATCGAGTGTTAAAGTGTTATGTGAGCGGCGTTGACGCTGACTTAACTCATTCTGTCGAAGTACATTCTTTCGAAGGAAGAAAAAACTTGCACACACCGGCTGCGTGCAGGGCTGACAGTTGAGCAAAGACTATCGTAACCACAGGCAGATTTGTAATCAACAAGATGAAAAACACGTTTAGACAGACTTTGGGATATGGCGGGATGTTCCATGAAGTGTTGATTGAGGTCGCCTAGCGTTTCTGAACAACTAAGAATAAAGTTAAGTGACTCAGAGTGGAATTTGACAGAAACGACGATTTTGATGATGCAACCGGAAAGGTTCGGAACGTCTTAACTTATCAGGAAATGACTAACACAGATCAAATCGAAACATTCAACGAACGATGAGCCCACATTTGTCATAAATCTCGCAACTGTGTACATCCACAATAAAACCGGATTCATGCACGAGTCGAAGGACGGGAAAAAATCGAGAACAGTTCGCACTCGTTGCACTACGCGGCCATTTCTCATGAGCCCACACATCGTGGAAGCTTAAATCGTTTGCTGTGGAATTAGTTCTCAATATTTGATGCTTGTCCGAAGAGGGGAGTACTATAGTTGGTGGAAAAAAAGTCTGTGAACTATTATTACTAGTTTATAAAAGTGTCATGATCAAATTCAGCCGCTTGGGGCTGAAGCATAGATCTCAACTGCAACAAAAAAATCTATCTTCAATGATAAACCTGGGCACTTAATGTTGTACATCTCTTACGTCTTCCATGAAATCGCTCCAGAATGCAGCTAGTAGTAGCGATGAGGAATGCCCAGCTGGTGAACAGGAAGTGCGATGAGGTATCGCTTTCGCCAATCAGATGCGATCGCAGAAGTCCAGGGTCAGACGCGTGCATTGACCGAGGATTTGATCCTATCGGAGCTCAATCAGCTCGTTACAAACTATGACATCACACCATGCGTGCTAATAGACTACCGTATCTCCTACTGTAACACTGTAAAAGTGATGTACAATGAAAGCCTAACTAGGCTAAACTATAAAAAAGTCAGAGGCAAAAAATTAGAAGGTCGAATACCAGGAGTGGAATTTATGATGTTTGAAAAGAGAAAATAGCTCACTGACTACGATTTAAAAAAATCAGCTGAGATTATAACCAGTTATATCAAACGAGGTTGATCTTCATGCTGGGAATTTACACCGCAAATAAAACCTCAGGAAATGTTATGCAAGGAATGTCAAAGATCAGTGAAAATTCATATGTCACCTATAAGTTTAAGCATTATTAAGCAAAAACATCAAAGAAAATTAAACAAAACAGAAAAAACTAGCTGAGAGACAGGCGAAACGAAGGACCCGCATGATGTGGTGGTGAACGCGTTAGCCTCCGGAAAGGGTAATAGCGCGTTCGTTCCTCACCGCACACACCTGCGGACTGGAGCTTGGAAATATCCCAGCATCTTTCTAGTTGTATTTCGCATTTTTTTCCCTGCCTTGAAAAATTATAGTAGGCAGCAAATAAAAAATAAGCATTAGACAATATAGTTACCAGGATCTACCTTTTGCTAACCTCGGTACTGGATTGATTTCCTAGGAAGAAAACGACGCTTTAAACAAGATATTAAGCGAACCTCGGGCCTAAATATATTCATGAATCTTAATGAAGTGTTCTAATTATTACAAATTTGCGAGAAATAGTAAGAAAAACCAGAAAACCATTTAAGGGAATCGAAGCTCTGACACCATGACGTAAGTTCTTCGCCGATTTTTTCTCGACCTCAATCAATTTCGGCTTCATAACGAACTGGTTCTGCTAAGTAAGTTATGTATTTTGACGAGCTGCTGCTCCAAAAAAAGAAAAGTAAAGCGGACGACGAGTACTCGCCTGCGATGAGTTTCGAATTTTCTCGGTGATTCGCCGTATCACACCTATCAAGGTGACTGTGACGGACTAAACGCTTTGCGGTCATTTTCAAGGTAACTGATTTGTTTGTTGCAATCGCTGATAGTGGCTGATAGTGTTTTTGAATGAATGACCCTCATTCTGGCCAGCTCTATAGATTTATTTCACACCTACAACTGAGACTAACTGCGGAACATCTGAAAACTCTGAACCAAATGTACCGTACTTTTTCCATATTCTTACAGAATTAGTGCAAACATTTCTGTCCTAAAAAATTACCTATTTTGAACTGGTCATGTTAAAGTGAATTTTAAATTAATTGGTTAAAGTTAGATTTGAAGTCTTAATAATCAGTGTCCAAGATTTTTTTGAACACTATGCTTTTTTCCAAACAGGGAAATGGCAACTGGATAAGATTTTTGAACGCCATCCATGTCTAGTTAAAATTTGAGTGGATGTATCTAGAGTCACTAGTAAGACAAATTTAAATACTGAGTGATAAAAGCAGATTAAACAGTGAGCAGCAACTACATGATGATTTGATTGAGTATTATTCATGCAGAGTCCTACAGCCGTGTCATTTCATCAGATCGGGGTCGAGATCACAGTTAGGAAAGCGATAGGCGCCAGCGGCAGCGCCGATCAGTGATATGATGATGGATGGCGTCAGAAGGTGGTAGGGTGGGTAGATGCCTAGACCGACCGACGGGCGGACGGACTGTCGGACGGGTGTCATTTTTGCGCATCTTCGTAGCAGAACGTATGCAACTCCTCATGGTGGATATGATAGATACGCAATAATCGGGCGGGACACACTCCCGAACAACGAAACACGACGATTACCGCTGCGCAACTGCCCACTATCTTTTATCACTGCAATTGCGAGTTTCGAAATGAGTTACGCAATACTCGTGTACCTGGCGCGAACGTCGCCGGACAGTAGAAGATCGATAGCCGGAGAAGTACAGTGCAGACGGAACAGGCAAGTGCATGGCCACAGAGCATGGACTACCGTTAGAGACTGAGCCATGACCAACCAGCAAGGCAGTACCAGAATAACGGGGCAATTTCGACTCAATTATACTCTCGCCTTCACGGAAATGTATCGATCACAACCACCATCACAGAGAACTGAAGGCGAATTCTCGATGATGGTGGCACCAACCGTTAACGTTGGTGTATTGCGAAACCTTAATAACATGAAACATGCATGAGTGACAGAATGTCTACGAATGTAGACAATTTTAATGGTAGAATGGGCAAGGTCGAGACATTACAACATATTTAATGGGCGTACCATTTACAAAAAAGATGATGGCCCAACACCCACCAATATACAAATAAATTTTGTACAGATATAATAAATAAGTAATATAATATAGTAATAATGTAAAATGATTTAATGATTTAAAAAAACACAAGATATAAATAAACCCTACAAACGAAATCCCTCGTGTAGTGTTTTCTAATCTGTTTTGTGCTCGTTTAATTCGCTGGCCACTACCACTTCGTCACTACCTATGAGATTCCAAGTTTGGCCGTTTAGCTTACCCTCGATAGTATGACTCTCTAATAAAGAAGGTAAACAAACCGATGGACAAGTGAGGAACGGCAGTACTAAAATGAACACTGTTCCACCTCTAAACGATAGCTTTAGCAGTAGAGGAATGAACTCTACAGCATTGATTGAACAGCACATGAAAGGAACTGCATGACCATATTTGAATTCGATTTGCATTTCGAAGTGGTCATTGTTTGCTTTTATTCACCGATATTACAGACGAAAGAGCAGATTACCAACCGTTCACACCGGTTGAATAGGTGAATGGAACGGGTAATACGATGGCTGAGAGAAGGTGGCGCAGACAGGGACCCCCGAGCTACAGCCTGAGACGATTGGACTCCGACAAATACTCGGAGAGGTGGTGTTATTTTATTTCTTTATTTAGTACAAGCTGGCGTTCCAGCAGATTTTCGCCTTCGTAAGAGCCTGGAAAGTTAGAAAAAAGGTCAAATTAACTGCAATCTACACGGCCAAACATCTCCATAACCAAACAGAGAAGATGCTGTGCCAAAATTTCAATCACATTGAACACAGAGTCTTTGCACACTCACCTCTTTCTATGAGTCTTCCACTATATATTTCACCCTAGAGACCAACCGCACAGAGTTCACTTACAATCGTAATGTGCCTCTATATGTGTAATATATGTATGTATGTATGTATGCTCCAATTATGTCTATCTAGGTCGGAAAATCAATATGATGAACGACTTAGCTCCAGAGCTGAGCAGAAGGAAACGAGCGGTTTGAGGAGCTTTCAAGAGCATCGAGGATGTAGTGAAGAGAACAAAGAACACCCGATTTGCCCCAATGGTAGAGACGGTGACTACATGAGCTCGGAGACAGTCTATCTGAACTTTTGTAAAGCGTACGGGGACGAATACGTTGGCGAGACGGGTAGACCACTGGGCGTTCGTATAAAAGAACACCTAGTCGGCAAACGTAAACTAAATTCTCCACTAGGCACGCATAGGACGCAGAGACACAACGGAGAAGATTTTGAAGTAGGGGGTTACGATCTTCGTACAGGAATCGAGAACACAAGCGCGCAAAACTCTCGAGGCATTCTGCATCAATTCCAAGAATCGAGGAATGAACCGCGGGGAGGAATGCCTCATTATCACGCATGATATTAGGCAGTATATAAGCCTGTTATTCTGATGAGATGGGCACATTACGATTCCATGTGAACTCTGTGCGGTTGGTCTCCACGTGACATTAGTGGAAGACTCATAGAAAGCGGTGAGTGTGCAAAGACTCTGTGTTCAATGTGATTGAAATTCTGGTTAAGAATTTTCTTTGTTTGGTTATGGAGGTGTATAGCCGTGTAGATTGCAGTCAACTTGACCCTTTCAGGCTCTGAAGAAGGCGAAATCCGCCAAAACGTCAGCTTTTACGTAAATAAAGAAATAAAATAACACCTCGTGTTTGCTAGACGGAAGTAGAAAGAATTATTCAATCAATGCCGAGGTTAATAGAAACTCCGACGTGGGAGTTACTTGAAGACGTTTCGAAACACTTCTTCCACCTCTATATTCGAGACATCCAATTAGTAATTAACTTGGTTAAAAGTCGTTGAAAAGCTGAAGGTGACAAGGGTATGGCAATGAATGAACCACCTTGATGAAGGTGAATTTCGAACACCTACAGTAAGAAACTATTCGTAGGCAAATGTTGAAACCTCATAAGATGAAAGCAAACCCTAAGTATTAAATAAGAGAGGGACAGAGAAAAAGATACTTATGTTGCCCTAAAAAACTTTTCACATGGATTTTTCAATAGTTCTACTGGAAACGTTCACTGTGTGAAGTTCGTGTATAATTCACAAAGAGGCTGGAGTTTTTGAGGCAGAAAAGAATACAAAGGAAAGAAAACACAATACCAAACAAAGTCTGCTTGGATAAAATCTTCTGTAGGTAACATAATTGGTCCCGAGAATTTTCTCGTGATGTTCTGCTGCACAACAGAGATTGAGGCGCCAGCGATGGAGTCCCGAAGCAATTTATGTTAACTTTGTCATAAAACATGAGGTGTTCTTTTTTCCGTGTTATCAGGAAGTTCATTGGTTGGCGAACTTCGCTGGCCACTGTTTTCCATCTTGAGGTTCTCTTGAGAAAGGCAATGTACGGCCAATGGGACTTTTGGTGCTACAAAAGAAATTCGGTTCGATTGTTAGCACGGCTGACTGCTCTGTCAAAGCCAATGAAGCACCGCAACCTTCTCAGTGAGATTACCTACGACAGGGAACACAAAGCTCCACTGGGCAGCTGAAGAGGAATACCCATCGATATCATTATGAGGAATAGATGAAAACGTCATTCCATCGATTGTTCCACGTAATCTTGATATTTTACACATTTTTATCAACACAACATCTCCTAATGTCGTTAACTTCACATTCTGGAAATATGAGGAAAGCAATCATCTGGTGATCATCTCCTGATAGACACTACATTGAATACATAATTACTGTAAAGATGATTTGAAGGCGATATCAAAGGATGGGTGATCATGGAATAACCAATTCCAATTAAGGAACATTCGCTACAGACTGAAATGAATTTCAACACCCGTGAAGGCGTGAAATCATTTGAAAAGAACTGGAAAAAGCGGTTAAGAACGAGAAACGTGGACTCCGTTATCTTTGCCCCCAGAGCAGAACACAGAATAATATTTGCGCGATAAATTCGAGAAAAACTCATTCTAGTCCAGTTGTCCCTACTCCAAGCTATAATAAACTCCTTACAGCCTTGAATAGGAGATGGTTGGAAGTTACGGTAAAGGCGTTAAAAGCATTTATATTTGAAAAAAAAGTTAATTGTTCTCATTGGAATCGAGTATTGATTGCAGCACTGAGAGCGAGGTAGGTGAGGGAAGAAGATACTAACAGTTCACGATCAGCACTCCGCTGCACAATGGCAATATTTGCGCAGTGTTTTCGCGTAGGGCAAGCAAGGCGACGATGATGGGTGGCTGCGTGGTGGCTGGAGATGGTCAGCTCGAAACAACAGATGGAAATGGATATGCTCGAGTCTACGACGAGACAATACGATTTCGAGATCGGCCCACTTCAGCTCCAGGTCCTTTGATGCTCGAAAAATTCACATGAACATCTCGCAAGCACACAGCAATCACACACAGCTTTAATGCAGCGGCTCACTTGCCATCCATCGTTCATGGAACAATTCAAGATGAAAGCTTTGGCATGGATGTTGAGATGGATATGCTTGAGATTCATTGTTTGCTGGAAGCCGGTCAACGATGGGCTAACAACCTATGCAAACAGATTATCAACATGGAACACTTTGCTGAGCAAAATATCCTCTGACACTATCGTGTCACTGATATATTTCTGTGTGGTTTCCGAAATAAAATGGAAGAAAATGAATAAAGGAATGAGGATGAGTATCTATTTTTTGCTAATAGAACTGATCGAAAGCTAATTAATGAAATCGTGGAAGGGAATGTTGCTCTTGCCCAGTTAGATAGTGAAATCTGCCAAAACACACTAGAAAGTTGGAAAGCGATGAAATGGAGCGGTGTCATAAAGTGTTTAGTTTGGTTTAATGCCATAAGGTGGATCCGGTAGTGAATGGAGTTTCGGAGGAAAGAAACGAATTGAGTGAATTGCCTCCTTATAACTCCGTTAACGTAGATTTGGCCACGAATTCCAGCAACTGTAATATAGGATTAACAGACGAAACCAGATCTTAGCAAGCACTTATATCAGTTTAGGAAGGCCTAAACGCAAACAACAAGAGAGTTAAAACTGCTTGAAAGAGCAAACTTTACGGAATTTTGAGTAGAAAACCGTTAATATACTTTGAACATAGTCTTGATATACACATTAATTACTTTAGTATGTGGCGATTAAAATAGGGGTGCAGATGGGAGCTTAGAACTAAAACGACTACTGGAACCACGAAGTCCCACGCCCTAACCGCGATTGTAGATGGTCGGATGATATGGCTACGGCGGTTGCGCGGAGAGGGAAGTAGGATGCTGAATGAGAACGAGAAATGACATGAGAAAGTGGAAGTTAGTAAACGAATAGAAGGTGAGACAGGAGAGACAGAAGACCATAAAAAGTGAGATTAAGAAGGATGGAGGATTTGAGATCAACATTTGATACTTAGAATACGACGACTTTTCGACGATTATGGCTGAGTAACTCATCTGGTAAATCTGTTTAGCGACAATTCTTCATTTATGATTATGGTCTTTCTGAGGAAGCGTCACACAGCTACATGCGTTAACATGGAAATAAGTCCAATCTTTCAACTTTTATGCCTCCTTAATCCTTGGCTGCTTTTAATCGATTAGAAAATGTATGTCTAGGGGTCTTATCGTAACCTGGGCCATGATTGTCCACCCCCATTTTCGAAACGGAAATCATAGAAAAAGAAAATAAAATGCAAATTACGAGTTAGGAGGAGAGTAGGACTCATGGTTAGACAGCAAGGAAGACCTGGGACAGTTAACAACAGAAATTTATTCCTACCATTCGTCCGCCTTTCTCAATATTTTCACTCTTGAATGACCCAAAATCACTGGAAGAGAGTGTCCGAGAGCTACTCTCAATGGAAGCGAAGCCACATTCCCCTTCTGCTCTTCTTGTTGGTTTGCGAAAACGTGGCGAAGCAGTTGGAGATTTTCCGTTCCGGACGCACCTCGAGCAGCCGTGGTTTCCGCCTTCAGCAATTCGCAGCCGCTTATCGTTACTGCGATCATTGCGATCAATCAAACCGCGAATTTCAGATCCGTCATTTTATAAGGTCAAGGAATTGGTACGTCAATAATTTTCTGACGCCCTCTATTCTCGTCTCGTGATGAACGTTTTTAAGTAGAAAAGAACCAAACTGCTTGAAACCACTCAACTCCACACTTCCTTGTATAACTGATGGCCCTCATTTCGTGCTATCACTTTCAAGGAAATGCTAAAGCAGACTTGGTCTTGCGCTTCCATGTTCTTTTAAGAGCTTTAAAGACAACGGTTGACTACCTTGATAAATATAGGGAAGCACGAAACAACCTAGAGAAGAGAAGCTGTCGAAATTCTATCCACAATCCTTGGATTACTTCCACAATTCCATAGCAGTTCACAAAAAAATTTACTAATTCAGTTAATTTAGCCTTCCTTGCTGTTAACGTATTCTCAGAGGTTAAAAAATTTTGTTGAAGTGGAAGCCTTTCTTACGCAAATTTCACTAGCATCAGGGGTTCAGTGGACCAGAGCACACGGCACTAAACAGGAAAGCACCTCCTATCGAAAAATTTGGCACACTCTGCTCTCAAGCATTGCTAATTTGCTGATATTTTTTTGGACCTTTTTTCCCTCAATCGCTCCAGTCAGGGAACTTTTATAAACACTTTACGCTCCTAAATTGGTTCAAGCGAATCTTAGGGCTTCAACCTTGCTCATTTTGAGAAACAACGGTTTTTCTCACATTGGAAGTAATCTCCTGTCGATTATTCATAATTAAATCGACTAATTGCAGCTGATTAGTCTTTTGCCGACCTTTGTCACATACGATTTCATCAACTGACAGCGGCGCCATTGCCGGCGTCATCACCACCGAAGAGAAGTAAGACCGCCCTGTCCATCCTTCGGAGACCCAGGAATCCCTCGCAAGTCTGGGTTCGCGGCGACTGGAATGAGTTCGTCCTCGGCCAGTTGAAGGAAGATCTTTATCGCAATGGATGAAAAACCTCTGCCGCACCCTCCCATGTGTCTTCTGTCACACCTGTACGACGACGACGGTGGACTTTAATGAGTGATTACGGTGCCGACGAAAAAAGTGCGGTGATTCTTCAAGATCGCACATAAGCCGTAAATCACGACAGAAAAAAGCGATTGCTTCCTGCTTTTCGTTATCAATCTCACTACATTAAGGACCATCTGCGTACAGATTGATCAAGTTAGTGATTTATAGGCTCAAAAAATGTTCTTCTTGAAATAGACGAATAATAGTGCCAACTTTTTATTTACTGCCTGTTACAATCCTTCACGACATTTATTATGCCACAACGATGCTGAGTTATTTGCAAAACTCCGGACCGCAAGTGTCTACGGCGGGGGAATGAACGCGCTTTTACCATTTCCGGGGCTAACGCGTTCATCACCACCCCATGTGGATTCCTCGTTTCACCTGTCTCTCAGCTAGACGAATAATAGTTTCGTAGAAGAAGAATTAGCCTCCACGAAAATTTGCTTGAATTTCAAAAAAATTAGGTAGATATTCAGTCAAGCCACTTATTTACTAAATTTTAGCATGACTCGTTTTTACCAAAGATTGATCTGCCGGGAAAGAAAATGAACAATGTTGCAGGGTATTCTACACAGTCGTAAATCAATTGACCACCCATCAAGTGTATAGAACGTGCTTTTCGGCAAGAAATCAGGAGATTCACTTGCCACCTTTTCCCTTTTTTGAAACGAAAAAATTCACTTACAAATAAAAAAGATGCTCCGTTTTTTGAAATTGAAAGCCATAATAGGTGGGCGAACAGTTGCTGTAAACCGCAAACAGATTTTGGTGATAACAAGGACCCCGGGATTTGCGTGACCAAGAAAGAGATTGAAAATCTGGAAACTTGTTTTAGCAAGTTGCAGTCAATGAGCCCTAGGATTACACATGAATAGTTAATCCCGCTCCATCAACGTACTCACAAGAAAGGTATAACTCCACTTTCATCTATACCAAACGTCGTCATCCATCACCGTCCTCCCATTGCTCGGCGAACAGAAAGAGGATCGCACTTTTTATAATAGGCCTTTATTTTTCTGTTTTTTATAGAAAATGCAACCACAGATTTCTCGCCAGGCCCTGCTATAGGGAGAACGAAAATGGATTATTCCGTGGCATTGCTGTTTACTTGTCACGGATGGCACCGCAGTAGCGCCGTACTCCCTCCTCCACGTACATGACTTTCAAAAAAATATGCGGGATCTTTATTGAAACGTTCAATCAGTTAAGAGTTGCATAAGTTCCTTCTCGTTACTGCACTGTTGAAATGCAAGCGGTAGGAGATTTTTGGTTTCAGAAAGATCTGTTGAGATCTAAACTGTTAGGTGTAAATCTCTGGAAATTGAGACAGATTTGGTCGACGTAGCGGTCTACGCGAACGGTCAGAATTTATCAGCAATAAATTATTTCGTAGGAGTTCCAATCATCTCTCTCTTTCTCTCTCTTTGAAAGGCAAGTCGGATTATGATGGATGAGATGTATCTGATATGATTGTCTGTTAATCTCCATTTCATCCGATTTAGTTCACGAAAGTGAAAGGAAATGTTAGCTACCGATGAAGTGCTCTCCTTTGCAACATTCCTAAATCCTCTTCTAGCTCTGATATCACTAAATCTTTCGCTTAGTATGAATGTTTCCTCGACATAGCTCGGAAACATTTCTGTTCACAATGTGGGGAAATTCTTTAAATGTTCCAAAGTCTCCCAGAGGTGGGTTTACGCTGCGAAGTTCGCCTCTTTCAATCACTTTTATTGCCAATCAGAACATTAAACGACATATTTGAAGATGTTCTTCGAATCAGTTTACCAACTACTGAATGCCGAAGACGAAGTTATTGAATGAGAAGAAAGCTGGGGGTGACCGAACCATCGAGAAGGACAAGTTGGTGACAACCGAACAAATCTGTTTGGATCATCGTATCAACGAATTATTCGCGATTAGTGCTCATGTCAGCATTAATCGCTGTCATCAACCGTCTAGAAAGAAAACCAGCACTCCATTTCCTCGTACGTTAACGATTCGTTGTCGTTTTCTTGTTAATCGAACGCTTCCTACGGAAGCCGTTCGCATTCTTCCTGCGGGAGACCTCTCTCTGCCTTCCCCCGCAGGATCAACGATTCAAATCACAAAGTTCTAGACGATGTCAGATTGACGAGTAAAGTTGATTTTCTATTTACCTATATGTTGAAGGGCAAATGACGAAACTGTCAAAAAAAGATCCTTGGAACTGTTCAAAATAACCACAGTGTTGCTGAGATATTTGCAAAACCTCGGACCGCTGGTGTCTGCGGTGTGGGCCGAACACGCTATTACCATTTCTGGGGGCTAACGCATTTACCACCACACCATGAGAGTCCTTTGTTTCGCCATTCTATACACTATTCAAAATTTCACTCGCCCAGAGAAAATTTGCAGAAACGAAGAAATGACAACAGTACGAAACTATTTGTTTCCTGTGCTTAATTTTAGTGATTACACACTGAGTCTTGCTCTGTCACAAAAGCATCGTTGAGGGACTAGGATAACGCGAGTTGTCCCACGTTTTTAACACAAATGAAAAGCAAATGGCCCTGAAAGATTGGAACTTTTGGTGCCCTATACTCCCCTGAAGGCGTCGACTTTAAATACTTGCTTCGCCATGATATTCGTCTCCTGAAGTGTTCAAATTAAGCCCATTAATGAATTTCAGGTCCGGCAAATAGCTTCGTTCTACTTTCCGGAATCATTGGATCGAAAATGTACTGTCATTCATCACAGAGGCGAAAAGATCAGGCCATGTGGGTGACCGATATCTTTCGAACTCACTAATGCCGCTTAATGTTCTTCATCAGTTTTTTACCAGCATCCTAAAAATAACTAGGTCACATTGTACTGTTTTCCATACAACGTTCCGGTTACTGCGACAGTGATGAATTGCACGATGATCTGGTCATCGCTGAGACCTTGTAACTCATCCATCAAGCTCTGGATCGCACATCAATTGGTAGCGCCCAACGCCCAACTACAGGCGTATCTCCCGCCGACACCCGCATTGTTGTGCCGTGAGTTTCGTAAGAAGAAAGGGAGGCCATGATTCTCGCTAGTGCACTCTTTACTAATCAGGAATCGTGTTCACGATTCAGTTGAAGAGATGCTAATTTGCACTTAAGTGTTCTCCTAAAATACTCGTTCTGGGTTTTTTTTTAAGGTTGCCAATCCATTAGGAGCATTTCAAGAATTACTATATGCCGAGGTACGGTACAATTTTTTGCATTGAAGACCTTAAGGGTTTCCCAGTAGCTGCTGAACAAGGTTACTTCACTTAGGGGTGCTCCACTCCACTGGATTGGACTCTCTTCCTGATCAGAAACAATAAGCAGGATTCAATGATTTTGTTCCAACTTGTAAAATTCATAATGAAAAGAGATATGACGTTTGAACCTGAATGGCTGAATTGCTTTCTGCAACGTTTTACTTATCAAAGACTTGGATAGTTCGCAACGAAATCGGCAGCTTTGGATTTTATTCAGTGCCTGTAAAGGTCAAAGAAATTTTTTTGCTGAGCCCTAGTACTTTGCGCTGATGATGCGAAATGCGTCATCACTACTCGTAGGGAATAGCACATTATAATGTATGAAAACCTCAGACTGATACAGGTTTGGAAAAACTTTGTTGCCACTTAGAAACTCTAAAAAACAATTCACATGTTGCAGTTCCCAAGACCGAGCTTCCTTTGTCTCCGCCAAACGTCCTTGTGTTTTTTTGCAGATAGCCATTTTTTAGATAATTGTTAACCTATCGTCTACTCCACAAAAAATGAAGTATCAGTGGATTTAGTATCGTTTGCAGAAGTTTTTTGTCTAACTATCTAACTGTATACGGCACATGTGGCGCAATGGCTGGAGGCGCCCTACAATACACACTTGTAATTGACCCCCTCGCCATGGCCCACCAAGCCTTCCATCCTTCATGTTTCGGCCAATGGGTACTAGACTTGTCTGCGAGGATAGCAGCACTGGCTCGATACATCGGTAGGCCACCGCGAGTCATTGTAAAGGCCAGATATGCATTCAATCACCTCCAAACGATACTTAAAATAAAGTCGGATGCATGGCGCATCCCCTCATGGATAGACCAACGACGAGAGCTTTACCCTTTATTATACCTAACTATATGATGGTTCATTACTCGGCCTGAAATAAGTGTGCATCATGGGGTTTAAAATTTTTATAATCCATAAGCTGAAGAAGATCCTACAACAGTCGATTTCTAGAAGCTCAGACAATATGGAGGCACAGCAATGTGACTGGCCACAATCTATTTTCCAAATGATGTCCCATGCGACTAGGTCACTACTCTATAGCTACAAATCTACTGGATAACGCCAGAAAGGTTCTCTTCGGTATTGATAGTTGTCCACAGTTTAAGGAGCAGTCACGCGACTAATTGGTGTAATATCTGGGACTAAGAGGAGTGCGAATATAAGACTGCGTTGTTGTTGCCTTGAAATGATACCGAAATATGTCACCTTCCCGTCGAATAATTCACGGACATCCGGGAGATACAGCCATATCAACACAGAAGATCAATACGTCCCTTTACACAAGCCGCACCATGAGAGAAGAGTGAACAACTACACTCGTTTCAACAGAACGATACAATAATTTTCTATATGATTGAGCATTGTTCTCGAGGTTCAGCGAAAGTCGGTTTTTAGCACAACACAACACAATTCCACCTAGCCGCTTTATTTATATATTAAGTATAAATATTATATCTAAGGAACATATATAGGGAAAGAAACTACAAGTCTAGTCAAGCGCTGGATTCGCCAATATTCAGTACGAATCGGTTCATCTGCTTAAGTTCAGACGCCGCCCTAAATAAGAGTTCAAGTGAGAAAAGTGAGAAATCTCGATTTTTAATGGTTACAGAAACGTAAAATCACCGTTACGGCCCTCGAATTTTGGCGGGTAAATTGCACATAGGGTAATACTTTGCGTCGCCGGGTCATTGCAACATATTTGGATGACCTCTCTTCACTGCTTATGCGAGCCCCAGCATAATTTCCGTTTTTTCGGAGTTTTTGCTGGTTTAGCCATAGTGGTTCTCTGAAGTCCCGAAGTCAGCTTAGCCAAAGTCTGCCCCAGGTCTTCACCACCACAAGAATTCGCCGGCCTTTGTGGATCAGAGGGAGATTTGCCACCATGCGACTAGTTTCATACCAGGACGGTGGTGGATCCTCGTACTGGTTTACTCTTAGCTGGGCTTCCTGATGGAAAGGGCGGACTCCTTCTCAGCTAGAGAGACCCTGCCGAGGGGGACGAATCTCCCTGCTGTACATTGCAGCTCGACACTCAGCACCACATCCCAGCCACGATGAAGCGCTAAACCGTTGGGAGGTACTGCAACATTAACATCACAATTTGTTCTCTTTCTTTGACAAGCTTTGAAATATTAACATCCCAGTTCAAATCATTCTTACTCGTGTCGCGTAAGGACCTCTGACCACTTGGTTGACCAGTCTCTGATAAATGCATCATGCGCACGACTCCATCGGAGAGGATTCGGAAGGTATATTTGAGCCATACAGACATTGTAATGGATCAAATCAGTGCTGGCATCCCCCCGAGAGAAGTCTAGCACCATTTTACCGATTTCAGATCGATAGAATGCTTGGTCAGAGCAATGAGCAGTGTCGAAGTTAGAACCATGTGTGCAATGCAGAATAATGCAGAATACTTCTATCTACTGCGCTGCACGTGTCCTCAGTCTCATACAGATTCTTAAAAACTGTTTTAGAAGCACTACTTAAATATGTATTCTTCCAGTAATTCCCAAGACTCGAGTTTCCACTAACATTTTCGTGACGAGTGACACCTATAGGTGAGATGATGGTTTCCGGTTTCATTTTCTATCTGGTAGTTTATTTCAACAGATAGAACCATTTTGTTTATAATTTTTACTATCCATTTTTTAAAACACAGGTGTGGTTTGGTGTTGGTTGAGAGAAGCTCCATCCTACATTTAACAATATGTTAAAAAAGTATTTACCTAACCTAATTTGGGTGCTAAGCGACAACTATTTCAGTTCTAATTCCTGTAGTGAATGAAAGCGACCTTATAGGGTGCAGTCATAAAAATAGTGAAGTAGAGGCTCACTGCTTGAAAAACACTTCCAAATGCTGATCGTAAAATGTTTGTATGAAGAACCCTAGTGACATGTGGTAAATGGTATCATAAATATCATCCATTATAATAGTACCACGGAACAAAGTCCCTCCTACAATCTAACAATCTATTCATGTTCACAATCCAAGGAGACCTCTAGTTATGTAAAAAATTCTTGTTTACTTACTTATTTGGACAATTGGATGGCCCGCCTTCACTGGTTATGCGGGCCCCCAGTATAATTTCCGTTTTTTTCGGAGTTTTGCTGGTCTAGCCATTGTGGTTCACTTAGATTCCCGAGGTCAGTCTGGGCAAAGTCTACTCCGCGTCTTCACCACCACAGGCAGCTGCCGCCCTTGTTGATCAGAAGGAGTTTTGCCACCATGCGACTAGTTTCATACCAGGACTGTGGTGGATCCTGCTACTGGTTAACTCTTAGCTGAGCTTCCTGATGGAAACGCCGGATTCCTCCTCAGCTTGGGAGACCCTGCGTGGGGGGACGAATCCTTCTCCACTGTACATCGCAGCCCAACATTCGGGAACACCTTCTAGCTACGATGAGGCAGTAAACCGTTGTGAGGAAAGTACATGTTTATAAATGCTAATGGAGTATAGTGGCAGTGCTGCTATCCCTCTCCTTCATGGTTTTATAATCGCCGCCAGTTCAATTAACAACGAAGCTATACAAATGCTGAGATATGACTAAAACCGCGAAACTCAAATGAGCGTCAAGCCCGTGATTACCCTTTGCATAGACACATGTTCCAGCCACAACACTAACTGAAGCACTCGCTTTGCCTTTCTCTCAGCCAGGTTTTCACTCTATCAGTGATACCATCAGTCAAACGTCAACGGGAACGATCTAGGAAGCACAAGGCAGCAAAGATCCCAGTTAAGCGGAAGCTGCAGTAGAAATTACAATATTCCAGCTTTTATTTATAAAACACACCGTTTAAATAGAAGTTAAAACATTACGAGTAAAGAACTCATGTGAGACTTGGGTCACCAAGGCCATCTTACCCAACTAACAAATAGTCACCATTATATAGATATACATTAAATTCACATGCGAAATCCCGCCTTTATATGACCACGAACGTGAAAAAATGAGGTCCTAGAAGGAGGCACCCTGTCGCTCGAACCACTCAGCATCGCCTTTGAGGAACTCATATTAAAGTCGTGAATGCTAAGGTATGAGAGTGGAAGTCGATATCCGGTAGTACGATGGTTGAAATGTACACAGCACCAAAACACGCATTGTTTTCATTTCAACAACTTTTTTTTGTCTTTGAGATTCGCTGCTTTTAGAACCGATTAGCTTCGCAGGAACAAGACCTTCATTTGTGATTTGTAGTGACCCTCTTTGTTTTGGAAGCAAATCGAAAACAAGCGGTATCTTTTCGTCCAGTTGCGTTTCACGTCGTACAGAATAATCACAAAATAACAGTTATGCATGTTTTAAACAACGAAAATTTCCTTCCATGATCGTTTACACCAAACATAGAAGAGTATAACTAGCAAGTTAAAAACGCCGTTTAATTACAATTAACAAATCCTTCGAAGACCAACATTTAATTCGGCATGACTGAACAATATTCTGTTGTATCCGCAAGGGACGCGTGTAGCGCAGTGGTCGGAGGCGTCCTGGAATACACATGGGATCGATCCCCGCGCCCCAGGCTCACCATGCTTTCCATCCCTCTGGGGTAGGCAAATTGGTACCATACTTGTCTGGGAGGACGGCAGCAATGACTCGATATATAGGTAGGCCATCGCGAGTCATTGTAAAGGCCAGATATGCATTAAATCACCTCCAAACGATGCTTAATGAAGTCGAATGCATGACGCATCCCTCAGGGATTGATCAGCCGCGAGAGTTTATCCTTTATCCTTTATCCATAAATCGAACGATATTTCCGCACCGATCTCTATTATGGTTAGCTTCTCGGCACCGTCGTCTTCTTCAGAACAGCGGTGGTCCAAGTCGGGTGTCCACAGCAGTTGCTTCTTGCATGTATGCGCTCGAAATCACATTGCGATTGTAAAAACCTAGGAGGTTGTGTTTCCGAATATCGTTCTCTTCTATTCTGAATCGTCATGCCAATATTAAAACATATCGCTGTGCACAACGAAAAACAAAAACAAATCGGCTTATTACAAATCAATAAAGCATCCCCTTGGTGAAAATACGCACACCTACACTGTCGAATAGAAGGAATGCTCAAGCACAAGTTTCCGGATCCATATACGATCACTGTCGTGAGTATCTTCGCGTACCGTCCGTGCTTCCTAATCAAAGTTGAAAGAAGGAATTTTTTTTTAATCAAGTCGAGCCGAAGCGCCTCTCCTGCCACCGATGTAACCTGTGTATAACCCCAGTTCCACTTGCAGTACTGAACGCTTTTGGATCTTCATCGTTAAAATTTCAGTATACGGTTGGACTGCTCTAATTAGAATAAGCGTTCTGAAGTGTTTTAAGTTCGGCACATGCGAATTTGGCAATTCGTAACTGAAAACGCCGTCCTCTTGAAAAGTGACATATTTAACCTATAACGAGTGTTAATCGCTCTGAAATAATTTTAACTATTTAGAAGAACGGTCCTCCCAACATCAACAGTTTACTCTCTCATCGTGCCTGGGAGGTAATCCTGGGTTTTGGACTGCGATGTGCAGCGGGGGATTCATCCTCCGGCAGGGTCTCCCAAGCTGAGAAGGAGACCGCCGTTTCCATTGGGAAGCCTAACTAAGGGCAAACCAATACCAGGATCCACGACCGTCATGGTATGAAACTAGTCGCATGTTGGCAAATCTCCCTCTGATCCACAATGACGGCGACTGACTGGGTGGTGACGACGTGGGTCAGACTTTGGCTAGGCTAACCTCGGAACTCCAGGCAACTACAATGGTTAAACAAGCAAAACTGAGAAAAAAAAATGGGAATTATGCTGGGACCCGCACAACCAGGAAAACGAGTCATCCAAATGAGTATTTTGAAAAAAATGAAAAAATGAACCTTCAGCGAACGACAGGCACATCTGGAGCTTATCTCGGACAGCAACACCTAGAAATAAGAACTGGTTCCTAACTTATGGAATGTGAAGAAAAATCAGTTCACCAAATGTTTCAAATAAGCGGAAAATCCCAGTAGAGGAATCGCCATACTCCATTGTATGGTCCACCTTGCTACATCTCCTTCGGGATCCATTGAAAGATCGACCGAAAAATCACAGAATTCACTGTTAGCACAGGAATCTCCGTAGTCTCGAAGGGGGTCTGATTTACAAGGAGGCGAACCGTCCTTCCATTTGTGAGGGCCGGTGACAGTGAGTGAAAATGTGGAGACCCTCCAATGCAGCTACGTCGTGAGCAAAAAAACTTGGAAAATCAGCGTCTTTGAAGCTCGGATGGTGTGCCTTGCATTTCCCGAAGTGGCTGTTCCTCGCTTGAACTAGAGTTCTCGAGTTTTACTAAAGTGGAAAAAGAGAAGCAGAAAGGACACGGGAACCTACGGGCTAAGGAGAAGGCGTCATATTGTGATAGTCTGATGCTAATAATATTGATTTACATTTAGTAATGCTTCAATAAAGTGTACAAAAGGATCTGTACATTCGAACCATATAATAAGGAAACCTGTTGGCGGCAGATGAGAGCATTTAACTAGAAAATAGCACTTAATTAAAAAGAGTTAACGCAACCATAACGATGCCGAGATGTTTGCAAAAGTCCGTACCGATTGTGTCTACGGTGGGGATCGAACACGCTATTACCCTTTCTGGTGCTAACGCGTTCACCACCACACCGTGGGAGACCTTCGTTTCGCCTTCCTCTTAGCCATTTTATTGACCTATAGATGCCATTAGCAATAACCCGTTAACGGCATTGATCTCGGGAGACAAATCGGCATATGACTTTGAATAGAAAATGACTACAGAGTTAATGCAATTCGTTGGCTGCAATAGTCAGTAGACACAATCTCCACTATTTCGTGATGCATAGCGTTTATGCATGGGACTCCATTCACAAAGACACATTAGCCGAAGATGAGTTGGCAAGTACGCAAATGATTCATGAAAAAAGAGCACCACTGTTTAGTTGTGTCAAAAAGATAAAAGGATAAAACATCCGGTTCCAATCAATCCCTGAAGAACGCTCCGTGGATTCCACGTAGACAGTGAGACGAATGGCTTCCCCAATGCACCGATACCCAAAGGTTGACCACCCAACACCGAACGCTAACTGTTTCTATGGCTCCAATAGAGGTGGTAGGAACAGTTAGCCCACTTATCGAACTCGAATGCACCTTCTCTGCCCTTCAGTTGTTCTCCCTCCTTTAGCTAAAAAGAAAAACTAAGCAATCGCTAGCGCTCAGATCCAGGTCCGAGGCGTGGGAACCATAAAAAAAAGAAATTTGGAACTTTCTGTGCAACCCAAGTCTGTACTCCATGGAAACAAGTACAACCCCCAACTGTCGTAGCATATGTCGCCACACGATCTAGAACCTGCTTATCGGATAATTACGGGATTGACACCGTTGAAGAAAAGCACACGATCGTTCACTTCCCATCGAAAATATGAACCACGCTTCGGAAGCATTCGGTTAGAAACAATCGCAATACTAATGAGCGTCGAAGACAAACTTCGTAGTTTTACCTTATTACTTAGTGCATACTCTTTTTAACGGAAGCGTATTTTGCGAAATAGAACTTCAATGATGCTGAAATATTTGCAAAACTCCGAACCGCACATGTCTGCGGTGGGAAGCGAACGCACTATTACCCTTTCTGGTGGCTAACTCGTTTACCACCACACCATGCGGGTCCTCCACGTCTCAACTAGTTCTATCCATCATTGCCATCAGCAAAAACAAAGGTCCCACTTAGCTTCCCTAATTACAGTTCTGCATTTAATTTCCTTCACCAATTTACAAACTATCCCCATCATGTGAATTTATTTATCCAATCATGACTAATGGAAACAAAGAAATGGTGAACATGAGACCACTTGAAAAAAAAATTAATATGATGACAACATCAAAATAGAGCCTTTCAACTCTTCAAAGAAACGTGCTCCTGATAGCCTCAGTTGGTTCTGCCTTCGACTAAACAAAAAACTTATTATGTGACGAAACAATAATATATATATATATATATATATATATATATATATATATATATATATATATATATGACAAAGGAAACAACTCACTGTAGGTCGAAACATCTATGGTTTCTGGTAGCTCAGTGATGCTTATATCGAATCTATCTTGCACGCTATTCAAGGTTTTCGCGTCCATCTCATCGGACACAAAACTAATTGCCAAACCTTTCGTACCAAACCTTCCAGCGCGAGCAACCTGAGAAGTGCCTTGATAATTATGAAAAACGCAACCTACTACTAAGACGACGATAGTGAACATACTCTGTGTAGATATGAGTCAGAATCCTCAGGCATGTCGTAGTTGAAAACAATGTTGACCCTCTCAATATCCATTCCACGTCCAAACAAATCCGTAGCAACTAGGATGCGCTTCTAAATGCAGCCAATCAATAATCAAGTAAACTCAGTGTCACCTAATACAAGACCACCCGTCTTACTCAACAAAGTTGCTTCGTCAGCTCGCTAAAGAGACTTTATGAGTAGCTGATGCAATATTTTGCAATCTTTTCTACTGTTTTTGCACGACGGCCCACGTACATCCCGGATGCATTTGCAAAATCTAAGAGTGTTGCTGGCAAACCTGGAAGTCCTTGAAGGCCTGATAGCGAGCAAGACGTTCTTCTTGAGGCATTTGCCTGTGGATGGCAATTGACGGGAAGTTCTGCTCAGACAGCAACTGATGAAGGGCACCACACCGCTGCACCGATTTGACGAAGATGACGACCTGATTGAATTCGAGCAAATCTAGAAGTTCCAGAAGTTTCCGATTCTTCTCAACTTCCTTCAACTTTACATAGTGCTGCTGTAAGCCATGTAACGTCAGCTTTGCCTCATCATCAACATAAACTTCCATGGGATCTTGCATGAACTTCTTGCAGACGATGCGCAGCTCCTTGGGAAGAGTAGCGGAGAACATCATCACTTGCTTTTCCTGAGGCGTCATCTTCACAATCTCCTGGACATCACGGCGCATGTCAGCATCCCCGATCATCTTGTCGCACTCGTCAAGAACAAAGTACTTGATCTTATCAAGTTTCAATTTCCCAGACCTCGCTAAGGCTAGAGTACGTCCTGGTGTGCCTACGACTATGTGGGGGCAATTTGTACGTAACAGTTCCTCGTCCTTCTTGATTGGCATACCACCAAAAAACACGGCAACCTTGATAGAAGACAAGTACTTGCTGAAACGTTCATACTCCTTAGAGATTTGGAAAGCCAATTCGCGCGTATGGCACATTACTAACACTGACACCTCGCCATCTATCGGCTCCAGTTGTTGCAAAGTAGCAAGCACGAAGACAGCAGTCTTGCCCATACCAGATTTCGCTTGGCATACGATATCCATACCCAAGATAGCTTGAGGAATGCATTCATGTTGTACTTCGGATGGATGCTCGAAACCACAATCGATAATTGCACGAAGAAGTTCAGGTTTCAGCAGAAAATCACGAAAGCCGCTACTGTGGATAGAGGCATAGTTACCCTTAATTTTTTTCGCATCACCTGAACCATTCTCAGCGGCTTTCGGTTCATGGGTCTCCTCCTGCTCTTCCTCATAATCCAAGAGTTGTTCATCATCCATGACTTATATCTAACAAGCGTTTAATGCTCACCTGAAATACGGAGAAAAAGTCCTACTAAACAACGCTGATGAGATTACTGAAAAATGAAACGCGAGCAAAAACACTTAAAGACGTCCGTATGACAACGTCTCGATATCAAATATTCCGATAGGGAAAATGACGAGGCCAACGGATTGTACGAACAACTTCACTAGTCACAACTAGGTCGTAAAACTAGCCGAGAGAAACACAAAGCAGGGGCCTCAGTGCTGCAGTGTTTGGTACACGTGCCCTCGGAAAGGGTAATCGTCGTTCGATCTGTCTCGTGGTCCAAGTTTTGGGGATATCTCAGCATCGCTGTGGTTCTATTTCACGTCATACCTTGCCGGGAATATTAAAATACGCAGTTAATGAAAGGTTGATAACTTTATCAGTACTACTAGATCCACAGCAGTACTTAATAGCTAAACGGCCCAAGTTCCGTTTCCATAGTTCCAGACACAACTAAATAACTGGATACCTTTTCGAGGTGAAATCCTAGAAAGACGGGTCAAAACGACAACAGTCTTCACGGTCTACAAACGAAAGAGCCCACAACCCGCCAAAAACTCCACGCCACGAGGTCGACTGCGAAAAAGCGCGACGCACGCCGTGATGCGTTGCGTGAGCGGCCAACATGTTCGTCACGGGACCTTCGCTGAAGACGACTCTATTGTTCCCCTTTACTCAAACGCGACCGCCTTACCAATACAGCTGTCCTATTTCCACATAAAGCAAGCTGTGCACCTTACTGGCATACTGCAGAGGACTGTCACATAATAAGCCACCTTACCATCAGGACCGTAATATTTCACTGAACTTTGCATTGCATGGGAAGCTCAGGGCTGCGTGCTGCGCAGTGGGTGAGGATGCGCCTGCAATACACATGGGATTGATCAACGCACCCCCACGCTCACCAAGTCTTCCATTTCTCCGGGGTTCGCAAAGTGGTGAGACACTTGTCTGGGAGGATATCATCACTGGCTCGATTCATCGGGAGGCCACCGCGCGTCATTGTAAAGACGAAATATGCATTTAATCACCTCTAATGATGCCTAGTGAAGTCGCAGACATGGCGCATCTCCCAGGGACTGGTCAACGCTGAGGACTTTATCTTTTTATCCTTTTTATAAGAAGCCCGTTTTAGTGACAATCCCCAACAGTTTACCGCCTTATCATGGCTGGGAATGGGTTCTGATTGTCAAAAGACGATGTGCAATGGAAAATCGTCTCTGTGTATGGTTATTCGAGTTGTGAAGTTCAACGATTTCATCCGGAACGATACCGCAAGTTTCTCGTGATATAAATGAAAAAGTCTTGCCAAGTCGTAATGTACCACTTATACGAAAATTTGCAGGAGCCGGCATGTTTCTTTTATGAAGTCAGAACTTTACAAGCACTAACTGAAAATACCCTCGCGTCTCAACGGTTCATCGCCACATCATGTCTGGGAAGTGTTCCTGGGTGTCGGGCTGCGATGTAGAGCGAGGGATTCACTCCGCAGCAGAGTCCTCCTAAGCTGAAAAGGAAACTGGCATTTCCATGGGGAAGCCCAGATAAAAAGTAAACCAATACTAGGATCCACCACCGTCCTGCTATCAAAGTAATCGCATGGTGTCAAATCTGCCTTTGATCCACAAGGGTGGTGACTGCCCGTGGTGGTAACGCCCCGAGAAGACCTTGGATAAGTTGACCTCTTTTGGCTTGGCTAGGGAACCACAATGGCTAAACTGGCAAAAAATTCGAAAAAGTGGAAATTATGCTGTGGCCCGCACAACCATTAGGGACGGACCATCCAAGTATCTAAGTAAATAAGGTCTAAAAAGCTGTCAATGCTGATGAAACCCTTAGGGATGCGCCATGCATTCGATTTCATCAAGCATCGTTTGGAGGTGATTGAACGCATATCTGGCTTTTACAATGACTCGCGATGGCCCACCGATGTATCGAGCCAGTGCTGCTATCCTCCCAGACAAGTCTGGTAACAATTTTTCCAATCCCAGAGTGATGGAAGGCTTGGTGGACCATGGGCGCGTACATCGATTCCACGTGTGTGTCGCAGTGGCGCCTCCAACCACTGCGCCACACGCGCCCCTTTCCTAGTAAATAAGCAACTAAAAGCACCAGTACTGTGTGCAGTAGAAAAGAACATTCACGAAAAGTGTTCGATAACATTTTTCAACCAACTAGCGAGCTACTTCTCCGCTGGAAAAAGCATCACAGCTCACCGCTACAATAACTCCGAATCAAAACAAAAGAAAACAGTACGTTTGCAACATCTAGGCGGATGGAAACTGTTCTCAGATGAGCACGATTCGTGAATACAGGGCATTCAGGCAAGTACAAGAACCTCTGCAGTTAGAAGTGACATGGAACATCATTGCATCCTATAAACATTTACGACAAACTCCACAACGTTAACGCTAAGGCCTAATTATTACTTCACTGCTCAAAGTGAAAACGCCAGAAGCTCTCAGTGCTGATGAAACCCTTAGGGATGCCCCATGCATTCGACTTCATTAAGCATCGTTTGGAGGTGATTGAACGCATATCTGGCTTTTACAATGACTCGCGGTGGCCTACCGATGTATCGAGCCAGTGTTGTTATCCTCCCAGACAAGCCTGGTAACAATTTGCCAAACCTGGAGTGATGGAAGGCTTGGTGGGCCAGGGGTGCGGCAATCGATCCCATGTGTATTGCAGGAGGCCTTCCATCACGCGCCGTTTGCTCAAGGTGAACAGCATAAAAAAACGTTTGTGGAAAACTAGGTAGCCATACACCAGGTATATCACATATCAGAACAGTTCTACGTAATCAGCAACAGCGTGGAATACCGATGTATTCACTGAAGCAAAACTATTTTCGAAGACGTTGAGGAACAGACGCCCAACTTTTCGCACGCTATTTTCTGCTCGGATTCTGCAATACTGCGTTTCATTCAACGCAATACTGCAGAAAACCTACGTTTGGTTGGACATGGTAATACTGATGCATTTGCTTTATTATTTGAACACTCGTGAGCGTTTGTACATGAAATCTATGATGATTGATGGTAAGCAAGTGCAGAAAGGTTGTTCTCAAAAAACTACTTGGTTTTCTCAAACCCTCCGATGGTGTGGACCACGACCAGTTTGGGAGGGTGGAGTGGGTGGGAGGGTGGGCAATTTCGGTGTTTGGCTTTCAACTTCGAATAAACATCCTTCAAAGACTATTGTAAACCCTACTGCTTACTTCCAGCAGCAAACATGCTTTGCATCCATCGTCCATGAAGGTGTTGTTATTTACCTTTTCGTTCGATTGTTACTTGATGATATTGTCTTCCTCGTGAATGTCGTGGAATGCTGATCAAATTGTCTTTCTCGATTCTGTTTGGAATTCTGAGATAGCTCTCCTGGACGGTTCCCAGGTCTTCACTTCAAGCGGTTGCAAGCCTTTGTGGATGATAAGGGAGCTCTTCTCATACGAGTGTGGTACTGATTTGCGCACCGTAGGGGAATGTAGAGCTTGCCGGCCATTCGTTTATTCCACAACATCTATAAAATCTGCTGTTCTCTTCCATATTTACTAAAGATGTTAGAAGTCTACAGCTTACCACCGACTTGTGTACTTAACTATTCTATCAGGACGAAATTCTGTTCTTGAGTTTTCGAACCTTTTGAGGATGTTGTTGTTGCTGACCGTTATTGAACATATACGTGGAGTGAAATTTTCAAGATGTTTAGTTGATTTGAGGTCTCTTGATTATGCTGGGTGACATAGAGCTCTCTATTTCGTCCTCAACTTTTACAGGGCTGTACGTATCCTCTCAGATTGATCAGTGTTTCATGGCTTCGCCATTGTTCGATAGCCCTGCTGAACAATGTCGGCTGGTATCCTCGCTTTTCTTTTGAGGTGCTCCATAATCACCATTATCTCACTTGAGGCCAATTCTTCAAAGGCTGGGACTGTTTTGCACGAATATGCGTGAATTAAGTCTTCAAACGGTCGTGGTCGATGGTGTCCACTCGTCTCTAATCCTGTTACCATCTCATGAAGCTCTTGAGCGTACTTTTGTTGTCCTTCCACGACGATGCGCATTGATTTCAACATGCACGCTGCTGGATATCTCCAATTTGCGTCTTGACTTCGAGACGTTCGCTTCTGTCTGGCTTATTCCGCCAGACAGAACTTTTCCCCCAAAAATTTTTTTCAGTCATTTGATGGCGTGTTGAGTAAAGATTTTATACAAGAGCTGGTTGATGGATAGGCATTCTCAGTGCCCTGTCCTAGCGAAAAGTACACCGTGGTATACTTTCGAACAAATTAGCACGTCTGCTTTAATTTCACAGCAGTTCCACTGGTACTTACACAGTAAAGTTTAGAGTTCGGCGGTTAGGGACACTTCACCGTCATGAAAATATGGCATATTATTGACAAGATTTCTATCAACGTACTTGTGCTATACAGAAGGCTTATGCTTCCTCAAAGTGCGCACTTATCAGTGGGCAAACTAAACCATTAGGGAAAGAACTATTCTCAATACTGGGAAGTGTATGGGAGAAGGTTAGGAGTCGCCTCCAACAAAAAGGCTCCATGTCTACTCTGGGATAGACTGGCAAGCTACCCGTAAGTATACCCAGTCACCACGTTCAGGGATCAGTAACCTATATGTGGGTGTCAAATGCTAAACAGAGTAAAATAGATGGGTTCACACTCTTGATCGCAAATGAGTCTCCTATACTGCAGCGTTGGGTATAACGAGGGTAGAAAGGCTGCTGAAATCTCAAAACCATTCTAGACTACCTAAATCTTTAAAGATTACGGTGCGTACAACGCACACTCACTTGCCTCTGAATCCTCGATGTAGGACTTTATCGCGCAGGCAAGAAATGCAAGGTACGACGTCGTCGGACTGGCCGAGACGACAAGACGCCGCTAATTCATCGTCGCCTATGACACTGATTGTTCCTCGAAACATACAACAGTAGAGGAGTCGGAGGCGTCGGCGTTCTCGCCAACACGAGCTTGGACATGAACACCAATTCATTCGAACAGCTTACAACCCGAATCGGATTTTTTACGATTGAAGAGATGTGAATCAATAGGGGCATTGACAATTTTTGTCGTTTACGCACCGACATCAAGCTATGACGAAGACGAAGACGAAGTCGAAGAGTTCTACATGGACTTGGAGAAATTCTACAGAGAAGACCATACATTCTTCAAGTTCACCGTTGAAGACTTTAACGCCAAAATTGGACCAAAAAGAACGTCTGGAGAACGCCACATTGGGACCCACGGATTAGAATGGAACGAACAGAGTGAGCAGCTCTCTGAGTTTATCATGACGACCAAGACCATCCATAGTAACTCGCAATTACAAGAGCTCCACAATCAACACTGGACAGGTGAGTCTCTCAGTGGAAAGTAACATGACGAAATAGACCAAACTGTAGTAAATCAAAACTTTTGCTTAATCGACGTTGCTGTTGCTCCAAATTTTTACACTGAATCATACCATCGCCTCCTGGCAAAATTTCATTTTTCGCGGAATAGAGAAAAAAGCCGCTAAGTTCAAAATACGAAGTTTCAAAACCACAACAACCTCGGATTTCTTCAAGTCGTCAGTTGGATGTTCGTAAGATGCCACTATTCATAATACCAGCGAGAAACGCGATCGGCTCATTCAACATCTTTACATTGACTTTTTTGAAAATTTAGAGTACGGAAGTCGCCAACAAACATCTGCCTCCAGAAACATTAGAGCTGGTACGTCAACTTGGAAAAGCACGAGCTACATGCAACCACCAACTCACGTCCAGACTTGCAAAACAATGCAGACAGGCGATAAAAGAAGGTCTTAAAGAGAGAACAGCAGCTGTGGTCGAGGCTGGGAAAAGTATCCGCAAAGCACGCCGAAGCCTCGCCAAGTACAAATCCGAGATGACTGCACTCCGAGGCACAAAAGAAACAGACACAGTTTCCTGAAAGGCCATTAAGAAACTCATTCACGATTACTAACGGATCTCTGCAGTATTTACGTCCTTAAGCCTTCATATGAAGCAAAGGCAAGTGGATGCGTCGTCCCACCTGTTCTCCTTTTCGAAATTCAACATGGTATTTCGTAGGAGAAGAACCACAGGAAGAACAACACAGTCCGAAGAGGACAACGCTTGAACTATTGAACATCGTTCCGTCAATCCTCATGAACAAAGTGGGCCAGCTCTTCACGCTCTACCCGTCATAATGCAAGGATCCTATAGGAATAGTAATTCATTGGAAGACTAGCTAGAATGTGTTACTGTTCACGAACTCCGAACTCGACGATATCGGCAACTATTGCCTAATCTACTTGCAGTCCGTTGTCTACAAACTCCTCATTCGAGTCATCTTAAACAGGATTTACAGAACACTGAAACGAAGGGCAGCCATGTAATCAAGCAGGGTGTCTTAAAGGAATCAGTAGGGTGGATCAAGTACTATGACAAGACTCACTGAAGTATCGCGAGAGTACAGGAGACCGCTCTGTCTCATTTTCATTGATTTAAAGAAAGCTTTTCCCCTAGTTGAGGCAGAAGCAGTCATGGAAGCCCTGGACAGCCAAGGAGTCCCTACTCAGTATACAGAGAATCTTCGAAAGCCGTACAGCCAAAATGTCACCATTCTACAACGATATTAACATCGACGTCAAAAGAGGGGTTAGGCAAGGCGATACCATCTCGCCAAAATTATTTACCGCCACCCTCCAGAACGTCATGCGAACAGTGGAATGGGACAACATGAAACTGAAAGCCAATGGTTGGCAATTACACCATCTTCGGTTTGTTGATGATATCGTTCTTATAACACCAAACATCCAAACAAAGCGAATGCTTGTCGACTTTAATAAAGCCCTGTGGAAGGATCGGTCTTCGTCTAAATCTCACAAAAACGATGTTCATGAGGAACAGATTAGTTGCATATGCCCGATTCACGCTTAACGGAGCTATTATCTCGAAATACTCCAGCTACGTCTGTTTAGTTTGATAAATCAACATGATGAGCGATATAGTGTCGAGCAGAAGCGAGCATCTTGGGGAACTTGCTACAGCATCAAGGATGTAGTGAACAGAACAAAAAAAACCCGACTCCGTGCTCACCTTTTCCACTTCATGATCTTTCTTGGTTTAACGTTTGCGTCAGAAACCTACTCATTACTCAAGGACGATGAAAGATTACAGCGTTATTAAACACGCAATCGAAGGGATGATGCTAAGAGTATCTCTTATCGTGCAAGTGGTGGAAAAGATACAAATATCCGACCTACATGAACGATCAAAACAAAGACGCCGTTCTATGCGACAAACTGTCGAAGATAAAGTAGAGCGAGCATTTAATGCGCTCGAACGACAACCGATGGACAAGACTCGTTAGTGAGAGGATTGCTCAGGACGTCAAACGCACTGCATGAAGACCGCCGACCCAATGGTCATGAGAACCCTGAAAGAAAGATGTGATGCTCGACGAATTCCTAGAGCGAGCAGAACCCACTGGGGTACTCTTGCATAAGACAAGGAGAAATGGAAGATTTACTAACGCGCGCTCGAGTCACCCCCACTATCAATGGTACGACAGGTGGTAGAGGGGGATACGACTTCCAGAGCAAACTTGTATGATGGTATTTGTAGCATGTAGCAGGAGTAATCATTGATAGAGTGCGCATTTATCAGTGTGTAGAGTGCTTCTTTCAAACGATGCATATTCCTTACCCTTATCTTGCAACATTTTACTGATTTTTTAAGCCTTTTACTCAAAGTATCTATTTAGTCATACATCCTCTTACATATCCTACCATCAGCGGCTGTGCAATGGTGCGTGAAGAATTTATCGTTCATGCATGAAACTTCTAATGTTTATATAAATTCGTCTTGTTTGGAATTTGTAACACACACAAAATACAACGAAGATGATGCTGAGATATTTGCAAAACGATGAGGAACGAACGCGCTATTACACTTTTCGGGGCTAACGCGTTCACCACCACACCATGCGGGTCCTTCGTTTCGCCGGTCTCTCAGCTAGTTTTCTATCGATCAATGCCATCAGCAATTACCCATCAACGAGATTGATCTGGGTAGCCCAAATCGGCAACGAACTCAGTTAAGCTCAGTATGAAGTTGGAAATTACAATCCTAACCTTTTTATTTACTGCCTATCCTATTATATATGTATATATATATATATTATATATGTGTATCTATATTATATATGTATACATATATATTATATATGTATATACACCACGGATCTCCCTCATATGAGGGATCTCGAGCCGGGTAGTCGCGAGGCTACTTGGCGCGTCCCCCAGGTGGCGGATAGGGGGTTAATCGCGGACCAAAAGCGACCTTTGCTTCCCTGAGACGCAGGTGGATCCAGGGATGGACTCACTGTTTCTGATGCGCCGATTTGGCACATACTTCCTGCATTTACGGAGCGTATTCATGCACGCGTGTGTGGGTGCGTTCTGGTTTGTGCAGATTGTATTCTACGAGTCCATTCGGCCAAAAGCCTGCAATCAAGTGACAGGGAAGTAAATGGGAGGCGGTTAGGAGTCGCCTCCAACAAATAAGCTTCATGTCCACTCTGGGAGAGCCTGACAAGCTACCCGTGAGTATACCCACCCCCACGTTCAGTGCCCAGCAAGCTATACGTGGGTATCAAAATGCTAAACACAGTAAAAAAAAGAACGGGCCATATTCCGCCGACCCCGCAAGAGCCCCCCAATGACGAGTACGGAGAAGCTGCTAAAATCTCAGGGCCAGTGGAAGCTGCGTGGATTACAAAAAACTATGGTGACGATATGTACTTACAATGCACGTACACTTGCATCCGAGTCCTCGATAGAAGACTTGCTCATGCAAGCAAGAAAGATAAGGTACGACGTCATCGGCCTAGCCGAGACGACACGACGCCACCCATTCAACGCCGTCTATGACACCGGAGAAGAACTGTTCCTCGGAACATGCAACAGTAGAGGAGTCGGCGGCCTGGCGTTCTCGGAGTTTGTCCATGCACAACGATTCATTCGAACAACTTACAACCCGACTCGGACATTTACGATTGAAGAGATGTGGATCAATACCGGCTTTGACAATCTTCGTCGTTTACGCGCCGACATCAAACTATGACGAGGAAGAAGTCTAAGCGTTCTACATGGACTTGGAGAAGTGCTACAGAGAAGACTATACATTCTTCAAGGTCATCATTGGGGGTTTCAACGCCAAGATTGGACGAAGAAGAACGTCTGAAGAACGTCACATTGGGACCCACGGATTAGAATGAAACGAACAGGGTGAGCAGCTGTCTAAGTTTATCACGGCGACCAAGACAATCCATGGTAACTCACAATTCCAGAAGCCCCCATCCTCAGCGCTGGACGTGGGCGTTTCCCAATGGAGAGTACCATAACGAAATAGACCACATCATAGTAACTAGAAGGTTTTGCCTAACCGATGTCGCTGTTGTCCCAAAATTCTACACGGGATCAGACCACCCGTCTCCTTCGTGCAAGATTCTATTTCTCGCGAAAAGGAGAAAAAAGCCGCTGAATTCAAAAACCGAAGTCCCAAAACCACCGTAAACTGGGGCTTATTCAATTCATTAGTCGGCTGTTGGGAAGATTCCGTTGTCGATAACATCGACGATGAATACGATCGGCTCATTCAACATCTTCACGTTAGCGCTATGAAAGCTGAGAGTTCGAAAGTCACCAAGAGACGTCTGTCTCCAGAAACACTCGAGCTAATACGCCAGTGTGGAATCGTACGAGCTGCAGGTATACGAGCCAACTCACTTCGGAACTTGCAAAAACAATGCAGACAGGAGAAAAAAATGATCTTAAAGAGAAGAGCAGCAGTAATGGTCGAAGCTGCAGAGGATTGGAAAAAGCACTCGCAAAGCCCACCGAAGCTTTGCCAATTACAAGACCGAGATGATTGCACTCCGACGCCTAGACGGAGCACTTACAGCGTCCAGAAAGGCAATGGAGAAAATCATTCACGAATACTACTAGGATCTCTTCGATAGCCACGTCCATCTCCCGACATATGAAATAAAGGAGGATGGATATGTTGCACCACCGGTTCTCCCTTCCGAAATCCGACATGCCATTTCGTCGGGGAAAAATCGAACAGCGCATGGTCCGGAGAGGACAAGATTAGAATACCTGAGAAACCTTCCGCCAGTGCTCGTAAACACCCTGGCTCGCCTCTTCACACGTTACCCGTTTGAATGCAAGATCCCTATCCAATGGAAGAACAGCAAAGCAAGACCGTGTTATTGTTCAAGAACGGTGACCTACACGATATCGGCAACTATCACCCAATCTGCTTGCTATCTGTCGTCTACAAACTTTTCACTCGAGTCATTCTAAACAGGTTTGACAGAACACTGGACGAAGGACAGCCATATTAGCAAGCAGGGTTTCGAAAAGGATTTAGTACGATGGACCACACCCACACGGTAACAAGGCTCATTGAAGTATCGCGAGTACAAAAGAACGCTTTGTCTCACTTTAATCGATTTAAAGAAGGCCTTTAACTCAAATGTTATAGAAGCAGTCATGGAAGCCATTAATAACCGAGGAGTCCCTACTCAGTAAATAAAGATTCTCCGTGAGCTGTACAAAAAATTTCACAACGGTATCACCATTCTACAACGATATTAACATTGACGTCAAAAGTGGGGTTAGGCAGGGCGATACCATCTCGCCAAAATTATTTATCGCCACCCTCCAGAACGTCATGCGAACATTGGAATGGGATAATATGGGAGTGAAAATCGATAGTTGGCAGTTATATCATCTTCGTGATGACATCGTCCTTATAACACCAAAGATTAGCAAAGCAGAACGTATGCTTAGCGACTTTGATAAAGCCTGTGGAAAGATTGGTCTTCAACTAAATCTCACAAAAACGATGTTCATGAAGAACGGATTGGTTTCGCATGCCCCATTCATGCTCAACGGAACGAATATCTCCGAATGCTCCAGTTAAATCTATCTAGGTCGGGAAATCAATATGATGAACGACTCTAGCTCCAGAGCTGAGTAGAAGGAAACGAGCGGCTTAGGGTGCTTTTAAGAGCATCGAGGATGTAGTGAAGAGAACAAGGAACATCCGACTCCGTGCCCACCTTTTCGACTCAACGGTACTTCCTGCCCTAACATATGCGTCAGAAACTTGGTCGCTGCGTAAGCACGATGAAAGATCACTCAGCGTTACGAACGCGCAGTTGAAAGGGCGATGCTAGGAGTATCCCGTTCCACACAGGTAAGGGAAGAGATCCGAAGTTCCGACCTACGTCAACAATCAAAAATCAAAGATGCCGTTCTGTACGCCAAACAGTTGAAGATAAGGTGGGCCGGACACGTAATGCTTATGAATGACAACCGATGGACAAGAGCCGTTAGTGATTGGATTCCTCGGAATGTCAAACGTACTGTAAGAAGACCACCGACCCGATGGTCAGAGTTCTTTACAAACAGCCTTGAAGAAAGTTATCATGCTCGACGAGTCCCTAGAGCGAGTAGAACCCATTGGGCTACTCTTACACGCGACAGGGGAAAAAATGGAAGACTTACTGGCGCCCGCTCGAGTCACTCGACGATCAACGGGACTACAGGTGATACAGGTGGTATGTATATACTATATAGTCACAAAATACATTTCCGAGATTGATCTCCTTGTCATTATCAACAATCTCCTCCTACCTGCAATCATATACGGTGTGCAGTTTTATCATAGAGACTACATTGAAACAATATCACACGATCTAAAGAAATGTTTTATACATCGTTACGCTGCGAAAGCTACCTGGGCATGTGTTTTAATGTCTGGAATCATATTATTTTGCCAACATCATATAACAGCCAACAAGGTACTCTTCAGGTGTTAATCTTTGGTTGTCCTGCAAAAACAGGTTTGCACACCTAAACTGTGGATAAAACTAGATATGCTAAGACAATGAAGAAGTGAAACATATGTACCGCTTACTAGTTTTCCTAAGACAAGACTAAGGCTTCTCACACAGAATTTTTTCTGTAACGGAAAAGACTCGTCCATTCTTCGCACACTTCGAATATAAATAATTCTTAGAAATGAAAAGGGCTTATGAAATTCAAGCAGAGTACTCTATCAATACCTGATTGGTTGTTAAAAAAGACTTAGTTTTAGGGTCTTAAATTCTTACTAGGAAGTGCTATAAGGAGAAGATAAAATAAATCAATCTGAAGAGAAATTACATTGGTACAAGTGGAGGAGGATATTCGACGGAGTGAGGGTTTCCTGATGTACAAGTGGGCCTCCAAACCCAGCTGGGACGTGGTGATATTCGGGTTTTTCATCCATTTAGAGAGTTGGGAACCGGACGAGTTCCAGGGAATAGCCCTGAGGGAATCCAACTAAGAGGAAATGACGTTTTCAATCTATGCGCGTGCGTATAAAAAGAATAAAGCTCCCCGCTTTGATCAATCCTTGAGGGTGCGTCATGCATTCGACTTCGCTAAGCATCCTTGCAGGTGATTGAATGCATATCTGGCCTTTACAAAGGCTCGCGACGGCCTACCGATGTATAGAGCCAGTGCTGCTAGCTTCCCAGACAAATCTAGTACGAATTTTCCGACCTCGGAGGTGATGGAGGGGCTGGTGAGCCAGAAGAGCGGGGATCGGTCTTATGTATATTACTTGGCGCATGCGACCACTGCGCTACACGCGATCACTGGGAAGTTGTGTAGTACACACAAATTAGTGTGCATGTCCAGTTACAAAGTCTATGAACTTTTCAGTACGCGTCATAGAACGTTCACCTATATAACGAATCAAAGTGGAGGACAGGTGTCTCCAGGCGACGATATGTTGACCTCAGCAACAATGCGAATTGCCTCATTGCATGCGAAACACATTTGCAACATTTGCTCTCGTTTCTGGTTGTCGAATTTGTCTGGAAAAGGCTTCCCTCGATTCCGATGTAGCCGTGACTCCTTGCGATGGAGATATAGGAGCATTCTAGCATCTCGAGATCCCACGAGTGAAAAGCTTGCTCATCCACTATCCTGCAGTGTTCACGAAGAATACAAAGTGTTGACACGACAGCTCAATCTACGTGCAAATTGGAACACCCTTCTTAGAGGACAGATGAAGGATAGCGAATAGAATAAAGAAGTGCTGCAATCCCTCTTGAACGAAAGTCATAGATAATGAGAATGTACTCAGTATCGACCCTCGACTTCGTTTCATTGATCTCTGGAAAATGGCTGATGCTCTATAGCCAGACACGCTCATGTAAAAGAATTTCTTTTATAAAAGAATATTTTGAAACACTAAGGAATAGCAACAAAAACAATGGAAATAGTAATAGATAATAATAATAATAATAATAATAATAATAATAATAATAATAATAATAATAATAATAATAATAATAATACAAGAACAATAACAATAATGATAATAATAATAATAAACGGTAGAGGATAACGCTCTCGGCGTTGATCAATCCCTGAGGGTGCGTCATGCATTCGGCTTCATTAATCATCGCTGTAGGTGACTGATCTACCGATGTCGAATCGAGTCAGTGCCGGTATCCTTCCAGATAGTCTGGTACCAATTTGCTGACGCCGGAGTGATGGAGGGCTTAGTGACCCTTGGGAGCGAGATCGACCCCATATGTACTACAGAGAGCCTCTAACCACTGCACCGCAAGCGCCCTAATAATAATAGTGGTTATTATTAATACCATTATTGTTATTGCATAGTGCTAGTTCGATCCCGCCCCGAGCCAACCAAGCCTCTCATCCCTCCGGGATAGGGGGAATTGGTACCGGAGTTGTCTGCAAAAAAATCACTCTCTGCAATCCAGATGGAAACGCGCCAGACCAGCTATCTCAGAACGTCAGCGAGAAGTGATCAACCAGCATTCTACGGCATTCAAGATGACATGAAAAGCCTCAGGCAGCGACCAAAGCCACACGTAAAGTTGAAAGATCTTTGTGGACAATGGATGAGAGGAAACAGGTGGATGTGAAAGTGCTGGGATCCGCACAGTAGACGTGAAGACGGATCAAACAAACATAAAAAAATATTGAAAACAAAATAGAAGCAGTTTTTTTTCTTTCTTTCTTTTCCTGAATGTCAGGCTGCGATGTATAGTGGGAGGATTTATCCCTACAGCAGGGTCCCCCAAGCTAAGAGGAAGTCCGGCGTTTCCATTAAGAAGCCCAGCTAAGAGTAAAACAATGTCAGGATCCACCACTGTCCTCGTACCATACTAGTCCTATGGTGGCAAAGCAAATCTCCCTCTGATCCACAAGGGCTGTGACTGCCTATGGTGGTGATGATCTGAGGCAGACTTTGGCCCGGCTGACTTTGGGACTCCAGGGAAATACAGTGGCTAATGCAGGAAAATTCCCCAAAAAATGGAAATCATGCGGGGGTCCGCACAACCAGTGAGGACGGGCCGTTAAAGTAACCAAGCAAGTATTATATTATATTGTTAATATTATCTTATACATTATATTACATACTACATTAAGGTAGTTAAACAGCATACGTTTACTTCCACACAACAACACACATACAACGCCATCGTAGCTGACGTTCCGGCAGAATCGCCTTCTTCAGAGCCTGGAAGGGTACAATATATAATTTACTAGGTCGAACGCTTCAACAACGCAAACAGAAAGATGAAAATCTGAACAATAATTACACGATCACCGGCTTCTCGAAAAACCCACCGTTTTTTACTGTTTTCCACCAAGGAAGAACAGCCGCTTAGAGTCGCATATGGTGGATCACTGCACCACCCCACATCAAAAAATCAGTTCTGAGATACTGGGCTAGACCACGCGTTATCTCAGGGCATTCTACCCTGCTATTCATACTCGGATTTTTGTAATTTATCCAAAAAAGCCTCGAGGAGTTCACGCATTGGTGTTTTAGGATCCCGTGCGAGGATAGCAACTGTTATATCAAAAATCGTCTCCGCTATGCTTTTGTATCCTATGCGTCCTTAATGGCATGCCTTATTTTGGTTTTCGTTTGCCACCTAGGTGTTCTCTTACTGCGGATGCATAAAGGTCTGCCCGTTTCGTCAATATGTTCGTCTCCCCAAGTACCACAAGAGATCAGGTATATCGTACCTGAACTCATGCAGTCACCAAATCCCCTGCCATAAGGGCAGATTACGCAATTTTGTGTTCCACATAGACGGTCATATAGGTTAAAGGGGGTTACGAACTAACTGACAAGGAAAAGTATTCGGTGGTACTTCAATTATGGCTACTGATTCCTTCAGATCTGCCCTTCTTAAGCATCGCTTCATCGCGACACTTATTTCATAGCTAATGAAGGGCAAGATAAACGGGACTTTGTTTCCGCCAAACCGTTCGTTTTGGAACTTCCCTTTCCTTCGAAACTTATCTCGTATGGTTATAATTTCGTAACCATTGGAGATGGGTATTTGACGAGCCAAGTCACACGATTCTTCCTTTAGTTCCCTACTTGTGCACACAGATGTGGCTGTTCGAAACATGTTACTCACAAGCCCCTCTTTGTGTGTGAAGGGTGGGAAGAAAGGGAATGAACCAGGATGTTTTTGTTACTTGGTTTTCGGTAGCACTTTTATCATGTAACCGCTACTTGGTAGGTTTATTTGAACGTTTAAAAACGGAAGGCAGTTTTTTCTCGGTTTCTCCCGGGAGAACTTGTACTCTGACTGCTTGTTGAATAATTCAGAGCATTTGTCCATCTCTCCTGTGTGGAGAAGACGACAAAACAATCATCTATATATCCGCAGTAGAGTAGCGTCTGGAGACCGAGAACAGGGCTTCCACTCTAGACAGAAACGCAATGGCAAGGCTTGGTGCCAGTCGCTGTCCCATTGCCAGCCCCCTTATTTGCGCGTAATATTTCCCAGACCATCTGAAAATCAAGCAGTTTAGGCACTCCTTTATGAGAGCCATAAGCTGCTGTATCTGCTGTATGGGCAAACCATGCATGTTTATTGTTCCCTCATGTTCAACAAGAAATTCGTGGATGGCTTGCATTGCGGAGTTATTCGATACATTGGGGTAGAGCGCGGTAATGTCGAACGACTCCATCACGTACGCGTTATTAGGAGACGCGTTACGTAGACGTTCTAGGAACATTTGGGTGTTCGTGAGGTGGGCTGGAATGTGGTCTCCACCCGCTACTCTACTACAGATATATAGATGATTGTTTTGTCGTCTTCTCTACACAGGACGAGATGGACACGAGCAGTCAGAATCAAGTTCACCCGGAAGAAACCGAAAGAACTGGCTCCCGTTTCTAAACGTTCAAATTAACTTATCAAGCAACGGTTATAAGACAAAGTGGTACAACATCCTGGTTCATTTCCTCTCTTCCCACCCTTCACACACAAAGCGGAGGTCAGCCTGGCCAAGGTCTGCCCCACGTCTTCACCACCACGGCCAATCACCGTCCTTCTGGATGAGAGGAAGATCTGCCACCATGCGACTAGCAAAAGAAGATAAAAACCAAGTCACTTTTCAAAAACCCATGAGTGAACTCAGTGTTAAGGATGTTTAAGTTTGCCTTCATTGCTTTTCAGCTGTGTAAAGGATAAAGGATAAAGCTGTCGACGTTTATCCATCCCTTAGGGATGCACCATGCATTCGACTTCATTAAACATCGTTTGGAGGTGCCTGAATGCATATCTGGCCTTTTCTGCTACATAGTAGTCCAAATATGCCACTGTACTCTTCACTCAAAAAGTCCCGTCACTTAAAGTCTCTCTTCCAACCTATTTACTTGGTTTATTCGCACCTTAGGATATCTTGCTCTCATGGGCTTCGCATGTTCCAAGAACGATAGAAGCAATATTAAATCAACAATTATTTTCCTCGTCTCTCTATATTCCTTCGCTCGTTATTACCAAGCTGAAAAGTGCCGACAACAATTACTTTACTGATAACACTCTGGGTATTACAGCTCACTGCTTTGTAAATAGGAGCGGAATGGTCGGCAAATCCTCGTTTTAAATGCAAAAAGTGATATCGCCGCTTTCTAATGTTGTGCATCGAACGCCTTCACTTACAAAGGCTAGAAAAACACCCATTATGTTTTCGTTATATTATAAACAAATATCATGACCTTCTTCTTAGCACGTGAATGTTCGTCGACATGACGGCTAGTTTATCCACGGGATCTCCTGTTCATGGCAGTTAAGGCACGAAGATTCGAAGACTTGGGCTCTCGATACTCGACAAGTACTACATCTCCATCGAATCTCATTCCAGCGGACATTTTATATCCGACTTGACTAGAGCTCGAATCGTATGTTTTCCGACGCCGAAGGCGCCGCATGTGATAGGTTCGCAGTCGTCAGCGTTTAATTTGCGGTCACGGGGCGGGAAGTGCTCGAGAGTGGATGCCTCACTACCGTCTCTCCTGCCAGGCTGAGATGGACGTGAGTTATACCAGCAAATCCATTTCTACTAGATAATATTAGTTGAAAGAATTTTGTCCAATAAAGCTCTTCTTTCTGTGAAAATCGCTAAATTTCCCAAGACTTTTCTTTTTTTCGCTCAATCGTATTTGCCTTGATTTTCGGTCGCTATGAATTCTTCTAAAGACAACTTACTAGCGAAATATAACGACGTCGATGCGTTTCTGCTACGCAAATGGGAGAGAATCTTCTCGATGTTCTTCGGTAGCATTTTTTTTCCATCGAAAAAAGAAAAAAGGCTTAATTCACTCTTGTTTATGTTAGATCGCAATTCGTCTCAACAAGTGGATTGGGGAGACTTCTACTTGGTGGTTCGGGTAAGTTATTCTGCTGTTTTTCATCCATTCAGTGATAAAAACATTTTTCTGCTGTAATCGAAGTTACTAGGTGAAAAAATCTGCTTAAAAAAGTTTCGCAATTTTCTTCGCTTTCAATAGACTTTTTTCAGTATGTATAAATATTGTTTAGAAAGTCAAAGAAGTATATGGAGCTGAATCGGAGCAGATCAAATTTGCCCAGAAGACTCTGGCGGCTCTTTGGGAGGGGCTGTGCAGTCTGGCCGATGTAAATGAGGTTGTGTGAGCCGTCATCGTAGACAAATAAATCGACTCTGGTCGTTGTCGATCAGATGTATTGTATATTGTCAGATGTTCTTAAATCCCTGCAAAACGATTTCTGTGTTCAGGACCAACTGATTTCGATAGACGAATGGGTTAATTTGCTGAAAAATGCAGATCTAAAGGATGAGAAAAAGTGGTTCAACGAGTACAAGCGCTTCATGTTTCAACTGTTTGATGTGTCTTGTGAGTCATTCAGACCGATCTCTGTTCATTTCGCCAGAAGAACTCACGATATTTTAAAAAAAATTTGAAAGAGCATGAATCAAACACTTATTCAGATGCATTAGAGTCTTTGTTTACACCAGTGCGTCTCAAACGACAACTTTTTTCTGTGGCATTCTAAGATTTCTGAAGGGCGCTAGTCATTCATGCATTTCATTTACCTCTTTAGATCCTTACTTGATCTGTCCTCGTATGACTCGCCAGATCCTTTCATTGAGCTACCTCTCAACCGTTACATGTTAGGTTAATATGTAGTTATGATTGCAAAGCGAATATCTCGCGTGTCCTGGTCGTATTCAATTGGTGGACGTTGGTACAATGTTTTTCATTGAATAGTTGAGCTACCGCGCTGGAACGTTCACAAGTTATCACCAAAAACAGTCGCTGGCCTCTATGGATAAGACGAATGCTTCCTACCCAGAACTAGGGATCTTCTAGAACGGTTGCAATTGCTGCTACTAATGCAGGAATCGGTGAAGTACGACGTAAACCAAATATCGTATTTGCGTGAAGTAATTTTTCTACATTACATTACATATTACTTTCGTAGGCACTAGCGGATTCTCTTTTAAGAGTGACTTAACCAATAGCTCACCAACTCAGTGCTGAGACCGCTGTAAGGTAGCAGAGATCGATTACTAGTTCATACAGGGTTCCTGAATGAGGTAACGTGTTTATAGCAATTGACTATAAGTTTATGTGAAGAACTTGTTTAGCTTATTTATCCATACACAGCATGCGAAACAGAAAAGGCAGCAGCAGGGTGGGTTTTTTTCCCTAAGAACAGGACGAAACCTCTTTAAATCATTTTTTATTCTATATGACCAATCTTCACGTCTACTGTGCGGATTCCAGCACTTCTCACATTCAATTCGTCTCCTCGCATCCATTTACCACTAAGATCTTCCAACTATACGTGTGGCTTTGGTTGCTGCTTGACGATTTCCATTTTTTCTTGAATGTCGTAGAATGCTGGTCCAGCAGTTCTCCCTGGGGGTCCTGAGATAGCCGGGCTGGAGCGTTCCCAATTGGAGTGCAGTGGTGTTTTTAGCAGACAAGTCCGGTACCAATTTCCGACCTCGGAGGGATGAGAGACTTGCTTGGCCCGTAGCGGAATCGACCTAGCACTATGCTCGTGATTCTTTGAATCATTACGAATCTGAGTTACGAGATTTAAAGAAAACTATCTTTAAAAGTGAAGTAGAATACTTTTCAAATTCTTTCTCCATTGCAGCTGTACTCTCATTTCACATTAGAACGAAAATCGCTGCCAATTCAAAAGACATTTAAACAGCTTTAATACTGTTTAAATGTTTAAGTGTTACTGCATTAATGCTTCACCTATGAAAACCCTTTCACTCAAGCCCAACTAGCGTTTCGATCTTAGAAAAGCCATAGCTTTAACTATGCTCGTTATCAACCACTTTTCTTTTAAGGCATGACAAGTTCTGCAGCTCATGTGAAAAAGTGTTTCAAACGAAAGCTCCAATGTCGTATTATCGGAGTTTCATTGAATTATTTTAACGCTTGATCAATTATAAACGTGCGTCCAACGCTTTTCACTGCCTTACAATAACTAAGGAATTTAGCTAATGCTTGTAAATTCGGCAAATACTTCACGTGTTCAAGTCGTGTCATTGATGACATCGACCTTCCCGGAATCATCGATTGACCTGTAATTGAAATGGTCATGTTTCGAACACTGTAACGAGCAATTATTTATTTTTCTTGTTTAGCAAATACGAGGTGTTACTTTGTTTCTTTATTTGCGCACAAGATGATGTTTCGGCCAATTTTCGCCTACCTTAGAGCCTGAAAAAGGTCAAGTTGACGGCAATCAATCCGGGCAAACATCCCCATAACCAAACAGAGAAAATTCTTAATCAAGATTTCAATCACATTGAATACAGAGTAGCTTCTTCGCACACTCACCGCTTTCTATGATTCTTCCATTGAATATGTCACGTGGAGACCAACCACACAGAGTTCACATGGAGGCGTAATGTACCATCCCATCAGGATAACAGGTGTAAATACTGCCCAATATCGCGCGTGATTGTGAGGCATTCCTCCCCTGCGGTTCACCTTCGGATTCTTAGAACTAATCCATAATGCCTTCGGAGTTTTGCGCGCTTGTGTTTTCGATTCCTGTTCGAGGATCGTAACCCCCTAATTCAAAATCCTCCCGGTTTAATAAAATAACACCTCGTGTTTGCTAAACAAGAATATAAAGAATTGCTCGATCAGTGCCGAGGTTAACGGACAGTCGGCCATGGGAGTTACTGTAACGATCATCTATTAACCTTAGATACGGAATTTGGCATATTACATCAGTTTGTGGAGTTTTCGCCAGCATTATTACTGTCATAAAGATATTCTAGACACCTATCAGCAAACCCTCCCGCGTTTCACTGAGCCCTAGAGATTGGAGAGAAACCTGTCATCGCTGTGGCACGACTATTTTGAGATTCTATGGGGAATCACACCATTAAGTGGACATGGCAAATTCTCAGTCCATAGCTGAAACCACCTACGAACGCCACCACTTCCATGGAATAGCCGTTCCAAGAGAGCGGAACAAATATAGGAGTGCCTTCGACCCGTACGTCTATCATGTTAGATGTTATTCCAATTATTTGCTCATTTATGAAATTGTGGATCAATCAAATGAGCAAGTGCAAAACCTTTGTACGGCACAGTAAAAGAGATCATCCACTGGAATAAAAGCGCCTATTAGTGTTGAGAGAATTGTAAGAAACTCCTTCTAAACGTTACAAGGTGAAAAAAGTGGTCATTTGTCGAAAGTTTCCCGATGTTTTCTTCCTTTACTGTCCTTTTTACACTGCTCGTAAAATTGCTGTCAGTAGTGAGGGGAAAACCTCCTACTACAAGGAAGATTGAACATGAAAAGAAAAGGTGTCATAAATGCAGACCAAAGCTCAAAAAAATACGAAGATTTGATTTCAAGAGGCATTTTTGGTTCAGGTGATGGCGTCATTGACATTGAAGAATATGTTGACGGGATGAGTGTCTATGGACTCAACAGCCAAGTATCCAGAGAGGCGTTCAAGAAATTTTCCGCTGACCAAAAAGGTGCTTCCAAGTCGGTGATTACGCAGGAGATGTGGTCAAAATATTTCGATGAACTCTTCTATTCCACAGATAGGAATGCACTGGGAAATCACCTGTTTGGCATTAGTGACTTTTGAATTTGGATGTGTCTCTGCTACTTCCCGAAAAGATGACTTTTCCAGTACCAATGTCATTTTTCGAGTATATGAATGATGTAATATCATTTATTGCAAGTGATCGCGCTATATACAATGAAAACAAAGCGACCGGTTCAATTGAACAGAGTGTACGTAGCACACAGAAGACATGGTATCACATTTGGATTTGGCAAAAATCGTGTCCTGATAGGAGTTGAAAGATAACAATCAAGGCAGTATGCATATGGAAAGCACAAAGAAAGGCCAATGAAAAATTGTTACCAATGCTTGCATGTTTACCGGTATTAGGTGAGAGTTCTGGCAAGAAAGGAAAAGCCTGAGTAGTCAAGTGGCACTATTTTTTGGGTGGTTTGGCAACTGAGATCGAGCATCGTAAGAGTGGGATAAAGCACTTGGTGCAGACGAGGATGAACATGAGTGACAAGCACGCGATAATCGCCACTTCCACGGCCATGGTTATCGCCTCCGTTGGCGACGAGATTCCGTTGAGCCATTGACGAGGATCTACTGCCGAAAGGAATCCTTCCACACCGCGCTCGTTGCATCTGAGAGAGCGAGAGTTACCATTTGCTTTTTTCTTCCTAGGTGTTTTTTCTCATATATTCTTGCTGACATAGTTATCTAAACTTCGATACACTAAGAACAGTGATGACATAAATTTCAGGATAATAGAGACCTTGATTTCTGGACACTTGCGCCTGTACAGAACTTAATTGCGTTGCAAATTTAACAAGTTATCGAATATATGATGCAGAATGCTTATTGTTTATTGTTATAGTAACACCTAGTACGACGGATAGCGCACTGGTAGTGGTGCCGTCTATCATGCGCGCTGTGCTGGTTTGAATCCGCACCACGAACCCAAGTAGGAAGCTTTAAAGAGTTCCCAAGGAATCCAGAGCTAAACGACTCGACCAGCATTCAAAGACATTCATAGAGAATACAATACTCATGCGGCAGCCGGGCCCACACGTAAAAAGTTCGAAGACATTCGTAAATGATAGATGCGAGGAAACAAATCAAATGTTAGAAGTGCTAAGACCCGAACAGAAGACGATGAAACGGGTCGTATAAAAAAAATAAATAAACATCTACGGAATTTCCGAAAAATTTCGAGAAGCTTCGCGAGGTGTCGTTAAGCAGCAGATAAGCAGCTGAATGTTGACCAAAAGCACCTTGCACTTATCGTGAGAGGCATGTTGATTCATAGGATTGATTTCGTGTGTTTTCTTCCCCGAATTCACATATATCTCCTGTAATATCAATGCACCTGTGCGTTGGCTTAGTAAATAGGTTGCACTCTGCGCGTTGAATCGGGCAAAAGCCTAGTGTCACTGGGATTCAGTGTGAGAATGTGGTTCTGTCTGATGGCCGCGTCTATTTCGTGGGTGTCTGACAGCATATCTATCAACCGCAATATCCATTCATCAAGAAGACACCGAGGACAAACGTGGAATCATCAAGAATCAAAAACACAGAGAAGTATAGGCTTTTATAAACACATAGAGATGGGAATAAATGAAAGATGTGATAGCGAGTAGCAAGTTCAGTGTAATCCGATGGTGTTTTGATAGGCAGGAGTAGTTCTACTTACCCGGCACACTCTCCTCGACCGGTCTGCCAACGATGTGCTACACGGTAGCTAGCAAGCCGTTGTGCCTCATACCTGTAGAATTTTCCAAAGATTTCACCATAAAAACATTTCAAGTAATGGAAAATCGTAGTCGTCAACCTTCCTCTGTAACAATGCTCGAAAGATGTCGAAATCTCACTAATTCCACTCAGTTTTCTTCGATGCTTCAGATTGATATTCCAATTGTTCCAAGCATTTAAATGCAACACGTACCTGAACCACTTACATATTTCACCCTCAGCATCACCAGATGGATGAAAACATATGTATCGACTGCTATTGATGGACGACGGGATCGATATTATCGATCTGTAGTCCCGAACCTTCGATCCTTCCACTGGAATTCACATTTTGAGGCAAACTTAACAGTCATGGCCTGACCCAGTAGCTTACCTTGGACTGAGAACGCCATGTCGATTTGGTCCTTTTTCTCAGATGAAAAAAAATGTTCCCAATCAAAGTGCCCTTTGTGCCCTGAAAATTATCTTTGAACTGAGATGTATATTTCCGAAAATTTCTTCTACTGCCTTACCAAGAAGGATATATTAAGATATCGATTGCTGTCCCTGTCGACCTGGATCATTCCTTCGAAAGATTCCATTTGGGAGATATGCCTTAACACGTGTGGGCGAGTTTCCGAAGTCATATGCACCTATAAAAGATCATTTTGATGATGCGAATTTTTGGAAGTAGTTAATTGTCTCACTGAGATACTCGTTCCCTCCGCGTGTTCGACCCGCACAACTCGTCCTTCATAGACGGCCGTCTCTATCCACGGATCGCTGGTCAGAGCTCGTCCTGCAGAAATAGGGTTGTTTTCTTTTGTATAATCCCGTGTTTTGCATCCGGACAATATACCGAGATCGTAGCTTTCCTCGACGTCGTTACCCGAAACGAGTACCAACTGCTCCCCGTTTATAGTCGACGTGTATTGTTGTTGCTTGCAATCGGCCACGTTAACGTGCTAAATTTATCCCACAATATGTCGAACTCCAACGGCGTAAAGAAGTTTGTTACTTCATCTGTTTATTCGCTTTCCATAACAGTTAAAGGATTTTGTCAATCAAAAAAATGTGATCGCTGATTGATGAAAAGACAGCAGTGAACCGCGTTTCTCGTAAACGAATCGCATTATAACTTCTATACCGCTCTGTAAGATTATTTTTTGTTACATGGTCCGCTATCACATATTGTGCGCATACTAGTACTTCTTGCATTAGGTTCTTTTATTCGCATCCACCATCCATTAAGATCTTTGAAAATTTGCATGTGGGTTCGGCTGCTGCCTCACCATTTTCGTCTCCCTTATGAACGTCATTAGAAGTCCTGGGACAGTGGTGCTGAGGCGTCCCAAGTGGCTTGTAAGGATTGGGCTCATGCCAGGCAAGATGAGAACCACCTCTAGAAAGATGGGAGGCTTGTTGGGTACAGGAGGGGGACCGAGCAATCGCGTTTCTCGTAATGAATGGCATCACTATCACTGCGCCACACCCTCCGATTTTTCAAAATTATACTTTTGTTAAAAAAGGAGTAAGCTGAGTAAGCTACTTCATGTTCTTTCTCTGCTCTCCATTCTTTTCGGAACAACAATAACACCGAAGAACAACACTTACATGAGCCTGTTTGATTTTCACCAAGCCATTCCTGATATCCCACTTTCCGTCTGAAAACCTCATCCAACCCAATTTCTCTAAACTGCTTTCGCCAATTTCGTTGATCGGCACGAATCCTCTCAACTCATGCGTTCCTGTAATACTTTTTTTCAGTAAGGGTTTTTAAGTAATGACCCACTGCGGATTCTCACCTTCTCTAACAAAATACATTCCTGGTTGAAGTTCTCGATTGGGTCGGCTTCCAGATACTACCATCTCTATCTTATGTCGATTGTTGAAGTCGAATTTTGAAATACCTCGATTCAGCGGCACTTCTACGACTTCTTCCGAAGCTTTTCTCCATCTCTTGTTAAAACGGTCATAGATATTATACCTAAAATCTAGAATACATTTCTCTCCTCATTTCACTGAGTGTAGAATCCAAGAGCATGTCTGCGGTAACGAAATACACTTTTTTTTCCCCCAAGGTGTTAAGAAAAAATGATGAGAAGTTTTCCTCACGTAACTTAGACCGATAACAAAATTTCACATTACTCTGCCATATTTCATTGAGTAGATGGCACATGTCATCAAAATAGAGCATAAGATTTACAAGGAACGGGAGTGAGGTCTACTTTGATAGGCGTCTCTTCACAGGGCTTCTACGGAAACTGGTCATTCTGTAGCAGGCAAAATCATCACTGGGCATGTTACTGAGTATTCAGTGATTCACCACAGTTTCATAAATCTAAGGTTGGTCTACTTGACACTTCACTGTAGTATCATTATGTAAAGAATGCAAACACAACTTCCTCAATGCGAAGATGCACAAAGAATAATGTACAACGAGAATATGGATGACACTACTACGCTAAGTGAAGATACAATTTAACGTAGGCGTCTTCGACTTTAGTGGACTGTTGTCGATCCTGTAGAAACAAAGACTAATACTGTGCATTCATTGTGAAGTAGAATAGGAATCATGGAGCTTTCTTCCTATACCTCATGCAACCCATCATGGTTGAATCATAACGAAATAGGATAAACATGTACGAAATCTTCGTTATAAAGTCCGGATCGTTGTTTCAAGCTTAAAAGCACTACATTGGGCAAATCATAAACGCTTACGAGGATGTGACTAACAAGGAATAGAAAGCTGCCACGAGTAGCACACATCTTTTATTGTTCCTATAGTTGCTTGGAAGGCGACTAGAGACATGACACTGTCCGACAAGCTTTGTCGCGGTCATAATGCAGAGAGTAGTGTGATCGACAAAGTTAAAAAACACTGATTTAAGATCCTTACAAAGCATTTATCTACTGGCCGTCATCTTTTTCAATGAAACCAATGAAGAAAAAAACCTCTCCAAAACAGTACACACGTGCGGGATAAGATTGCAAAGAAGCTTGATCGAAATTATCCACGAAATAAACCAGGCGTCAAGATTACGAATTGTTGTGCATAGCTTTAACAAAGATCAAGTCTTATGTTTACCAAGGATATCCAGTAGACACGGTAAACGACTTGGAGAGGAAATTCAACAAGTAATGAAAACCAGCTACTGCTCGGATATCTTAAGCTAACGAATGGTTAACCGAGGTGATTGTCGCTACTGCGGCACTATTTCTTTTCCGATGTATCGGGCAAGGTTTTCACTACGATTTTCTCACTGTACATGTCGAAAATCTTGGGTAGGACTCTAAGTTGTGGGCAATGTGGTTAAAATATCGGATCTCCGTAAACAAACAGTGAACGTCTAAAAGTAAAGATAGACGAGCCGACTACGGGATGATAAAAAACCGGTGGCAAATAGTAAAACTATAATCAGGTACTTAAGTGTTCCGTTGATGAGCAAACACGAAGTTGTTACTTTACTTTTTATTCATAAACAAGCTGACATTTCGGTGGATTTCACCTTCCTCAGAGCCTGGAAAGTTCAAGTTGACTGCAATCTACCCAGGCAAACACTTCCATAACCAAACAGGGAAAATGCTAAGCGAAGATTTCAATCACATTAGAAACAAAGTTGGTCCTTCGCACACTCACTGCTTTCTATGAGTCTTCCACTGATTATGTTACGCGTAGACCAACCGCACAGAGTTCACATGGATTCACATGGAGGTGTAATGTGCCTCTCACATTAAAATATCGGTCTTAAATACTGTTTGAAATCACGCGTGATTACGAGGCATTCTTCCCTGCGCTTCATTATCGGATTCCTGGAATTTATCCAGAATGCTTCGATTGTTCTGCGCAGTGGCGTTTTCGATTAGCACTTTCTACTTCAAATCCTTCCCCGTTATGTCTCTGTGTCCTATGCAGGCCTAGAGGAGTATTTAGTTTAGTTCCTTTATATGGATGCAGAGTGGTCTATCCGTTTCGGTAATCTATTCACCCTTGCACGCTTTACAAGAGACCAGAGAAACTGTACCCGAACTCATGCAATCACCGTCTCTATGGCAGACAACCTATTTCGATGGAAATAAATGGCAGGGTACACGGGACCTTATTCTCGCTAGAATTATCTTTTAGGAGCGCGGTTTTCCCCTAACACGTATCTCGAGGGGCCACGGTTTCGAAGCCAGTGGAAATGGCTATTTGCCGCGCCAATTTCCCTGATTCCTCCTTCTGCTCTCTTCCTTTGCACAAGCCGGTGTCTATTCGAATGATGATTTTTTGTAAGCGCCGTTTTTGTGTCTGAGGGGTGAGAGGAGAGGTGATGAACCGCTATGTTCATACTATTTGGCTTTCGGTACCATTTCCTAATGTAGCTGTTTTCGGATAGGTTAATTTGAACTTTCAGAAATTGAAACCACTTTTATGTGAGCCCTTTATGTCTAAGATGCAAGCACCAGTGACCGATCTTTGACCACTACACTGCTGTAGATATATAGATGATTGCTTTGTCGTTCGCTGTACACAAGAAGAAGTGGGAAAACGTTTTGAGTTATTGAATGAACAGTCAGAATACATTAGGTTTAGCCGGGAAAAACCGGAAGAAAAGTGACATCCCTTTCTGAATGTTCAAATTAACCTGTCCGAAAACGGCTACATTACGAAATAGTGGCGAAAGACAAGTAGTAAGAACCTACTGGTTCAAAATCTCCCCCTCTCACCCTCACACACAAAAAGAGATTTTGTAAGATGTTTTGAACTTCAAACTCGACTAAAAACATCTTGCAATAGAGATATGAAAACTGCTTGGTACGACCATGTCTTGAGAAGAACAACCTCGTCAAGGCGATACAATAATTGTCAAAGGACAATTGCGCTGAGGCGCACTATTCATGGAGGAGAGCTACGCGAGTACTCAAGTAGGAGCTTTTCACCTATGTGAAGTACTAATTTCGAGCACAAAGGGAATGGCTTTATATACGCAAATATTTTTCTACTTTGACCTTTCTTATATGTAAATTTTCATTATATTTCCCGCTATAGAATAGGCATTTCATTAACTACCTGAATACGAGCACAGTAGCAGGTTGATTTATTTTAATGGCGGTGAATATCCAATCCTTGAAGGGTTCAATGCGCAGCTGACAACACGCTTCGCTCTTCTGCTCGCCTATGCAGCCAACGTTTGACTGCACAGGATGGTACGTACGATAGCACAGCGCTCCCGAGGTGCAATTCCTGAAGGAAGCCGTTGAAGGAAAGTGTTTGTGGTGTCGATTCTACGGAGAGTTCTCACCGGTAGTTGTACTCATCCATTTTGCAAGGTGCATCACCTCCAGCACAATCGCAAATGCAGGATGACGTGATTTTTGGAATCCCGAATTGGTAAATTCCTATGAAAGAAAGCATCAACTTCTGCTATTACAGTAATTAATTGGATCATATTCCCCAGCAGTGCAGTTGTATCTCACATGGTCTCTTTCCGTGGAAAATTAACAAGAAGGAAATAAAGTTATGCATTAAAAGATTGTTCCATAGCAAAATGACGACAAAACGAGGGGGTGATTGTCAATTTGTTAGTTAAATGCTCTAGTAACTCATTGTGTAATGTTAACTTGTTTTCTGCCTACTATAATTTTTCACGGCAGCGTATGTTGTGAAATACAATCACAACGATACCGAGATATTCGCAAAACTTGAACCCGGGACCAGATCGAACCACGATTTCCCTTTCGCGAGCTCTGCGCATTACACATTGCGCTACGGAGGACCTTGCTGTGCGTTTCTCTCTGCTACTGTTCCACTCCAAAAAAGGTAAATCGTGGTTCGATCTAGCTCGGGATCCAAGTTTTACGAACACTTCAGCATCGTTTTGATTGTATTTCACGTCGTTGCTAATGTTTATATAACTTCCTAACAGACCGTGTGACTCTTTTAATAACTTAGTTACCTACCAGAAACCGGATGATGTTGTTCCAGCCGAAGGAATTCCAGCGTATGAAGTATAGACGACTCGCTGTCGTTTACCTCAAAAACGGAGTTTAAGCGACGCGATATTTCCAGAACTTTTCTGGAGCATTAAGTAATCTCCACATGCTACAAACTATTCCTGGAGTTTTCACTAATATAGTAAGTATATTGTAGCTTCCCTCTAATGGTTTAGGTGCTCAAAGTGACTGAGGGGTGTTCTGGGCACTGAACTGCAGTGCACAACAGAGGATCTGTTTCCCCCAACAGTGAAAGCAACAGTAAACCTATTCTGAAGCAGAAGAAAGCAAGGTATCCGTGACTTCTTGGTTACAGTGAGCAGTATATACACACGCCGTTGTATAAAAGCTATGATACTCTTTGTACCCCTCTAACACGAGGAGCCAATTGAAGAGCTCGTGCGCGCAATTGGAATAGAACATCTAGAAATCCTTGGAATAAGTAAGTGTAAGTCTTGGTGACGTAACAGTGCTATCATTTCCTTGTAATTTGTCCCCAATCTAGCAATATTCCGTTTATGTGATCCTTCGCGTGTCATAAAATAAAGGATAAATAGATCGACATTCCTCCACCCCCTGAGGGATGTAGCATGAATTTCACATCGACAAGCCTAGCAGAGGTGAGTGGTGAGTGTATGCATATCTAGTCTATGCAATGACTCACGCTAGCCTATCGTTATATCAAGTTATATGAAGTTATATCAAGTGTTCTTATCTACCCAGAAAAGTCTTGCAGCAATTTTTCGACTCCACAATAAAGGAAAGTTTGATAGGAATGCGCCGCAGGATCTATCCATCGATCGATCAAGTGTTTACTGCAGTACACCTCCAACCACTACGCTACACGTGAACCTTGCTGATTCCATGAATGAATTAGTGGCGCTCAAAATTCAAACGCTATACGGAGAGAAATTCTCTTATTCAATATCTGCAGTTATTTGTTGAATTTTCTAGGAACAACTAGTTTTGCAAGTCTGACGTGTAGGAAGTAGTATGATTCATTGCGAAGGACTATGTTACAGTGTTTACTAAGTCGAACACGGATATTGGAGCGATAGGAGGCGGATAACTTAGTGGTAATGGCGTCAGTCATTAAGACAATGGTGCCGGTTTGATCCCGCTCCGGAATCACCCAGCCTGTCATCACCCCAGGGGTCGGGAAATTGTTACAAGCCTTGTCCGTGAAAAATCACTCTCTGCAATTCAAATGCGAACGCTGTAGCTCGGTTATCTCAGCAATCCAGAAAGAATCGTCTCCACCAGCATTCTACGACATTAAAGATGAAATAAAAAATCCTCAAGCAGCAACCGAAGCCACGCATAAAAACTTGGAAGATCTTCGTGGATGGTGGATGCGAAGAAACAAATCGAATGTGAGAAGTGCTGGGATCCGCACAGTAGATTTGAAAAACGGCTCGAATGAAAAAAAAATAGAACGATTCTCATTTCTCCGTCTGCTCTAGGAAGAGCCACAGAATATTTCTTAAATCATTGAGTGGAAAGGAACAGGGTTCGTAACTACATTTGAAATCGGAGAAATAAAAACTGTTACCTTCGTTCTGCACATCGCCTTTGAAGCCCTATGATATTCCCTAGTTTGACTAAACATGTTGACACGCCTATCTCTTTTTTCACCTCGTTTGGCACTCTTCATCAAGTGTGTCCACTTCGGGTTACACTGCGCCAATGTTGTTCTTTTAAATTATCTCATCGGATTCCCATCTCTTCATCACCAGGAATGCTTCTCGGGAAAACAGTAACATTGTGAAAAAAAGTGATCTGAAGGAATTCGAAGAATCTGGGATTGAATTTATCTATTTTCCTACGCAAGTGACAATCTTATCCACTACACTGCAACGGTGTACATTTTTTGCCAAGAAATGACGCACTTTACCAGAAGTTCAATTAAAAAACCACGGAAAGTGAAAACCCGTGAAAACCTTGTTAAATAAATTCACAGGAACCGAATTAGCGATTTCGAATGAGTGAATACTGCCAGACAGCTAACAACAATACCTGAGAAGGTGAAATTTGAGTGCAGCGTAAAATGTGACACTAATGGTTTTGTATTGGACCTGATAATGAATAAACGTCTGGTTCTTTGAATCAAAAATGGACCCCATGTTCTTCGTCTTCTTCCTCAGTTCGTTTCATTTTAACAACTCGCTCAACTCTCATCACATCATGTCCTTCTTAGAATAGGTCCTGTTTCGGACGAATGGAATAAAACCGTATGTTCTTCCAGTTGCTCCATGCATCTGATTCATCGGAATTCGAACTCTTCCTGCTTTTTGCTTCAACTGCTGCTTGCTGGGCTGTCCAGGCGGATTACTATGACATATCAGGTTATGCAAATAAAAAAATTAACTATGAAATATCTGAGTAAATTCATTTTGAAATAACTGCAATTGATTGGCGGACCCATGTAGAGGACCCGGGATCGATCGCGCCTGGTAGAAATTGTGAAAGAAATCTAGTTAAGGACAAATAAACTGAAATATAATTCGAATAAACCTTAATGGTCATGCAGGCCAATTCGTGAAGTGCCATGGAAAGTTGCACAGAACTGTAGATTTTTGGCCTTCCCATAGAATCATATTCTCGGATCTGCAATTGGTTAAACTCATCTTTTACTTATTTCGAGAAAACTCGGGATTAAAAGGTAAAAGACATCGATGATTTCCTCACCTCACCCTCCATTACCGTACTCCGAGAGCAATGTAGTAAATCGTCAACGACTTTCGCTGATGCCCATGTGACAAGATAGAGAGTTAAGATTATTTGCATTCTCTTCAAGCAAAAAATCATCCAACAGAAAGTGGTTTGCGGAATTTGGAGCAATACTGGCCGCTAACGGACTTCTGCAATTTGAATGTAAAACCGCACAGAAAGGAACTACTAAGATGATCCGTTAGCGAAACTAAGATTATTAAGGCTTACAAACTATGGAATTCATCCATACGTGGTCGAGAACTTCCACTTACGTATGAAAAAGGTAAAAAAAAATCTAAGCTAGACATCGAAACATTTACCAACAGTTAATACAACTTCTTACGGGTGATTGCTGATGGTACAGATCGATAGAACTAGTTGAGACAGGCGAAACGAAGAACCCACATGGTGTGGTGGTGAACGCGTTACCCCCGGGAAAGGTAATAGCGCGTTCGTTCCCCACTGCAAATACCTGTGGCCCGGGGTTTTGCAAATATCTCAGCATCATTGTGGTTGCGTCACACGTAATATCCTGTCTTGAAATATTGTAATAGGCAGTAAATAAAAAGTTAACAATTTCTTACTTTATAGGAAGTCTAATGAAAAAAAACTGGCTAGGTACCGATAAAATGGGTATTAAACTAATAAGATCCCTGTAAACAATGGCTATTCCAATTGCACAGATACCTCGTATCCTTACAATTATGCTTTTTCCAGACAAGAATCAATAAAATTGTTTGGGAAAGTAACAAAGACAACAAACAGTGGGATCTGATGAATGGCACTTGTAAAGAATGAGGGGGCTGATTTACGGCGAAAATGAAACTGTGGATTTCAACGGGTTGGGTGCACACGGCCGGGTCCTTGGCTCGTCGCTTTCACTGCCGAATTTGCATACAAAGTCAATTAAACACTTAACCATCATCGCCCTATCAGTGGATCGTGTGACCGGCAAACACCATCGTCCAACTACAAAGCAGACGAGTGAAGGCCACGATGGTCTCGCAGAGCTGCACCTCGTACTTGCTATGCCATGCTGCGCATTAGACGCATTCAAAAGAACCGTCTAGAAGATTCCATTGTTTGCTTTTTCACAATCCTAGCAGAATAACGGAGTGAGCATAAATTTAAAGTTCTCAGAAAGTCTGGACTGAAGCAGATGAAAGAGAAGTAACGAATTCCCCAGGTGAACTGGATTCCCATGCAACTTGTTTTTCATTATAACAATAGTAAATTCCATTTTACCATAATGTTAAACACTGAAATGCGATACCTACTGTAGTACAACGTAATGCCCTTTACCTGCTGTGAATGTATGATTGTTGCTAAAGCAGAACATGAGTCAATCAGAGTCTCATGTAATTTCTGCCGTAGAAAAGGCTTTCTAAAACTCGACAGCTGTATTAGTACTTTTTACTTAACATCAATGAAGTCCTTGAGAATGATTAAAGTGCTGCCTTGACTTTAGACTTATAAAACGCAAGCAGTTGAATGACGTTAGGGAGAACGACTGCAACGATAAATGTTGGAACAATGAAAATGATTTAGATGGCCAGCCTTCAGATGTCTTATGGACACCTTCTTTTTCTCCTTTCCTTGCAACCTTCGTCGGTACAGGCCTCCCGGCTCATTTTCAGACAACTACAGTTTGATGATAAGTTTCCTTACTGATACCATAAGCACTGATCGAGTGCAGTTTTCTTGGGATCGCAAGATCAGGGGCACTCAACTACGTCTAAGGATAGCTGGAAGTTTGCGGCCTTGCAACTAGGGTTCTTCCTGGATACCCGGCTATTCCTGTGAAGACAGCAATTGCAGCAGTTAGTCCAAAAATTAATAGAGGGCAGTTTAACAGCAGAAAATTTGAAGTGATTTTAACAAATAAGTACAAAATAATCCTACTACAAACTTCACTAGACTGGAACAGCATACAGGTGGTTCTGGGCGTACAAGCCATCAAAAAAAAATTCAACATTTTTTCGACAATATTGGGTAGAAAATACTACATAATAAAGCCGTATGCTTCCTTTGTGTTGTATTATAAAATTTTTTCGTTCTATTCGACACCGATCACAGTGAATCCTAAATCCAGAGCTGAGAACAGCTGTTGTGTCTTCCAGAAAAGGAAAGTGCGATCTCAGCAACGGTTGAATTGAGGGCCACAGCCGTTGCCACAGATGCCGAGTGTTTGTGGCGTGGACATGGTCGCGAAGGTTCGTGACCTCGGCAGCAATTCCTTACTATTCCCTGTTCCAGAGTAAGTAAGGGAGCGTTGTGTAAACAGTCTTACTTATTATCCTATCAAAGACGTCTGGAAGAGAGTCTTCCAGCCGCCCAACAACGGATGAGCGACTAGCGATGGAGAAAGAGATTAACCACGCGGTAACTCTGTAGGATATCGCCAAATCAACCGTGTGTGCAAAAAAGGATTAGTTTAGACGGAAGGTCAGCAAAGACGAAACAACGTATAGTATTTTTTTAGTAGCATACTGTAGTAGTGGCTCCAAATTCTTCATATAAATTATTTCTCTATTTTCAATTTATTCACTACTAAACGTAGTAGCATTCCCTTCTAAACTTTATGTTTCCAAGGTTAAATTGCTGCAGGATACCAGGAGTCAACAGAAATCAGGTATCTTGCATCACACAAAAAGGAAGTGGAACAAGTAAAAGATGTAAGGACGACGGGAGAGAGGGGCAAATCAAGGACCAAAAATTAGAATACTTTCTTATGGGCGGATCTGTTGCCGTCTGCTTGTTTATTTGATTTGTCTGTTTAAGTGGCAGAATAGTAAAAGCAAGAGTTAGAAATAAGAGCAAAAATGAAAAAAAACAGCAAGAAAATAATAGTTGTCTGAATAATCAACGTAAGAATATGCTCTGCGCTTTTACTTATACAAAGCATTTGGTTCTTCCATAGTAAACAAAGTACTGGTATAAAACATAAAAGTAGGAATAAAATAATCGCGTGCAGAGAATACCTACGGAATAGAAATCAGTTCTTAATTTAACGCTTAAAATTTAGTTAACAGTTTTTGGACCGACCAGGAAGAGTTCCCTAAGTAAGAGGAATTCATGGGCTCTGGAAGCAAATGTGTGAGGTGCGCTGTGAGTTCGAAGAGAGTGTGACACTCACTCGGACGGAGTCGCCGACGGGGGTGGTCAAGGGGTTTGGCGCCGTCGTAGTGTTTAGACAACACTTGATGCAACGCTCATGCACTGCTATTACATAATGCCGGCCTGTTCGATTCGATCTCTCATGAACCGCGCAAGGGTCAGAAGAGTCAGAACGGCGAGAAGCGTCGGACCACGTTCGTAGTTAAAAAAGGCCTCAAAGAGCAATACGTAGTGCCGTCTAGTCGCTAAGGGCTTAGTCGTGAAAGATCGCTCAAAATCACCGACCTATCAGGTCCCAGAAGGAGACTTATTCTAAGAAGATGTTTTTTAGAGTTATAAATCCAGTGAAACAGGATAGCGCTTCTTATTACCTTGGGAAATTGACAAATCACAAGAAGCGTATGAAATAGACAGCATGAACAATGCTTTCGACTACATCATTGTAAGAAAAGTGAAAAGAATAGGAAACGAACAAGCTGATTGTTTTGTGTTCCTGGTGATGAAAATTTCCTTCCGGATGTCCTACAACTAACAAAAGATGTGATACTCTAGTGCTGAAAGACTACCAGTGAAATGTCGTGTGCACTGTCAAGAGAAGGGCTGAAACCGTCAGTGAGAAAGAATTGCTGAAAACGTCTCGTATCCAAGAGGGGGACAAAAATTTGATCGAACTCGATAGGTGAGGACGAGTGTGACACACTGGTTGCTGTTACCTACGATAGTACGATAGCTATCTCTAAAATGACACTTCTTTAGTGAACGGGCAAGCGAATGCTCTCATTAGATTCATGAACTTTTGCAGGAAAAAGCGCTTAATGGGTAAGATAGTGAATGCTATGCTGTACATGGTTCTCCAGCGTCGAGAAAGTGAACGAACGTGCTATTCGGGAAGCTCGGCAATATTCGAGGGAGGCGGTGGCATGAACGCGGCCGCCTTTCACGAGCAACACAATCGGCTGCCCGAGTCGACAATACTCTAAGAAAAACGAGCTGCGCTGAGTAATGAATTCTTTCCATGAACACCTGCGAGCTGCGTCCAATCTTTAACGCTTTGGACAAATGGAGCAAACTGTTGCATATTTAACGAGCGTAGTAAACTGGAATTATATTGAGGTCGAATACGGTTGTCTTTGTCTAAGTTCCTATTTACTGCATACTCTTTTTTCACGGCCGAGCATTATGAGAAATACAACCATATCATCCACCAAACCAATCGAGGCCCTTGTTTTGCCTCCTTCTTGGTCAGTTTTTAACTCTAACGGTGCTATCAACAATTACCTGTCAACAGGATTGGCCCTGCCATGAAAAAAAATAGGCAGTGAACGAAAGTTAAACGTTGTGATTTTGACGGTTGCTCCATCTGAGCTAGATTTTATGTAGAATTCTCTCCTTAGGTCGTTTATGTTAATGGGTGGTTGCTGATAGCACAGTTAGAATAAAAAAGCTGGCTAAGGAGAACGCAAAGTAAGTGCCTCGGTTAAAGAGTGTGAGCCTCCGGAAAGACTAATCGCAGGTTCAGAAACCTAACTTAGGCTACCAGTTTGGCTTATATCTCAGCATCCTTATAGTTGTCTGTCTTAGGAATTGCAATTAGAAATAAACCTTAAATCTTATTTAGTTTTGTTCGTCCCTCAAAGCATGAGGTTTGAGTTCCAGATTTTTGATGATTAAATATTAAGAGGAAGGTGTGAAGCAAATTCACGGAAGATTTGTGGATGATTTGCGCTTTAGAAGTATGGTAGCGTTGATGTTTGGTAAAGGTATGAATTTCTTAACGAACTCCTGAAACTTACCGTACTCTAACTGTCTCATTTTCGCATACCTCGTAGATCCCATTTAATGAGAAAAATCAACCAACTAAAATTTCAGTAGTGATAAAACAAAGTAAATATTGTAATGAATTCACATCCATCCGGGTTGAATATTTAGCCTTATAGAAAAAGAGCCATGTTGATAACGGCAAAAATCGTTAACGAGGTCTCAATACGGAATTAGTTTTGATGCACCTAATCTGTAGATGATATAATAGGGATACTAAAACTGGAACTAGTACGATGCAAATCTGTGGATCAAGCGATGACAGTAATCCGCCGTAGTGGATAACTATGCAGGGCCGGATATGCGCACATTAAATCTCCGCGCTACACAATATGTTCCAGCGGAAGTTTACAAGTGTAATTGGCACCACATCTGCACTCGGGGCGATGTTTAGTGAAATCATAACGAGGAATTTACAGCTGAAAACACTTGACGGACGAGACATGAACTCGCAATCGGCGGAGATCAGCGACCAACGGTCTGCAAAGGTCGTTTCCGCTTTTAGATGTAAAAGGTTTTTCAAAAACAGCGAACACGTAAGGATTGTGGCATTTGATGAACAGGCAAGCAGACCACTGACCGCCAGGAGCAGCACAAGAGGTGGGTGATTAGTAGTATTAGTAAAGGTTTCATAATAGCTACGATATTAACACAGTCCACTGCCACACCCCGGAACCGTTCAGCCAATTCGGCGCCAAATATTGTTATCTTTTAAGATGACCATGCTTGAGGGTGAAACGACTGTAAAAGAAGGATGCAACGAATTGTTAGTGGTAGTGTGTTGAAGGAAAGTGTGCATTACATTAATGAAAAGTGGAGATAGGAAAAGTTCGAAGACCACCTAGCCGACTTTATTAAGCAAAAAACTAAATTTATATTATCAATGAACAAACAAACAAGAAGAATAAAGTAAAGAAGCCGTTCACTTAGGAGAAATCGAAGTTAAGTGAATGGTTCAGTGAACTGATTCGCACAACTTTTCATTTCGTCAGTAAAAGAGGACGTTCAATTTAGTATAAAATACTGAGAGAATCTCAAGAAGACTGATGATTGACTGCAGTGAGTTAATCCCTGTCTTGCTTTATTACAACACTCCTTCTTGCTACGAAAAATTTTAATGTATGTAGCAGGTAAATATGAAAATAATGAATGACCTATATACTTTTACAATGGTGCCTTTACATCCTATATGTGCCATATTCGGTGTTCAACAACTTTTGACGTAGGTATCCACGTGCATTCAAGTTTCCATGAACATCGACAAGCAAGAAGGTCAGAAGCGGAGGGCGGGGAAGTGTTCCACACTGACATCTTGCGTGTCCGTCGTTCTGATGAGGGCTCGGAGAACGGGCACGGCGAGTGATGAGCGCTGAATGGGATAATTGAGGTGGTGATTCCATTCGAAATCAGCGCATCGGAACGGACGTCTACACCAGTTCATGCAGATATGCAAATTTACTGTGTACCCTATCACATCCAATTCTTAAGCGACTTTAGTCTCACCTTAAGAGACACGCCACCGGAGATTTCATCCTGATCCAGGAGTACTTTTGCTGAAAGCAGTTCGTTTTGTTTCTATAAAGTGTTTTTCCAAGTGGAAAAAATCGCAGGGCTAGTTATTTAACATTTTTGTTTCCTTGAAATCCGAAGTAAGCAGTTCTATGGTTTATTGAGTAACCAGTGTGTGCAGTTATTATTGTCCACCATTATATTTGATCAGACAGCAGCTGGCTATCAGCGAAATTAATCAAAGTGTGACTAAGAAAAAACGTGACCTCGTTTATCAAAAAGATGAGCTTGACATTCTTGAAAGAATTCAGGCGATGCCAAATAAAGTAGGAGTTATGAAAACGAAGTAGTAATGGTCTTGAACCCGTGCCGTCACATTTTCCAACGAGAGGCGGCCCAATTTCAACCAATTTCGGTCATTTTGAGTTCGACCCATTAATACATTCAGCATACGATCGGCTAAAGAAGGACCGTAATACAAATAAAGGCATTCATTGCGAACGAAAAACGCCTAACTCACCCACATATGAGTAATGAATTGGACCGGTTCGGTCTGCATGTTTGAGGCGTAGTACTGGTTAAAGGTTTTGCCGATTTCTGACACTCATACGGTTTAGTTATGGCCTGGAATTTATCACGAAGAGAAACTGAGCACAGAAAAAAGGAGAAGATGGGACAAATTGTAATCACAGTCTGAAAACATTTTTTTGCTCTTAACCGAAAGCTGAAAAAAAATACACAGGTTACAGTGAAATTTTGAACAATTTTTAAAACAGTATAGAAGAGAGGGTGTTCACCGCTGTTCCTTAAGGAATATCCCATTTAGCCACAACATGATTTTAATTAGGCTTGCTGACGTAACAAATCAACGTTCTTATCCTCCGAGAAAAGTCTTGTACCAACTTGTCGGCGTTGGAGAGAAGGAAACTTAGTGAGCCTTTCGCGTCGGATTGAACCAGAGACCACGTTTATATCGGAGGCTAACTCAAACCAGCGAGGTCGCCGCTATGGAAAAAATAATATGAAATAATTGGCAATCGTTTGGTTACTGTAACACTAATGGCTACTAAGGGGTTGCCATAAAAATCATGACATCCAGAAATTCTTCATTATTGAAACAGAGTCGATGGCACAAATACTTCTTTATTTCTATTATATATTACTTGTAAAGAATATATTGGTCTTGATTTTCCTTCACTGAACATGTAGAACCAACTAATTTGAATGTGTGCGACAGTCCATAATTACTTTTTAAATCACTACTATTCTTAAGAGTTGAAAGAGTACGCCAGATGGAAATGAAAAGGTACAAGACGACTACATGAAACATAATGTCCATTTTCTCGGGCCTCCGCGAATTTCTGCTTAAATCGGGAGCGAAACACGGCAGGACGAATGAAAATCCGGTGGCTTATGTGCGTATGACAAGACATGAAATCGTGGAGTGATAAACAAATATGATAAGCTGCGATCAGGAACTACATAGAGCAGCCAGCTATGCATCCACGGAGTCTCCTAGAACAATTAGGAAACGAAGTAGCCTCATAGTGTTTATCTTTTTCTTGCAATGAAGCCCTGAGAAATCAATTGAATACATAATTATTTGCACCCTAAACTTATTCAACATCATTGCCAATTTTAATAACCGAAGAATTTGTCGATATAAGGCGAACACTTCGTGGCGAAATTCTCCATATGAGATGAAAAGTTCTATCTCCTGTAGATGTTTCTCGAAAATCATCTGAGCTCAATGATAAGAAAAAAGAACGAGTACGTGATGGTGAAAGTCCAAAGGGCAGGATGGGTCTTCTAGATGAGATACCGATGTCGGGTCGAGGATTGGAGCGATTCGACGACGATGACATCCACCGTCGTCGCCGTGTCTGCGACTTCGCCTCACTAGCTATGAAATGTGGCCACTGAGAAATTGTGAAAACAGTTATACAAAAAAAAACCACGAATGCTCGACGAAAAAAAGTTGTCTCGAAGTGCGATTGCCACCAGATAACAACAAGAAACGTAGGTTATGTAGATTTTGAAATTTTTGTGCCCGCCACTTGCTGGTGCAGTCAATCTAACACTTCGATCTAAACGTTTTTCTTCCTCAGAGATCTTGTAGATATCTTCAACAGCAGTTCACCAGCTAATGGGATGTACGCGTCTTTTTTAGAACAATTTCTGAAGTAATTTCGATGAAGAAATAAGCCTAACATCTACAAAGCTGATCTGAATTGAGGATTAGCGACTGCTGTTCTGGTTAACATAACAATAACCTCCATTAAAAAAACAAGCCATTTTAAAAACAATAATCGATTAACAAAATCCTACATAAGTGTTTCGCATTGAAAAAGGATTGTGTAATTCTTGGAACAATCTTCACTTGAGCGGAGTTTTGCTGATTGGACAAAATTGTTTCCTCAGATCTCGAGCTGGTGCATATAAAGGCGTTCCCACGTCATAAGCAAATGCAATCGTCGGTACTCGTAGAATATCAGAAGGAGGTTTACCATGAGTTCCGGTCTTCTGTGAGTACCGCAGTGGTTTTTAGAAATGCTATATAAGGCCTACTCTAACCTATGTTAACGAGTATCGAGCACATCTGGTTGGGGAGCTCACCGAAGACATGAATCTCATGATATGCAAAGTGGTTGGACATCCAGGATTATTTTCGTTTGCATGATAACCGTTAAACTTTTGTGAAGGATATATGCCACAACATTTCCAAAATTGGGAACGCATTTGGGCACTACACTTATACTTTCAAGAAAACCAACATCACACTCGAGTTTTTGATGGTTCTGAAGAGCATTCGCTTGGTAACTATAGAGAATCTCTGTAGCGATCCTTCCTTTTCGCAGAATGTGCTGTCTTGAAATGAAGTGGAAAGCAACCTCTGTGAATGAGTATGATTTGAAATGTCAACGAGACGGCTTTTAAAATTTTGCTACCGCACAATTCAACAACAAGCACAATTCATGCCTTTTTGAACCCATCCAACTCTTACAAGCGTTTTTTTTTGTAAAAAAACCAACTCCACCGTGAAGATCAGTTCTTTCCACCTGTGAGGATTTGACAAAGTTTTGAAGGGTATGACAAGTTTATTTGTATTCTCCTCAAAGTTTCTTGTTTACCACTTCCATACAATGAATCTGAATAACCACAACGATAAGAAATGTAGCAAGAATCGACATATCAAAACCGACTTTCCTTTAACTTCGGTACGTTTAGTCAACACGGGTTTCAATAAGAATCAGTTACTAGTCGAAAAACCAAGGCTGTAGGTTCGGATCATGTCGACGACAGTTAGATTAACCACTTTGTAACGAAACTACTCAATTTCTCGATAACAGGAGAAAATTTTCCGCTCACTAGAGCATTTCAGAAGTACGAAACCTTGTAGATTTATAGAAGGAATCTTCGTTGTTGGCATTATTGACATTATAATCACCATTGAGTATGCTTTCAAATCCAAGTATTTTTGGAGTGAAGATTTCTAAAAAAACTGAAGATATGATTTAAATTTTTTATAATTTTCCGACGGAAGAGTGACAGGTGAACAAATGGACGATGCATTGCCACACACCATCGTGTCGTGCTGAATAAAATTCCGTTTTTTTATCATCAATTTTATATTTTACATTTTATTGTCTATATTTATTCATTATTTATTTTATTTATGTTTTATTATCAACTCATTATATTTTTATTATTGTTTTGCTGTTCATGATGTGCTGACTGACATAATACTGACCGCTGCACGGTGGATTATCCGTTGAAGAACAACCTATTATCAATGGATAACAGTATCAAGGACAACCGCCCTGTGTTAAAGAGCATCGCCGGGTCAGTATGGCTCATTCGAGACAGAAGCTCCATTGAAGAAGATCCAGCTCGATGCGCCACCAAGACGCCACATCGAGAAGAGGGAACAATTGTGGGCCATCGACTCGGACCGTCAGCTTTGATGAAGACGACACCGTCGAGATGTTAGCTGAATAGAGATCGTTATCAACGTCGTGTAAGCTCAACATTATAAACACATGTTGAAATCTTCCTTGTCCATCCATTCTTGTCCATTTTATTTCGCCTTTAACATATTCACCGTGAAGAACTCATGTGAAGGAAGTGTATCCTATGAGCTCCAAAAGTCAGGATTTCATTGTAGTAAAACAAGGAAACTTTTTCCTGGAGGTAAAGGTTTTCGGACACTAACAGTTTTTTAGCGCAGTTGATGAAATTCACTACAAACTGGAACACGCTGATTTAACGCTGAAAGCCGCCACAATTTTCACATCGTATGACGCCAATAGACGCCACATCTCGTGTAAGCGTTAAGCTTTAAGGATCCTTTATGGGCTTGTCGTGTTAGACTTCAGGTGGTGTACTGGATTGCAAGTGAGCCCATAGTTAGGATGACCACAGGTTCGAAGCCTAACTAAGATTCGGGGTTTTGCTCATTCTTCAGCATCCTTGTGGTTGTACTTTACATAATAATCTACCACGAAAAAAAGATTAGGTAGTGACTAAAGGTGAAAACATCGTCAACCTTTATTTTCAACTGAGTATCTCTCGATAGTGATTCAATGACATCTCTTGTGGCACTCATCCCCAACATTTCCAAAAAATCCCAAAGACCTACTTTCTTTTCATCTCGACAATTAAACAGCAGTTCACTACTCTCTTGATGAGCAAAAAACGAGCTTGTTATTTCAACGTTTATTCATTCGCAATAGTGGTATTTCCAATAATCGGTAATTTGGTCTTCTTGAGAGCCTGGAAAGGTATAATTGACACCCAGTCTGTTCAGCCGGACACTTTCACAACCTTAGCAGACAAAACTTAATGCTAAGTTTTTCACTCACATAATAAACAGCTTCTTTAAACGGCCACCATCCTGTTCATCGTAAGCCATCCAGTTATTAAGAGAAGACCATCCACATGATTCCTACATGGGTGAGAAATGTGCCTGGCAGAGGTCAAAAAAATTAGCCTGAGGTGCGGCCGAGACCCGCGGTTCATCCTTGGATTTTTGGAATTTATCCGAAACGCTTCAAGAGTTTTTCGCTCTGAAGTTTTCGATTTCTGTGCGATGATCATGGCTTTTATCTCAAATTCTCCTTCTTTAAGTTTCTGTGTCCTATGCCCGCCTAGTAGTTTAACTTAAGTTTAGCAACCATATGTTTGCTTATAAGGACCCCACGCTTTACAAGAGATTGGAAAAGCCGTACGCAAACTCTTGCAACCACCTTCTCTACTGCTAGAGCATATTACGTAATTTTTGCGCCATGCAAAAAATGGTCATACAGGCGGTTGCGGCCTAGCTGGTGACTGAGAGTGTCCAGTGGTATTTCAATCGCCGCTGCCGAATTCTCTAAACCGGCGGATTTTAGGCAAGTTTTTCTAGTTGCACTTATTTCATTGGAAATAAAGGGCAGGATAATCGAGACCCTATTCACGCAAGACATATCTTTTAGCAGAGTCATTTTTCCTCTACACCTATCCGGTGGAGGTAGCGTTTCACAGCCACTGGAGATGGCAATTTGCCGCACCAATTTCAGGGATTCTTCTACAGTCTTCCTCTGCACAAGGTGGTGATTGCTCGAAACATGTTTCTTTCAAGTCTCCTTTTTTGTGTTTTGGTAATGTAGCCGTTTTTGGAAAGGTTGATTTGAACGTTTACGAACGGAGCCCAATCATTCTTCTCTTTCTATCGGGTTAAATTTATGCACTCTGACAGATGATTTGGCAATTCAAAACAATTGTCCATCTACTCTTGTTGAGCAGATTATGAACTAGTCCTCAATACATTTTCAGTGGAGTACTGGCTGGAAACCGCGTAAAGGGAGCTTCAGCTTTATACGTGAACGCAATGGAAGGGCTTCGCGCCAGTAGCTGTTCTACAGCCAAACCTCCCATTTGTGCGTGGTATTCCGCAGATCATTGATCATTTGAAGATTGAGAAGTTTAGACAGTTTTTTAAGAGAGGCGTAAGCTAATAAATCGAGAAACCGTACATGGTTACAGCTCTGTCGTTTTTGGATAAGAAGCTTGCTGATGGCTTATATTGCGGAATCACTGAGCACGTTTGTATATACTGCTGTAATCTCGAATGACTCCATCACGTACGTGCTGTTAAGACGCGCGTTACGCAGACGATTCAGGAACAATAGGGTATTCGTGAGGTGGGCTAATATGTGCTTCAGCAACTGGATGAGAATTAGGCTTTACAAACCAGGGTATTCTATCTGTGGGCACGCCTGCACAGCTGATAACGGATCCAATCTTGAAGCTTGACAGGTCGATTGACTCCTGGAGTGTCATAGGGCTGTTTACTATGCTAACAAAAAATTTATAAAGGATAAGAAAAAGACAAAGCTCTCGGCATTGTTCAATCCCTGAGGGATGCGGCATGCATTCGACTTCGTCAAATATCGCATGGATGAATGAAGCTATATCTAGCCTATGCAGTTACTCCCGGTGGCCGTTGGAGGCTCCGAACAAGGCGAAAGCTCTTAAATGTCAGCTGTTGTGAATGAATAAATGCTGCAGTACCGACACTTGTGTTCGCTTTATTGAAGATCTAAACTTCGCTAGTCAAAAAATTAGTGCCTTGTAAAAATATCGAAAGGAAGACCACGAAATATGGCCAGTACAAGAGCAAAGATAACCTGTGTGTCTGCAAAGAGTTTCCTAGGAAAGGAAATGCGTCTGAAACCGGAAGAAAGGTGGCACGCTTAAGCCATTTTAGTGTAATTTGTAGAAAAGACCGGACAAATCTTCTCCAACACCAATAGCTGAAAAAAAGAATAATTAAAGACTGAACAGAAGCGTAGCTGTGTAATGATGCGAAAATGGATGGACAGAAGAGCCATCGTTATGAAGACGACGTTACACGACGCGTTGCTTCCGTCGCCTCCTCAAAGTGGGCTGTCTTCGAAAACAACGATCACGAAAAAACGGTACGTGGACACAAGTGAACAATGTGGGAGACTAGGAAAATTAGCAGACGCTACGTACGGCGTTGTTTTTGCATTTTCGGGCATACAGATTTTTTCTTTCTTCATCTCTTCATCTTTTTCTCCCACTTCACCGCTTATATACGCATGGTGACTGCGTAGGGGATCTATTGTAGCAGTATACGGAGAGTGCAGAGGCATAAGCTCAAGTCCTAAGACCATTGGTGTTTGACTGAAATGAACAAAGCGCAAGTATCTGCACCGTAATCTATTCAAGCAGGTTGAACATGTCGTTTCACAAGCAGGAATCTGGAGACTTTGCATTAAGTGTTATGTTATGTTATGTTATAAGCAGTCATCTAGGTGTTATATCCCCACAGTGAAATAAAAAATTTTTTTGTTTGGATCGTTTTAATAATTATTACAAGGGTGAATTGTATGCGTTACAGACTGTATTGGAGAGGTAACAGAATGATTACAATTGTATGTAAATTGTGTGAAAGGGAGAAGGGGGTGCCTCCTAGATTGCAATTGGAATCGACTTGACCACCATTCTACGAGATTCACGAGGAAGAAGAAATCCTCAAGCAGCAGCCGCAACAACAAGTGAAATGTTCGAAGACCTTTGTGGATGACGGATGAGAGGAAAGCGAATCGAACGCAAGAAATGCTGGAGTACAATCAGTAGATGTGAGATAGGTCATGCAAAATATTTTTAAAAAAGTGTGCAAGTAATGTACATTCTAGAGATTTCTGCTTATGAGTGATGGTTTCAGAGTGTGTATAAGGTGCTAACTCTAAATACCGCTGATTTTGAAGAAAGTGGTTTTGTGCACAGCGTTTACAGAGTGCGCGTGTAGTGTAGTGGTTAAAAGTGTCCTACCATACAGACGTTGTCGTTGGTTTGATTCCATGTCCCAGCGCTCACCATGCCTACCATATCTCCAGGATGGACAAATTGATACCATATTGGTCTCGGCGGATAACGGCACTGACTTGGTTTAATAGGAGGCCACAGCAAGCCGCTTTTTAGGTTAAATATGCACTCAATCATCTCTAACGATGCTTGATGAGGTCGAAGGCATGGCGCATCCGACATTGCCTGGTCAACACCGAGGGCTTTGCCCCTGCCGTTTTACGGAGTTTACAACATCAGTGAAAAGCTATGATAATAAGGGTTAAGACTATATGATTTGGCACAGGCATACTCTGTGAAGGCTCATTAATAACTGCACACTTTGTGCACGCATAGTCTTTATGCACCACATTCATCTAAATGGAGCTTTCCTCAATGATTTCCCGTCCTACTCCGGTGATAAATTGTCCTAAATTGAGGATTTCGATGACCAAGTGCAACAGACCTGCGAGTGGACGATCGTGGACGATCACCAGAACCTCTGTGTTGGCTAGGCCATCGGATGATTACAAAAGATGAAAAAAAGCTCCATGTGACGAAGTGAACGGGCAAAAAGAAAATGAAGCGTGTATTTCTCATGTAGGTTAATTTGTTCAATGATGGTTGCGCAGCATGTGACTCGCCTCATCGTAGTATGCTAAACTGTGTTACCATTGTATAAAAATCTCGTAGGACTCGTCACCGGTTGTGAACAAGAAACCCTACAACGGGACGTATTTAGATGGTATATATTGAGTAAAGAAAAATAAAATTAAATATATGCTTTATTCTGTGGCACCATTGTGTGGATCTGTGGTGATGCTATTATCGTAGGAATCCTGGAGACGAACATCTCGGTCCTGATCAACTGGGGGAAACTTCATATAATCCGTGTGGACATACCATATCAATATATTGTTTATGGCCAGTGGTACACATCCAGCTAGAAGTTTGTATTGTAGCAGTGAAGGATAAGCAAGGTTCTCGTAACACGAACTTTGAATACATAAGTCATTTGTTTACTCTAAGACAGTCTGGAAGCTGTTTTTGTATTTTTCGACGACAGCTTATTGTAAGGTCCAGCAAAAGAACAGGAAGTATGTCTTAAAATAAACACCAGTAATGACGAGCTTCATTCGTCTAACTATAGATAAAAACCATAATACTTCCTAATATAGAAAGACACGCGCCATGTGGGAGGCTAGGGTTACCGGAATCCCACGATTTTTTTTTCGTCCTTTTTTGAAAAAAAAAGAGAAATTTCAAATGACCAGTCTCAACATCTACTTTATGGACTCCAGTACTCACATTTGATTCGTTTCCTCGCATCATTGTCCACAATAGTCTTCGAACTTTTCGCACGTAGGCTCGAACATTGCTTGAATAGTGTCTTCTTCCTTATGAATGTCCTTCAGTGCTGGACAAGTCGATTTTTCCCTCAAGTTAGGCTAGCTCTGTTAGAGCGTTGCTGCGAGAATTTGAGGGAGTGAGTTGGACCTAGACCTGGTAGTCTAGTACCAGTTTTCCGAGCCCGAACGGATGACAAGTTTGGTAAGCGGAGGTAGGGTCGAACTAATACGGTGCTTGTAATGAACGGCGTCACTACGACTGCGCTACCCGTCCTCCTTAAGAAGGAAAAAAAATGAAACCATGAAAAAAATAAAGAAAAACTAGAAGAAGGATATGAAGGAAATCAAAATCTCAATATATAATGTTTCAATGCGAAGACGCCACGTGGAGACGAAGAAGAACGTGGACCATCAATTCGGATCATCGGCTCTGATGAAGACGAAGACGTCGAAACGTTAGCCGAATAAGATTGTCTTTCAACCTCGTGTAACCTTATCAAAGAAAAGAATACATTGCAATGTACAGTTAAAAAACTGGACTACCCAATTTTACGATTAGTATGATTCTCACAACTAATCCTCCATGTATTGTTCGCTTGTGGTCGTGGTCTTTGGAAATGGTATGCGCTGTGACTTATACCCATATTCTTCTATGAGTAGCAACTCTTCCCCAACTGCGAATACAATTAGTTAGCCTTTTCTACCTTCTTAAGGTACATCTTACTGTGAACATACAGGAAAGTCGCTCGAGACGCCAGATGTGATGACCCATGACGTCACAAGAAGAGCTACATCTTTATGCGAAAAAAAATACTCTGCGAGCGCTCTCTTTGTGTGTGAGGGATGAGGGGAAAGGTAATGAGCCAGTATGTTTTTTTTAGTTGGCTTTCGTTACCAGTTAGCAATGAGCCGTTCTCGGATGGGTTAATTTGAACGTTCGGATATGAAAGCCATCTTTTTTTTTGGTTTCTCTTAACTTAGTGTACTCTGAGTTTTCATTTAATAACTCGGAACATTTGCCCATCCCTTCTTCTGTGGAAGCATATAGCTGGAGACATACATTGCTCTGCTATAGATATTTCGATGATAGAACAACAATCTATTTATCTACTTTGGAATAATCGCCGGAGATCGATTACTGATGCTCCCCACTTACACATAAAGGCTAAGGCAAGGCCTCGTGACAGTTGCTGTCCCATTGCGAACCCTCTTATTCTTCATATTTTCTAAAAACCTTCAATAGAGATGCGGAAGAGTGAACAGACAAGAAAGATAATCATGTGGATTTTTTGATAAGATTCCTATGATCCTAGCTAGTAATTAGCCATCTTGTCCTCTCACGAGGGCCGAAGGAGCTGCACCAACGGGGATCGTTGAAACGTGCTGAAAACAAAACGGCGGCTTCGTGGTCAGATATAGAGCTCCTTCATCTGCAGCTCCAGTCACTCTTTTTCTTTCTCTACATAATGTTTGAACACTCCTGACAATACAATCGACCTGTTAGCATGAAATCCACCCGCCGTATTTACTCTTTCAAAATTAAGCGACACTACTTAATGTTTTATCTATTATCTCCTATTTTTTTTCACGTTGGGACATTTGCAAAACTTCGACGGTAGGCCAGATTCGAACCCGCGATTACCCTTTTCGGGGCTCACGTGTTACCCACTGCACCAGTCAGTTTAATCTTCTTTAAATTAATTTAGTCCTCTCATGATTTTTCAAAAACGTAGTCTTACCATCAATTGGGTATCAAACTTTTTTTTAGAATTAGGGACGCTCAGACATTAACTTTTCAACACTATACTTCTTGTAAAGTCATTTCTCTCTATGAACATGAATCTCCGTTAATTCCGTTTTTGCCTTTCGTATGCGAATATGTCAGCTAACGGGTAAAGAGTGGGAGTGGTGTGGTTCATTACGACGAAGTCGCTGGTGCATCACCGCCCCGGATCCACCAGGCCTCCTATCTTTTCGGGGCTGGGGAGACTAGCGTAGGAGCCAGCTCACTCCTTATGATGCACGTGGAAACGCTCCATCACGGCTATCCCAGGCCTCCAGTGCGAATCTACTCGACCAGCACTCAACTAACTTCGTAACGAAGAAATCCCTCAAGCCCCAAAATGTTCGGAGACCTTCGTGAATTGTGAATGCCAGAGAACACAATGGCCTACCGATGTATCGAGCCAGTGCTTCTATCCTCCCCAGACAAATCTAGTACCAATTTGTTGACCCCGGAGAGATGAAAGGCTTGGAGAAGGCAGGAGCCTGCGGATCTACCTCGTATGTATCGCGGGGCACCTCCGACCACTGTGCTACACGCGTCCTAATGATTTTCATTGTATTTGAGCAGACCTACGTTAATAAATTTTCTCCCTATTGATATTTCTATAGCGAGTGGGAAATTGAGCCCACGTGAAGCTCTAAAAAAGAATCTGGAAAAACGTGGGCACCACGAAATCACAATTTCATTTTGGTAGAAAAAAACGAGATTTTTTCTACACGACCTATCTTTCATGTTTACTCTTCAGATCCCAGCACTTCTTGCAATGAACTGGTTTCCTCGCATCCATTATCTACGAAGATCTTCCAACTTTTTACGTGTGGTTTCGACTGATACTTGAGGACTTCTCTCTCTTCATGAGTGTCGTTGAACGCTGGTCGAGTCAATTCTCCCTAGATCATCAATTTCCCGACCTCTGAGGAACGAGAGGATTGTTCAGCTCGGAGCAAGTTCGAATCCACTCTGTGCTCGCGACGATACCTGATGATGAGAAGAAATTGCGTTTTAGGCCAAAGATCTGTAAAATTGAATGTTTTTATTCACTTCACACACCACTCGTCCCTTGATCTTCTACACCCTACTTGATCTATCGGTCATTTTTTTTCATTCTTACTCTCATTTCTGACTTCAGGTTTAATACTGTCCCCAAATCAACTAAATGGAAGACCGAACATACGAATCGTTGCCGAGAAGATACCTGCCTCGGATCCATACCATGGTGAGGACCTAGAAACACCCTTGCAAAGTTAACTCAGGGATCCGAGGAAGATAGAACTGGTCAACTAGAGAGAGGCCAGGCTCAGTACACCGCACACTGCGTGCTTCCATCGCTTACTTTCGACGGTGGGACGACAGGTGAGATCTGAATCTGACGAACACATACAGAACAAGCAATGGAGATTGTTTCTTACTCTGCACGTACAATACCAGAACACTTGACTCAGGCGCCAATTTTCACGTCCTTCTTGAAGCCGCTAATAGCTTAACATTCTAATCGCTCAACAAGAAACAAAAGGCAAGGAGACTGAAACCCATCAACTAAACATCGGAACCTTATCATCCGAGTAGAAAAGGTTATGTGAGTGTCGGTGGCGTAAGCTTTGTCGTTTACCTGTCATTTCCCATTTTGTTTACTTGTACGATATTCTTCCCACTCGAACGGCCGTCTTCGGTCCTCAATCAACGCATCATAAGAAGATCACTATCACCAACTGCTACTCGCCGATAGATGCAGCTGATGAGTACGGATTAGGTGCGTTCTACTATCAGTTGGAGGAAGTAATCAGCAATGATAAAGCATATCATAAGTTTGTTGTCGGAGACTTCAATGTCAGCATGAGAAAGGCCAACGAGAGGGAATATATGATTGGAAAAATTTACATTGGGAGAAAGAGACAGGAGTGGAAACGCTGTTGCGAGACTCCTGCCTGCAACAAGCCTCTTCTAGGGAAAGTTGTCAGGAAAGTTTGTCAAGAAAAGAAGAAAAACCCAGACAAGTCCGGTACCAATTTCCCGACCTCGGCAGCATGAGAGTTGCTTGGTTGGCTCGGAGCAGAATCGAACTAGTACCATGCTAGTGATGACGGACATCACTACCACTGTGTTATTTAGCCCCTTACTCCTCAATAGGCATAAAGAATGAATTAGATTGATCAGAATATTTGTTTAATTAATCGATTTTGTCGACATAGCTCCAACTCTGGTGTGTTCCACAAATCTTGTCATTTATACGATTCGTCAGGACGTTCTACTGTCACCGTTAACTACTGTATAACTCATACCTGGAACTCAAACGTAGCCTATTTATCTCCTCAAATGGCATCCTTTTTAAAAGATAGTCGTTGCGATATATTTTGCCATACTTGATTGTTAAAAAAACAGAAATAACCGACAGGACAAAGGAGATGTCCAGCAGGTTCCATTATCGATCAACAGGATCTTCATGCACTTTACTGTTATTTGATTTAGGCGGTAATGTGCAACATTCAACCAATTCAAATGCATCAGCTGAAAGATCGAAGCAGTATGTATAAGGCAAAGAAGAATCGGGAACTGATGGAATCCCAGGACAACCATGAGAATAAGGTTGGTGCCAAGATTTTCTGTAGTCAGGAACTTCCTATGGACGCGAAGAAACGCTTTATTTTTTCCCGGCTAAATTGTTATAAAATTAAATTTTTCCTTCATATAGTTCCTGGTCGCAATTAAGTCACATAGCGGTACTTTTTCCATTTCTCCTCTAAGGCTGCTTGATAGAGTAATTTCTTTAGCGCTATAGTACTCTGCTTTAATCATCCAAGTTTGAGCTTTAGGATTTCGGCTTCTACATCGTCCTTGAGCGGTCGATTACTTCTTTCCTACTTTCACTTCTAATTTCGGTTTTAACTTTTTCACCGAATCAACTACTAGGAAGACCGAGCGATCGCCGAAAACGTGCCTCTCTCGTATCCACATCGTGGTGAAGACCCTAGTTCCGCTCTTGCAAGGTTAAGTCCGGACTCCAGGAAGATCAAGTTGCACAACCACCAATACGCCATCCTCAGCACTCCGCACACTGGGTGGTCCCGTCTATGACGTCAGGCGGTGAGACGACCGGTGAGAGGCCAAAAAATCTCGGGTTACGAAGGACGTCATTGGAACCGGATCTGACGAACACCGCACGACACGTCATGGAGATTGTTTCTTAATATGCACGTACAATGCCAGAACACTGTCCACAGAAGCTGATTTTCACGCCCTTCTAGCCGAAGACCTCATTAAATTTAATGTGATTGCACTACAAGAAACAAAAAATCAAGAAGACTGATACACCCCAACTAAACAACGGGACCCCTGTGATTCGTGGAGAAAAGGTCGTGTCACGAAATGTCAGCGGCGTAGGCTTCGTCGTCCACCCGTTCATTGTCCATCTCGTCGACTCATCCGAGATCCTTTTCCTCTCGTACAGCCGCCCTTCGTCTTCAGCTGATGCGTCATAAGAATATCACAATCATCAACTGCTACTCAACGACTGACGCAGCTGATGAGTACGAATTAAATGCGTTCAACTATCAACTGGAGAAAGTTATCCGCAATGATAAAGCATATCATAAATTTGTTGTCGGAGACTTCAACGCCAGAATAGAAAAAGTTCGACGAGAATGAATATAGGACCGGAAATTTCGGATTAGGAGAAAGAAATGAGAATGGGAACCGTCTCGCAGGACTCCCTCTCCGCGGCACATCTCTTCCATGGAAACTCGTTTTTTCAGAAGAAAGAAAGCCGCCGCTGGACATGGGAGCCACCTAATGGTTCGACTTATGCGAAGGTTGACCATATTCTGACAAGTAGAAGGTAGTGCCTGCTTGACACATCGGTAGTCCTATAATTTTGTACTACTTTACATCACTACCTCTTTCCCGCGAAGATTTGATACAACTGTGAGGTAGAAAAGAATCCATGTCGTCGACCACGAGTGAGAAATCTAGCTGTATACGCCAAGAACATTCTGAGCAAAATCCTGGCCAGACGTGACCGGCAGATTAAGAATGACCCGATCGAATGGAATGCGAGTTGCTTGTAGAAAGACTTCAAAGTTGTGCCGAATTCGCCTCACTTCCTCAATTAGGAAGATCAGATTGCATCTGCATTACCACTAAGGAGTTGTCCAAGAAGAAAAGGAAACTTAGGCTTGATTCCAATAAAAACACGTTTAACACGGCTAGTAATAAATGCCAGCTGTGGAGAAGTTTGCAGAAAGATCTACATTGGTGCAAGCAGAAAAAAGCTATTAGAAGCAGCACAAAAAAAAGACCAGGCTGAAAAAAATGTCGTCGGTACTTGTGTGATAGTAATGTTCCGCTGTTAGCTTTAATGAACGAAGGTGGGAACACTAAAACCCCACGACATGATACGGAATTAATAACGGGAAAGTTCTACACCAACCTTTCCCGTTCCACAGTCCCCGTTCCATACACTATAATTTCCGCTGGAGAAAAAGCACCTTGAATTTCTCTTCCTCAGGTTCGAGTTGTGACAGAAAGCATGAAAAAAGGCACAGCTCCAGAACCCAGTGAAATCACCGCTGACACTCTTAGAGCTGTAAGGCACAATTTACATGAACTTCTCGCAGCCTATATGACATTCCATGCTTGACGAAGAAATCCCAGACCAGAGGAGGACATCGGACACGATAATCCTGCCCAAGGCATTCGACCAATGGAATCTTCGTACCTATCGTCCGATATGCTTGTTGAGTGTACTCTATAAGCGCTTCAACCAGAATAACCTATGGGGCATATCGAGGAGACTGAATGAGGCGGAATCAATTCAGCAAGCAGGATTTCGAAAGGGATTTTGCTGCGTGGACCACATCGAAATCGTGTCTTGGGTGACTGCATTTTGTCCTGAATATTACCTACTTTTATTCCTGAATCTTGTCAACTATAATAAATCGTTTGATGGCATCGAAGCGAATTCAATCCTACCCGCGCTCTTCGACCAAGAAGTGGACACGACGTACAAAGAACCCTAACTGACTGCTATCGGAACTGCACTACGAAAATACAGCTCTCTCGTCGACCTCTTGCCATCCCCATAGGAAAAGGGGTTCGAAGGCAACAGCATATCGCCAAAGGTTTTTAGCGTCGTACAGCAGTGGATAATGAAGTCACTTTATTGCGATGAGAAAGGGATACGTATTAATGGAAAATTGCTATCAAATCGTTTCGTACCCAAACTTGTCATTTTCTAAAGAAGTAAACACAGACGACGATCAATGAACTCAACGAAGCGGAAAAAAAAAGATCGGACCAAACATAAATTGGAAAAAGACCCAGTCCATGAAAAACCCATGATGCGAAGACGATCAGATTAAACTGAATGGTTTTCTGATTGCAGAGACTAGCTCATACCTATACCTTGGGCGTTTAATGAACATGGAGAACAACATGAAGGAGTGATCACACAGAAGGGACGCAGCTTGAGCCACATTCGCACCTCTTAAAGAAGCCAACGACCAACTAAAGGACACGAAAATCCATGCCCACCTTTTTCTACCTAACAATCTTCTCGGCGCATTGCTCCGCAAGAACAGAGGTGGGTTGATAGTTCAACAACGCCATGAATACTGCAGACTAGTCATAGAACGCTTGAACAATGTCTTCTAAAAATATGGTCAGCACACACAACATCCTGCAGGAATGCGAAGCTCTGATCTTTGCAACCCATCTTCGAGACTGCATTAGTAAAGCTCTCATGAACACGATTGGGCCCTATTGTCGTCCCAACCGCCTCCATAGATTACAGTTCCAGGAAAGCGATAAGAGTATAGGAAATCATGGGCTCTAGATGAAAGTATGTCAACTTTGGCAAATAATGTCCACGTCAAGTACTCATCACTGTATCCCTCGCTCTAATCCTACATGATGCGTGTCCTTTAATACGTGAATTCCCCACGTCCACGTTCATGTCGGTGTTCAAATGAAAATGTTCTTCTACTTCGTTTCTTATGTAGTTTAAATGATTAGTGTTCTGGTATAGAAGCATGCACTTTATGTTTTTGTTGGTGACAAGATATTTTCTGTTGTCATTTTTAATGTCTCCTATTCGCTAATGAACTTGTACTTGATACTTGAATGACTCGTCTTCATTGGTTGTGTGAGCTCCAGCAAAATTTCCTTCTTTCCGGTGTTTTACCGGTTTAGTTTAGCCATTGTGGTTCCCTAGAGCACCGAGGTCAGCCTGGCCAAAGTCTGCCTAAGGTCGTCACCACCACAGGCAGTCGCCGCCCTTGCAGATCAGGGAGGGATTTGCCACCATGCGACTAGTTTGATACCAGGACCGTGGCGGATCCAGGTATTCGTTTACTCTTAGCTGGGCTCCCTGGTGGAAGCGCCGGACTTTTCAGCTTGGAAGACCCTGACAGGGATGTATCCCCCTACCTGTACATCGCAGCCCGACACCCAGTAACTCCTCCCAACCACGATGAGGCGGTAAACCATTGAGAGGAATGACCTTAAAGCATTCATTAACGAAAAAGAACTTCATAAATGGAATCATCACTGCTGAACATCCTAGTGACAAGATTCTCATGGCTTAGTAAGAAATCGTTAAGAGTGCTCCGTTTGAATGTCCCTTGGTGCCTATTAGATTCATGCTACGCCTCTTTGGAACTCATATATTTTTAGTCGTGTGTTTAATTCTTGTAGTGATAAGTCATTTTTTCGTCTTCCAGAATGGCTAATCTGAAGGTTTTCTACTTTGTAATAGTCGGCCATAACGACCAGCCTCTGTTCGAGATGGATTTTCCACTTGGGGATAAGAAGGTTCGTGAGATGGAAAACCGGTTGGTGAAACATTTATTGCATGCAAAGTTTTTTGATATATCTTACGACAGCATTTGAGTTGATAGCTTTTGTACTTACCTTTTAAAGTAGGACATTTTCAGGTATTTAAACCAGTTCATTGCCCATGCTGCTCTTGATATTGTTGATGAGCAGGCCTTAACCAGTAACAACATGTATCTTAGGGTAGGCTTACGCTGAATTCCTTATGCTCTATAACTTCCATCAACACATTATTTGTGTAACAACGACGTGTGCTACACGTCCCGTGGCACACATTTGAGATTAATCGTAACATTAACACATTCCTTGGAGCTTTTTACCGCCTCATCTTGGCTAGAAGGTGTTCCTGGGTGTCGGGATTCGATCTACAGCGGGGACATTCATCCTTCGACAGGGTTTCCCAAGCTGAGAAAAAAAGTCCGGCGTTTCCATCAAGAAGCCTAGCTAGGAGTAAACCAATACCAGGAACTACCACCGTCCTGGTATGAAACTGGTCGGATGGTGGCAAATCTCCCTCTGATCCACAAAGGGGGCGATTGCCTGTGGTGGTGAAGACCGGGATAGTTTTCCGAGACTGACCTCGGGACTCTAGTGAACCACAATGGCTAGGCCAGCAAAACTCCGAAAAGATGGAAATTATGCTGTGGCCCGCATAAGCAATGAAGAGAGGTCATCCAAATATCTGTGCTGGCCTTCGTACGATACTAGTTAGGTATGCGGCTGTGATTTCATGGACGGCCCGTCCTCACTGGTTATGCGGGCTCCAGCATAATCTCCAATTTCTCGGAGTTTTGATTTAGGGATTTAGCGAATGTGCTTCCCTGGAGTCCCTGAGGTCAACCCTAGCCAAAGTCTGCCCCAGGTCTTCTGCACCACAGGCAGCTGTAGATCGAGAAGGAATCCAGCGTTTCCATTAGGAAGCCTAGCTAAGAGTATACCAATACCAGGATCCACCACCGTCGTGGTATCAAGGTTACATGATGGCAAGTCTCCCTCTGAGCCACAAGAGCTGCGACTGCCTGTGGTGGTGAAGACCTGGGGCAGAGTTTGGCCAGGCTGACCTCGGGACTCTAGGGAAATACAATGGCTAAACCAGCAAAACTCCGGAAAATGGAGATTGTGCTGGGGGGCCGCACAACCAGTGAGGACGGGCCGTCCATGTATCCAAGTAAGTAAGTAAGTAGGTATGTTAACACATTTGCTTGCAGATTGTGGATAAGTTCAATGAGTGGTTTGTATCTGCTTTTGTTTCTGCTGGACGTATCCGTTTTCTCATGCTCCACACACAACGATGTGATGAAGGAATTCGACAGTTCTTCCAGGTTTGTTACTATGTAAGTTACTACAAATTGAGTAGATTTGCGCTATTATTTCTTAGTTTTCTGATAGTAGAGCACCCAGAACGCGTAGAAGAAATTTTGATCTTTATTGTTGGAACTTTTAAGAATTTGTTTGCGAATATCATTACATTGTCTACTCATAGTTTTACATCCTCCCAACGGTTTACCGCCCATCATGGCTGGGAGGTGTTCCTGGGTGTCAGGATGCGATCTACAGCGGGAAGATTCATCTTCCACCAGGGGTTTTCACAGGCTGAAGAGTCTGATGTTTCCACCAGGAATCCCAGCTAAGAGTAAACCAATACCAGGATCCACCATTGTCCTGGTATCAAACTAGTCGCTTGGCGGCAAATCTTAGAGCAGCGGCTACCTATGGTGGTGACTACCTGAGGCAGACTTTTGCCTGGCTGACCTCGGGACTTCAGGGAACCACAGTGGCTAAACCAACGAAACTCCGAAAGAAGGGAAATTATGCTGGGGCCCGCACACTGTAGACGGGCCATCCAAGTATCCAAGTAAGTAAGTTCTTCTACACTAAAACTCATAAGCACTTCTCAACTTTTCGTTTTGTGTGGTAAACATAATAAGCACTGTCCAGCTATGGTTTGACAACTTTGAAATTATTATTTATCACTATACTTTTTTTCTTATTATGGTAATTGTTGGTCTGTTGACATTATAGATATACGAAGCAATCGTCTAGAAAAGTAGTATTTCGCTGCCTCTTTCTCGTAAACCATTTCCTTTGCGTGCAAACTCCGTTTTTTCTGCTCTTTGTTATCATTTATCAAAAACGAGCCGATACACTTATTTCTCCAAATCTAGTAATTTGTCCATTTCAGTGTTTTCATTTTAGGAGATGTACGAGATCTACATAAAATATTCGATGAACCCCTTCTATACAATCGATTCTATGATAAAATCTCACTCGTTCGAGCAGAAAGCTGCGCTTTATGGACGGAAGTACCTGACTTAATACTCTTTCAGTTGTTATTGGTATCTGATTACGGGTCAAGTGTGTCTGGTTCAATAAATGAATTACAATAATCTTTACTTTCATAATGCCTTTTCCAATGAAATATCCTATCTTTACATAAGACGATACTTATGTTGCCCATGTTCGAATGTCTTGTGGAATTCGGCATTTTTCTATCCATTTCATTGACTTACAAATATCATCCATGGAGGTGTTCAGCTTCTTCTAGAGGATTTGAATGTTGATTGTAGTTGCAAATACACCTAACTCAAGCATGTATAGTGATCTTCAATCTTCTAGCGGGTCTTGCTCTAGGTTTTTTTTATTTCGTCATAGTCGTCCAGTTATCAAATTTGTTGAAAGGAAGAAGGACGCTGAAGGTATATGAGATGGTGATGATACGATGTAGCTTGCAGTGACTAGAGCATATTTTATTCGTTCGTGAAGCTATAGACGGATCTGTAACTTGAGACCATAAATTGGTTCATGTGTGCATAGAAATGTTAACATTTATCGCTGGTTTACCAAGACTTTGGTCCATTACTACTTTCAGAAACTAATGCTCCATCTTTGGATTTTAAACCTTTCTTAATGACGGTGAAATTTCCAAAATTGTCGAGCTTCAATGAACAGTGGAGCTTAATGATATGGCTATGTGGCTCATGCTTCTTCATATTTCGGAACCTGAAATCCCAAAGGACTCTCATTTCCAAGATCGGTTGTTACCGAAGTAGAAGGTGTTATCTGCAAGCGGCGAAGGATTCACCCATGCATAATGAGGTTTGCCGTCTTGACGATTTAATGGTTTAACAAAATCAAGCTGGCACAAAGTCCCTGAACTGGTGGTGTGCTTATCAGTATGACATGAGTAAGAGTCATTCATGTGGGTACTAGTAAGTAAGCAAGTGTACTAATTTCAAGTGGTCTACGTTGGTCTTTTTTTAAATAAAATGGTATCCATTGCTACCAACATCAAATGAATGGTTATGACCTTCCTTGGATACCAGTTTATACTGTTTTAGTTTGTCGAAGTCCTATGATCAAGCCGACGACGCACGCGTGTAGCGCAGTGGTCTGGGGGCGCCCTGCGACACACAAAGGGTCGATTGCTACGCTCGTAGTTCACTAAGCCTTCCATCCCTCCATGGTCGGCAAATTGGTACCACGCTTGTCTGGGAGAATTGCAGCACTGGCTCGCCACATGGGTAGGCCACGGCGAGTCATCGTTGTAACGGCCGAGACATGCATTCAGTCACCTCCAACGATGCTTAATGAAGTCGAGTGCATGGCTCATCCCTCTGAGATTGATCAAAGCCAAGAGCTTAATCATTTGTTTTATGCTCAGATTAGTATGCGTGTCGTATACATCTTTTTTATCTCGGTTATAACGCACCCTGGCCTAATGTATGAATAATTATTGTGTTCCATTGACTATGGGGTTTCATTTCCACTTCCTGTTTTATTCCTTTCACATATGTGTTTAACAGAAAGGTCTCATTCACCTCAAATAGTTATGAATGGTGCTCGTCTTATTCATTTTTGCCGAGTTCCTTACCATTGTTTTAGAAGTTATTTACGATTAGAAGTCTCCGTCTAATTATAGTTAAGTATGATAACCTGATATGTAACCTGTGATAACAGTTTCTTCGTTAGAGTCTACGATACGCGTCTTGGATCTCGAAACTCGACTAATCCAATGTCACAAAAAATATTTTTGTCCCATACTGTCGGCAAACTGCCTAACATGTCTACCGTCTGGTTGTTTAAGTGAGTTATAGGTAAGTTTGTTCATAGTATGTTTGGAATTGGTTTTTGACAAGCACGAGTAGGTCGAAGATATAACATTTTTCTTAACAAAGTCACTTCGGTCGTCCCTGATGCAAGTTAGCGTATCTAGCCTGCTCGCAAGATCGCAAGACACAATAAACATAACGTTTTTCTTATGGTGTCGTTTATTTCCACTAATATACGCAGAGGAATATCTATGAGTTGTTCGTTTGGGTGCGGTGTGAAGGTGGCTATACACTGCAGATTGTTTGTTGCGCAATCCAAGAGGAGAAGTGAGGCTTATTGGGGGGAGCCGATTATGGAATTTCTTCCCTACTAGCATTCGCTTGACTGCATGTCTTTGGTCGAACTCTCCATATTCCCAGTCACTTGAGTGCATGTTTCTGGCCGAGCTGATTTGAAGGATGCAATCCATCCCAGGGCGCGTGTGGCACAGTGGTCGGAAGCGTCCTGCGAGACACACGTGGAATCAATCCCTGCGCTCATGGCCCACCAAGCCTTCCACCCCTCTGGGGTCGTCAAATTGGTACTGGACTTGTCTGGGAGGATAGCGGCAATGGCTCAATACATCGATAGGCCACCGCGGGTCATTGTAAAGGCCAGATATGCATTCAATCACCTCCAAACGATGCTTAATGAAGTCGAATGCAGGGGCGCATCCATGAGGGATTGATCAACGCTCACAGCCTTATCCTTTTATCCTTTAATCTATCGCATACAGATAAACAAAGTAACCCATGGATATGACTTCGTGGATATGGAACTTATAGGTCCAATTGCTGCATGAAAGACTGGTAGCTTATTCTCTGAACCCATCCATATGCAAATGCACTATGGGGTTGCCATCGGTCAGCCTTTGGCCACGTGTCAAGCACTGCTGTGCACGAACGCACCACGTCACTGACTAGTCTGTGAGACACTGCCCACATGGGAACGTGCGTCACTTGATTCTGCAATGGTTTCATCTGATAACATGACGTTCTGTATTCGAAACCAAACATTCCCAGTACATTCGAGTCTGCACAAAATGCGCTTTACAGTGTGCGAATACAAAAGTCAACTGATAATGTTACTAAAGGAACGGCTATTATAAATCTATTGGTCCAAAATCTCACAGGCCAGTGCTGTTCAACTCAACGATTCTTCGATGCAGTTCTCACGATAATAAAGGATAGAGCTCTCGGCGTTGATTAATCACTGAGGGGATGCGCCATGCATTGGACTGCAATAAGCAACGTTGGAGGTGATTGAGTGCATATTTGGCCTTTACAATGACTCGTAGTGGCCTATTGATGTATCGAGCCAGTGCTGCTATCCTTCGAGACAAGTATGGCACCAATTTGCCGACCCCGGAGGGATGGAAAGCTTGGTGGGCTTGGGGCGAGGGGATCGATCCCATGTGTATTGCTGGGCGCCTCCGACCATCGCGCTACACGCGCCTGTGTTCTGACGATACCCACTTCAAATTTGTCTTATGTGGTTAGTTTGTTATCAACTAGCTAGTTAATCTAATTAATTATCTAGTTATATCCCTTAGTGCTACATCATCATCGAAGACAGTCGAAGGATTTCTGTTCGTTATGGTTTTCACAAGGGATTGTGGTAAAGGGAATCATATCAAACCGACGCCAAAATGTCCCATAAAATATTGGGCAAATACGTGACCACCTCCGCATGTGGTTGGTTAGATGACAGTCAACGGGAGGACACGTGAACAGACACGATAATGGTAATAATAACAGTAGCAGCAATAATAATTGTTATTACTGTAATTAATACTGTCATTGCCACAGTTGCTATTATTATTGATTACTACTATCGCTATTACTGTTAGGATTACTATCCACCAATAATTCAGCATCATCGTACCTGTGGAAAGAATGTAACTCGACGTCGAACTGCAACGCAAAGAGAGAAGTTTACCATTCATCTAACAGTCTCTCCAGCTAAGATGGAGTCCAAGGTTTCAATCCGGTTGTTCAGAGAAGAGTAGCCCAGTACAGGGAATCATTGCCATCCTCCAATAAAACAGTCACTGACTGGAAAGCGTTGACGAGTTACGAAAGCCCAAGTACAGCTTTCGATACTCCAGAGAAGACAAATCCTTGTTGAACGTGCAAATTACTGGATAGTGGGAATCCTGCTGGATGCCTCACAATCCTTCGTGATTCGTGAAGAGGATTCATTGACTCCACCGTTCATATCATATGAGTGAGTTTAGGGGAATTTCGCTATTTTCACTAGTCCTCATTTCCGTGTTAGGATATAGGTCATATCAAAAAATATGCTATATGTTGACAATGATCCTGTCTTGGTGATCAAAAACATTGCTGTATGGACTCATACTGCGCTGTTAAAAGGCTTTATGTCAAGGATAAAACATTTCCGACTGCCACAGCGTTTCTGTAACTGTTCTCATCGTGCACCGACAGCTGCTAGATCCACAGTTTCTATCATTTCTGGAATACATATGTGCGACCAAAATCAATGTTTGCATAGGTGAAGACTGCACCGTAGAAATTCAGTATACTAGGTCCGTATAAAAGGATAGAGGAAGAAGCTCTCCGCGTTCATCAATCCCTGAAAGATGCGCAATGCATTCGACTTCATTAAGTATCGTTGGAGATGATTGAATGCGTATGTGGCCTTTACAATGACTCGTGGTGGCTTACCGATGTATCGAGCCAGTGCTGTTATCGCACTAGACAAGTGTGATACCAATTTGCCGACCCTGGAGAGAAGGAAGGCTTAGCGAGCCTGGGCGCAGGATCGATCCCATGTGTGCATTGAAGGGCGCCTCCGACCACTGCGTTACACGCGCCTACTTAAGTCCGTATATAACATGCTATTCTAAGTGAAATGACAGTACATCACTTTCGTGCTGTTTGGTGGTCGTGTGTCTTCCATCGTTGAGTTTGCACTTCTCCGAATTGCATCACATCAGTTTTGTGCACAATCCAAGAAGGTATTGATTTTTAATGCCGAGGTTAAATGATGGTCGGTTTAAAAAATATTGATTCTCAATGTGATAGCTAGTACGATGCCGACCGCTACATTGCCCGCCCATGGTAGATCATATTTGACGACCGCGGTAGATCAACATGCTAGCTAATATGATGCCCACCGCTACAGAATGCATTGCCCGCTCGTAGTAGGTCATGTTGGGCGGCGGCAGTAGATCAACATGCATCCCGTATAAAAAGGAACATCTGGCTGGTCGCTTGCGAGTACCGTGCGGTGTTTCACTTGGAATCAAGCGTTCTTCGTCACGTACGGTGTACGCAGGTCTCATCCGTCATCTTCTGGCCGTCCAGCAGTGCGCCGACAAGAGCCGGCTGCCGCAGAAGTGTCCTCTGCGCCACACGTCACCACTCGCCTCCGATTGGCCCTGCCTCTCCCCATGGGCGGTGCCTGTCTGAGTCATCGTTGTGCTGTGTTTCGCAATCGTCCCGGCAGTGCAGCTGGCCGAGTCTCGCTCCCGCTGGGTTGCAGCCACGTCCCGTCCCCGAGTGACAGGTGCTACCTATCCGTTGTGTTCACAGTTCTCGAGCTCGGTCATCTTTTTTTTTGCGGTCGGCAATGACACTGCGAGAGCAGAAGCCCGAATCCACGCAGTTGTTTCCTGCTGACTCAGCGCATTTTTGCTTCACTGGCTGTCGCATTCCTTCTGAACAGAAGAACGGCTACATTGCGAAGATGGAAGGCGATTTTCGATCTGAAAGTGGTGAACGTGGTGCTGTGAACGTGAGTCAGTTGGAGATGCATCTTCCGTGCTTCAATGCAAGCCAAATCTTCGAACGACAGGTATCTTTTAGTTGGAATATTGATTCGGTGTGTGACGCAGTGCAGTGCTCTCTTCTTATCTATATATCAGTTGTTATTCGTATGCAGTCAGTGATCCCATAGGTGCGATTCCGAGCAAAAGTGCAGTTTAGTTTGAGCGATTGACAACAGGTAAGCGAGACCTGTGGGGGAAATAACCCGACGGGGTAAATGCGGAGTAGAACGCAGACCGCTGGGGTCGTCGTCAATGAAAGTGACAAAGAGTACATCACGAGTTGTCACCCTTACACACAACACCACTCTGGATCAATTTTGTGGATCCGAGATATGCCAACAACGCTTGAATTTGCTGATCTTATCTAACGACAGCATTTTTTTTTCCGTTGTATCTCATGTGTGAATGCCGGGCCAAAAATCTATTAGAAGAAGCATTGGAGGAGAGTCATTATTGGAAATGTATTAAGAGGTAGCGACAGCTAGCCATTTTTTAGGATTCTCTGGCTCGTGCTGCTACCCTTCAGGAATGCGATCGGACTAGGGATCCCGATGGAATTCTAGATTTTCTTGAGACGACCATGAATATTGAGGATTATCTAGAAGATATAAATTCGGTAAATCTAGCATTCGACAGGTTTTTGAAGACAGGGTCCTTCTACTTGCCTAAAGTTTTTGTTTGTTGTAGATTGAAATTCCTGCAGATGATATCGACCTTGAGGACTTTGAGTTGCAGAAATGCAAAGATGGCCAGATGCCAACAAATGATACAGACGACTCGTTTTCTCACAATGATTGCATTCCTGGACATCTTTTTTCGACAGCTTTTATACGTAGAACTCCTGAGGTCAAGCCTGCTGCATCCGAAATCAAGCTTGAGCCTGAATGGGAAGATAATTGTCCGTCAACTTCATCGACCCGTACGTCGAAGAGGGAAAGAAGAAATGTGAAGGTCCCAGAAATATATACGCCAACTCGTCCTCCCCGTAAATATACGTTGAAAACACCACAAGAGCGAAACAACACTTCATACAAAGTCAAGCGTCAAAGGAATAACGATGCTGTTAGAAAGAGCCGTACAAAAGCGAAACAATTGCAATTAATGAAGGAAAAGCAGTTGGAGGAAGCGCTTCTGGAAGTCAGTGAGCTCAAGGAAAAGCTCCGTGTTGTCTGTGAGCGGCTCTCGCGCTGTCGCTGCCGGATCTGATTCCTTTCACCATCCAGTGGGGTTTGTTTGGTTATCGCTGCTTTATGCTGTGTTGTTATGGCTTTGATGTCTTGGATTTGAATCAGTATTAGACGTCTTGTTAAATATGTTAATGTTAACCTATGTACAGTGTATCGCATTTTGCTTGCAAAGCTACCTGGGGTATGGTTAGCTTTCGACTTCGCAACGTGTAACGTGTACCACTTTTGTAGTAGCTCAGGTTAAGGTTAAGCGATTTTTCCCTTATGTGGTCGGACCTAAATATAGGATGTTCTCCAAATACGTGTAATTGATGACCACTCTGTTACCTTGATGTGCTTGAATAAATAAAGATAACATTATAAGTCAGTGTTTTATTCTGGAGCAGACACGAGGTTGTCAGTGCTGACATTTCGGCTGTTTCGTCTTTTTTCAGAACCTGGAAGGGCCAAGACGACACGCAGTCTAATTGGCTAATTACTGTCATAACCGAAGCAGAAAATGTGTATAACAATAGAACAATGCTTAGGTTAATAGCAAATGTCCTGGCAGTTGCTATTTAATAACATTGTAGTTCGTTTACATATTCATCCGTCTGCATATGCATATTTTATTATTGTTATTACCATGGCCACCACGTATCGCACTGTGGGGGATCCCAGCACTCCGTGCATTTGAATCGTTCATTATGTCCACCATCGATGAAGGTCATCGAACGTTTGTTTCTTATGGATTTGGTTGCTGCTTGAGGTTTTTTTTATTTTCGTGAAGAATGTCGTTAAGTTTTGTGTCGAGTAGAGTTCCCTATGGAATGGCGATGCTAGGAAGTTCCAGTGTGACTTAGGGTGAGTAGGTTTGTCGTAGGCAAGCCTACTACTGAATTCTGCACCCTGGACGGATGAAAGACTTGGTGGGCCTGGAGCGTGAACTTTGTAACAAAAACAGCAATAACAATAATAGCAATAGTGGTAATGACAAGTTATTTGCGGTATTTTCTAAAGTTTACTGGAAGTAACCTCCCAGCAGTTTGCCGCTTCGTCGTGGCTGGAAGGTGCTCCTGGGTATATTATTATGTTCGAGTATTCGAAAAAATGGAGAGTATGCTGAGGGCCGCACAACCCTGTCTGGGAGGATAGCAGCACTGGCTCGAAACATCGGTAGGCCACAGCGATCCAATGTTTAGGGCAGATATGCACTCAATCACCCCCCAGCGGTACGTAACGAAGTTAAATGCATGGTGTATCCATTAGGGATCAGCGCCGTAAGCTCCAACCTCTATCCTTTTTATATGGCGGGTATATTAGCTGGCATGAGTTGATATCAATTCTTCTTCTTTGCGGTGTTTTAATTTGCCGTATTTTCTGCATTGTGTCGATAGCTTACACAACATTGACTATCATGCTGGTCCCCATCGGACCTGAAATGCTATTCACTATTCAAAGTAATCTACAATGGTTTTTTTTTTGACGAGTTCATTTTACTAGCGACAGAGTGTTCCTGGTGACGAGAGTACGTAGCGGAGGGAGTGCCTCCGCTGTACTGAAACCATAGTGGTAAATGATTTAGGAAGTTGGTGGTGGGTTTTTATATTCAGCGTTACGAAAACCGCTCTCTCTATAAGGACTAGGTGCTCGTCGTCGTGCTCACCGTGAGTGTGCTTTGTTTCCAACTCTTATTTTCGAAACATCCTATTGATGTTATTCAAGTGGATTTGTTTCGAAATATTTGATTCAAGAAAATTTAGTTCTTACGTATCTTTTGCAACTTTTAGCACCTGTAACCTCCATTTTTTTCCAAAGCCATGATCAGCAACATTCTGCGGGTCGAAGCACTTCCTGCATTCGTTTCTGTTCCTCGCATCCATCATCCACAAAGGCCTTCATCTTTGAGGTGATTTTCAGCTGCTGCTTGAAAATCTTTCGCCTTCTTATGAATACCACTGAATACTGGTTGAGTTCATTGTCCCTGAAATCCCTGAGAACCCACCATCTTTTCTGGTTTTGAACAACTTATTTGCTCCATCACAATTTGAATTCTCTACGATTTGAAGATGACTCAAAAACATGAAGTTTTCGCCCATTGCCATAACCTGAGACTCAAGAGGATGACATGCATAGACTCGATTTTAACTCCAATAACCTTGATATCAAACTTTTTGGAGTTCTTCATTTTTCTTCTTCTTACGATCACTATGATAAGTCACAATCTATAGGTCTTTGCCAATAAGACATGACTTTTCTTATTTTACCGAGATGAAATTCTGATTTTCTGCCTTGAGGTTTCATATGTTCTCAAAGCTCGTAAATCGAATAGTGAAGCTGTTGAACAAGCGAGATCTCGTCTGACAGAGCACGATGACATTCCACTAAAACCATGGATTCGTTTTTCCATTTTTTCGAGGGTTTGAATTTCGAATAAAGTCTAGAACGGGATCAACTCTTTGAAAAAGTTGTACATACTCCTGCTGCAAACTAACGTCTTTTCTCCTACTTTGTTAAGTTTTGAACTCCAGAAATACCTTAGTTATCGAAAAACTAATGAGAGCTCTCAGAAATACACGACCGTCCACTATATTTGGGGCATATGAAAATCCTATGTTGATTATTAGCCAATAGTTATGTAGTTTGACTCACTTCCATGCACCATGGACATTATATAGAATAGGCAGATGTAGTAAATACCGATAGATCCTCCATATTTGTTTTAAAACTGACTATGTTGGTTTGCTGGCATCACTGTGGTTGTATGAGGGGACAAAATTTTCCCCCTACTCACAAGACTTCGATGTTCTTCAAAAGCATGAAAGAATGTATACAGAATCCTGGAGGCTACAAAGACACCGAAATTTCTGACAAAATCTGGAGGTAAGCCGGATGTTATAACGAAAGGTAGGACAAAATGGCAAGATTATTTGCTGTCGAGGACTAAGTTGACCAGCATGAGTTGATGTCGACTCTTAACGAACGTGGCGAAAAAACGACGGCGACACAGAATTAGATGTCAGACTTCAAGTGCTAAACATTGAGATGGGCTTCGTAACGATAAAGATTTAGGGAACATTTCCCCAAATAGTTCTTATCTATAATAGCGTATGTGTCCTGCTGATTTGTAATTATCGTAAATCTATCTTTGCGTCTTCTCTATCACAGCTGGCTGGAAAGGGATTCTGTAACTTTTGGATAAACCGCTCTTCTTTGTCCGACAGTTCGGGCACTGAATGAGCTGCAGTCAACTGAATGTACTTTCCAGCATCTGCCATTCCAATGAAGTTTACGTACGAGCAGCTGCGCCCTTTCACATGTAGCTCTATCAGATTGTACTAGTTGAAAAACTTTTAGAACCTCTCTCTAGGGGCTGTCTCTAGTTCCCTCTGGCAAAGCTCCACTCACCACAGAAGTAATACAAGCAGCCCATCAGCATTCGTCTTCAAGTGTACGTAGTGTTCGTCCAGTGTTCATCCAGTTCCTTCATCTCGCTCAACTCGTCCATATACTTCGCTGTACTGTTATTGTTGTTACTGTTACTACAATCATAAAAGTTGTAACCCAGTGTTTCAAGCCGTTCGACTCAGCGAATTACACACAAAATACCCGCGTGGCAACAACAAGGACTAATATTCCCAACTACTTGGTATTCATATAAAGTTATGAGCTCAACGCCACAAAAAGGTCGGAATATTTTCGTTTTTTTACTAAAGCCTATTCACAATGCGACGTTTTCTTCCTCAGAAATCGCGAGGCTTTTGTAGAACATTGCTTTACTTCCGTACAAAAATACATACAACACAACAGTAGCCGACGTTTCGGAAGTATCGCCTTCTTCAGAGCCTGGAAGGGTGTATTGACATGCAGTTTACTAAGCCAAACGCTTCAATAATACATGCAGAAAGTTGAAAATCTATATAGTAGTCACATGGTCAACAGCTTTTCGAAAACCCACCATTTTTACGAATGAGCAGTCTGACTATATCAAGTTCACCCAGGTGAAACCGAAAGAAAAGCTGGCTTCAATTTCTTAACGTTCAAATTAACATATCAGATAGCGGTTACATGACAAAATGGTACCGAAACCAAGTAACAAAAGCATCCTGATTCATTTCCTCTTTTTCCAACCGGTCACACACAAAGAGAGCTGTTGTGAGGAACATGTTTCGAACCTATGTGTGCACAACCAGGGAACTAAAGGAAGAATCGCGCGACTTGGCTTGGCAAATAACCATCTGTAATGGCTACGAAACAGTAACCCTACGTGATAGGTTTGGAAGGAGAGCGATGCCCCAAAACGAAGCACTGGGCCAAAAGAGAATTCCGTTTAAGTTGCCCCTTATTAGCGATGAAGTAAGTGTAGCTAATAATGCTTAAGAAAAGGGAAGTTTAGAGGAATCAGTAGCGATAGTTGAAATACCACATAATGCTCTACGTCGTCAGTTAGTTCGTAACCGCCTATACGACCGTCAATGCGAAACACAAAATTGCGTAATTTGCCCTTATGGCAAGGAGAACGTGTGCACGAGTTCAGGTACGATATACCTGACCTCTTGTAGGAGCTTGCGAAGACGATTATATTGGCGAAGTGGGCAGACCTTTATGTAGCCACATAAAAGACACCTAGATGGCAAACGAAAAGCAAGACAAAGTACTCCACTAAGGTCTCATAGGATACAACAGATAGAGCAGACGATTTTGATATAAAAGTCACTGTCCTCGCATAGGATGCCAAAACACCAACGCGCAAACTTCTAAAGGCTTATAAATGCCAAAAATCCTATAATGAATAGCAGGGAGGGAATGCCCAAAGCTCACACGTGATCTCGCTCCGTACCTTCCCGTCGATTTCTGATGTGGGGTGGTGCACTCATCACCCACATGCGACTCTGATCTGCTGCTCTTCCTCGTGGAAAGTACGGTCTTTGGAGAAGCTGTTGACCTTGTGATTGCCATATAGATTTTCATCGTTCTGTATGTGTTATTGAAGGTTTGGCCTAGTAAATTGCATATCAGTGTAACCTTCCAAATCTTGAAGAAGGCTCTACTGCGGAAACATCAGCTACTGTTGCGTTGCCTGGTTTTCGTACGAAGATAAAACGTGTGCTTTGTAACAAACGTGCGATTGCTGAGAAAGAAAACGACGCACTTATAATCCAGTGCCGAGCTTAATAGAAAGTCGATCCTGGAAACCTATCCACAATATTTTTAACCAATTAATCAATCACAATAGCAAATTTTTTTTATTTGCACAATCAATTATCACATATTGTGCAGATCCTAGCATTTCTTTCATATGCTTCGTTTTCTCGCGCCTAACATTCACGAAGATCTCCTGATTTTATGTGTGGACTGAGCGGTCACCTTAAGGTTGGATCGTCTTCATGATTGACTGTAAAAATTGGTTAAGTAGATTCTGCCTGGAATCCTAGGAAAGCAGTGGTAATGCATCCTTAGGCCTTCGCAACAGGCAGTGGATCGGAAGCAGTTTTTCCCAAACAAATCTGGTACCCATTTTGCGACCTCTGAGAGTTGGTTGCCCAAACGAGGAGTCGAGACAGTGACTTTGCATCTATTACTGGACGAAGCATCCAACTACAGTGCTACCACTCCATCCTTAATGTCTTAGCACCTATACGTCGTTTAGAGTTTTCCTGTAGATCGAACTATGATGTGCAAAACACTGATCTTCATCCTCTTAATCAGTAAAGCTGAGAAGGGTAAAACGCCAGCTAACTGGTGTTGCCTGGAATCGCCTTCATTTTGCATGCAACAGTAGCAAACCGTCACACCCACAACAATCTGTCACTATCTGTGGCGACAAACTAGGAACAGTGCTCTCCCAGTAAAACGTTTGTGAAAACTGACCACCTAGGCAGTAACAGAGAAACAGCTCTCGACGTTGAAGGGTGCCTCCGACCACTGCGCCATACGCGCCCTTAGGCAATAATAAAGTCCTTAATTACATAGATGGCAAGCTCATATTTCTTGCAGGCTCGAATACTTCTAACATTTGTTTCGTTGTCATGCAGTCACTGTCTACAGTGGTTGTCCAATTCGCGTGTATGTCCGCTTACATTCTGGAAATCTTTCTAATCAGTCCCTACTGAAATGTTAAGTGCGGAGTTAGCCTGGAATCTCATGGTAATTGTGCATCAGGATACCCCCGGTGGTCGTTATGGTGTGATAAATCGATGGGAGGTTTGCGTGTTATGATCGGCTTTCTTCCATGACGACGGAAGTTAAGGCCAAAGACTTACTTAAGGACGAAAAATTTCAGTTTGAGACGCCTCTTCGCTTTACGTCGAAAGGTAGGGGGTAACCTTGTCTAACTAAAATGGGGCCCTAAATCATCGAGCAGCACCAGTTTTTGAAACTAATTAGACGGGTACTGGTGATTAAGGATCACCATTCGATGAAATTACAGAGTGAGAAGAAGGTGCGGTCCCTACAATTTTATTATTTGTTGCAGAGAAGGTACGAAGCGCCGTATTGCTCAGTGATTTAATCAACACCAAGTTCGGACGTTATCTGGATGAAAGTCAAAGACTGCGGAGGGAGTGTTATTTAAGAGGAATCGGGAGTGGGAGTGTGAAGACGCCTAGGATATTTAGTAATGTGGCTGTGCAGTTGTACTTAATGTAACATTAACAAAAAACATGGTTGCTACAGGGGGCAGAAGAAGTTGTTAACATTTAGATGCTTTAAATTTACTGCTTAGAGTCTAGTTCTTTACTAGTTTTACACGTAGCTCAATTAGTAAATTAATTCAGTTGCTTGCGAAAGAGAAAACTGAAGGATCTAGATAACATAGTACCGACTACTGCAGAGTGGATTGTCCGTTGAAGAACAAATTATTGTCGATGGTTAACAACATCAACAACGATCGCGCTATATAAAAGAACATTGGCGGGTGAGTATAGGTCATTCGAGATGCTCAAATGAGGAAGATCCGGTTCGATGCAAGACGATGATGCCACATCGAGAAGAGGAACAACTGTGGATTGTCGACAATGATGGTCGGCTCTGATGAAGACGAAGACGTCGAAACGTTAGCCTAATAAACAGCTTTATCTATCACGTGTAGGCTCAACCGTATAAACGCAAAGTTGAGGATCGCTTCATTCAGAATAATGGTAAATGCGAAATAGAATTCAACTGACAAGTGGATTCTACTGCTCTCAAACCACGGACTAAATTTTGTTGTACTCTCGCACAGTGTAACCATGCGAAATTCACTGACGAAGTGCTAAACACGCCGACACCTGCAGTCCAGAGTTTTGCAGAAATCTCAGCACCATTATGGTTATATTTCACATCAGACCCTGCCATGAAAAAAAGAATGGGCAGTAAACAAAAAAGTGGCTACATTATTTAGAGAAACTTTTAGACGAGATCTTTAGAAAAAAAAGAACGATTGTACTGGCTGGGTTTACCGAAGCTGGGAAGAGCGTCCACAATACCCATCGGGTTTTCTCGTTGGTTACATGCCCGAGAGTACAGTCCTCCGGCGTTTAGGCGAAATATCCACAAAATCTAACAGTACAGTGAAAAGAATTGTTTACGATTTCAACTGCTATCTGTACTACAGGCACTCAATGCAGTCCTGTAAATGATTCTGCAAGAAATATTCACACGCTTGCCAAATTCGCGAATTTATGAGTGTGCAAACTACTGTTTTGTCTCGCTTTTGTCGTCATGAAAATGACTCTCGACGGATACATAATAGAAGGTGTTGATAACTAAAGTATCCTGACGAGCCACACAATATCTTCCTTACCCGAATTCCGCCATTCCACAACGAAATTAGTGTAGACTTAAAAAAGTGGTGCTTAGTGAGAAAAGCAATCGCGCCAAAATTATTTGCAGTCTCTCCCGAAAATATCATGCGAAAGTGGGATGCGTCATGAAGAGAGATAGAATGGTGAGGAAGTTTGCAGTCGGCGTTCACAAAGGTTTGTTCAAATGGAAAGAACGCTTGCCGATTTCGATAGAGATTGTGTAAAATGTGCTTGGAATGAATGTCATGGAAAAAGATTCGTTTCTGATGACCCATTCAGACTCAACTACACCAATACTTTCGAATGAGTTGGTTATCCCCATCTTCTTCAAGAAGTCTACATAACAGATGACTTCGTTCCAAAACTGAGCTGCAGAATACGAAGGACCAGCTGTGCTTAAAACGTCGAAGATGTAATGAAAAAAGACAGAGAACACTTTCTACTTCTCCACCCTTTCAAATCCTTCTGTTCTGATGTTGACGATTTTGGAGTCTCATGAATTAGCATAATCCGATGGGTTAGTTTTGTATACGACGGAAACAAATGACAAACTTGTTGGAACCACTCGATGATGAATGGAAAAGCAGCTAACTGAGGTGATTGAGAATAGCACTTTTGTGGAGTTATGAGCATATTCTGAGCTTCTTCCTCAAGGGACAGTGATTTTTCGGCTCAGTTATTTTTAGAGCCTTCCATGTAAACAGGTATAGCTCTTCGTTGCGTGCTCATCAATGCTTTATTCATGCCTCGTCCAGGTCATTGTAATGTACGGTCTGCACCATTCTCATGTGATGACAGGGCTCATTGACCACAAGATCTTTGCCAGATGAAGAAGGCAGCTGTCTAAAGAAGAGCAAAAGCGGTGGTTCTAGTCCTTGCATGAGAAGTACTAATAATGAAGACCTATAAAAGTCTTATATTCTTATTACAATTAACGATTCTTTTTGTAACAGCATTCTCATATTAACATATTCCACCATCAAATACTTTCTTCCGTCTAAAATTATCCGCTCTTGTTCCCTGGAATTTTCCAGCAAATAGTTCGCGATTAGGGAGAACTTGAAGCGAAGTAGAATGAATTGAGGTTCGATTTATATGCTACCTATCGAATTAAAGGAGAGACTTTAAGGTCCGCATGATATGTGAGAATGCTAAGTTCTATGTAATGGTGACGCCTTTAGAAGTAACTCGAGGATCAGAATTTGTTGAGAACGTTTGTCAAAAACAATGCTCTTTCCAGTGGTCGTTGTGGCTTTCCCGCATTCTTTGTTACTTAGCCATCGTCTTTCACAACTAGTCATATTTCTAAGCTTTTCTAGTCTCCACCTACAATTTGCTCTCTCCCTTTTTTACCATGTGAATCGCCTCCTATAAAACGAAGTCGTGTTTCCCTTTACGACTACAAATATCTCAGCGTTCCGTACATTCGTCATCTCATATCCTAGCGTTTTTCTTCCCGTCTTGCACTCTTTCATTAAGGAAAGTGGAGAGAATGACGGAAATTTAAGTACAATGCGGCGAGATTGTCGAAAAGGACTCGCTTATGCTTTCTCTTTCAGTCGACAGCGAAGAATATATGTCGTTTCATATGAAATGTCATTACAAATGGCCGTACCGTTTATGACGACTGCTTAAAGAGGACATCACAATCCGCCCACCTTCAATTCACCGCAATGGCTAATTGCTTTTTGTCCTCTTTTTCTTCCTCATTGTCGTTTTTCAGTTCAGTTTGCCAACTTCATTTCACTCAACTCTTCTCATCTTTCAATTTTTTTCACTTTCTGTGCTCAGTTTGACCTTAAAAACCATTGTAGAAAAATTTTCTTATCAGCTATTCATAAACAGTGCTATTTTTCTTAACGAGCTTTGCTAGGCGTTTCCCGGTTGCTATGGAAAAAGTTGGCTAAAAGCTATTTTTTCATAGATGATTGTTGTCACTTTTTTATGGCAGTATGAGAAATCTTAGCCAGATAAATTCTTGAACAGTCAGATAAATTTAGCAGCAAATTTTTTTGTTTTTTTTGTTTTAAAATTGTTTTAATTCCGAATTGCAAAGTCGAGGTCTATTGAGCTGTTTTTGGAGTGACCCGTTTTCATGAAGTCTTGCCGCTTTTCCATTTAACTGCTGCATTATTAGTTCGTAATGATGTTTTTACTGGATTTCAAAGGAACTGCGCTGACATTCGTCACAACAGGTGCTTGCCAGCGCTTGAGTATTGGAGGTACGGTCGCTACCTTGCGACTAGCACTCTTCTAAGGGTGCACTGTTTCTTGGCATTGCTTTACTTTTAGCGGTGATTCTGCATGAAAATATTGAAATGTACTCATTAGTTTGAACGATGCTGCTTAGGGATGCAATCCAGATAATGGTCAGCCACATTAGGTGATAAATCACTGGACTATTTTTTTCGTACTTTCCTATCTGTTAACATATCCAGATGACTTGATAGCAAGACTTCAAATGTCGTGCGGATTACAGCACCACCTCCATTCGTTTCGTTGTCTTGCATTCGTCAGCTGCGAAGATATTCGGAATTGTGGGCCGATTCGACTGCAACTTGAGAGTCCATTAGAGTTCTCTAGAATCCCATTAGTTGAGTTAGTCGGGCTAGCACGGTCTCTAGGTCTTCACCGCAGGCAGTAGCAGGATGTTATGAATGCGAGGTGGTTTTGTGCCTTTCAATTTCTATTGTTCCGTGAAACTGTTGCAAATACTGAGATTAGACCATGGACCTCAGGTGGGTAGTACAACGAGCCGAATCTTTTCTCATAATGTCAATAAACTGTGCACTATTCGCCCATGGAATCAGATTATCTAAAGTCGTACGCTAAAGTACTAACTTGCTCAAAGTGAGTTAGAAGTACAACCGCACGTGAATTAGCTGGTTGACATTCATTCATCTCTCTCCACAGCGGTGTAAACAAGGAAGCCCCATGAAAGCCTAGATAATCCACCTCAGTCTCCTTCTCTCCCTCTATCATCAGCCATTCGTTAGTGCATTATGGCTTCTTATTCTATTTCTCCTCCATAACTAAAGAAAGCCCTTGAAATATTTTTGTAGGTATAGATGACTCTGTTGTTGGATGCGTGCAGTGCATTGGTTAGAGCTGCTCTACGGTGCACCCGTGATCGTTGGTTTTGTGCACCCTAATCGCTGGTTCTATATCTCTCTCCTTTGCCTAAAAGCCTTCCACACCTTGCAGTTGACAAATTGGTACTATATTTATCTGCCACGAGAGCAGTACTAACTTGACACTTCGTTAGGTCATACTTAGCCAAGGCTAGCTATAGATTCAATAACCTCTAACGATTCTTGACCAAGAAATCGCATCGTTCACGGATTGATCAACGCCGAATGTTTTGCACTTTGTATGCTTTTACTGTGGTGCAGTTCTGCCCTAGTTAATATTTCGGATGACTTCGTGTCCTCTAGGACTAAAGAAGTTAACACTATAAGATCTAATCAAGTAAGAGTCGTTTTTATTGAAATCCGATCTTGAGAAGTATTCAGAACATTGGGTATGGCAACGCTTTGCTTTCACATAGGTTTTTCCTACAGGTTTCCATGGTTTTTCTTTCGCAAGAGGAAATTGGACACACCAAGGTCGTATCCTTCAGCTTTCATCTCTCTTAGTGAGTGCGAATCATATTTGACCTGAAATGCATCCTGTTATTGAAAGATTCAATTATTTTTTTTAACCTTTTTGCTTACTGCCTACTCTTTTTGTTGGCAAAAAAATCGATAGAACTAGCTGAGAGACAGGCGAAACGAAGGATCCGCATGGTGTAGTGGTGAACGCGTTACTCCCAGGAAAGGACAATAGCGCGTTCGTTCCCCCACCATAGGCACCTGCGGTCCAGAGTTTTGCAAATATCTCAGCTTCGTTGAAGTTCAGTTATTTTTAATCAACTTAATCCTAGTTCAGCTTTTCTTTTTTTTTCTGAACCTGGTATTTTAAGAATCCCCACTTTTTTGCAATATATTTAAAATTCAGAAAGTTATAGAATATATGGGGATTTGAATCCCCTCTTGAGAGGTTCCAACACTTCGTCACTACCATCTTCTAGTTCAACGGCCTCCTTGTGTTTGCTGTTCGTTTACTACATAGGTTTTCACAAGTTCGGTCACTGCTTGTTCCTTTAATATGATCGCACCGAAACCAGCTTGAATGCGTCTTATGAGATCCGTTGATTTGTACTCACTAATACCTTCAAATTAGCGAGCCAATTTGTCCTCTAATCCGACTACCCTGCGTCCGTTCAGTCTTCTCTCAACCATCAGCGAATATGCTCCCGGGAGGGTTCAGACACAACGGCCCAATGGTTTCAATTCAGGTGGCAGTCGTACTAACGGCTGACGTCTAATATTCACTGAAGTATGCGTCTCATCAACTCCTTCTCATACTTCTCCAGTCCCTTGCATTGGCAGTCCGAAAGAAGAATTTAACATCGGCTATTCTCCAGCAAGGGATAAAGCTCTTCATTTTCTCGTAATTTACGTCATTGTTCTTCTTTCCCAGTATTTCATGGTTTCTATTTCCGAAATTCGCCAACTTTTTAAGCAGCAATGAAGACTAATTAATTTCTTCCAGATTAAACAGTCAGATAAAGGTGGTCTGGTAAAATCTGCAATTGAAGAGAAGAATAGCGGAAATTTGATTTGGTTAGAACTTGTGTAAGGTGTAAATGTTTAAGACGTCGTTCTGTGTAGTGAATTAGCACCGGCTGTTACTCTAACGTTTTTCCCAAATATTTCTAAAATTTATCCCCTTCAGCGTTTTGTTATTACAGAGAATCAATAATAAATAAATAATTGATGACAGTAACGGATTGTTGAAAAGCCGGACAGCTAAATAAACACAACGCTGAAATATGACAAGGCTGAGAAGAATGGCACAACAATTACTGGAGCAAAAGTGTTTCCATATAGAATTATGGTTTTCGCAAATGAATTCCGTCAGGCTATTAAGAATAAGCGCAGTTTATGGAATTCTGACTGATTGAAATGAGAAGCTTGACTGAAGTGCGAAAAAAGGTTTGTATCTCGCCTGTGGAATTCGTTGAGCAGGCCAATGAGGATCGAATAAATCGTGCCTTACTGTTCTCCTCTACTTAACGAATTTCTCACCAAATCGTCGAGACATGAAGCTCCTAGATTTTCCGCGGTCGAAATCGAACTGTAGACTGCCGTGGCTCGCGCTTCATTACATTACGCCAAGGTAACGTCATGCAGATTTAGTGGATAAAAAAAGGATAAAACGTTCGGCGTCGATCAATCCCTTACGGATGCCCCATCTATTCGACTCTACAAAGCAACGTAGATTTTAGCAAAACTTATCTCCATTGATCTTTTCAAGGGTCATATTTATTCAAATGATTCTTCCCGTGAAACTCATAAATAACTAGAACATTTAATCATGTCCCACTCGTTGCCGAAATTATGGGCCACTTATATGGCCGTTAGCTCGACTACTATGCAGCATGTGCGCTCGTTTGTGTCAATATGAGCCACTTCTTATGTCCTTCATCATTTTCAGCTGTGTATTTCTTTTGCGCTAAATCAAAGCCTTCCTTCTCACTATGGATATTGTGCTAAAGAAAATACTTTCGAAAAAAAATCAGCTTTTGATCATCACTTACACAATCTGCAATCTAATTCAATCGAATGGTCTCCAGTGAAGTATCCTCCCTTCTCCTATGCAATGAAAGAGCTGCTCAGTGGGCCTCAGTGGTCTGCGAAGTCCAGCAATGCAAAAAACATCAGTTTTCTCCTGTGAGGTTCTTTCTGTTTATTTTTCGTACAAGAATTCTACTGCTGCTGGGGTTACATTCAAATTTGGCATCAACGTTTTTTGTCGAGTAGGCACAGAGTTTATTTGTTGTTAGTGGCTTCGAACTACACGTCATATCGTCACTCATTTAACTGGAGACCTTTTGTAGCATCGACATATCAAAAAACAATCCATATAAACACAAAAACACCTCACTCTTATGTCTGAATGTACGTGTATACAAAATGTAGAGGTTAATCCGGCGAAAGCGTTGCATCTCCTGAATGCATCTGCGTTCATGGAATGTGGACGATCGCTTCCGGTCTTGTGTGACCCCATGTCCGTCACGCGGAAGTCCACCATCTATCCTACCGAATCATGAGTTTTAGATTCTTTTCATGATGGAGATCCGCAGTTGTTTGGCTTTCAAATAGATTGTTTTTTCTGTTGGAAAATCACCCGATCATTTCGTGCCGCGCGGTTAAATTTGGGAAACGCGTGTCATCTGCAATGAACCAAGGCTCTTCCCTTTAAGCGAACGCCATCAAACGCCTAGAGAAAATGCTACTCTATGCTGAATTTCAGCCTCATTCGTATTCGCTTAAGCGATGGAAAGAACTGAAATACTAGTCACCTTCTATGTTTCATCACGCTTTCTTTCCTTTTTTCCGCATGGGACGTCTGATTCCGCTTCCAACTGTTCCACGCAAGAGCAACGATTCGTACGTCGACACTGAGCGTCTTCGTATCCCATCCGTATCCTTTCCGTATCTCCACATTGAGTACATTGCAGAGTACAAGTTTATCAAACTCATCTGATGGCTGCTCCATTCTTTTCGAAGTATCGTCATAATCAACTACCACGATCGCGACTACCACTAGTGCTCTATGTTACTTCCATAGTAAGTTTTCTCTTTCTTTTTTCTTTTCTGTTCATTCAGCCGAAAAATCTGTCGACGATAAATGAACACGATGGATAAAATTTCCGCCAAGAAAAAGTGGGAACCTTTTTGCTCACACGCATTTAGTGCTGACGTCGTTGGATAAAAAACTCTCGAGAACAATGCATTGTGGTGCATTTTCTTTGACAAAGCTCGCAATCGACAGCTGCTTAATTGCAGGGGTAGAAAGTTCAACCAGCTCAACTTTACGAAGTACTGCGACTCCTGAACTTTTTCGTAATATTCTGCTTGAAAATTTCCTAGCTCACTTTTTAGTATTCTTTTGTAACTTCGCTTTTTTTATTTTTTTTTAATTTTATTTGATCCGTCTTGACGTCTACTGTGCGGATCCCACTACTCACCACATTCGATTCGTTTCCTCGCATCCATCGTCCACGAAGATCTTCCAACTTTTACGTGTGGCTTCGGTTGCTGCTTCAGCATTTTCATTTCATCTTGAATGTCGTAGAATGCTGGTCGAGCAATTCTCCCTGGTGTCCTGAGATAGCCGGGCTATAGCGTTCCGAATTGGATTGCAGTGGTTTTTTCCCAGACAAGTCCGATACCAATTTCCCGATCCCGGAGGGCTGAGAGGCTTGGTTGACCCGGTGCGGAATCAAACTACTACCATGTTTGTGATGACGGACATCACTACCGCTGCGCTGTCTGTTATCAGGTTAACCTAATGCAAGCTTGAACTGTCTTTCAATAGTTTTTTTCCTGCCTTGGGGAAGTAGTAGAGGGAGTCCTTCATATTTCACCTATCGATCTAAGCTTGTAATAAGTCCTTTTTACATCATTTCTTCATTTCGATCTCAACAGAGTCTCGTTCTCTTAGTATTTACATTGTTGACGCAATTTTTGTTACAAAAACAACTCTAACCGTGTCATTAAAACTGTAGAATGCGGTCTTTAGGTTAGAAGAATATCATATCCATACAAAGGTTTCGACTTTTCATGACTACGATTCAAGCCAAACTTCACTGCGTTAACTTCACTGTTATAGTTCAATAATTTACCCTTCTTGGCGTTGTGGATAAATTTAGATGATGTCCTCATTCAGCCAGCTCGTCACTTCACTCTCCGACCTTTTCATTAGTATTTCTCTCAATACGATAGCCATTCTGAAGATCCCTAAGAAATTGTTGGAGACGAGGCCATACTGGCTTCTCTTCTGGCAAGCACTATTCGACGACTTTACAGATTTAATTACAAGATCATTTAGATTTATTTAGAATTCGAGCATTAATGAAATGGTGATCAAACAGTTGAATCCACTGAACGCTTTCCAATAATTTAAGGGAAGTTGAAAAGACTCGATATACGCAGTGTTCCTGGTTTTCGTAGTATAACACAAGTGGACATAAATTTATTATCTTAAAAACCATTTCTGGTTGGCCTAGCAGAAAATTACTCAACATTCCTTTAATTAACTAAAAGCTCGAAGTTCAAGATGAGAGGGTTAAATTCGCGATTGTGGTTTTTTTTCTACATGACCCTTTTTCACTTCTACTGTGCCGGTCCCAGCAATTCCCACATTCGATTCGTTTCCTCGCATCCATTGTCCACAAAGATCTCCCAACTTTTACATGTGGCTTCGATTGCTTCTTGAGAATTTTCATTTCATTTTGAGAGCTGTAGAATGCTGTTCGAGCAATTCTCCTTGGAGTCCTGAGATAGTCGGGCTGAAGCGTTCCCAATTGGAATACAAGGAGTGGTTTTTTCCCAGAGAAGTCCGATAGCAATTTCCCGACTCCTGAAGGATGAGAGGCTTGGTTGGCCCGGGGTGGAATCGAACTAGTACCATGCTCGTTATGACGGGCATCAGTACCATAGTGCTTCTGATTGTGATTAATGTAGTGAACATTCCAACCAATATTAATACCAGTATTCCCTTCTACGTCCATGTTCTATTTCATTTCATTTCCACTAAATATCTGAATTCATTGAGCTAGTGAGAACGCGTTTAGTCGTTATAATGATTTACTGCCTTTTGCCGTAGTGACAGTTTGGAGTTTTATGGCTCGCTTGATAATTTATTTCATCATAAATCCCTTCACAATAGATTAATGAGTCGGTGGTGGTGGTCGAACGGAGCGGTTTCTTATTGCTCCGCTGTGCTCCATAGTTCCTCTAAGAAGTTACCTTACTTGAACGATCAATTATTCGGTTAAGTAATTATGATAATTTTCGTGCACTCTTGAAACTGATCTATAAACCCAGACCTTTCAAACAAACTTATGAAAAACCCTTTCTGTATAGTGATTATTGCGCTGGAAGGCTATAGACGTCACTTCGAAGACTTCTGTAGCTTGAGATTCAGAATGGTATACATCACCTCATTTGTTGTTCAATAAGTAAAAAAGCAATGATAAGGCACGAACCTTTTCGATAGCTATGCTTTTTATCCTTCAAAGTTTGTTGTACAACAGATGGCTGACTCGTTTCTGAAAGACCAAGCGTTAAAATCACTTGTCCATCAAAAGAACCCCTTTGTGCACTTCAAATCAAAAATGTTTCGATCTAAGAGGAATAAAGCGTATGGATGCGGACCTCTTCGACATTGATCAATTGTCTATGCCTAGAATGTCCCCCCTTTTTCTGCTTTACTACTGGAATCATCGTTGTTTTGGATAGCTTTCTCACGAACCCTTCATTAGTTTTAATTTGGTCTTCAGATACATGAACACGTTACTGGCCTGTCCACCTTCAGCAGAAGTCTAAGCACAGTGCGTTTTCTACTTAAGCTATTATATTTAATTATTATTACTTGCATACTAAGGTATTTGTTGGTCGAGATACAAAGTTTTCTTCGTTTGTAATCTCGAGAAGATAGCAGTTCATCAGGCCGCCCTATGCGAGTGGGAGTGAGATTTTACTGCGGGACTAGTGTGACTTCTGGTAGTCGTTCACTCTTAGATAGGCTTGAATTGATTGAAATAGCAAACTGCTCCACAAATTTGGAGAGCCTGCTGGAGTTTTGAAAGCCAACTGTCCGGTGCTGTTCGACACCCATTCTCTACCAGCGATAAAGTGCTGTACTGACAAGAGTATCCGTTCTCTGTGGAACAAAAAATTAAAATCGAAACAAAAAACCTATAAAAACTCAGGGGGAAAATAAAAAACGAAAATAAGAGGCAGAAGGGGATCTCATCTCGGATAGAAAGAAGGAAGAGAGGAAAAGCAAAATCTACTGTTTCTACTTTGTTGGATCTGAATGATAAAAAATTCGTGGAAGGTTAGGAGCACGTAATCATTCCGGACATCGTATTTAAAGTATTTTTCTATTTAAGGTATTTTCTGCTCTTCTTTTCTACTGGTCTGGATTTTACTGTCGTTACAACCGATGTAGTGAGTCGGTAGTTTGGCCAGAGAAGAATCGACAATACGCGCAGGTAATTCATGGTGAACCTAACTTTACAAATTTAACTGCAGCACTGCAAACTTTCTATCTGAAGCTCAGCTGAGGGTAGCCGATATCAGGAGCCTAGGCAGATCTGAAAGCGCTTGAAATCTTCCCGCAGCCAAAAACACTGCTTGTGGGGACGGTTACTGGCACTATATTTTATCATCGATCCAAAAAAAAACGTAATTGCGGACCATTAAAATAATAGCTTCAGTGGCTTTATTTAATGGAAGTCAACAGTGCGAATAACGGGATCAAATCAGTTCCATGGGAACAGTTTTATATTCTGAGCCTGTAATAGTTAAAAAAAAGCTCTCGGCGTTGATCAATCCCTGATGGATGCGTCATGCATTCTGACTTCATTAAGTATCGTCTGGAGGTGATTGGATGCATATCTGGCCTTTATAATGACTCCTGGTGGTCTACCGATGTATCGAGCCAATGCTGCTATCCTTCCAGACAAATCTGGTACCAATTTGCCGACTCCGTAGTGATGGAAGTCTTGGTGAGGCTGGTGCGCGGGAATCGATTCTACGTATGTGTTGCAGGGCGCGTTCGGCCACTGCGCCACATGCATCCTTTAATAATTAAATAGTCTGCTTAAATACTTATTCTCCGAATGCTCTACTTGAAGTTGTATATGTCGTAAAACTTCATGTGAATTGTCGACATAGTTTCAGTGGTTTCGCTCTTTTCAGGGTTGCGGCGATTCGAATTGTATCTTCACATCGGTTGTTTCTTACAATGTTAGAGAATTCGTAGGGCACGAGCACGGTGGTCCACTCCAGTGGATTCATCTCAGTGCACCTATGAAACTCTATGTGACAAGAAACAACTGCTGTGGACGTCTGTTTCGAATCACTGCTACTTTGAAGGAAAACACGCCGAAACGTTAGCGAAGAGTTTTGCAAATAACTTCGCGTGAGCTTGTGAATAAGGGCTGAAATAATGTTTATAATTTAACCTTTCCTCTCTTAGAAATACACAATAACAAAATGTCACCGGTCTTAGTATCATCATACTTCCATCCGTCGCTCTTTTTGCCCATATATTTGTGATCCTCTCTCAAATTGAGCTTCTCATCGAGTTTATCCTACGCACATTCCGAAGTATCCGTATAAAGCGTAACTTATAGAACAAGCTCGATTTATCAAGGAATTTAGCCGATTGAAAAGCAACAAAGGGCTTCTTAGGGTCATAGATTGCAGAGAATATCATCCAACCTTTCTATTAACCTTAATTAACTACGAGAAGACGTCTGAGAATGTGGAAAACAGCCTATTCTTTTCCGTCTTAATGTACCAAGGCGTAGACATGTCGCATGTAGAAAAGTTTGCTGGCCGCAAAAGTCATTAGACGGCGACAATACAGCTTTTACACTGACCTCTCCTCATCCCAGCCTGTGAAGGAGCATGACAAGGGAAATAAAATCGCCAAAGTTGTTCATTTCCGCGCCGTAGTGGTGTAAGCGGTCACTTTGCTGAAGCGACATGTTGAGGGACACTTCCTGTCCAACCTTCGTTTTGCCAAAGGAATTGTCGTCTTTTCGAATCGACATAGCAAACAGATAAAATGAACCATGGAAAAGTGTCGTACGAAATTAATCGAAGAAAAGCATAATTTGTGACGAAAGTCTTTCATAAAGGATAAGAATTATCTTGGATGGATTATCGATTGGGAAAACCATATGCTATAACAAAAAACTATGAAGAAGAGAGTGAGCACCACGGGCCGCGCTTCCACTGACCAGTTTACTGATAGGGATCTACGTACGCACCTATTTAACGCAATATTTCTTCCCATGTATACAATAGGCAAAACAATCTATGAAATTCTTCTTAAGGAAGCAATGAACTCAACTACAAGCCGATTTTCGTATCTCAGCTCCTCGATGATTACCTCGTTTTCGAGAACGTGCAGAATATTGTCAACAAACAAGCATCGAGAAGCATTCATATTCATAATGAGGACTGAGGACGAAAAGTGAACTAGAAGAACGTTAGAGTGGATCCTAAGAAAACCAAAACAACTTCTACCGAAATCACCAAAATGATGGGCAAAGTTTTTATCCTAGGCATAAACCAACTTTATTCACATACGGAAACAACATTCAAATGCTCAAAAACAACCGAAGCCAAGAACGAATGCGATCACCTTCTTTAATGACGACTTTAATTCAATCAAATTGATAGCAGGGCTGTGAGCCGCATGATATGTAGAAATGGATCATTTTGGCATCTAAGTGCATAAGATCCTACCAGCTAACTTGGTCATCTTCCGTCTCCAATCTCACTGCCAGCAGACTATTCTTAACAATTGCTCAATGATGAAGCTTATATGGGCATATGTTAGGATTTGGACACAGCACACTTTCTACTTTGCAGTTTCCATTTGGAAAGCAGATATGACAGAATGGAACAATGTTGAGTGGCTTTCGGATAACCACGAAAGCAGATTGCATGTTCTGGAAATGTTTAAAAAATAAGCAGAAAGACTTGAAGCAACGACGGAAAGCATTGAAAATAAAGTGGTTTACCGTCTTACCCAATGGCGAAATGATGGGGCTAGAGCTGCATAGTCGCTTCTTGTTTCACCAGTACGTCCTGCAGAGCTGTGACGCAAGCACTACTACTACTCTCGCTTTACTCGACGTATTTTTCTTAAACGAACGCAGTCCGACACGAAATCAATCCAAATACCTCATTTTGTAATTTCGGCAGCCATTCATGTCTTCCTTCTGATTCGCTAGTCTACAGGTCAGTGGCAAGACATAACAGATAGAGTGGCCATCTAATGAAGAGAATCGATGGAATAAAACGACATTACCTTTGGAATACCGTATCCGTCATCACTTTCTAACGATCTAAATTTACGCAGACTGTGCGCATCAAACACGACAGGGAACGAAGCAAATGCTGAGTCGGAGACCTAAATGCAGTTGTTCAGTCTTCTGTTTCACTTGAAATTCATTTCAAAGTCCATAATGGGTATTCTAAATGAGGTTGATGACAATAAAAGTGTAAACTTCAAGGGCAATACTTTATCAGAAACACTTACTGTAGTTGTTGAGGGAAATCTACACACATTCTTAATTCTTTCGCGACGAAAGTGCTCTCTTCATAACTGCGTCAACTTTTTCTACCCATCACGACCAAAACACAAAGGAACAGATTTTCTGAAGAGACCTTGTTCTAGGGCTGTGAGAATATAGTATTCATATATATACGTAATATATATATATATATATATATATATATATATACGTATAGGTAGATATATATATAATTCTTATAGAATAGTCCTTCACCTTCAAGTTTATTCGAAATAAAAATTTTCGAAATAAACTTGGACAAAATTTAAGCTTTTCAAATCTCCCTTACATGCGCGGCTGCGTCACGCACCAACGGTGGCATGTCCTGCTGATCGAACCTCCTTTATTCAAATGCCTTTCTGTTAGAAATACGCGTCCCAGGTAGGAAAAGTGAAAAGATGCTCTGTTCAGCCTCCCGAGAATCAGAATTTAGTCTTTATAAAGCAAGAAACTTGTATCTTGTAGGCACGATCTTTAAATTCCAGTGTTTTCTGTCGAGATTCAATGTTCAACGTGAGATCAACATGACTTCTCCCAAAGTGAAAAACTGGTATAATTTTTGTTCCCTACGCGTTGAAATCAATGCGCACCGACGCGAATGTGTTACAAGTAGAAGAATCGTCTCCAACGAAGAGTGAATTTACTGTAATAACATCGGCTTGACACAAGTCGCAATCAATTGCCTACATGTTCAGATTAATTCTTCTCACGCAGTGCTGATGTTCATACAGTACCTTTCCAGTACTTCCCGATACTCACAGCTCCTCTAATTGCACTGATTTCTCTGGCTTGGCTCGTTACCAACATCTTCTACACCAACACACCGTGTGCTTTGGCGTACAACTGCATGGTAACTGTTTACAAAAGAAATTCACGCTTCTTTTAATAAGATTGAAATTCGGTGTCTAACGAACAATAAAATAGCTAGATAATATCGAAATTTCTCGTGGCCTTTAAAAAAAACCTTTTCTTTTATTCCATTTCTATGGTGGAATCTAAAAATCCGATAGTGAAAATGATAGCGGAGCTGTACTTTTTGCAACAATGTTGGTGTCCCATGAAATCAGGAATAAATCGATGCATGGTCCGTCAGGAGTCGAACAATCCATGAATCTTCAACAGGGGGCTGGACAGTGCGTAGGCCTGGATGGTCCACGGCTGCACATAAGTTGCAATGTTTTCTTTTCAAAAACTTGGAAATCTAAGATCTCCCGGATTCAGAGGCCGTTAGCTTTCTGTTTGGAGGTTGCTGGGATGTATTTATCATCTACAAGCCCGATCACAATCCTGTTCACTTTTCCACTACGACTGCACACGAGATCACCGCTCAGTAGGCAGTTCAAACTGTCTTTAAGTCTTCTTATCGAGTCGGATCATCTTCGGCGGAGCATCTCTCGAGTGAGGCATGCTCATCCGGCAATTTTCTTTTTTACAGGACGTTGATTGATAATAATGGTGATTGTCCAGTGACAACGACATTTTTTTCCCGACAATCCATGCTGTAGAAGCCGGTATCATTATCAGTTAGCATAGAATGTAACAGTATTTCAAAACCGGCTTTTTTTTTAACCTCGGTATAAGCAGTCAACATGTATTCTTTCATGGTTTTTGAGTCCTCAGGCGTTTCCTCATTTTATCTTAGCCAATACAATATTTCTTAAATGTAACCTACATTAAGGTCTCTCATTCAAGTTAGGGAAGACCTTAGCAGACAGGGTTTACAAGGTATAAAGTTGTAGGATTGTAGAGTTGTAGGTTTTTTATAGGGTTAGTTTTTTCTTAACATGGTTTTAGCAGATGAGAATCAAATGCGAAGTTTAGGAACAAAACTTAAAAAAGTAAATCATATTTTTTTGAATTGTAAAAAAGTGCTGGACTGATGTCTTCCATTTGACTTGAGGAGTAAAATAGGAGTGGAAAAGGTGAAACAGGTAAGCAAAACTGATAAAACTAGTAAAAAAAACAAAACTAATGTGACAAAATAAAAAATAAAACTGGTAAAAAATGCAAAACTAGTAGATTTAAGTATTTTTTCAGCTTTTTAGCTATAAAAAACGCTTCGTAATAGTCTCTAGTTCAACTTAAAGAAGAGGTTTCTATCTCATGAATTATTCCCTTTTTTCTTTTCCTACTTTCTGAGCCGGTTCGTACTTAATTGAAGCAGCTTTTGATGGACTATTATAAGATAATCTCAACTGTGCTGAATTCTCGATTGGCATCTGTAATTCTTCGATAACGGAAGTAACTGAGGTCCTAAAGAATTGAGACACTTAGCGAACTAAGTTTCCACAGCCACCAGGTGTATGAACTTCCCCAACATGTTATTTCTGTTCCGAATTTTCGAACTAAGATTTTTGAAAAAGGTGTTAGCATTACGGTGTTTTCAAATTTGGACGCAAGAGCTTCAGTCGTCACGGCGTTAATGACGTACTTAGAGAACCGTCACGCCCTGCTGTGCGAAGTCCGGTTTGTACAATCGGTTAGCTTTTTTGAAACTCGTATCTCCACGAAGAAGAAGAAACCATTCGTCGGCCGGAGAAAATTGGAGTTTTGTCATGACAGCTTAATAGGAAAAAATATGAATCGTAGGAAAAGAAACAGTTGAGCAGTCGTATTTCTGTAGACTCCAATAGTTCTTCCTCCAACTAATAACACTCATTCAAAGGAAACAGGATAACGTGCTTCACGCTGACTAATCCCTGAAGGGTTCGCTTTGCAATTGCCTTCGTCCACTATCTTTAGAGGTGATTTGATGCATTGCTCTTCTGTGCGGTGACTTGCGATGGCCTACTATTGAACCAAAGTCTGGTAGTAATCTGCCGATCCTGCAGGAACAGAAGGCACTGTGAGCCCCAGAGAATCGCACCAAAGACCGTGTGTTTATTCCTGGGCGTTTCTAATCACCACGCTACCCGTTCCTTTTTGGTGGTTTTGAAACAATAGGATAAACAAAGGTGTCCTTAACGAAGCAGATGGCAATCTGCAGAAGCTTTATAGAGCGATATTTTCGATGAAAATTTCTTGCAACCATGTGTATAGCCGCAAGGATACGAACCAAGCGTGAAAATCCCTCCCTTTTCCTGTATATCTATGACTTGCTCAAGTTTTCCGGAACAAATTCTCGGACTTCAGCGCCGAGATCCAGAAGTTAAGAACGATGACGAGACATAACTATTCTCCCTTTCGCTAAGTAGACGTCTCTCTACTCTGCATTTCTTTTACAGCATTTCTTCCTTCAATTTTACCTCCTTGCACTGTTGAAAAAATAATCTTAATTCGTTGATACATTGAGCATTGAGTGAGGGAGGGAGTGAGGACCATTAATTTCATTAAGCTCCCAATACTTTCACTGCTCTGTTAAGAATGCAGTGATCAATATATTTCGCCCTTAGGATAATAATGAACTGGCATTCCTGTTTAGTGCCCCTAAAGGCTTTTTCATTTTTTTCACTTTTTTATTTTTTTTATTTTTTTAAAAAAATACAATTGAAAATCTTTTCAATTTGATTGTCAATTCTATTCTGTAATCAATTCTGAGACATGGGATCGTTCCTTAGCTTAACATGCTAAGCCCACCTGGAAATGACTTATTGCCTGTCGTTCGCATAAACGGTCTTCATTCATCACGGAATAGAGCGAATTCGTTTACTCAACAAGACGATTGCATTCTGGTATCGTTTATCCGACAGTTTGTTGAACAGCTTCCTGCTTGTGTAATGAGCCTATCTGCAAGGCATTCAAGGCAGGAACAACTGCGTATTTATTGATATGGGCACACAGGTGAACCTCAATCTCAGTGTACGTCATCAGTACTTCTCTGAGGCTAAAGTAACCTCCTGAAGTCGATTGCACTCGTTCTGCCCAGATACCTGTGTAATTTGCCTTCATTTAGAAGGAAAACCAAACGTAGCAAGAGGAACAAGCCCTTGTTCGTGAACGTTATCTTCACAAAATTCTGCTTGAAGCCAACTTTGTCAGACTCGACTCAGAGTGAAGCGTTGAAGTTGTGCTTTGGTCATTAGGAGCTCTGTGGCCATGTCAACGCCTTTACATCAATAATGATCGTTACAAAGTAGAAACTCGTGATTTTTTGCCCTCCATTTTTTTATGCGGCTCCGCCGACGTTGTGAATCGGCGAGAGCTTTTTACGCACAACTCTGGAACTAACTCTCCGACTCCGGAGATATATGGGCCTTGTTGGCCCTGGACGGCGTCGTGCCTTAGACCATACACTTATTTTGACAAAGTTGTTTTTTTATTGTTGAAATCTTTGGCATGTTAAAAGAAAGACTGGTTGAACAAAACTTTGCATGATGTAACGTCTCCCTCATACAATTTTAGGAGATGCCTTCAGCAGTTTTCTGTTCGTTGCTGGCCGGTATCAGTGCAGTGATTGAGATTCACTACTCGATTGATTTTAACAATCTTGAATGGAGTCAGAAGTGGAGCTGGGCTGCTGTAGGTTTCATCGCATTTTTTAAAAAAATGCGGAAATCACGAATGAATCTTTGACTTTAGTGTGAGGGTTTAAGTATGCTTTGTTAAAGAAATTCGTCCGCAAAAGTAAAGGTTGCTTACGGTCGTAAGCCCTAAGGAGCTCCTAAACCTCGTGTTTGTTACCATCACTTAACGTTTGGATCTGTGAATAACTAATACGTTACCATAATCTGATACTTTCAGGCAGATTCCGTGGCCCTGTGCTTTATTCATGCCGTCCTAGCTTTCGCTTTGCAATGAAACCCCGTTTCTTGGAGTATTTGCCTAACCTTCTTTTTACCTCCTTTCTAGTTTTCTTTCTGTTATCATTAGCACTCTTTTGTTAGTACTATTTACCACTCATCATAAATAGTTAAGATAACATAGCGCAGTGTTCAAGCATACTATCATTACTTTTAGTGGACTTAGTCTTTCACATACGTTCTCTTCCTATGGTCCCTTCCTTGATCTTTTGGCCTGATGTCAGATTGTTCGCAATCCTCAAATGAGCTCTCTCGGCAACTGAAGCTCCCCAGTGGATCTCCTACCGATCCAAGGCAGTCACTCTGTCTTCATTTCTCGCTCAACTAACTTTAAGGAATATTAAGAAACCAGTTTGATTTTTAGTTAAGGTTAATGGTTTAATTTGCTCAAATGTTGTGCCTGATCTGTTTTGCTCGCAGCAGTCAGTCGGGCAGAATGTTCGAATCTCACACATCGTATCGTTCTCAAAATCTCTGTCATTCTCTTTCTTTGTAAGTTTTTATAGATCATTCCAATTTGGTCATATAGTCCGTTGTTTCAACAGTGTTTTATTCACTCTGAATCCACTTCGAGTTCGTTAATAAAGTGACCGATCAAGATGGAGTTCTGTAGAAGCGCATATTTGCACTGAATGCGGAATCTCCAACGTGGAGACAAGAATGCCTGATATAACCTACGTCCCATCCGGTTACCATTTAGAAAAGTCTTCGCTAAAGTACCAAATTTGATGCTATCATTGATGGACTTCATAGTGTTTATTTCGTGACGTCACTCCAAAATCTCGCAATTAAGTGTGAATCAATTGAGATTTAGAAGGTACTGATTGATGCTTATCGAAGAAATCTTATCAAAACCACAATACTTCGGCTACATAAGTGTAGACGTCCCAACAGTTTACCGCCTCATCGTGGCTGAGAGGCGTTGCTGGGTACCGGGCTATGATGTACAGTAGTGGGTCCATCCCATGGTCTCCCAAGCTGAGTCCGGCGCTTCCATGAGGAAGCCCGGCTGAAATGCCAGGATCCACTACCGTCCTGGTATCAAACTAATCGCATGATGGCAAAATCTCCCCCTCTGATCGACAGGAGCGGCGACAGCTTGTGGTGAGGACGACCTGGCGCAGACTTTGGCCAGGGGTTATTCTGACCTTTCTGAGGATCACAATGCTAGTCATTTTAGCACGTCTAAGTACTAATGTTGAAATGCTTATACTCATCAGAATACGGCAACGCCGAGAAAACAGCTTAAGCTGTACGGATGAAGCCGCCTCGAGTCGCTAGGTGCTCGGTGGACGACAACCACTAGCGCGCTCGCACCGGTTACGACCTTTAATTAGTTGTTGTAGTGCTGTAATCTGTTAGTATTATAATGATTCGAGCTCCTCTGCGATTGAATAGATCTAAATCCTTTGCAATTTCTTCGGCAAACAGTTATTTTATTTATGCGGTTACGACTTTAAGCCAATTGTTTCAATTATTTCTATAGAGTGGAATTCTGATGCTTCGTAACTGCTGTTTTCCTTTCCGCTTAACTTTTTCCAGGTCATGACTCTGACTCACTATTTCGTACAATTTAAAGAAATGGAGCCGTGAATTCAAAGTGTGGTCTTACGAAACACCGCCACGTTCTCATTCCATCCAGAAATTGAAATCTGCCGGAAGAGCACTTGGGTGGATTTGAGCCACGCGGTGTTTTGCCGCCATGTCATTCAGGTGCTTGACCTAGTAAAGCCCATGGCTGGGTGAAATATGGTTGAAATTATTTGGCATCTTAACCTCCAACTCGAATACCCCATCTCATGGCAAATCTTATTGATTGAAAGAAAAATCATTAAATTACACACGTGTCTGTCTATGAGGAGCTAATTTCGTCAAACTCTTTGAGGAAATCGCGATTTGCTGGGGGCTCAGAAATTGTTGACTTTTGTTGCGGATTATTTCTCGAGAAACAAGGCGCTTGAACAGACGTCATTTCGTTCAATGAGGTACAACTGTGCCCCCCGAATAAATCGCATGTGTTCTCATCTGTGGGTGCCAAATTTCTTAAAGTTTCATTTCATTGATGTCTGATTAAATTGGAAGCGTTTTAAATAGAAACGGCTGCAATAAATGCTTGCTTAATTGAAGAAATAAATGACTTGCTTCCATATGTGGTGCGCATCCCACAGGTGGTCGAGTTCAGGAAATGGCTTTGCTTTGGCTCTTGGATCTTCTCCTGTTTTCAGTAAGAAGCTTAATGTTACCTAAGGATGGTTTTCCACTGCATCCCAACGTAACACCTATGGAGCTTTCCCAGCACTTCTTCCCAATGTTTCGAAAGCCTTTGTGGATTGGCGGAACTTTTGTCGTCTTTCGCGACTGCGATTCTTGCTAGACGACATTTGCTGCTGCGATCGGTGGCTAGCAATCCTTTAACTAGTCGCCCATTCGAAGACGATCTAACAAGCTGCACTAGTGGAGATAGCGAGTACAACATTGTGTTTGCATATATATGTGGACGTTCACCTTTCGATTAGCTATCTTGTACTAATACAGCAGTCGTCCACACTTTTTACAACCTTACTCACGAAAATCTCGCACGCTTCTTCAGCTTAAATAAACCAGTCCAATCGTTGAGCTTTCGGCTGTACACCGAACTCTCGCACCAAAAATACTCCATCACCACAAAGAGATGGGAAGCCGCAGTGGTGGGCCCCGTCCACTTTTCGAGTACCAAATCCGAATTCTTTGTGGGAAATGAGTGCGAAATATTGGTACGGCCGATTAATCAGTCCTTCTTCAGTTTAGCTGGGCAAACTCAGCTCGTCTAAAAGAGCTTAGTGCTGCAATTGCTAAGCTGTAGGCTGCTCAAAGGATCAGGGTGCATTAGTTTATTTTTATTGTTTCGAGCTTTTTCTCCATAAGCATTGAATTTAAAAAAAGGCCAATCTATCCAGGCTTACAAAATGGTGCTTCCGGAAAACCTTTCTCCAAAATGTGTAGAGAGTGGCAGAAAGTCTTAAGCATCGAACCCCTGATGAATTAGCAGGTTACCATCCCATCTGTGATTGAAGCTACAGCGATTTATGAATTCAAATACATTCATTTGTTTATCCAAAGGAAAGAATGCACTCGTTCGAAATATTTCCTTCGAGTTTAGCAATCCTAAGCAAGCGAGACATGAACAACAGATATTGTCCTTGATATTGTCCTTTGCCTCTAACAGTCTTCAGATCCAGTTCTTTGGAAGAGCGGCCGTCCCGATTGTTATTGTTATCGAATCGCAACCGTTTCCCTAGCCGTTTAGGTCATCTGATATGTCCCTTCCACTGGATGACTATTATTCTAAATGGGAATTCTATGTTTATAAACCTACTTCATCTTGCTGCCTCAAATGTGTTGTTCAGAAACAAAAAAATAGAAAAAACCTTTGGGAACACTTCGTAAATGTGGCAATGCCGACGGCTTTACGCTTTCATCTTTCATTCACAGTTGTCGAATTGAACTGAATGATTTTTTAACGTCGGTATAACTAATCAATATGTATTCTTTCTTCGATGAACTTACGCGAGGTTGATAAATATTATTTATCAACCTGACTATCGACCCGGATTATCGGCTCTGATGAAGACGAAACCGTCGAAGCGTTGGCCGAAACGAATTAGTATTTATTACCCTGGCGTAAGCTCATCAAAGAATAAATGAGATTTATTTTTAATAATAACCCTTTCGACTAAATGACGCTTAAACTTCTTAGTTCGAACTTTAACCCTTAAACTCTTTCACATGAAGACTTTTTTTGGACCTGAACTTAAACCATAAACTTTTTAATGATGAAGGTGAATTTTTTTTTCTTACCGAATGATGTTTACGGTTTTAATTCGGACTGAGCATCGATCTATCACTGGCACTGATGAGAAATATGACACAGAATGAGAATTAAGTTTTGAAATGGACGTCTGTAGGTGTTTGTTTTCGCCCAGACGTCTTACAGTCGAGCAGCCGTGAGGTCGGGACGTCTCGAAATACGCCGACGACCTCTGGAATTAGTGAGGAACTCGTTGTCGAGGAAGTTCTCCCACTAAGGAAAACACTCCTATTTTCCGATTTTGAGCACTTTTCAACAAACCGAGCAGACGTCGAATAAACACAAACATCTTGGCAACCAAACTGAGCCGTACGGCCGAACGAAAGCCCCTTCCGCGCTTCCCATTACGTCAGCTTATGCCCTCAATCTAACCACTTTTTTCAAACTTGCTGCTATACTACTATACGAAATCACCTAACAAACTATTATTGGACTTGATTTGAAAGAAACCTAAGATCGGAAAATTGTTGCTAATGTAGCAAAATAATACACTTTAAGGGCATTAGTAGCCCTTTTAAGCACGATGAGAACCACCTCGGCGGCTTTTTACTAACTCAAGAACTAAGGAGCATCCCGTGCTTAACCATATGCCTTACAAGTTTGTAGTACTACTTCACTTTATATGCAATGTCCTTACTACTATGTGAACACTAAGTTCCCCCTGAAAGGGTAATCGTGGTTCGATCTTGCCTGAGGTCCAAGTTTTGCGAACATCTTGGCACCATTGTGGTTGTATCCTACATCCTACTCTGCCGTGAAAATTATAATAGGTAGCAAATAAAAGGTTAACATTGTGATTTCGACTATGGCCTCAGATTAACTGGGTTTGATGCCGATTTGTGCTCCCCAGATCAATCCTGCTGACAGGTGATTGCTGATGGCAGCGTTAGGTAGTAAACTAGCTGAGAATGATAACATTGTAATCACTTTTTATTTACTGCCTATTTTTTCTTCATGGTAGGGTATGATGTGAGTTATAACACAGTGACGTTGAGGGGTATTTGCAGAACTCCGGAAAGGAAAGGGTCATAGTGAGTTCGATCTCCACCGCAGACACCTGCGCTCCGGAGTTTTGCAGACATCTCAGTATCATTGTGGTTCCTGTTGACATTTGTTTTGCTTCCGGACTTCTTCCGAAGTCCCAGTGGATTGTTACTGCCCAAGTGCACTATGACGACGAGAGTTCGACGGATCGAACGCGCTCTTCGCACTCCTCGAATGGACGAGAGTGGACAGCCACGGACATCAGGCCGTCGGACCGGCCTCCGCCCGCGTCCGGCTGAGTCGTCCGCGTCTCTGCTCCTCTCGTCACCTCGCTCTACCCACCCTTCGCTCTGACGCGTGCACTCTTCTTTTGGCACTGAGCCATCACTGGACGCTCTGATTTCATGTCGTTTTTCTTAATATTTTGTTACTATGGAGAAGACGATTTGTTTACTCCACGTGTCGCATTTTGGTCGTTGTGCTTCGTCTGAGAAGCGGTCGCTGGCGGTGCTCGTGTATGAAGTAATGTCTGTCAGTTTTAATTCTATAACTCCTCTGCTTCATATCTCCTATGGAGCTAGTCCATTTGAAAGGCAAAGATGTTTCGTTCCTATGCTTCCGCACCACCCCGAGACATTCTGTGGAGCTTCATATCTGTGAGGTGCGATCGATCGTGTGGAATTCGTGGAATTTTCTATATGAACTGCCGTGATCCCTCTTCGACACAGCGGTCTTAACGCCCTAATCAGCTTTTTGTTATCAGGCTATCAATAAAAAGCCACTCATTGCAGTGTGCCATACTTTGTCTGGTGCACTATTATAGGTATCGGTCAACTCGTGTTTGCTTTTCGTGTAACTGCGGTGGCGCGGAGCCCATCAGTGATTCAGATGATGGAGCCGGAGTGGTATCTGACTAGCCCATTGCAGTTCCTACTGCTCAGGATGTGCTGTGCTCCATCACGGTCACGGATTCGTACACGGGTTGATGCACGTTGGTCGCCCGTCCCGAGAGGAATTTGCGAAAAGCGCCATCGCCACCGCCCGGTTCGGCCGCTGCGCATAGTTTATTGTTCCTTCTTGCGTCGTTCTCAGTGCTTCGATTTTTCACTGGCCTTTATCCTTCAACGAACTTACTGAGAAACTCTAACGTCTTAGCGTTATTGTATCGGAACTCTGTTCTTACGTGTACTCTTTCATTGGTAATGTAACACGTTTTTTAAAAGGCATCTTCGTTTTCTTCAGAGCCGGACTGGTCCGACTCTACTGTCCACGGTCGGTCGTTCGTCCTCGCGACTTGGGTGTTCTTAGTCACGTGGAGTCGAACCCGATGGAGTGGAGCAACGCTCAAATGAGCCATCCCCGGTCGAGAGTGCCATTTTGCGAAGTACAGTTGTAGATGTATTGTTCCATCCAGTGAGGTTCGCTGATCTGTTCTCATGGCGGTAATGAATCCTGTAGAATCCTGCTATTCTCAACCGTTAGTTGCCGAGCTTAATCTTCAATTCAGTCATCTCGACGCACACTGAACGTACAGCAGCAGATTGTGTACATTTCAGTACTGCTTGCACGAAGACAGGAGAATGTTTGAGAACTCCACACTTTCCACGGAATTTCACGCTGGTTCTGGCACAGTATCCGAAAGGTTCTTATCGGTGACTCCTTGTTATCGATGTCTATCGAGATTAATCAGTCTTCTTTGTTGTATAGCTTCAACTGGATTGTTTTTAAACATCGAAATACTGATTTCCTATTCAGCGCTCAATAGTTTCGGAACATTGTGCTTGGCCTGTTCACTTCTCATCGCCCAATTTGATGACTTCTTTAGTAATTGCTTTAGTATGCTTATTGACAGGCCTTTCTTTAAGACTTTAAGAGTTCCTGAACATCTTCGGATTGTTCACATCACCTAGCCTATTGTTGTTAAACAACCTGTTAGTTTTGAATACTACTCAACCTTAAGCCTCCCAATCGGTTACCGCGTTATCGTGGCTGGGAGGTGTTCCTGGGAGTCGGACTGCAGTGTACAGCGGGGAGATTCGTCCCCCCGGCAGGGTCTCCTAAGCTGAGGAGTCCGGCGTTTCCATCAGGAAACGTAGCTAAGAGTATACCAATACCAGAATCCACCACCGTCGTGGTATCAAGGTCACATGATGGCAAATCTCTCTCTGAGCCACAAGAGCTGCGACTGCTGTGGTGGTGAAGACCTGGGGCAGACTTGGGCCACGCTGACCTCGAGATTCCAGGGAACCAAAGTGGCTTAACCAGCAGATCTCCAAAAAATGGTGATTATGCTGGGGCCCGCACAACCAGTGAGGATGGGCCGTTCAAGTGTCAAGTAAGTAAGTACATAACCTTAAGGTGCAGACTGGCTAGGCTGATATCGGGACTCTAGGGAATCACAATAGCTGAGCCAGCAAAACTCCGAGTAAGTGGAGATTTTGCTGGGGCCCCCACATCTAGTGAAGGCGAACCATTCAAGTATCCAAGTAAGTGGTCACTGGGGGGTCAAAAGCACGTTTTGTAGTAGTAAGTAGAAGAGCGAATGCCATTGATTGAAGAAACCTCTGCTCTTTTCTCGTGGAACTCCTTTTTTTGATGGGTTTTTCACAATACCACCTATATTTTATCTATTTATTTCTCGTTTTACACTTCCTGACGTCGTATTGTGCGAATCGCAGCAGTTCTTCTACTCGATTCGTTACTTTACATCCTTAGTCCATGAACTTCGCGGGACTGTGCAAATAGGTTCGGCTCCCGCTTTAGGATTTTTAACCTTCTTTACGAGTGGCGTCGAAAGTTTCGGTCGAGTCTGTTCTCCCAGAAACCCTGGGGGATCCGTATTGTGACGTTCTCAGATCTTTATCGCCGGCAATCGCCAGCTTTTATGGATTTCTAGGAGTGAGTTGATTCCAGACAATTTGAGTACCAATCTCACCGTTCGTTTATGCGTTTCTTGCACGACGATTTGGAAGAAGAACAGCTTTTAACGTCCCGTATTGACTGTGGGGAACTTCGTGGCATTAGCTTTAAGTCCAACAAATTCCTTCGCTCGCGAAAGTTCTAGACTTGCTGATTCCTTGGAGAATATGCCATTGTCACTAATTTATATCAGGAGGGCCACGGGGTCCATACTGTTCAGCGGGCCTGGGCAACCCAGCCACCCAATGGTGATCGTCTCCGTTGTGGAGGGCATTTTGTATGACGTCACCAGTGGTAGGCAGCTGTTACTGCTTGGCCATAAATATCGACAGCTAACCACATTTTCCACTTCTCTATCTTTTTTTTTTTGTTTTTTACGATGAACACGAATGAAACCCCTTCGTGTTTTGCGGTTCACTGCAAGTTTTATTGTTGTTTTACACTGTTTAATGTTACAGCGTCCCATGAGCGACCACAGTTCTGACGGTCTTCACCTTTGTTTTTCGTCGAATGTCTGCTAAAATTAGCATATTTTAAGATAACTTATCAGAGGCGCGTGTGGCGCAGTGATTGGAGACGCCCTGCAACACACATGTGGAATCGATCCCCGCGCCCATGCCCCACCAGGCCTTCCATCCCGCCGGGCTCGACAAATTGGTACCAGGCTTGTCTAGGAATATAGCAGCACTGGCTCGAAACATCAGCAGGCCATCGCGAGTCATTGTAAAGGCTGGATATGCATTGAATCACCTGCAAACTACACTTAATGAAGTCGAATGCATGGTTCATCCCTTAGGGATTGATCAACGCCGAGAGCTTTTTTAAAGCTTTAAGTTAGCAGGAACATACGAGTTGATGTGACACATTTGAGTCCTAACCGGTGTTGATAAGTTTGTCTTGCCAGTAAGACAAAGCTGCCATACTTTGGTGTTTTATTTTCCAACGACGACACTCCGTTCCCTTATTTTTGTGCGACCCATCTTCTCGTCTACTGTGCGGACCCAAGCACTTCTGACATTCGATTCGTTTCCTCACATCCATTGTCCACGAAGACCTTCCAACTTTTACGTGTGGCTTTGGTTATTGCTTGCTGGAGCTTTCCCAGTTGGATTGTAGAGATGACTTTTTAAAAATGCAGTCACACTACGCCGTCGTCTTCTCATTACTTAAAATCATCCCACTTTTCTGAACTCTACATACTTGTGAGAAGTCGGTACTGCTATAAAAGGATAAAGGACAAAGCTTTCGGCGTTGATCAATCCCCTGAGGGATGTGCCATGCATTCGACTTCATTAAGTATCGTTTGGAGGTGACTGAATGCATATCCAGTCTTTACAATGACTCGCGGTGGCTTGCCGATGTAGCAAGCTAGTGCTGCTATCCTCCCTAGCAAGTCTGGTACCAATTTACCGACCCCGGAGGAATGGATGGCTTGGTGGGCCACGGGCGCTGGGATCGATTCCACGTGTGTGTCGCAGTGGCGCCTCCGACCATTGCGCCACACGCGCTCTTGTTACTTGTACAAGCACTGAAAATGAGAAGATCTCTACTTATTTTATAGATTGGAACCCACTCAGACTTTTTACTGTTAATAAGTGAGGTGGAATCATGTAATATCCGAGGAGAATTGTCGCCGTAATCAGTTGTTTGATACGAAGGAGTTTCATTTTGTCAGTATGTGTTTGCTCAAGAATTCGAATCTGTTCCTTCTGTGTCTTTGTTTTCTGAGAGCGTAGCTCTTAAGTTACCTCACGTAGATGGTTTCGAGTGTTTGAATGTCTATGAACTGCCGTCTGATTCATTGGGGCGCTGGAAAGGCAATTTACCTCGATGATGACGGTATCAGCTGTTGTTTGATTTATCGATTTCTAACAAAGCATTGGGCATCTGTTAGTCATAACTGCTTTGTAACAATAGTAAATTCGAGTTTGGGCAGCTTCTCTATGAAGCAGCGTCTATGTTTCACTTTTTTGAGATTGGAGCGTGCTAGTGAACAACCACGATAGGCCACCACCACTGAAAGTTCTACCTACCATCATATGTGTATAAAGCAGGTGGAGGAGAATAGCTGTAAACAGTGGTCCTTCATCTTCATCACTTTGATCTCTTCACTTTACTTTTACTGCATTTCGACTGATCTTTCTTGGTAACATTGGATTTCGTACTTGTTGAAGATGTGGCGTTTTTTTCTTATTTGTTTCATTTTTCTCCTTTTAGGGAGTATATGATGTGAATATTCTGAACGATCATTCTATGCCGACCTCGTTAGAGTAACTACCGCATCGTTTGCGATTTGTTTGTGTTTTCATTTTACCCTAAGATGATGGTCTCCAATATCATGGTTATCAATGATTTAACTTCTTCACGAGTCGATGGTGGTCGGTAGGTCTGAATGAACGTCATCTTTTCAGAGATTGCCTTATCTCATTTGTGTTTATCCAATAATTTTCATACACTTGAAGATGTTCGGCCAGAGTTCTCGACGGTATGTGTTCGAAAATGACGTCATCCTGTACTGCGAGCACATCTGAGGAAGTCGAGTCAACAGCGAAACCAGGCGAATCAAATGGAAATTGTCTAGTTGTGCCACATTCTCAGGTATCAGTTCTTTTCTGTTGTTTTAACAGCGAACTCAGTTATTTTAAATAGGGTATCTTTGGAACATTTATATTCTTACGCTACAGTTCTCTCCCCACCCATTTGCAACAGTATTTGGTCAAGTTTATGCCGTCGACGATTTCGATGTTCTAGAAAGGCTTGGAGAAGGTTTCTTTAGCAAAGTTTCTAAGGTTTGTTGATCTTGTCATGTTGCTGACTTGCCATTTTCAGTTCGTACTAACTGAGAATAGATGCTTCATCGGTGTTCACCTCTTTCTATTGTTTTGGTTTTACGTACACTGGCGAAACTTCCACAAAACTTTTACTTAGGTCGTTTATTGTAAAGCAAAGTCTCATATATAATTCCCACGACCGACTTTCTATTGATCTGGGCATTGGTCGAACAACTCTTAATATTCTTGTTGAGCAAACACGAGGTGTTATTTTATTTCTTTATTTATGAGCAAGCTGACGTTTCGGCGGATTTCGCCTTCCTCAGAGCCTGGAAAGGTCAGTTTGACCACAAACTACCCAGCCAAACACGATCTTTCGAAGTCACGAAATGGTAGTCGAAGAAGTAGCGGGACACCACGCGAACCGTTTTCGTACTTGAGTTTACCAAATTCTTGCGCTTGCTTTACAATATTTTATTCGTAAGATAAAATTGATTTAGGATTGGCATTGCTTTGGTTTTCCTGCTATGTGCATGAAACTTACTAGTTTCCATGTGAATTCGACCTTTGCTAGCGCAATGTTTTCGTTCTAAACTGGTTGACCTGGAACTTGTGCGAGCTATGCTTTTAGTCATCAATTGCAAATTCAACTTTTATTCAAAGTGCTTACACTATATGTGTTTCTTGGATGATTGAACCAGAAGTAAAGGATAAAAAGATAAAGTTGTTGCCGTTGACCAATCTCTGAGGGAAGCGCCATATATTCGACTTCATTAAGCATCGTTGGAGGTGATTGAATGCCTGGCCTTTGCAATGACTCGTGCTGGCTTAGTAGTGTATCGAATCAGTGATACTATGCTCCCAGGCAAGTCTGGTACCAATTTGTCGATCCCGTAGGGTTGGAAAGTTTGGTGAGCCTGGGGGCGCCGGGATCGATTCCATTTGTATGCAGGGCGCCTCTAACCACTGCGCGCTGCAGGTGCCCCTTTCAGTGACAAATGTCGTTTCCACACTTTTCTTTTCAAACTTGTTCGCAACGATGAAAAACTAAGATGATGAGGTCTTCGAAATAATCTTTTTAATGTTAACAAGGTACGAATCTAAGAAGATCTATCTTTACTAGATATGCACTATAAAATGGAAAGTCGATTGCGGGAATTACTAGGTATGCATTTCGGGTTATTCCTGACAGGTGTTTCACCTATTATATTTCCCACCAAGATATGCCTTTGATAGTTCTCATAAAATCTTTTTCAAGGTTCGTGGTGCAAAATTACAAGTAATTTGTGCTTTCCGTAAGAAAACGTTGGTTTGTAAGAAAACAAGCTCAGTTATTAGATCGTATTTACATAGTAAATATTTATCTTAAGGGCTAAAATCCTGCGTTTTCCTCGTTTAGTTTTTATGGTGAAACCTGAAATTTATGTTCGTTGCAGTATAGAGCTGACTAAGCTGTAATTTTTCGATAAGTATCTTCGTTCCATATGTGTGTATCCCCAACAAACGATTACTTCATTGAGAAATTGGTACCAGACTTCACTGGAAATAGTTTAATCGCTGCAGTGCAGGTTAGGACACTCTAGCCCGGCTAAGTTCCTAACTTTCATAAAGAAGTTGACAATCCTAAAGCAACAGCCGTACCTAAACACCAAAAATTCGAAAACCTTTATGGACGATTGGTCTGTGGAAACCAATCGAATGCAAGTGCTGGGATCCGCACCATAGGTATGATGATAGGTCTTGTAAATCATGGTAACAAATAAAGGATGAAACGTAGGGCGTTGACTAATCTGTGAGGGATATGCACTCGAATTCATCAAACATCGTTAGAGAAGACTGAATGCATATATAACCTATAAGATTACTTGCGGTAACCTACGGTCAACCTGCCAGACAAGCCCGGTGCTAATATTCCCACCCCGGACATCACCACAGTCAGTCGCAGCTGTTGTGGATCGGAGGGAGATTTGCGATCGTGCGACTAAGTTTGATACGAGGGCGGTGGTGGATGCTGACATTGGTTTACTCTTAGCTGAACTTCCTGATGGAAATGCCGGACTCCTTCTCAGCCCGGCAAACCTTGCCGGGGGATGAATTCCCCCGCTGTACATCGTGGTCCGACACCCAGCAACACCTTCTAGCCACTATGAGGCGGGAAACCGTTGGGAGGTTCATTGGATTTTTCAACTTATATTGTATAAGCAATAGGACTGTACTTCACAGAATCATGTGCTGGCTTGTTATATTGGTTTTTATGTAACCTAAAAACCATTGTACTTTTATTCACTCAGCCGCTGGAGGACATTTTGTTCCAGGTTAGGTTAAGATCCTCTGGAGAGGAGATGGTATTGAAGGTTGCGAAATGTTCTGGCTCACCCGAAAATCGGCGTACTGTTCATGCTGATGTCGCACATGAGGCAGCAATGCTGCACCGCTTATCACACGAAAATATTCTTGCTTTACGTGGTGTGTGCGTTGCAGTTGTTGAGGATGGTTATTGGGATATGCATCTGCTTGTGGACTACTGCGATGGCGGGAGCTTGTCGAAGTTGATCTTGGACCGTGCAACGTTGTTCCCTTGGTGTCAGAGAGTTCGCTACAGTCTTGACATTGCTCTGGCAATGCAATATCTGCATTCTGAAATGATAATCCATCGTGACCTAACAAGCATGGTGTTGTTTTTTGTACTTGTTTAATCCCTAAGTTATTAAAGGTCGTCCTAATTCACTTATTCGCAATTTTTTTCCAGAACGTCCTTCTTCAATTGTCTCGTGGAAGTTCAGTTTGGGGGCGAGCAGTTGTCGCGGATTTTGGACTATCTTGTCGCTTCCCTCGACGTGGTGAGAAACTCCCTCAAGTTGGCACAACTTATTTCATGAGTCCAGAGTGTCTCAAGGAAGAATACTATGACGAAAAGGTAAGGTTGAAGACGGGATACCTGTGGTTTGATTTTGTTACAAGAATCGTCAGTTACTGCCCATAAGACCACCCTTGTTAAATTTTCGCAAGATTCTGTTTCGGAACTTCCATTAACAAAGGAATATTTTTGTCACCGTTTGAACGGTAGTACTGGTCTGTTGTTCACTTAATCCTACGTAGTTTTTGCAGAAATGTTTATTGAAATGTTATTCATAACGATAAATCAACTTTGAATTCTAAATTATGAAACCAGATGGTCATTGTTCACATAGTTGCCAAAGCAAATTTTTTTAATGAATGCTGAAGAATGCTTTGAAAGAAGAGGGACGATGTAATGCTTAGGACTTCAGCATTTGGCTGGCCATAACGTCTTTACAAGTTTACTACTATTCCACCGCAAATCAAAAACACATCTCTTTCTGCAGTATGTCCGAGTAGTTGAAATCGTGAGTTAGTTAGACAGGTTTATTCAGTTAGACGGCTTTTTTGTTAAATGGAAAAGGTTCGTTGTTAGCTGTTAACTGTTATGCAAGAAATAATTTGTTATTGGCTCATAATTTTGTACGATGTGCTCTATAGTGCTATTTACTTGCATAGTTGGATGGCCCTCACTGGTTGTGTAGGCCCCAAGATTCCTCACTGGTTGTGTAGGCCCCGAGATAATCTCCATTTTTTACGGAGTTTTGCTGGTTTAGCCATTGTAGTTCTCTGGAGTCCTGAACTCAGCTTGCCCAAGTCGGCCACAGGTCGTCACCACCACAAACAGTCGCAGCCCTTGTGGATCAGAGGTAGATTTGCCATCATGCGATTAGTTTAATGCCAGAACGGTGGTGGATCCTGGTATTGGTTCACTCCTATCTAGGCTTTCTGATGGAAACGCCGTACTCCTTGCCGGCTTGGGAGACTCTGCCGAGGGGGATGAATCCCACTCCCTGCACACCGTATCCCGACACGCAGGAGCACTTCTCAGCCACGATGAGGTGGTAAACCGTTGGGAGGATAGTGCTGTTTATTTTATATTGTTATCAACATGAAAGCGAAATATACGTGAGCCAGGAACCGATGTTGAATACGCAGCCTTTACGTTTCAAATTTCATTTGATTCGAGTCAATACTCTTATTATTTCAAGGTTCGTGCGTGAGTTATTACAAGAATTTTTAAGAGAATTCTGTGTTTGATAAACCGACTTTGGTTGTGTTTTGGACCACAATTTCATGAGTTGAGGCGAAAAAAGTAATTGCTGTGCTCCGTTTTTGAGCTCAATTCCTACTTTATTTACACTAGTTTGAAAAGTCAATTTTTCAGAACAGGTATTTTTTAAACCACTATTAGACGTATGGAATGACAAAAGTGGCAAACTGTTTAAGGAACTATAAATAGTAGAAAGTCTTCCTGCATAAAAGGTTCGAAAGATGTCCAACGCTATATCCAGATCACGTAGTAAATAAGAATTAGGTGTCAAAGTGGTTTTTATCACGGCTTTTGAAAGGGAATATGTGTTGAAAGTGGGAGTATTGAAGGTTTTTTTGATGAGGGACCCTCCTGAAAGATTATCTACATATAAGTTAAAAGAGGTAAAAGTAAAAAGTAAAAAAAAATACGCAATTACATAAAAGTGAAAAGGAATTAGAAAAATGAGTTAGTTTGAAATGAGTTAATGTGAGTTAAAATGGTAGGTAGTACATTAAGTAATGTCGGAAGTAAATAAGGTATGTTAGTATGAATTAGTTAGTGTAAGGAAAGATTACGTATGAGTTTTCATTGCAGTCAGATGTCTTCTCGTTTGGAGTAATTGTGTGTCAGTTGATCGCTAGGATCGATGCCGATCCGGATAGTGGGCTTCATCGTACAAGTAACTTCGGACTTGACTATGTTCGCTTCACCCCTTGCTGTCCGCTGGACACTCCAATTGCTTTTTTGAAGTTAGCTTTCCATTCATGTGTTATGGATCCTTTAGAGCGACCATCTTTTGAAGCACTTGTCTCTATGCTGCAGAAAATCCATACCATGATGCCCTCATCAGCGTCCTATGCTGCACTAGAAGCTCGAGGTGAAACCAGGTTAGCTCGTTCTCGTTCTGATGCTGCATTGAAAAAGCCTGCGTCTGCTGTTTTAATGTCGAGAAAGATGTCTAGCAATGTTTGCAGGATGGTTCGCCCAATTATTGAAGGTAATCTTTGGTTTAGATTCGTATTCTTGGTAGTTTTTTCTACATCGTCGAAGTTTTATTACGCTTAAGGAGAGTCAGTCGAGGAAAATTCTTTACTGGCTATGGAAAAGCTAGCACGAGATGTCGCACGTAACCAACCGACATTAGATCATACTAATCCATTTTTGGACCATGAACGTTTTCGAAAGGAGAGGAAGATTTTGCCAAAGAGAAAATGTCGTCATCGAAGTGATGCCAAACAAGAACGAGAGCTCACAGACGGGAATTACCTCGGAGAAGAGCACATTCAGCACACTGCTGCAGGGTGTGTTAGAAGCTTTTCAGAACAGCTTTTTTTCTGTGTCGTTTCTGACATGTGCTAACCACTTGCTTGATTTGGTGTTTATAGCACACAACGCGCTATACCTCGTCAGAGGTGTTCTTCTCTACCACCAGATATTCATTCTTGTTTTTTGCCGTTTGAGTTGAATGAAGAAAAGCGGGAGATTAGTCCAGGAGGGATGCCTCTAATATATCGTGATTTCGATATGGTGAGTTGGTCTTAGTTTTCTTACACATAATTCTTTCACCTAATAATTAAATGAAAGGTCTCTTAACTCGATATTGCAGAAGTTTCTTAAACAAATGAAACGCTTTCCATCTCGTCGACACACACTTATTCCTGAATGTAGCGGAATTCGGTCAAGCCTGGAACTGCAATCGCTTCGGTCATATCCGAATTCAACTGTAAGCTCGATTTATGAGAAATCAGATAATATCAGTTCATAAGGAGGAAACTGTATGTTATAAATTCGATTTGATGCTACTCCACCTTCTGATATTGCCATGAACACTCTCATTCTCTTTTTTCCCCATCATTTCTGGTATTTTCCTTTGCTAATTTGAACTGTTACCGTATAATTCTACTTCCTTATTGGATTCTTCATATCCGAAGGACTTATTCCACGTTTGCAAGTTTACTACGTTTCACTCCTAATTTGTTTTGTAATTCGTTTCATATTGATTTAGAGAGAATTGGTGTCATACCTACTTACTTGGGTACTTGGATGACCTGTCCTCACTGGTTGTGTGGGCCCCAACATAATCCCCATTTTTCGGTGTTTTAGCCATTGTGGTTCCCTGGAGTCCCGAGGTCATCCAGGCCAAAGTCTGCCCCAGGTTGTCACTACCACAAGCAGTGGCGGGGCTTGTGGAAACGGAGAAGATTTGTCACAATGCAACTAGTCTGCTACCAGGAACAAATCCTGGTATCGGTTTACTCTAACTGGGCTTCCCTGGTGGAAACGCCGGACTTTTTCTCAACTTGAGAGACCCTGCCAAGTGGATGAATCCCACCGCTGTACCTCCTAGCCCGACACCCAAGAACACCTCCCAGCCACGACGAGGCGGTAAACCGTTGGGACGGTCATATCGACAGTCGACACAATGTTGGACCTATCATCAGTTTTGAGTATAGTATAAATAGTTCTTTGTAGGAAAACTTCGTAATCTTGTTTTATCCTACATAGTATTATCAAATGTTATTTAGCTGCTGGATTTTTTTTTAAATGGCTTAACATTGCGTTTTTCACTGATTGGCTTCCAAGGGTCTTCACTCTACTACGTCTACTATCCCTTCACCATATGATATTGCAAACGGCTTGGCCTTTACCGACCAATTAACAGAGGTAATGGTTGAGATTCTTTCTAGAACCCATTGGTTTCTGTTTGTCGTCTTTTCACTTTCTCATTTTGCTTTAGATACGGTCCTACACTGCTGCTCCTGCGGTATCCGACCAACACATCTCATGCTACACAGGGATTCCATTGGAGTACTCACCCAATACAGGTAATCGACTAAACAACAATCAGCTTGATGTTAGCAATTCTGAACACGGAAAATTCGCCAATAGCCCCACAATCGTTATGGAAACTGTCGTTCGTGCTCCAACCACAGTTTCAAGCAGAATCTGTGTTCCGAAATGTGAAGGAGCAATTGCTAATACAAAATCTCATAAGTGCATTATTCTTTAATGACATGTTTAATCCGTTATTTATTTTCACTGTAAGTTTTTCAAGTGCGGCCAACTGTGATCTTCGAACCTATTTTTACTGTATTGCTCACGACGGTCTTCTATTCGTACTCAACTTTATGCGATTACAATCTCGGTTTTAGGAGGCCTCCTGGTCAGAATTCATAAGTTCTGCACCACATTCCTCGTCAATGTCTCAGACTCCATAATGTTACTCTGTAAGCTTTATAAAGCAGGCTTTTTGTGCTTGAACATTGTACTTTAATGTCACTTAAATTATCAGTGGGTCTCATCTGTTTCTCTCTGTTGTTCTCCTTTTTGTTTACAGCACTGTGCTATGTAGTATTCGCACCTATAAACTTGTTAGGATATAGGTGCGCCATAGTCTTGTTTCAGTACCATGTAAGTTTCTTGCTCAGGTTTCATTGGTCTTTTCAACCACAAACAGGCAGTATGGTTACTTTCGAGGTCACTTGTTGAAGATATCAAACATACATAAAGTTATACATAACTCTATAAATATGAGATGTACATTGGTGGCACATCGGTGATACCGCTTAGACTGCTGATGAGTTTGGCAATATGGCAGATTGTCTGAGATGTGAGCGAATGTTGAAACGCAGCACACGGTAGCAGTGGATTAAGCGTTTGTGAGACCTACAACAACAAAGTAACCAGTTAGAGCAGAATGTTTGCATTCATGGAACCGTAACTTATGGTCGAACTCACGAGTAGATGTGCAACATCTCTGGCCTCGTCGCTTACCACAAGATCTATGTAGTCGCTATGTGATTCGTATGGCAAGGGTATGACGGTATCACGAGTAACGTAGCGCACAGCCTTGTATGATTTCTTTTCAGCATAACTCGAAGTTATTTTGCGGAGTTCTGCAGTAAATCGTACCACAGTTTGCTTGTCTTGTTCTATGTAGACACCACGAGTTGGGAACGGTAGTTGGGAATCGCGAGTTCCCTTGTACTCTTCAGTGTTATCTTCTTCTGTGAGTTCTGCTTTCAACCTCTTCTTAATTGCCTGTATCATGAGAAGACTTGGATAAGATTTGCCGAAAACTTGGTGTATGCGGTTGATCACTGGTACAAGTGCGAAATTCAGATGTTTCAGTTCTATTCGAGGAATTTCATCACCAAGCATTGACTTTGCCACCCATTCGAAGTCCGCAGCAATTGACTCCATGAAATAGCCTCCTTCGAGAATCATAACCAGTGGAATTTTCCACGTCATTAACTGGCGCGTCAACGTTGCATAACCCGCAGGGGTCAGCCGCATTTGACCTTCTGGGTCACCTAGGGCTGCGTCGAAACCGCATGACACGAGTATGACGTCCGGCCTGAAGTCGTTGATTACTGGATGGACTACTAGTTGGAAAATTGCCAGATAATCTGAGTCGCACATTCCGACATCGTTAAGTGGGACATTTATAGTGTTTTTAACTGGAACGAGTACTGTGATAATAACATCATTGAAAGAGGAGTCATTTGTGAATCGAATTGTGTTCATGTGGGAGTCACAGTCGTCCATTTACATACTTGGATAGCCTGTCCTCACTGGTTGTGCGGACCTCACCATAATCCCCACTTTTCCAGAGTTTTGATGGTTTAGTCATTGCGGTTCCCTGGAGTCCCGAGGTCAGCCAGGCCAAACTCTGCCCCAGGTCGTCACCACCACAAGCAGTCCTCGCCCTTTATGGATCAGAGGGAGATTTGCCACCATGCGCCAGTTTGGTATCAGGACGGTGACGGATCCTGGTATTGGCAATCGTCCCTTTGCTATTAATAATAACAGGTTTCTACAAAGACAGAACTGTCTACTACAGTGCCATACAATAGCAAATGTGGAGCCACTTAATGAATCTAACGTCATTGTGAAGCTTCCTCTATTCTTTCAACAGAAGTCGATTGACAACTATAATTTTTCAAATGTGACTAATCAAATACAACCAATCTACTCACAAATCAATGTGTACACACTAACCACTAGTGTAACTTACTGATGACTAGTTCCTAGTAAATATGTGCAATACAATCTTTTTTTCCTTCCTTGGAGGATCATCATCCGTAGAGTTTGGTCTATACGGTCAAACCATTAAACCTGGAAGACTCCTTGCTGTGAATACAGCTGGTTCAAATAGTTCACTAACACACAAACCCATTTCGTGGGCTTTTTTCAGGGTCATACAACACTTTGTCAACGGCCCAGTCATGTTTCCTTCAGATCATTCTCTCCTTTCTTACTTTGATGATATACGCTTCCCTTGTCTATGTCGCATTTCACACTGCACTTGGTAACGAAGACAGAAATATTCGGACAGCAAAGATATGTTTCAAAAAGAGGACACACATAAGAAATGTAGCGTCCTCGTTGATATTTGATGGTTTATATGACTCTTATACAAAATCCTCGTAGAAGATGCGAACTGATTTCGATGTAACAAGTGCTGTTAAATGAAAACGATAGAACTCTCGGCGTTGATCAATCCCTCGAAGGACGCCCCATGCATTCGACTTCGTTAAGCATCGTTTGGAGGTAACTGAATGCATATCTGGACTTTACAGTAACTCACGATGGCTTGCCGATATATCGAACCAATTACACTATCCTCCTAGACAAGTCCGGTACCAATTTGCCGACTCCGGGGGAAATGGAAGGCTTGCTGAGCTTGGGACGCAGAGATCGATCCCATGTGTATTTCAGGCCGCTTCCGACCACTGCGCCACACGCGCAACTGTTGTTATGTCTGGGCATAGTCAGCGTTGCACGGGAAACAACGGTGCGGAATTTTAAAACTCGAAAGAGTGTTCCGCAGGAACGGCTTACTTTTTTGCTAGACCTTTGCTCATGTGAAACAGAAAATCGGTCAATACGAGTCACCTTGGTGTGTGGGGAGGGAAGGAGGGGGGTTGGGGTGTGGGTGCATTCTATTGGAGATGATGAAGCGCAGAAGAACTCCAACACCGATGCGGAGAGTATTTTAACTTCAAGGAAAGGATTCTTCCCGTTTTAATAGCATGCAAAAGTTTGTGCGGTTTTGTGGGGAACAATGAAAATTCCACAAAAAAGTCTGTTCCACATTTTCATGATACCAGTTTGCAAATAAGATATTGACCCAATGCAGAGATCATTTAGTTGGAATTCTCAACATTGTGACAAAACAGTGAATGTTTGATTCAGGTGAGATGTATGCGCTTCCTATGCATAGATTAAAGATAGAGATTTATTTAGTTGTGGGTTCGTCTTCTCAAAAAATCAAGATCTGCTTGAAATCCAGACGAGCGCAATGAAACATCGCATGATATGACGTTGCTGTTACAAATAGTTAGGGTGTGAATCCTAGTTCAGAACAGTCGGACATTCAGAAATATTTCATGCGCACCTCAATTTGGCCGTACTTACTTGGATACTTGGATGGTTCGTTTTCATTGCTTGGGTGGGCGCCAGCACAATTTCCATTCTCCGGAAATTTGCTGGTTTAGCCATTGTGGTTCTTTGGATGCCCGAGAACAGCCTGGCCAAAGTCTGCCTCAGTTCGTCACCACGACAGACAGTCGCAGCTGTTGTGGATCAGAGGGAGACTTGCCGCCGTGCCACTAGTTTGATACTAGGACAGTGGTGGATCCTGTTGTTGGTTCACTCTTAGCTGGGCTTCCAGATGGAAACGCGAGACTCCACAGCTTGCGAGACCCTGCCAGGGGGATGAATCCTCCCACTGTACATCGCAGCCCGACACCCAAGAACACCTCTCACCCACGACGAGGCAGTAAACCGTTGGTAGGTAATTTTGCCATACTGGAACATCTACCATTTTAAGTGGATGAAGCAAATGACAAGTACTGCACACAGCGGTCTTCTTGCCAATTTTATGCAGTGACACATGATACACCTTTGCTTTCATTTGCATAAAGAATGGTTTTCTAAAACGAAGCTGGAGTTTCAGAAGTATTCTCTGCTTGTTGCTGAACTTAGAACCTTCTCATGTTTCAGCAGTCGAACTTTAATTGTAGGGATCTTGAATACTTTCGTCCTTGGTTATTGGGATCGTTTACAGTGTCTGGAGGGGAACAATAATTTTGAAACCAATCGTCATTTAACATCAGTACTATAATAATCAGCAAGTGGTTATATTGTTGAGCTTACACGGGTTGACAGAGATGTATATTCGGCTAACGGTTAAATGTCTTCGTCTTCATCAAAGCCGACGATCCTTGTCGATGGTCCACAGTTGTTCCTCTTCTCGATGTGGCGGTCTTCGCCTCGTATCGAACCGGAGCTTCCTCAGTTGAACGTCTCCAATGAGCCATACTCATGAGCATATGTTGATTATTATAGTAGCGAGATTAAATGACGGTCGGTTTCAAAATTACTGTTTTGCTATTCGCTGTGTGCTAACTAACAAAATACCAACTGCTGCAAGGTGGATTATCCGTTGGAAAACAATTTATTATCAACGGATAATCATATCAACAACAACTGCCCTGTGTAAAAGAGCGTCGCCGGGTGAGTATGGCTCATTCGAGACGTTCAGCTGAAGAAGATCCGGTTCGATGCAAGGCGAACTCGTCACAACGAGAAGAGGAACAGCTGTATACCACTGACAAGGATCGTCAGCTCTGATGAAGACGAAAACGTCGAAACGTTAGCCGAATAAACATTTCTATCAACCTAGTGTTTATAGAATCCCTATGGAAAATTCGCTAGAAAGTATTTTAGCTATCTCGCATCCATTCAACTAACACTGTGTTTTCACAGCGCTCTGTTGAAGATTTGGCCAGAAGTGGCCTTGCTGATAACGATGAATGGAGATTAGGCAAATCCTGTCATCATCCCTGATACATTCCTGAGTGCCTTGACCAGCGTGTACGTCCCAGTCCACTATGAGCACTCTCGAATACCCGTTTTTCAATGCCTTTAATGACATTTTGCAGTCTCTTCAAAATAAAAGTGCTTAAAAATAAAGTAAAAAGCTCAACGAACATACATGTTTTGCAGCAATTGCGACATTGTTAAATATACAAAAACCGCATCCTTGGTCTGGGAATGCATGGTGACCTGGTGGGCGAATAGCTGCGAAACCAGGATACCTTCAAAGTCAGTAATTGCCCACTATTCAAATTTTCAATTGTGCAATTTTATTTCAAAACCGACTTTCCTTTAACCATGGTATGACTGGTCAACATGTACTGTTTCCTTGATAAGCTTACACGAGGTTGTTATATGATTTTTATCCGGATAACGTTTCGATGGTTTCCTCTTCAAAAAGAGGTCTTCTTCTTTTGAAGTCGCAATCTTCGAGACGTTAACCGGATAAAAATCATTTGTCAACCTTGTGTAGGCTTATCAAAGAAACAATACATATTGTGCAATTTCAGTTTTTTTTAAACAAAGATCTTAAACCTTCTTCTTCCTTGGCTTAACTTACCCATTGTATAATTTAATAACGAGGCTTTCTAACGAACCTCTCGGCATTGACCAATCCCTGAGGGATGCGCGATGCATTCGACTTCTTTATTCATCGTTTGAGGTGATTGAATGCATATCTGGCCTCTACAATGACTCGCGTGGGTCTACCAATTTGTCGAACCAGTGCTTCTATTCTTCCAGACAAGTCTGGGACCAATTTACTGACCCCGGAGAGATGGAAGGCTTGGTGGGCCATCAGCGCGAGAATCGACCTTGTGTGTACTGCACGGCGCCTCCGACCATTGCGCTACACGCCGCACTCTTAGGCAAGTATGTATACGTAAATTTCGACAAATAGGTGGAAATTTTAGAAAAACCTTGCACCTTGCCATTCATAGTAGGTGGAATTGAAGAGATGCAACCTAAAGTGATCTCCGTTGTTGTCACATTGACAATTCTTACTTTGATTCTGAATTTAGGAAAGATTGATGCCAAATTGAGTCTTGTACAGGTCATTCATCACCCGTTTAAGAGTCTGTGCACCTGGTCTTTATCAAACTGCTGGGAGAATTATAAGGAACAAAATGGCACTGAAGAAGCCGACATTGCTAAAACGTCAGCCAGTGTTGAATAAATTTTGTTACTAAAAAATCTGTTGTTTGTTCGAGAAGAAAACACCGACTTATTGAACAATTCTGACGTTGACAGAAAGTCGTCCTGCGATTTCCAGACCTACTTCCAAATGCTGGATTAACGATCCCTATGTAAGAAGATTACACCGAAACACTTGGTGTGGACTGGTTCGTCATTGATTTCTTCGGTTTGATTTATACGGTTTATAAAAATAAGCAATACCTCCAGCCAACATTTAAACATTGCAATCTGTTAACTTCTTTCTTTATTTACTACCTATTACAATTTCTCATGGCAGGGTATTATGTGTGATGCGACCGCAATGATGCTGAGATATATGCAGAATTCCGAACCGCAGGTGGTGTGGAATGAACGCGCTACTACCCTTTCGAGAGTTAATGCGTTCACCTCCATCCCACGTCGGTCCTTCATTTCGCCTTTCTTTCGGCTAAATTTCTATCTACCAGTGTCAGAGAGGAATTAGAGCTCCAATCTTTGTGGGCTCAAAAAAGTTATAGTAGATTTGTCTTGAACTAGCTTAGTGCCTCTAATCTATGTGGGAACGTCCCGGCATAGGATTCCAGGGAGGATCAAAACGACTGACATTCAACTACATCCAAGAAAAACAGCAAACCGCCAAGCAGCAGTCGAGTCCATTTCGTGGGTGATGGCTGTAGGGAAACGAATTGCATGAAAGAAGTGTTGTGGTTTGCACACTATGTGATCTCGGTTCATGTAGAAAAATGGAAGCACATTTCACTTTCCGTTTTAGGAACGAAATATGATTTCCAAACACACTACGGATTGATCTCCCCCGGATCACATAACTTACTTTGCATTTGACGATATCTTAAAAAATCATTCAATTGGTTGATCTGTGGATAAATCGTAGCAGAAATCCTGCTTGATCGTTTACTAGAACAACAACGACTGAGTTAATGCCAGTAATTACGCCGAAAACAAATAAATTCAGATAACCATAACGATGCTGAAATAGCAAGGGCTTCTGTGGCGCAGTGTGCAATTCGAGAATCCCTGGAAAGGATAGTCGTGGTTCGATCTCGCCTGCCGTCCAAGTTTTGCAATTACTTCAGCATTATAGCGGTTTTACTTCACATCATACTCTGCCGTGAAGGATGATGGTAGGCAGCGAATAGAAGGTTAACATTGTGATTTCGACTACAGCCTCAATTTAACTGGGTTCACTGCCAAATTGTGCATCCCAGATCAATGCCGCTGATGGGTGAGTGCTGATGGCACCATTAGGTAGTAAACTGGCTGATAGAAAGGCAGAGTGAAGACATCAGTGTTGAAGTGGGTAACACGCGAGCCCCTGGAGAGGGTAATCGAGGGTTCGATTCTGACATGAGCTCCAGGTTTGGCAAATATCTCCGCATTGTAGTGAGAATAATTTGGATTTACTTAATAATGAAATACGCAGTGCCTTACCATATAACGTCCGACATAGGTGTCCATTTTTATTCTTAGCGGTCGTAACACTTCATAACTTGCGACAGACTTTTTTCTACAAGTCTCTTCCTTTCGCCATAGAGACTGTTGCTGGCAACGATTGTACAAGTATAGCAAGAATATCATATAAGAAGAGAATACTAAGACATTTTGGTCCCTGCAGCTATTAATTGATTTGCATGGCCCGACATCACAAGTATCACATTGCGCGAATTCCAACAATTCTTGCATTCGAATCGTTTCCTCACATTCATTATCCAAGAAGGCCTCCAAACTCTCTAAGTATGGTTCGACTGATGCTTGCAGATTTTCATCTTTATCAGTATCGTTGAATAACGGCCGAATCGATTATCCCTTCCATCCCTAGATAGCCGTTCTGGGCGTTCCGATGTGGACTGGGGTAGTGATTAGGCCCCAGACAAGTCTGGCACCAAGTTCGTTACTCCGGAGCGATGGAAGCCTGAGTGAACCCGGAGCGGGGTCGAACAAGAGCTTGTGTAGATTGGGTCCTCCGGTAATGAACGGCATAGTGACGACGATGTAACGATGAAGCACTGTGTTACCAGTTTCTTGAGGGTATTAAATGGCTTTCATGGAATATTACCGATGAGGAAGTACACTTGGTGCCCCTAGTCTCAAGGCCTGACTGGCGGACATGAGTCACATATAACACATCGCATAACTGGCAAAAATAAAATTTCATCCCACGCAATTGCTACACGGACTCAGGCTTCTGGAGTTATGTGTTGAATATCTGCTATGTCACGCTAGTACCTATGCACGTTAAGAAATAATAATGAAATTGTTAGCCAACCCCGTTCTTGCCACCGCATCCACCAACTCTAGTGCGCATCCAGCGGCTAACAGAGCAGCTTGAAACGTTTGACGATTCACATAAATGTCCTCGTATTGAGAAGAAAACTCTTCCAGTTGTTCCTCAAATACAACCCCAATAATTCTGAACAACAGAGCAGCAAACGCGGTAGATATCCATACGACTAGTGTACGCGACGTACCTCAACCATGTTGGTAGTGTTTTTTATCTTCATGATGTAGTCCTTTGTATGCACCATTCCTATCTCTTCTTCAGAAGCCAGGCGAGATGAAAGTATCTGGATTCTCGACGAGATACCCGATTTCTAGAAATATCTCAGCACTATGTTTAACGACTTGAGGACTGAAAGGATTCTCATTCCGTTCCATAATCTTTAATCTTTTAATAGTTTAGTCCGATATGCCTCCCAATGGTTTGCCGCCTCATCGTGGTTGGGAGATGTTTCTGGGTGTCGGGCTGCGATGTACTGCTGGGGGATTCATCCCCTCGGTAGGGTCTCCCCAAGCTGAGGAGTCCGCAGTTTCCATCAAGGAACCCAGCTAAGAGCAAACTAATACGAGGATCCATCACCGTCCTGGTATCAAACCAGTCGCATGGTGGGAAATGCTCCCCTTGATCCACAAGAGTAGCACGGTCTGTGGTGGTGAAGACTTGGAGCAGACTTTGGCCAGGCTGACCTCGGGTCTCCAAAGAAACACAATGGCTAAAACAGCAGAACTGCAGGAAAAATGGAGATTATGCTGGGACCCGCACAACCAGTGAGAACCGACCATCCAGGTGTCCAAGTGTCGAAGTCCGATATATGCCGTTCTCATTTGATGTGAAATAGAGAACTTGCATAAGACGAAGTGCTAATAAACGAAAACTGCTCCGTTATTTGTACCTAGTATTAGTATCCAACAATTGTGAAAGAGAAAAAAGTTACCTCCAACGTTTTCAGAATGGTTCCAAGCCTTTCAGGAACTTCAATATGATATGTATCCCACGGACAATAATGTTCTAACATCGCTCGGTCGGTAATGAATAGCATCCTTAAAGCAATCTTGAATTCCTAGACCTTAAAGGCCATAAAATGTAAAGAATAAACACGGGCAAGCAAATTCGAATCTACAGTTATGACAGTTTTATCCAAATTCTCATAGGATCCACACAACAAAGCTTGCTTTGAATTAGTACCCTCAATTCTCATACCAAGAAATACCAATCCTATCGCTGTAGTCTACGTCTACATAATGTGATCTATAAAGGACGCTCGTCAATCCTTCATTACACGAACTCCTACTTTTTCTTCCAGCAGACTTCCTACTGTAATCTTCTAAAGAATTATGATAAAATAACGAACTACGATATTATGGTATCCAAAAAGAGAATGTCAAAGTAAAACTTTATATTTGCAATACAAATGTTATCACAAAGTAGCAATGTTAAGACAAATAACAGGCTATACCTCCAGGGTACGAGAAGATCTGTTCAAAAACCAGATACATTGAAATCGACGATCAATGGAGAGTTAGAGAACTTCTAGATGTCCGAAAGAACAAAGAACTAGTACATCTGATATAAATCTTACCATAAGAACGGTCCGAAATATATAGATCAGTTACAGAGTTCTGATGACATGAATAATCCACTCGAAATAAAGAATGACTGGTTGTTACCATAACAAGGAAGGAAATATCTATCTCTGCTGCAGATACCACTGCCCACACAATTTCTATTGTTCAAGGGTACAAGATGTAACGTTAGAATAATAAAATGAAGGAAATTACTTTCATGAGTAAACAAAGTAAGCGTGGTTCAACTTAGCTGAGTGCGCAATTTGAGGAGTGAAGTTTGCAGAAAAGCACTTGGACCCTAAGGCATGATGCCGGACATGCACTGATTATAATTCATAACGACAGACGCATTCAATTTTAAATCAAAATCTCTCAACTTACATTGAACTTAACCGAAATAAAAACCACCAGAACCTACCTATGTTAATCGACAAGATAAAAGTCCCTACCACTTTACCAATACAATATTCGGCGTTTTTAGAGCCGATAAAGATATTTTCTGTCCACTTTTTCTTTGGGAAGGCTAGTATTCCAAAGAGCTAAACAAGGCGGATTTCGTCCACCGAGAAACAGTAATGTCCCCAATGTGTCCCCGGCATTTGGAAATATTGTGATGGATATTTCAAAAATTCGAATTCCTCTTTAGAGTGTTAGGAATCCTAAATCTATACATATTTAAAAATGTAAAGTATATTTCAGAAACTATAGAGACTACCAAGTTGTCAGAGAACTTATCATCACTTGTCGGAAAACTAGCACCAGGCGTTATGTTAAATATATCCCACGTGAGATTTTAATCACAAGATTCCGTCAGTGACATTAACAGTTTCATTGACCTAGTAAGAAAGGAAAGTCAGAGAAAAATGGGATTTCCAATAAATGACAGTATTAGTGTCAGTATTAGAAGATGGACGATGTGCTTATAAGCATGGGTAAATGTAATCAAAGCTATAAATGGAGGTTCCAATGACAAATGTGTCATTTTCTACCGTCAAGCGAATGTTGTTTAATACAGGCAATCACATTGCCCATTTCTTTCGCTGCATTTAGAGTGTAGAACTTGGTACTTAGTTAAAGAACGGCAGTAGCCGAGGCTGAGTTAGTATCACCGTAATCGCCACGTCTTCCTCGTTCGTTTGTACAGTGAGGGCAATACCAGCGACCCTTAGGTGTTGATGATATATTGACGCAAGGATAATGAAACCATTGATATGGGCACTGCAATTTTATAAATGAGAGATGAGCAAAAAGAAAAAAAACAACATATAACGAAAAATAACGGAATATTACAAATAAAAGAAAATCTTCCTTGAAGGACTTACTGCTTTGTTATCGCATGCTACCATGTCACCATAGCTTTTCTCATTACAAAAGCACCACTTACGTTTCGAGTCATCTGATTCGTCTTCTTCTTCAGAAACTAAAATTCAAGGATATACAACAAAGAAAGAAAAAAACGACGGAGTAGGAAATTACAAGTAAAAATATCCCTGTATTACTATTGGAACAGTCTCATCAACCCACTATCATCATCATCCTCAGTGCTGAAATCAGGAATATGCGTGGTATCAGTGCTTTTGTGGTAATGGCTATGTCGTTGGCGTTGAACCGCTTCTTTAAACATTTCCTGTACTCGCGATGTCAGCCTGAACTATCATTACTACTAAACAGAAAAAGTGAAAAATTACGCCGAAAAACAATGGGGTGCACCAATATAAAACCTAAAGAAAGTGTTTACTTCCGGGGCCTTCCATGACGGCTCTCAGGACCAACGAATGTTGGCATAGTGGACGTTGTACTGGAACTCAGCTGAGGGGATGAAGTTGTGCTCTGAACTTCACGGTAGTAGTATGGCAGTACTATCAACATCGTGAAATAATTCAAGTTTTAGAACTCATTACGTCACTATTAATGAAAAATATTCGTTTAAAATCAACATAGTACCAACTACGAAATGTAAATGCTATACAAAATACCCAGTAAAATTTGCATTAGATATAACAGGCCTAATAATGGCTACCGAAGGTGTCAACGTTGAGCATGGAATGGACTCATCCGAGGGAGGAACGCCAGATGGAGGTGCCCAGCCTAGAAGGAATGTAGCAGATGAAGAAAAGACAGAAACAAAAGTATGGATTGCAAAAAAATTGTCCAACTTTTTCTCGCTCGTAGCAGGTGAATCAGCACAAGTGTTTAGTCCAGAAGGAACAGAAACTGATGTCTTCAAACAGATTGGCGTTGGACGACGCTAAATATCAATTCACACACGACACTTAGTCATACGCAATTGTACGATCGGAACGCAGTAAACTGGCTTTGGGAAGCAAAGGACATAACGATCTCACAACATTTGACCTTAGCTTATCTAATGGAAAACCAAATCACAGGACTGCGGAATTTTTCAACAGGAAAGGAAATATTCTACAACAACGCCCTTACCGGCGCATTTGTAAACCTTTCAACAGACTGTTTTATCAAATTCGTGGACTGGCATCAAAGGTATTTCTACTCTACATAATACTTGATACTTAATACTCGAACGGCCAGTCCTCATTGGTTGTGCGGGCCCCAGCCCAATCATCATTTCTCAGAGATTTGTTAGCTAAGCCCCTTGTGGTTCCCTGGAATCCCGAGATCACCTGCCCCAAGTCGTCACCACCATAGGCGCTCGCAGCCCCTGTGGATTAGGAGATTTGCTGCCATGCGACTAGTTTGATCCCAGGACGGTGGTGGATCCTGGTATTGGTTTACTCTTAGCTGCGCTTCCTGATGGAAACGCCGGACTCCTTCTCCGCCTGGGAGACCCTGCCAGGGTGATGAATCCCCCGCTGTACATCGCAGCCCGACACCCAGGAACACCTTCCAGCCACGATGAGGCGTTAAATCGTTGGGAGAATTCTACATAATAGCTAACTGGAAATGAAAGCTAAACGAATAAAACAGTTTCTTTTTAGAAATCTACATGGAAAATATATCTAACTAACCCTCATAAAATTATATTCCTCCATGGGAGACTTTTTGCTTTTAGCAGTTCCAGCACCCGATACCATAGGAGAGACAGGCTGGAAAAACAATGGTTTTGCTCCGATTCATTCCACATAACAATACTGAAGTGATCACAAAAACCTCATCCTCAATAAGTGTTGTAAGCTCACTGCGAGCGTAGGTGCTCAACGAGTTTCCCTCACTTGGTACTCTGAACTGCTATAATTTAACAAATTTCGTTCATTTACTCGAATGGGGGAGGGATGTCAGTTATCTCCGAGAAAGAATAATAGAAAATAAATCAACTTTTGAAAAGATGTAGCAAAGGTGGTTGGAAACGCCACTTCTGTACACAAACAGCAAAGAACCACAACGGCCAGTCAGAAAAAACGATAAGCTCACCTAGGAATTTTGGACAAACATTCGGCAGAGAGGTCGATTGAGCCGTTGGTTAACCTCCTTTTCCTCTCCTTCCTCAACGCTATCAAAGATTCACAATAATTTGCAAACCCTAGAAACAGAAATTAAGCGCGGTGCAAACAACAAGTATCGAAAAACTACACTATCACTGCAGATGTAACTGCAAAGTTATAGGAAAATAAACCAGTACGAACATACTCGTTTCGATAACTTCTGTTATTCCGGGGTTATCCGCTTCCAGCTCGTATTTGAAATGAGTTTTTTCTTTATCCAAATACTGCATGTACGTTTCTAACACTTCTTGCATCCTTTCTGCGAGCGCCACTTTCATTTCTCCCAAAATCCGAAGGCGATCATATTCCTAAAAGATATAAAAATTGATAATGCAGTAAAATTTACTATTTGACCTAAGCGTATTGCAAAGTTCCGAAGCGAGAATCATGGGCAATGACTTTCAACAAGTTACCTTTTGTAATTCCTTATAACGACGTTGCTTTTGTTCTTCGGTAAGCTGTCCACCTCGGTCAAAAAAATCTATCAAAGCCAGTCGATTTTGAGCTAAGCCAGCTGAAGTAAACATTAAATATGAACCGAACTCAAAATAAAATCATAACGATGCCGAGATATTTGCAGAACTTCGGATCGCTGGTGTCCACTCCGAGGTGGGAACCGAACACGCTATTACCCTTTCTCAGTGCTAACGCGTTCACCACCACACCATGCGAGTCCTTCGTTTCGCCTTTCTCTCAGCCGTGTTATTGACCTATAGGTGATATTAGCAATCACCCGTCAACGAGACTGATCTTAGGAGCACAAATCAGCAACTAACTCAAAATATTTAAAAAGTGTATGCGATACAGAAAATCATGTGTTGAAAGTTTTCAGGTTTTTCAAGTTGCTAACCCACAGCGCTCTGTATGGACGCTATAGTCTCCAAAGGTCCTTGGCCACGAGAACGATAATGATCATCACGGTGCCGATTTTCACTTCAGTGGGTTCCAGAAGTTTGCCGCAGCATGGACATCCATTCTACTGCTAATCGAAAGCTGACCGAAACAGGTGTCGTGGACCAGAAAAAGCCACTCTCTACACATAATGGCTTACAATCCCAAAAACCATCCACCGATATTTTGACTGATTGGTATTTAAATGCTGTTTTATCTCAACCACTATGGTTAATGTATGCCATGTGCGGATATAAAAAGCATCGAAACAGTCTCAACAGAGGTTGCAAAGTCGTTTTAAGGATAAAGGATAAAGCTCTCGCCGTTGATCAATCGATGAGATATGCGCCATGCATTCGACTTCATTGAGCATCGTTCGTGGTGAGTGAATGTATATCTGGCATTTACAATGACTCGCGGTGCCCTGCCGATGTATCGAGCCAGTGCTTCTATCCTATCAGACGAGTCTGGTACCAATTTGCCGATGCTGGAGAGAACGAAGGCTTAGCAAGCCTGGGCAGAGGATTGATCCCATGTGTGTATTGCAGGCCGTCTCCGACAACTGCGCTACACGCCCTACTAATGGATCATAATAACACAAATTAAATAGTAGTACACATATCATTAACATCTATAAGAGCACTCCCTCTACAACCACACCATGTACACAACCCCACAAGTCCTACAGTTGTTAAAACGTTTCTACTGTCAAAAATGACACTAAACGCCGTACCCCCGTTATGGGTTAGCAGCTGAAAGCTTTCTTGACAACAAACCTTCAACCTGCATGTCGATATGCCGCATTTCTGCACATCTTTCTCGTAGTTCAGCAGGAAGTTCGTCCAGCATTTCCAAAAAGTCGTCTAGGAAAAGCATCCCTTCAGTATTCCTTATTGACCCTCTCGTCCCTTTTTCTCCAACGAATACAGGAAAATAACAGCGGCTGAGTAAGAAAGTACTAACACCAGGAAAACAATAAGATTAACGAGATAAAAACAGGAAATACTGCATCTTGGGTGAGTGAAAACCCTTGCAGATGAATAAATGAATAAGAGGTAACCTTCATTTCTCACTAAGAACACAGTAATATCACTAATACATTAACTAAACTATCCAAAAATCTGATTTTTGACGCGGAAGCGATGCGCTACTCGCACAAGTCGAATGAGTAGTTGGTGACGGGAAACCTCCTCGCTTCATCGAAAGGGAAAGCTCGATAGAAATCATAAGGATACTGCTTCGGCATCTAAAAACACCTAGTATGTTTTGTGACTGCTAATAAGAGAACTAATGAACTTAGGGTATTTACTAAAGAAATCACAAAAACAAATGTGTGCTTGTCTTACTGCTGGATTTTTCCAACGAAAGGCATTAGGATCTTCATTGCAGAACAAATACGAGAGAAAAACCATAGGCACAAGAATTCTTAGAGTTAATATGATTGCTTTCCACCTAAACAACTGATAAACAGCTACATGACATCAAGTGCTCTGCCTACTAATGAATAATTTTGAAAGAAAAACATACTAAATACGTTGAATTAAATAGTGGAAGACCAAATTCCGTACATTATTTACTTACTTGGATTCCTGGACGGCCCATCCCCACTGGTTGTGCGGGCCTCAGCACAATCTCCACTTTTTCGCAGTTTTGCTCGTTTAGCCATTGTGGTCCCCCGAAGTCCCAAGGTCAGCCAGGCCAAAGTCTGCTCCAGGCCGTCACCATAACAGGAAATCGCCGCCCTTGCGGGTCAGAGTGAGATTTGCCACAATGCGGCAAATTCGATACCAGGACGGTCGTCGATCCTGGCATTGGATTACTCTTAGCTGGGTTTCCTAGTGGAAACGCCGGTCTCCTTCTTAGCTTGGAAGACCCTGCCAGGGGGATGAATCACCACGATGTACATCGCAGCCCAACACCCAGGAACTCCTCCTAGCCACGATGACGCCGTTAACCGTTGGAAAGATGTCGTACATTATTAGGATACAAATGAAAGGCTAATACGAAGAAAAGATTCCGGAAAACGTATGAAATGTAAAACTGAAGCGAGAACATACGTAGTGAAGTCTTCGGCTTCCAATCCCGTGAACGTCACACGGTCACCTCGATGACGTATAAAATCCATCGGTACCATTTCACCCCAATTTCTTCTATTTAGTCTATCGGTCCATGCTTCATAGGGGTCCTTGTGGTCGTAGGTAACAACACCCAAGTCAGGATAATCACCGGCATAGCGTACAACGTCGTCTTGATTCATTGGTTTATAATCTTCTGGTCGAAGACCATACCTAGGACATAATTTGTAGGGAATAAATGCACTTGGGTCCACTGAAAATTCGTACGAATTAAGTTTAGGCACAATCTAACCCTAAGGTGTATGTAAGTTTGAAATCAGAAATGGCAAACGTGACAAACTTTATTGCTGCGGTGCGCCGCTCTTCTTCAGTCATGGCATAAGGTCCAGGCTTATGATCACGTGGATACCAGCCAGGAAACGTCAAAGGCCCACGTACTAGAAAAAGACAACGCGAGTGAATAAAATTAATTTAAGAAAACGGAAACCATCCAGATTAATTCTGGAACAGGTTACGTAGATATCCTGAGGTCTTAAACAAAACGGAGTCACATAAAGCCTGGTAAAGCGACTAGTAGAGATATATTTAAGCCACTCACGCGAAAGAACAGAGGAAGTATGGAGTGACCGGCGAGAGAATTCCCTCAGTGGGGGTGAGAACATACCGTAGTAAAGAGAAATCCGTTCTAAGAAGCCTGGAAAAATCTCTAAGAGTTCTTCGCGAAGGCAGGAAATGACACTTCGACTATGTGGTCATATTTATTCGGCACTTCACAACACAGTGCCAATTAATACGAGCCTCAGCACTAATGAAAGAATAGATACAAATCTCAGTGAAGAATAGACGTTAGAGAAAAACTGGTGGGAAAAGAAGCCGAAAAACAGTTGGTAAACATGTTTACCGTAATCGATATCGCAGTAGATCACCGCACAACTACGCAGCTGATCAGCCGGCCGGCACGCAGCTCGTCATCAGGGCCGCGGCGCGTTCGCGGTGCGTCTACAGCGGGCCTCGGGGCGGCCCGTGCCCAGGAGGCGACGAGGATCCGACGACCAATGCTTGCGGACGCTTTGTCGCTTGTTGCAGGCCCTGCTGTTGTGATGGTCCGTTGAGAAAGAAACCCCGTGTCGGCGAACTTCGTCGGAGGTGGTGGTCCGTTGAGAGGGGGAAACCCCCGCGTCGACTCATTTTGTCGGGGGTGGTGGTTCTCCGAAATCTTGAGCCATTGCGAGTAGTGGATGCAAAAATTTGCCGACTGCTGGTTTTGTATTGCGTTGTTATGTTTTTCGACTTCCAAGAGCAATAAAAAAAATAAAAAGCTTATCTTTATAAAACGAAAGATAGCTATAAAAATGAAACAAGGTTTCAACAAAATTTTTATTTTATGGATTATGCTGGGGCCTTTTTCATATTATGGTTACTTTTTTTATTTTCTAGAAAAAATTCTATTTTACGACCATGATGCTGGTGGATGCTGGTTCGATCCTGCCCCCAGACTCACCAGGTGTCTCATCACTTCGGGGTTGTAGAATTGGTACCGGACTTGTCCGGAAAAACAGCCTGCGACCCAAGTGGGAACGGTCTAGCCCTGCTATCTTAGGACTCCAGTGACGATGAACTCGACCGGCATTACTGGACATTCATGGTGAAGGTAGAAGCCTCTTTCAGCGGGCGAAAGTAACACATAGAAATGTTTACTTTTTATTTTCTGCTTACAACAATTTGCCGTGAAAAAATTGTAATAGGCAGTAAATAAAAGGTAAAATTGTGATTTCAACTACATCCTTAGCTTAGCTGGCTTCAATACCGATGTGGGCTCTCAGATCGATCCCGCTGACGGTTGATTGGTGATTGCACTGATCGATAAAAAACTAGTTGAGAGAAGGACGAAACGAAAGTCCTGCATGGTATGATGGTGAACGCGTTAGCCCCGGAAACGGTAATAAGGCGTTCGTTCTCCACAGCAGACACCTGCGCTCCGGCTTTTTTCAAATATCTCAGCATCGTTGTGGTTGTATTCCGCATCACACATGGAAAGCTGGAGGACCATCGTGTATGATTGATGCGGAGAAACGAATCAAACGTGGGAAGTGGTGGGATCCGCACAGTAGCCGCGAAGAAGAGTCAGATAAAATATGAAATAAAAATTGAATCAAATGGAGTAAGATAAAATATTTTTTTTATAAAATAAAAAAATAGCTTGAAATGGAGCAAGGTTTTTAACACAATTTTATTTCATGAAACACACATAGTGGTGGAGATGCTGTTCAACACGCGCAGGGTCCTGGTTCGAGCAGTTAGGGCAGAATCGTACTTACCACCCTGTGTGGGCTCGGGAACTTTATACTAGACTTGTCTTGAATTAGTTCAGTGCCTCTAATCTATGTGGGACAGTCCTAGCATAGGACTCCAGAGAGGATCAGAATGACCGACATTCAACCACATCCAAGAAAAAAACAGCAAACCGCCAAGCAGCAACCGAGCACTTCCTGGATGACCGTGGAGAAACGAACTGAATAAAGGAAGTGTTGGTTTGATCTCTCCCGGATCACATAACTTACTTTGCATTTGACGATATCTAACAAAAAACATTGATTGGTTGACCTGTGGGTAAATCATAGTAGAAATCCTGCTTGATCATTTACTGGAACAACAACGACTGACTTAATGCCAGTAATCACGCCGAAAACAAATGAACTCGGAAAGCCACAAAGATGCCGAGATAGGAATGACCTCCGTGGCGCAGTGTGTAATGCGCTAGCCTCCAGAAAGGGAAATCGTGGTTCGGTGTGGCCCGGGGTCCAAGTTTTGCGAATATTTCAGCATCGTTGTGATTGTATTTCACATCATACCCTGCTGTGAAAAATTGTAGTAGGCAGCAAATAAAAGGTTAATATTGAAAATTCGGACACTTTTTCATCTAAATGTCAAACTACTATTTGCTGTATATTCTTTTTTTCATCCAGTGGACTTTTATCAACGTTTTTTTTACTATTTTCTATAACCACTGCGGTACTAAAATACTACTGCACACTACAGCATGACTACCGTAATTATCGAATACATCTCCTCGAAACGTGAGAAGCAGTCCGATGTCTTTTCTAGAGATCTGTGGTGGTTTCGAAATGAAGAAGTGTTCCTTCCCCAGTTGTGCTGGACATGCTAACCCAGGTAATTTCCGATATCTCGGGACCGATGACAACTGCACAGAGCAGAGTCCTTGAAATTTGTTGAATAAGTTCGCGGCCAAATTCCGGAACTGCGAGACAAGTCATCTTCCCAGTGCACGAGTAATGTGGTGCAGAAGAAGAGGCCTCTGGATTGATTGGTGCTGAAAGAACTAGCCGTTTTTGTCGTTACGAATTTTACACCAGTATCAAATAACTTGTTGTGCGATTGGCATTTTGAAGCTTATTTTTTGCGTAACTATGAGACACGTTGTCTTTTTCTAACATCTGCCGAGGCTTCAGCATGCGTGGCTGCCCTATCGGACGACGCCAGATCTCGTCATTGTTATAAATTTACCAGCTTTTTAGACAATAGACGATATTTTTTTCTTCGATAGCTGAACGACTCGACAACTTCAAAATTTTGAAGTTTGGAAAAAAAAGAAAAAAAAAGGATACAAAAGAAACTTCACTGCATCGTTCTATAGATGAATGGCACACATGCCATTGTTTCCCATATCTTATTGTAGATCACCATCCAGCAACACTACTACCAGGAAGATGTTTCAGCGAACTATGTTAGGTCTACTTCAATACTTTTTCTTGCCTGTTCGTTTCATACCCTTCTACGGTAAAGAGGCGATGAGAAGTGAAGTAACCGCCAATTAGCAGTCCATTTGACAGCCAACGAACTCCTTCGAAGAAAAAATTCTTTGCAATCACAATGTTAATCCTTTTATTTGCTGCCTACCACAAATTTTTCACGGCAGGCACTATGTGAAATACAAAGAAACTTAATGATTCTGAGATATTTGTAAGACTCCGGACCTCAGTTGTCTGCGGTGGGAAACGAAACGCGATTAATCTTTTTCGGGAGCTAATCCGTTCACCGCCAGAGTATCTGGGTTCTTCGTTTCGACTCGTCTGTCAGCTAGTTTTTTTATCGATGGCCTAAATTCGCAATGAACCCAACTAAGCTGAGGCTGTAGTTGAAATCACAATATTAACTTTTTTATTTGATCAATCCCATTCACGGCACTGGTCGATTAAAAACTAGCTGACAGACAGTCGAAACGAAGAACCTATATTCTCTGGTGGTGAACGAATCGCGCGTTCGTTTCCCACCGCAGAAACCTGCTGTCCGGAGTTTTGCAAATATCTCTGCATCATTACGGTTCTTTGTAAATTACTAAGTGTAGGGAATAGTTTTCCACGCGTCGTTGTTGTACAGGCTATCTGCTTCAGTACAAAAGGCAGTGCAAAGTGGGCTAAAAAAGTTTTGTGTAACAAATAAAGTAATGGGAAAGACACGGATTGGGAGCAATGCACTTCGTCCACTTTACAGTACCTCACCCATACATGGCATACAATGCATCTCGGGTGATATAATGTTAACACATAGTGGCTTGAGAATACGCATATGTTTCCTTGATGTCCTGCCAGTTATTTGACAAGAAACGATAATTTTGATAACTAGAGCACTTGAGCGACGACGGGATTGTGAAAGAAACTTTGCCTTATCATTCTATGGGCATGAAGGGTATATATGGTATTAATTACTATGGCTCATCATATAAACACAATGCTTTCAGCGCTTGGAAGTCTTTTTGCAACTTATTCTGTGTCTATCTCTACATTTTTCTTTCACACCTGCGCATTCCGTAACACCAGTGAAGGATAAAGGGGGAAAGTTGTCGGCGTTGATCAATCGCTGAGGGATGCGCCATGCATTCGACTTCATTAAGTACCATTGGAGGTGATTGAATTCATATCTGGCTTTTACAATAATTGGCAGTAGCCTACCAATGTATCGAGTCAGTGCTGCTATCTCCCACACAGGTCAAGTACCAATTTGACGAAAAGGAGGCATTTTTTTTACACATGGGATTGTCCATCTTCTTCTTCACTGCTCGATAAACTGTGGAGATGAATCTCTAGTACTTTCACAGTTAACGACGAAACTGGCACTTCACCATCTAGACAGGTGTAGGCAGCTGCTTCGCATCTGCCATGAGATGGATGACTATTGATGAGAACTCGAAGTCTCACCACTCTGTAATGATCATCTGTATCACCCGTTGTCTCGTTGATCGTCGAGTAACTGGTATGTTGTGGCCTTGCTTAACCCTATTTCAACCTAGATGTTAATATCTTCGTAAAATGGTGATATTTTGGTTGTCAAATTTCTACACAGTTCGCAAAAGAATCCTTATATATTGAGTAGGAAGCCTCAGGCCGTCCAGGGCCTCCATGACTGCTTCTATCTCAGCTGAGTCAAAAGCTTACCTTAAATCGATGGAAGTGAGTCAGAGCGATCTCTTGTACTCTGGCGATACTTCGACGTGTCTGTTGTCGTGTGGAGGATGTGGTCCACCGTAGCGAATCTTTTTTCGAAACCCCTGCTTACTCGTATAGCTGTTCCTCTTCAATATCCTGATGACTCGAGTGAAAAGTTTCTAGACGGCAGACAGCAAGCAGGTTGCGCAATAATTGCCCACGTAATGGGGAGGTCACAGTTCTTGAAGAGTAACCCAGTTCTGCTGGTCTTCCATTACTTGAAGGCACAATGTGGAGTATTGACTCCACGTTCATTAGGAACGGATTGGTTGCGGATGCCCCATTCACGCTCAACGCAGTGAACATCTCTGAATGCTCCAGTTACGTCTATCTAGGGTCGGGAAATCATCATTATGAACGACTTAGCTTGAGAGTTCAGCAGAGGGAAACGAGCGGTTTGGGGAACTTTCAAGAGCATCGAGGATTTAGTGGAGAGAACAAAGAACACCCAACTTCGCGCCCACCTTTCCGATTCAACGGTACTTCCTGCTTTTAACGTATTCCTCAGAAACGTGGTTGATTCGTAGCAGTATGAAAGATCACTCAGCTTTATTAGAAGCGCAGTCGCAGATAAGGAAGGGATCCGAAGTCCCGACCTACGTTGACGATAGAAAATTAAAGATGCCGTTCCATACAATAAACTGTCGAAGATGAGGTGGATCGGACACGTAGTCCGTATGAACGACAACTGATGGGCAAGAGATGCTAGTGAGTGGATTCCTCGGGATGTCAAATGTACTGCAGGAAGGTTACGGACCCGATAGTCAGAGTTTTTCTTGAGAGCCAAGGAAGAAAGATCTGACGCTCGACGAATCCCTAGACTAAGCAGAACCCACTGGGCTAATCTTGCATGCGACAAGGAGAAATGGAAGATTTCCTTGCTCACGTTCGTTTTCATCCTACTATCAATGGTACGACAAGTGATACAGGCAATACGACTTCCAGAGGAAACTTGTGTGATGCTATTTGTAGCATGTGACAGGAGCAAGCATAGATAGAGTGCGCATTTACCATTGTTTAGAGTGCTTCTTTGGAACAGGCATATTCCTTACCCATATCTTGCAACATTTCACTGATTTGCAAGCCTTTTCTCAAAATCCTGCTAAAAGGTTTACCTCCTCATCGTGACTAGGGTGGTGATCCTGGGTGTCGGAGTGTGATGTACAGCGGGTGGATCCATCCCCCTTGCAGGGCCTTCCAAGCTGAGGTAAAATCCAGCTGTTTCTAGCAGAAAGCCCAGCTAAGAGTAATCCAATACCAGGATCCGTTTATTTTACTGTGTCTAGCATTTAATACCCACGTGTGGCTTGCTGAGCTCTGAACGTGTTTGTTGGTTATACTCAGAGGTAGCTTCCCAGTCTCTCCACGGAATAGATCGAGGAGCTTATTTGTTGAAGGCGACTCACATACGCCTTCCACATAGTTCGCTGTCACTTGAGTGGAGGCTTTTTGGCCGAATTGACTCGTAGAATTCAGTCCGCATAAACGAGAACACACCCACACACGCAAGCATGAATACATTCTCGTAAACACAGAAGGTATCTGCGAAATCGATGTAGCAGAAACAAGGAGTTCATCCACCGGATCCATTTGTACCTGTGGGAACTAAAGGTCGCTTTTTGTTTCTCTATTAACCACTTACACGCCACCTGAGGAAGCACCACGTTGCCTCGCGGCTAACTGGAATGAGAGATTTCTCTGTGACGGAGATGATGCCTTCGTAAGTTGCTAAATTCAATTCAATCGCCAGTTTCCTCTGGTGTTGCAAATGCCGCAATATCTAGCCACGAGGCTACATGAATGTCCGTAGTTGGCTTGTGTGATGTTAGAGATGGGCTTAACGTCATTATGTTGCCTGTCGTATACCTGATTAGATACACGGGTGTAGTTGTGCGTATGCGAGTCGTGTTCAAGTCCCGCAAAAACCTTAAATGGTTGAATGCTGCTTTCTCGTCAACTACACCTATCTTTCAGCTTTTTCTTAAAACACCAGTTGCTTTGCGTTCTTTCACAAGTAGATTCCTGCTTGTTTTCGCTTTCCAGAGCAGAAACAGAAGTGAAAGAAGACATTGAATAAAGAGAGTCAATTTGTTGGGTGCATCATTTGACTATAGATTTAAAACAAAAGAACAAAAAACTCGATTTATGCTGATTCATCCAATTCCTTGGAAGAACAGAAAACGCGATTCGTTAAGATTCCATTTATTCTGCGTCTTCGTCATCACATTCGTTGTAGAAGACGTGCTCGGATAATTCGTAGTTGCTGATGTTATACACCATGCCAACGTACTTCTTAGGAATTGGGATGTACGTCATCACACTACAGTCGCCCTGCAACATGAGTAAACGCTCTTGAGCCAATGATAAGATGAATTATTGCAGTGCTGAGATAAGAGGAAAACCAAACAACAGTTCTACTCATTTTGTAAAATCCTCGTGGTTGTATTTCACATCGTACCCCTGCCGTGGAAAACTGATAGGCAGTAAACTGAAGCTAAAACACTATTGTCATGCTATTTAGTGCAAACCTTGTCTATCAAACAGCCAATTGTCCATATCACACGTGGCTCAAAAAATAACTGCAAAGTCTTTTAAGAACCGAGTTTCCCTTTTCCTCGGTATGGCTAATCAACATGTACGCTTTCAATGATTAGCTGGCAGGAAGTTGATAAAGAACTTTAATGGGCTGATGTTCTAACGTCTTCGTGTTCCTCAGAGCTGACAATACAAGATCGGCTTTGGATCATCGGCTGTGGGGAAGACGAAGACGTCAGAAAGTTAGCCGAATAAACATCTTTATCAACCTCGTGTTAGTTCAATAATCCAGGAACGTATCGCTCTTCGGATTTAGATGAACAATGTCATCTATCGATCGCTTTCCGTCATGACTGTAGAAGTTATTGTCAAAGATGTCAAACAGAGAATTCGCACTGCTAACAATAATACAGGTTGGTACGACTATTCATAATATCGACGAGGAATGCGAAGACTAGAAATGTAAGGTTTTTCTAGAACTAATCGTGTAGAATTTTGAGAGGAGGTGATAATCATGTGTGGTCTTTTTTGGAGGGAATCTTAAGCTGCTAAGTACATAATGAGGCTTATACATTTCAGGGACATTGGATGAGGTCCAATCAATTGAGCAAGCAGGATTTCGACGATCGGAGTTTTGCTGCATAGACCATATCCAAACTGTGTCCAGGGTAATATTGAAGTCTATCTGGAATACCACCTGTCGCTACTCCTCACTTTCATATACAACGAGAAAGCGTTTGACAATTTTGAAACGAATGCAATTGTATCAGCCAGCGCACGTCGACCAAGAAGTATATCCGTCCTACGTAAGAGCTCTTGTTGATTGTTATCGGAATTGCACTACGAAAATACAGCTTTTTCAACGAATACCCATAGAAAAAGTGGTTCTATGACATCATAGCTCCAAAGGCTTTTTAGTTAATTATAAAGTCACTCGACTAAGATGAGAAAAACAAATGTGTTGTTGGAAAATTTCTATCAAACCTTCGTTTCGCCGACACCATCGCATTTTCTTTTGGAAGTACCAACGAAGAGGAAACGGTGATCAGTGAGCTCAGCAATGAAGAAAAAAAGATCGGACCACGAGTCGGATGAATACCCAGTTCATGAAAAACCCATGCTCCAAAGGTGAATAAATCGAACTGGATGGTTCTCTGATTACAGAAACCATCTCGTACGTATACCTTGGACACTAAATAAACATGGGAAATGACATGAAGGAGGAATTAGACAAAGAAGGAAAACAGCTTGGGAGGCATCCTGGACACCCAAAGGAAGCCATCGACCAACCCAAAAAATCTGCCCTCACCCTTTTCAATTTAACGGGCCTTCCAATGCTATGTTGCAGCAGAGATGTGGGTTGACATTTCGTGCATGTCAAGAAATATACGGACCATCCACTTAGCACTTGAACGATAAAATAAAATAATAAAGGTCTCGGCGTTGATTAATCCCTGAGGGATGCGCCATGAATTCGACTGCATTAAGTATCGCTGGAGGTGATTGAATGCATATCTGGTCTTTACAATGACTCGCGATGGCCTAGCGATGCATCGAGCTAGTGCTGCTATCTTTCCAGAAAAGTCTGATCCCAATTTTCCGACTCCGGAGAGATGGAAGGCTTGGTGGGCCATTGGCGCGAGGATCGATCCCAGTGTGTGTTGCAGGACGCCTCCGAACACTGCGCCACACTCGCCAACTTAAACGATATTACATGAAATAAACTAGCACACACAACATCTACCCGGAATGCGATGATCTGATCTGCGAAGCACACGCCGATATTGAAAGATAGAAGGGCTGACCATACATTGAGAAGAATAGACGACGGACGAAAATAGTAGAGTGAACTCTGCGGGGGATGTAGGCGTCCCCTATGCCAATCATTTGCGCGTTGGGTGGATCTGTTCCTAACCATGGCCACTCAGCTAGACTCCCAGGAGCAGTTGTTTCAAAGATCGTGAGACTCGCACCTGCCATCATGCTCGAATAAAACCACCACCATGAGCGACGACTGTGAGGGAGAGTAACGAATGGGAAACGTGCTGAGATGCACACAACTTGTGAAGACTGGCTGTCTAAGTATCCTCGTAAGTAAGTCTAAGGAGGGGCGACTCGGGTCAGATGAAGTCAGTCGAAGAGGTACGGTTGTGGAGAGACTAAATGAGGAACCTCAGGTGGAAACACTGCGCCCATTGACTGGTATTACTGAACCAGGAAAGGTATCCACAATGTTGCGCGTTACTTGAATACACACTAACACGACAACCTTGAGAAAAGGAGGTGATCTGCAACATTTTCTTTTCCACTTTTTAACAAGCATGTCAGCGTGACAGCAAACTCTATGGGAAAATGAACATAGTTACGAATTTAGTTAATCTAAACCCTGATCACTAAGGACTGCATTTACATGGAATTCTTGGGTGCAGTGCCAGAAAACTAAACCTTATCCCGTCATTTATTGTTCATGGCAAAAAACACCGAGGAATGCTCTAATGTTTCCACTATCATACCTATCCCATGTAGCAAAACATTACGAGGTTTAGAGACCCGTTGTTCAGATGCAAATATGGTGGAGGGAAATTAAAGGAAGACATGCTTAAGATCACGCAAAGACGAGCGGGAATTGTGAAAAACCTGCTGCTACCGGGTCTTAACTAACACTCAAGGAATCGGTCTCCATCGTAATTCCAGTGATCACGAGGTCGTGGAAGTTGTCCAAGAAATGCTTACTCGTGGCCCAAAAAGTCAATTCTACAAGTATCAAGGGAAAGTGGGCCGTGCTTTCACTTTGCGCAAATTTTGTTCAAGAAGATGCTCCATGTCGTTCGTGAATGGCTGCATCCTCACCTTCCTGGGAAATGGATTGGTCTTCGAGGACAGCATAAAAAAAAGAAAGAAAAAATTTTGGAACACCTCGAAGCATGAGTGCCAGTAGTTAAGCCTTCCACTCCACAAAAGTTCTTGGTGAAACCAATTAATGCAGTTAGGCTTGGTTGGAGAACTGCTCGCAAACCATGATGTCCACTTCTAATCATAAGGAACCCCCATGGTATACGCTTTGTTCTCCTATTCATTGCCTGCAGAAATTGTAACTAAGATACGAACTATAAAAAATTTGAAATGAAGAGTTGCCTTTCAGTCACCTTGTAATTCCTTAAGCGACTTGTCTACACATAGTTTGGTCCCAGCCCTTTCTCCATTTGTTTCGGTTGTTTGGCAACCGTCGTCTACATGCGTTTTCGTGTTCGCGTCTAAGTTCGATTGTCAACTGAAGATACGTAAACTTCTCTTCTTTTCAAGATGTTTAGTACTGGTCGCGCAAAATGTTCCTTGGAATCCAGAAATAGTCGAGCAATAGCTTCTCCAGGTCTTCATGCAGTGGTCGGCTGTTCTTGATCGGAGCGATGACTGTTACTTTTCTACAGATTCGCATTCTTACAGAACAACGGCGATTTCTTTTACGGTGGAGTCCTACGAATAACCTTTGGAGGACCATGGAATGAGCAGCCCGAACAATAGGAAATATCTTCTGCCGAAACGTAGTTTGACCAATAAAGGAACTCACTCTGTTTTCCGGATCACAATTGTGTTCGATCCACAGATAAGAACTCTGGAAGGCTCTTGCCCTTCTTGAAGCGCTGATTGAAAATGATCCGTCGACGTCAGTTGTTGTATTCGCTGCTAATTCAGCTTTTAGCACTGCAATGAATCTCTCAAATTACCACGTTCTCAGGCATAATATAATCATCAGAAATCCGGCAATCAAGATATTCCGACATAACTCTCCTATAATTGTCTATGAACGATATCAGATTCCAGCGTAGGGCACTTTTGTGCACATGTTGCTGGATTTCGAGCAAGAACTATACCAATATCATACAGGGATCCGTGAACTTCATTTCGATCTGAATGCCTGTAGCAGGTTTACCATTGCATTCTAGAACTCCTAAAAAGACGTAGACTAACGGTAGACATGGTGATTCATAAATGGGAGGTGTGATTGACAACAAAGCCCTTTGGTCTTACCGGTCACTTTGTAGTTGTGTAGCTTAGTTCTAACGGTGACCACGAGAATGAAAAGGACAGTGTGGGTTAGTATCATCGTTCCAGTCAAGGAAACCTCGTCAGTAAAGATTTTATACAGCTGTTAACTAGTTGTTATGAGTAATTTTATGGGACCAAACGGCATAAGAACCGGATATAATTACATGGAGATTGGATGTTGATGATGGGGCCAATTTATTTAATAGGATAAAAAAGTGCTTGAATGCTCACCATATACGACTAATTGCCTTAGTTATTGTTATATGAAGTGGTCCTATATGGTAATTATAAACACAAGTACCAATTTTTTGTCAAGAAAGTCAAGTGACGTCATAATTATACAATCGTCAAATTATATTACTGGGTACTTGCTGATTACAAAGAATGAAGAGAGATAAATTTACAAAGAGGAAACCTTTGCACTATGGCCCACACTTGTTCGGAAACGATTCTGCCTTAAGCTTTTCATATCGCTTCGAATTTCAGTCAACTCTTCGTTTCACTTACAACACTCGTGCTTGCCCGGCTTGCTACGACTCCACGTGTACTGTCCGTAGATAGAGAAATGAGGGTCAACTGTGGGCTGACATCGACCACATTGCTGAAGGGCAAGAAATAGCCGATTTTTTTGTGGGATCCTTAAAATGTCGTAGCTTTTTAAATTGAATTTCATCGATCAAGGAAATTTTGATTTTCGATTTGTGATTGTTTGCTCGTACAAATACCAGATGATGAAGGTATAATAGTCCGTTGTGTCTAGAAGACTTTCCTTCTAGAACTCTCCAGTTTCTGAATTACCATTTGCCGAACATGGTAAAAGCGTAGTCGCTTAAATCTGACCCTTTCGGTTCACTTGTGAGGTTTGTCACTTGAAAATGAATGTACGTCATGCTTCGATTTCGATGCATCATCCTTCTGTACTCACAGACACGTTTATTGATAGCTGATGCTTCTTTTGTTAAGTTTTTTCGTAGTTGTTTTTTCTTCCGTGGTTGTCGTAGAACACAACGACTATCCACCTCCAACTACCGAGGTTCACGCAACTCCAAGTGATCGATCTGAAGACTTCATATAGGAATCAAACTCCTACCTCAGATTCTCGTTAAGCCCCCCTTTACAGTGTTGAAGTAGTTCACGCCGATCATTGAGGACTCTCAGGGAGAGGACTTGGCTTTGAGATGTGTGGCGACTTTTTCTTCATCACTCATAGAGCTGAACAGTTGTGTCGTTTCTTATCCTCTTTTTTTAAAGGTTCTTTTCAATCGTATTCGGTAGTTTTATTTAAGAACAGAAAAAACTTAGAATCTCGTCCATAGAGCTTTCCTCTCCGTCATTAAATTTGCTTATTTAAGCCAATATGAGATATAACCACAATTATGCTGAGATATTTGCAAAACTCGGAATCCCATGCCATCTCCGAAGCAGCGATTACCCGTTCTGGGGGTTCATTCATTAATGGAACTGTCCCTACGCCAGCGTTGTAAGCACACAATACTCTATTATGTCCAGACTTCTATGAAGAAGTGACCTAACACAATGCTGATTCACTTTGGAAAAAAGTGGAGAAGAAATAATCTAATATGTTATAGAGGACTTGAGAGGGCACTGGTAGTTGTGCCTTTGAAGACATGGAAGGAGCTGGTTCGATTCCGCCTGAATTACTCAGGGTTTCTATCCGTGCTCGGCCCACTGGTATAGGATTTTGCTGGAAAATGGCCTGTTGAAGGACCAGGGAACACTTGTAGTACGGCCGTTCCAAGAGCTCAGGATTTTCGCCAAGAAGACCACATTTTCAAGACACAGCCGGACCCGCACGCAAATTTGAAGACCGTGAATGAGGGAGCACGAAAAAATGAAGCGAATAAGGAAACTGTTATGATCTACGCAACATATGTCAACTATACAAAAAAATAAATGGAGAGATAAATAAATAATAAATATGGGATGAGAGTGCGGATAGCACAGTGATAGTGATGTCCTTCACCACGAGCACGGTGCTAGTTCGATTCTGCTCCGGGCCAACCAAGCCTCTCATCCCCCCCCGGGTAGTGGAATTGGTAGCTGACTTGTCTGGAAAAAATCGCTCTCTGCAATCCAGTTGGGAACGCTCCAGCTATCTCAGGACTCAAGGGAGAATTGCTCGACCAGCGTTCATGAGATTCAAGATGAAATGAAAATCCTCAAGCAGCAACCGAAACCACACGTAAAAGTTGGAAGATCTTTGTGGATAATCGATGCGAGGAAACGAATTGAATGTGAGAAGTGCTGTGATCCGCACAGTAGACGTGAAGACAAGTCGCACAGAAGAAAAAATATGGGGTGATTAGAGGGAAAATTGCACTATTATATTTATCATTTTTAATTGTTTTATTACTCGATTCGACATCATTGTGTCACACTGTGCGGATCCCAGCACTTCTTGTATTCGACTCGTTTTCTCGCACCCATCACCACAAAGCTCATTGAATTTTTTTGGTTTTTTTTCATCTTCGTTATGAATATCGTTCGTTCAACAATACCGGTCGAGTCGATTGCGCCGGAATCCTGAGATGCCATGCTAAGGCGTTCCCACGTAGAACGGAAGGAGAAAGGTGGTCCAGGACAAGGCTTGTGCTATTTTCTTGAGTTCGGGAGATGAACTTTGTAGGCCAATGAGGGCTCGAACCAGGACCTTGGGTAGATCGGGCCGCCCCCCATAAGGAAAGAGACTACTACCACTGCGCTACCTCAACTATTATACACGGTTGAAACTTTTACATTTCATAGTCGGATACTTCGTGTTTTATTACTACTTTGCGCGCAAAGGAATTCGTGTTGACGGACTGCGTTCCAATACTGTACCGTATTAATATATAGCTTCTGTAGTATTAACGATATTAATTTACAATGCAGTGTGTCAAGCAAATTGCATTCTGTTAATTGTCTTCACTTAAGCTATCTATTAGAACGATGACTATGTATATGCGTTTAGTAGTTCGTGGTCAAATCAAACAGATAAGCCCAATATTGACAGAGTGAGAACCAGACCAGCTATCCATAAACCATCTTACTCCTAAAACACTGGATAGAGGAAGCTTATTTAGCAGCTGCAGCCAAACACGGTTGTGAATTGAGGGCACTGATTTTCGCTTGGACTAACTCTTTGACTGACTATATCTTAGGTGGTACAGGTGATCACGTAAGACTATCATCAACATTCTTCATCTTTTGCCATTAAATTGATAAGAACAGATCTAACATGAAAAGAAGATGATTCTGCTGTAAGGCGTGGTTCATTTCTTCGACAACTAACCTATCTGACGACATCGCTACAATGACAGGGTTTGTGTTAGTTCTACTACCACCCGAAGATTACGTTTCCATCGGAGCCTGGTCCACTACTTCACAAACTATGTAATGTGTTATCGAATTTCTGCTATAGAGAGATTACCGCAGCCTGAATTACCTCTTCCCGAATCTCACTCTGTGGAACTATCCAGAAGCTCCTAGCCCTTCGACCAAATTTTGACCACTCTGTATAAACTAACGATTCCATTTAGACCGATGCGAACAAAAATTCGCAAATTTTTCCTACTATTGTGAAATTCTAGTATCACATGGATTCAACGAAAAAGTTTCAAAATTTTTGTTTGAAAAAAGCTTTGTAAATTTCTTTGGCTTCCATGTCAAATAACTAAGTTGAATATATGCTGGAATATGTTTGCTGAATGGCCAGACGAATTTTGGTCACGTATGAAGCATGTATTTCTCTCGTGGTCGTGAATGCGTTAAGGCACAGGCAACCATATGCTTTGCTCTCGATACACTTCGAGAATGAGAAAAGTGAAGTGAAGTGCCGCTAGCATGCCAGATTTGGCTCCAATGCTTAAACAACCCCACAGGAATCCATATATATGCTACTTTGCTCACCGACGGAGAAAGTGGACGTAGTGGCCGTGTACTGGCTCATGTGCAAGAATGTCATCATGGACATGGTGAATGAATTTATAAACATAAGGCAAATATCTTTCAGAGATCAGTTTGTACCACGAACTCTGCTATTCTTCTGGAACCCTTCATTTACACTCGTGTAAAACTTGTTTCACTAGTTTCCACCGAACATTTTAACGGAAATTTAGATTAGGCTGTTGGAGTTCGCCAACTCTCTACCTTCCGTGTGATGCACAGCCTCAGATTCGCCGATTATATTTTCGGAATTTATCGAAACTCAATTTGGTTGTGAAGGTCAATTGTGCAGCAACGACTTAACACTCTCTTTCAATCATTTTCTACTTTGTGGTTCCTATGAATGAGTTTTCAGCTAGTGAGTTCGAAGCCTCATGTCGTGGAGTTGGCTCGCAGTGCTCTTCGCCTCGAACCATGGTCTTCACTTTTCATTGAAGCCAAATTCATGTCCAATAACGTCGGAACCTTTGATGTGAATTGCAACTAAGTTCACTTTATACTGGTCCCACGAGTATGACTACCCTTTTCAGTACGCCGATCCGAAAATCTCAGGTTATGCCATGCCAATTTACTCGTACACTTTCTCGAAAAATTTCGTAAGTTGTGACCAATCAGAGAAGTGTTTTGTACGAAAACATATCATTTCAGCCATTGGTTGAACACACCTGGAGTTGAAACTGAAAAAACAACTCGCTTTTTGAATTGAATGTGAAGTTCAACAACAATGTTTTTTCCGCTCCTAACGTGAGTTCTGCAAATTCAGCAGCGAAAATCTCCCGCTCAGAATTGCCGATCAATCAGCGTTCAATTGAAATTTGGAAACATCCACACATGTTTCGCTGTAATTGCTCATATACGTTTTCGATTCAATTCATTCACTTTCAGATCATTGTTGACTTGCCCGGCAGCGCCTGTTTGGTAGTGTCAGTTCCGAAAGCCGTTCCCATGACGGTGGATGCCGAACCTGTCGACTGGGTTGACTCAGGTAGCAAGATCATATTTGAAAAGAATTCACAAAGCAAAACTCTATTTAATTTCTTTTTCATATCTTTTATAGTGAGGTCGCGTGTGGCGCAGTGGTCGGAGGCGTCACTGCAACCCACACGTGGAGACGATCCCCCGCGCCTATGGCCCACCAAGCCTTCCACCCTACGGGGTCGGCAAAGTGGAACCAGACTTGTCTGGGACGATAGCAGCGCTGGCTCGATGCATCGGTAGGCAGCCGCGAGTCAATGTAAAGAGCAGATATGCATTCATTCACCTCCAGCGATACCTAATGCACTCGGAATTCATGGCGCATCCCTCACGGATTAATCAACGCCGAAAGCTTTATCCTTTTTTATCCTTTTATCTGTTATAGTGGTACAGCGATCCAGTGCAAAATACATGTATCGATTTTCACTGACAGTGAGCATAAAGAATCTCTTCTGAATAGGATCACTGTGTATTTGAAATGCGCAGTAGTCCCACTCCTGCAGTGCTTATTTGCGGTAGTTAACATATTTTAAAGACTATGAACCCGTTTCAGACACGAAAACTGCAGTGCGGTTCAACATGTATGAACTTTCCCATGCCGGCATTAGCACAGGAAATGAAAGGTAGGAATTTTTCACATAGGCTTACTCGTCAGCTTGTATACTTTGAAATGCCCAACTTTCAAAGAATTTCAGCTGCTGGTTTAGTAATCTCATGAATGACAACAGTAATCCGACAAGTGAAGTCGCACCCAAATATAACCATGTAAAGGTAGGATGGAACTCCTGATTTCGGTTTTTTTATTGTTTATTTTATTTGATCTGTTTTCACGTCTACTGTGCGGGTCCCAACACTTCTCACATCCAATTCGTTACCTCGCATCCATCATCTACGAAGGTCTTCCAAGTTTTTGCATGTGGCTTCGGTTGCTGCTTGAGGATATCCATTTCACCTTTAGTGTCGTAGAATGCTGGTCGAGCAATTCTCCCCAGGAGTCCTGAGCCCAGTTGGATTGCAGAGAGTGATTTTTTCCCAGACAAGTCCAGCCCCCACTTTCCCGATCCCGAAAGGATGAGAGGCAGAGTTGGTCCGGAGCGGAATCGAACAGCACCATGCTCGTGATGACGGATATCACTGTGCATTTATTCAATCTAATTAACAAGCCACGTTTTGAGATTCAAGAGCTCAGTCAATTGGTGGTCGTCTTGCATCTTCTACTTTTAATACTTATAGCTTTTAATCTTCCTCTAATTTAGCTAGTAACGATACAATAAATGGAGTGGTCACTGGACAATTGATTTTCATTGATAATGTTTCCTAGTAGTTTTTTCACTTCTATGTCTTTCCTAGATTACCACTGATAAGCACGTGATCACAAAGGAAGAGCTCATTCCGACATTTGGAAGTGCTAATTGAGACACTGGAAGGACAGTTAATAGCAACCAGATTTTTTCAGGTGGATTCAGATTTGAAGGCAACTCAACGACAAGATTTTTCACAGCGAAATGAGTGGGTGGCTTCGACTTTATATGCGTACAGAGATCATATTCTATATAAGTTAGTTATATACACTACGTTATTTCTAGGTCCCAGTGGTGTGGATTATGTGTGTCGGCATGGATAGTAACAGAGTTCTTATTTTAGGTCTGAACCTGTTGCGGAACGAAGTGCAAATATCAACGTCGAGCAAGAAGCAACACCTTGTGGAGGTCATTAATAGACTGTTGAAGTTATGAAGTGAAGTAGACGCACAATCGCCAAGAAAATAAAATTCTTAACTGCTCAGCTGCCGCTGAGAGCCGGCTTACGAATCCACTAGTTTTGCCGCTCCAACAGAGAAACGTGACTATTGACGGACAGCAAAAGAGTTCCTCTCTACACCACTGACATATCATCCATAAAGAGTTTTCAGAATATCACAGCTATTCTTAGAAGTGCTATGCGATGTCCCGACCAATTCAATTTCTGATAAATCAACCTTTGTGTTGGGGTAATTTATGGGGAATTATCTTGAAAAGGTAGTTCTTCGTCCAGCGTCCACTGCACTATATGGAGAGCATTTACATTCATGCCGTAGCCATGAAAAGACCGGTTGGTGAGGTCACATCCAGGTATATGTGTTCACTAATGACACCTCATTGCACTGCGTTATATCATTTATTTAACGGGAGAAAAAATAGGAATGGGAATTGTAGGTCTGCAGTTACAATTTCTACTTCTGATGACATCTTTCTCATGACCTCAATCTTCTCAGACAGCGCCAAATTCTGAGCAATCTCCAGCACAGTGATTATGGAGAACTCTTTCATCATTGGAGGGAAGACAACGTTGTTATCTGGAAAGCAATCAGTTTCCGAATTTAGTCCACATTGGTCTAAGTGAACTCCTTTGAATGCTCCAGATAACTTCATTTAGGTCTATCATTTGATAAAATTAACGATAAGACTGAGCTGAAGTGGAGGGGACGATCGGTTTAGAAAGCTTACAGAAACATCAAAGCTGTAAAAAACAGAACAAAAAAGATCTCGTTTCTTGCTCAGATATAGATTCTACGTCAGAAGTGTAAAACATCACTTTCTGGGATATCAACTACGGTATAGAGAAGACGCTTCTTAAGGACAATCGACGTGCAAACATCGTTAATGACTTGTTCGCATCAAGTGTCAAACACACAGTAAAAGCGCAGGTCACCAAGTCGATGATCAGATTTTGTTATGATGATCTTAGAGGGAAAGATATGGCATTCTTTATATCTTTCGATCAAGTAAAATTCGCTGGATTAGTCTAGCAACTGAGGCTAATGAAAAATTTGGAGGCATCTTCTCGAGTTCGCTGACGTTCAACGAGGAGACTTGCGATACAGATGATATCGTTGATTTATACCACATCAATATCCTGTGTACGATTTGATAGTTAAATTACTTGGACGACACAAGCCGTGGTTTAGGATTTCTCCCTTCTCTTGCGTGTTAGGAGCTATTCTTTGTCTCATTTGCTGGTTTGTTATCTGAAAATGGTGAGAAGTCCGAACACGCTTCTAAGGGTCTATCATTTTGCGTTTGTTTAGAATTTTAACACTATGGAAGCAATGCCTTTATAAATCAACCGTTATTTAACCTTCGTATAAAGAGCCAGTATTTTTTTTAACTATTTGTGAGTTAACACGTGGTTGTTACAAAAATTTGTTCGGATGACACTTGGACGCTTTCACCTTCTTCAGATCCTGATTAGTTCAGCGGATTGTCCAGGCTGTTGAATCCTGCGATGTGAGTCTTCTTAGTCACATCGAGACGAATCCAGTGGAGCAGCACCGCTCGAATGAAATACCACTAAACTTAGTGAACGAACGGTAAAAGTACATAACACTGACCTGAGAGAAGCCGAAAGAAAACTGGCTTCTATGCTACGCCATCAAATCCTAGCGAGGCTAAGCAATGAAACCATACTGGTTCATTACCTCTCCTCTCACCCTTCACACACTAAAAAGGCACTTGTGAGAAACATGTTTCGTGATGAAGCAAGTGTGTGCACTGGAAAAAGAGTACACGGAGGAATCTGCGGAGTTGAAGTGAACAACAGCTATTTCTAATGGCTGCGAAGCGATAGCTACTCTGGATAGGTTCAGAGAAAAACCAAGTCTCCGAAGGACAAGTCTAGGGAAAATTAGATGCCCAATGCTCCTTATCTTTGACGAAGTAATTGCAGCTATAAAAAGTTGCTTAAAAAGGACTTGTTTAGAGAAATCGTTAGAAGTGATTGAAATTCCACAGAAGATTCAAAGACGCCAGCTAGTTCGTAACCGCCTATATGAGCGTCTATGTACAATGCAAAACTGCATAATATGACCTGACCGTAGAGGCGATGATTGCATCATGAGTTTGGGCACGGTTTATCTGATCTCTTGTATAGCGTGTAAGGACGACTACTTTCGCGAAACGGGTAGACCACTTGGCGTCCGTATAATAGAGTACTCAGTTGGGATACTTAAATTCAAACAAAACACTGCACTAGGGACGCATAGTACTCACAGACGTAACGGGGAAGATTTTGAAATAGAATTCATAATCCTCGCACAAAAATCTAAAACTCCAGGGCGAGAAAGTCTTAAAGTGTTCTGGATAAACTCCATAAATCAAGAAGGAAACTGAAGGAGTGCCCTGTGATCACGCGTGACCTCGCGCCATACCTCAGGATGTTTTTTCGACACCAACCAGGCACATTTTTCCCCCATGTAAAGCTCTGTCCGAACACCATGTAATAATAATTGGAGGATTCATATACAACAAAACAGCGAGTGCTCAAGAGAACCTGTTTAATACACAAACAAACAGTAATGTATTACGTTTTATCCGCTGAGGTTATGTTAGCATTTGAATGAGTGGATTGTCAATTCCACTTTTCCCGGCTCTGAATTGGACTAAATAAACCTTAATGTAAAACTTTGTGTTGTTCATTAAAAATCACAACAAATCATCGTCTTATTGTACTGTTTATTAAAAGTAGCTGACGTTTCAGAGGGTTTCGCTTCCTTCAGATCCTGGAAATCTCAACTTAACTGTAATCTAGTCAGCCAAATACCTCCATAACTTCAGAAGAAAGTCATGAAACCTAGATTTCAATGGCTGTGGAAACAAAATGCCTTCATCGCAAACTCACCGCTTTCCATTTGGCCTTTCATCTGGTATTCCACATGAAGAGCAACCGTACAGAGTTTGCATGAATGGGTAATATGCCTTTCCCGTGTTAAAATATCACTCTGAGATAATGTGTGAGATCAAACATGATAACGAGGCATTCCTCAATGCGGTTCATTTTTGGATCCTTGGAGTCCGTAATGCTTCGAAGGGTTCAAGCGCTGAAGTTGCAGACTGCTGTGCAAGGATGTTCACTTCTATTTCAAAATCTTCATCGCTGTGCCTTTGTATCTCTTGCGCGTCTAGTAGAGTATTTGCTCTAAGTTTACCGACTAGGTGTTGTTTCATACGGACGCACAGTAGTGTTTCGGCGCGTTTCGCCAAAGTATTCCTCGAAGAGTGCGCTACAAGAGATCAAACAAACCGTAGCCGAACTAATGCCGATACAGCTCTCTACCGTTAAGGCATATTATGATATTTTGCGTTGCGCACAGACGGTCGTACTGGTGGTTCGAACTAGCTGAGATCTAAGAATGTTTGAGGATGTTTCAATCACTGTTAGCAAATTCTCTAGAGCGGCTTCTTTTAATCATCCATTAGAAATGAAGGGGAGAGTAAACGGAACCTTATTTTCGATAGACATATTGTTTGGGGCTTTGGTTTCTTCCTCTAAAGTTATCGTGAGTAGCTATCGCTTCGAAACCAGTAGAAAGGTTGTTTTTCACGGGAAGTACAGAGATTTCTCTTTCCCCTCTCTTTCTCTGCCACACTGATGGCTCTTCGAAGCACGTTTCTGTGAAGCACTCTTTTTGTGTAAAGGATGATAAGCGAGGTTATGCTTTTGTTACGTGGCTCTGGGTACAATTTGGTGATATGGCAGTTTTTGAACAGGTTTCTGAGAGCGTTCAAAACAGATGCCAGCCTTTCTTTGACTTCTCCAGGGTGAAATTTATGTACTCTAGCTGTATATTGAACAACTCAAAACATTTATCCATTTTTTTCTGGTGTGGAGCAAATGGCAAAACTATCTATCTAGTCATCTATGTATCTATAGTAGAGTAGTGGTAGGTGATCCATTCCTAGTGCTTTCACCTTAGATTTAAAAGCAATGGCATGGCTTCGTGTAGACGCTGTCCCATTGCTTACTCTCTCGCTTGCGCAAAATACTTCTTGGAACCATCCAAAAAACTGAGCAGATTAGTCATGTAGTCGTAAGGTGCTTTTAATCAAGAAGCTATACATTTTTTACTACTTTTTCATGTTCCATAAGGAGTTGGAGAATGGCTTGCATAGCGGAGTCATTCGACACGTTTGTATAGCGAGCGTTAACGTCGAAAGACTCCATCACGTTCGCGATGTTAGGGCACGCCTTCCCTAAACGATCCAAGAAGACCTGGGTTTTTATAAGATGAGCGGGGATGTGTTGTGTAAGGATTGTGTTTTAAAAGCCATGGTATTCCATGCTCTGGTCCATCAATAGGGTGTCGATGTGTCTAACCTTGAATAATGATGGATCGGTAGACAGAAACACAAGAACTTATGGAATCTTAAGATTTCCATGTGGCTCCTTTTTATGATAGTAGCAAAACAACACCTGTTTGATGAATCGCTTGAGCTGATGCGCCAACGTCGAACTTTGAGTTCTAAGAAATTTCTAACTAATCTTGGAGCTTGCGAGGCTCTGAAGATGTGTAGAAAAAAAGTGATGTTTGGGATAACAGACCATTTGTAGTGGCTACCGACTCTACTCCAGCTCCATGGTTGAAAAGAATTTGATATCACAACGGAAGAGCCACTGCTGTCAAAGTTCGATATTAGCATACGAAATCTGTAATATCTGACTATTAATTCGATATCCGCCTCCGGTTATTCCTGTCGTGTGACTATAAACTGAAGAACCGGCTCAATGTGTAACTAGGTAGTGAAAGAAGTGAAGCGAACTGATGGGATAATGAGTCGTTTCTTTTGCTTAGTTTTTCCTTTGCTTAAAACTGTATCTCTTATTATTGTTCCTCTATAGTATGCCATCGTTTCAACTGACCTTCTTCGCTTATTGACGTCTTGGTTAAATTTCGTGCTTTGTTTAGTTTTCAGCACCGATTTGCACATTCGTGAATTCCATATAAATTCTTCATCAGCTCTATTTAATAACGTGGTTTGTTGGGAAGATATAGAGCACCTTTAATGGAAATCTAGATGAGCGGGATTTAAGGACATTATCACGAAAAGGGTTTGCAACTTTTATCAAGACTACCTTTACACATTCACGTCGGCGAGCATTGAAATCAATGCATACATGTGCGAAAATATTCACGCTTCTCAATTTAAGCAAAGATATCTTGACTTAAAGTGATTTTTATTTATTAGCTTAAAGATCGGTGAAATAGATAGAAGTTCGTTAAGAAGTTGTGAACTTTCCATTTCACCTAAACGAAATCCTGGTTTTTCGACTTCACAGAACTTTCCTCTATTTTTTGGTTTTCTCGTTGGGTGTCGCACGTCAAGCTCAAAAAAAGCAACGAAGTGATTGATAAGTGAGATATCGTCTAAGAGAACATAGTGATATTTCAGACGAGCACCTTTCTATTACTTATGTTATCACTCTTAGGCTCATTGTTAGTGCTGACAGCTCACCTATTTTCCCTCCTGGGCCAATAATTGTGAGGAAATACTCGTTGAAATTCAGCTCTGCTTCAACACAGTTGTTCTATTTTCATCTACTTCTTCTTACAACTTCACCGACAAGCACAAGTGCAGCGTGTCACATCAAAACGACTACTGTCTAGAAACTTTCGTCTCATCGCAAGAAGTGGAGCTGAGCACAACGTCATCGAGGAAACGCAGAGCTCGGAGAACACAGTTCTGGTTGTGACAGGCGGCGTACACTGCGTTCCGATGGCGGTGCGACCGACACCTGTTGTGGACGATGTGTGACAGAACTGCGACCGTTACCAGTTTCGTGTAACAAACAAATGTTTCATCGAACTTGTTTGGATTGAAAAAGTGACGCTGTTTTGTTTTTCTTACGATCTGTCGCAGTCGTCAAATCACGGTGATGTCAATTATATACAACGGTTTGAGAATAGCACTTCTTTGAAATGATTTATTCCTCAGAGAACATCGGAACTTCTCGTGATTTTGCTGTTCAGTTTTACATCGGTCTCCCATAACTCACTAAGATTAGTGAAAACAGCGGAGAATTACTAGCCATTAAAGGGTTAAAAATGCAAAGCCTCATAAGAAATTTCAACTTAAACGTCAAAGAGAAAGCTTCACCATCCAGAATAGGATTGGGATGAAACTAGGAAGGCGAATTTTCTCCTTTCTGTTTTAAATTAAATTTTGCTCCCGTTTAGCTGAAATGCTCCTAATTCTTCCTCAACTAGACAAGAAATAAAGCGTTTTGTCCGCAGTTTTCTTTTTAAAACTTTTAAAAAACTTCACAAGAGAGTTTTTGTGCATTAATTTTGGATACCCTTCATCTTGAAGCCACCATTGTCAAATATCTACTGACACTATCATATCTTCTAGGAATCGCTTGTTCAGACATAAGAATCTTCATTTTATCTCAGAGTAAGGTCAGACAGGGGGCGAGTGCAGCGCAGTGGTCAAAGGGGCACCCTGGAATGCACATGGGATCGATCTCGGCGAGCCACCAAGCCTTCCATCCATCCGGGCTTCGCAAATTGGTACCTGACTTGTCTGGGAGGATAGCAGCACTGGCTCGGTACATCGGTAGACCACCACGAGTCATTGTAAAGGTCAGATATGCATCCAATTACCCTTAGCGATGCTTAAAAAACTCGAATGCATGGCGCATCCCTCAGGGATAGATCAAAGTCGAGAGCTTTTTTAAAGGTCAGGAATTGTTCTTGGCTTTCTTGTTTTGGCTTCGGCACTGGTGAACATCACGTATTACTCGAGTGAGGATTATGGATGCACGAGTTGTGGCGAGCCGAGCAGGCAATACGCCACAACTGGTGCATTTCGTCTGGTAGCCACCGCTTTCCTTCAGGGTCATCGTGTGACCCCATTCTTCATGATGGATATCGTTCTAACCGATGTCATTCGCTGAAGAATTTGTCCGTCGCGACTGTGGAAACTCGACGCAGACGAATTAGGCTGCGCCGCTGAGCGCCAAACGCCAAGGAATTCGACGAATCTCCGACATTCCACCACTCCACCCATTTGGCGACGAACTCTTCTCCCATAATTTAGTACGACATCGTGTTCAGATATGATTAGAAACTGTGTGAGCGAACGACGTATGTTGGCAAAAAGCTAGAGAAAATAAAATTGAACAATTTTGTCACGGGTCACAAATGAACACTGATTTATTCTTGTTTGACTACTACACCAAATGCTGCAAATGCATGGTAATAGGAATAATGGTAATAGCAATGGTCCTATTAACGCGATGGATGAGAAATAGTTGGATGAAGTGGTATATGAGATGGCTTTTCTCCGACTTTTTAGCCTGTGAGAAAAATGGAACCATGGAAACAGTGGAAAAGTAGGGAACCGAACAAAAAGAGATGAGGACTCAAAAGAAGCTATTTGATGAGATTGAAACCTAGGTTGCTTTTTTCGTTGGTGTTATGGGAATGCTTGGCTTTTCTCCGACTATGTTCTCCAACAGTTTGAAGTTTTCCGCTAAGAAAACTTCAAACTGTTAGAAAAATAGCAACTAACCAGGTCGAAATTGCTCAAACGAAAGTTCCCACTCCTGCCCTGGTTATGCCTTAAATCACAATGCACCCTTACGCTACAGATTCTGCTGTTACTATAGCGCAATGCCGCTAATAAAATTGACTCAAGAAATCACTTCGAATGCCCACATGAAAAAGTACAGAGTTTTCATGTCGCCGAAAATCGCACCCATCACATCACCTGAACGACCCGCTCTTCGCTCCTCCCACGTCATGCGAAAATAGCTGCTGACTAATGTTTTCACCGTATAAAACGCGTCGAAGGCATGGAGTTCTAACCATCCACACACGGACACAAGCCGATCCAACATGCAACTAGCCTTAATCACCACAGCGCTCTGTTGTAGTGCTTTCAGTGCACCAGTGCCAGTTCCACTCGAGGAAGAGTTCAACTTGCCCGGTTTCAGCGCTGTGCAAGAAAATCACGGTAATATTTATTGTCTACGGTTTTCAACTTTGTTCTATCCTAACCATAACGAAAACAGAGCGATCACTTTGGCCAACATACCAGTATTCGTTGGTAGAAAATCAACATTCACACTGACTATGTCCAAATTTGCCTGTGGTACGAAATTATTCAAAGAGCTCTGCGGCTTAAGGGTTCAAAATCGGTTAAAATCCCACGGGCAATTATTTCATGAACAGCTCTCGAAACAAACGTCTGGGCTAACACCAGCTAACCTATGTAATGAAAGAACATTTTACCTACATTTGGTCATTAAAGTTGTTATTACTACATAAATCGACCAGATCTCAGCACTTCTCGCATGCGATTCGTTTCTTTGCCTCCGCGATCTACAAAGGTCTTCTAACATCTCTGCGCGTGGCTTAGGCTAATTCTTGGAGAATTTTCCATCTTCATCACGAATGACGTCGAATGCCAGGTCGGAATCTTCCTGAAATCGTGGAATAGCCGTGTTAGAGTTTTCCTATGTGAATTACATGGTGCCTGTTTGATCCAGCCAACTCAGGCGTTAATTTCCCATACCGTAAGGATGGGAGGTTTAGTGGGCCGTAGCGAGGTCGAGGCAGCTCCTAGGTTAGGTGTCCACGCAATGAACGGGCTCACTAAGACTGCAGCTACCAACTCCTTATTAAGACCTGTTTAAAGCAGTAAATGCTAGCTCACCCGCTCATCAACTTTGTGGTGACAAATAATCTGAAAAAGCAAGTCATTTCTTGCGATATCCAAGGACTTAGACTTGTACTTTTCTATTTCAAATCCAAAGATTGGAAGCAGTTTCCAAACCGACCGTCATTTAACCTCATTAGTAGAACAATCAACACATTTTTAAATTGCTGAGCTTATACGAGGTTCATAATATTGTTTACTTGTACTAACGCTTCGACGTTTCCGTCTTCGTCTGTAAAAGCAGTTTATTTACACGTTTGCACAATGACACTAGTTTTTCTTAAAGATCCAGACGACTACACAGAGAACTTGAATGTTCTGATGTGTTGGAAGCTATTTCTAGTGGATTTTGTGACTGTGGTGGGATGTTAATGATGGACAAGATCGAAATCTGGGCCATTATTCACTAACATCATTAATGGCATTCCAAACATCTCAAGTTCTTGAAAAAAGTTTGGGTTCGACATGGTAAACCGCGCCGCCTTCCCAACTGGTTTCCCATCGCAAGTCCTAATGAGTCATGAAAGAATCGTTTGTTACTAGTGTAAGAGAATGTGCAGATACTGTGGCCTTCGAACATACCTTGTACGTAACGATTGTTTTTCAGATGAAAAATTTCTCCGAGTTGATCAAAACAGGGACAAGAAGCTGAATTTCGACGAATTTCTGCATATGGAATTAGCCTATGTTGATGCAAAAAAGGAGGAATTCGATTTACTCGACAAAGACGGTCAGTGGCTTTTACATCAACCCTTTGTACTGCGTTTTTCTTGAACTTCTATTCGAGCCACTCAAATCATTGTCAAAAATCCAGGTGACGGTATAATAACACAAAAAGAATATGAGGAGCACTACCGCGGAGTCACAAATCAAAGTGAAGCGCGCCGAACGGAATATTTCGCCAAGGTGTTTCAGGACTTTGACGAAGACTTTGACATGTCTCTGAGCCAAGATGAGCTAGAAAAATTGCTGGCAAAACGATTCCTTGTGAAGCCACGTGAAAATTTTCCAAAGCTCTTCTATATCCTCGACAACGACCATAGTGGTGGACTGGACCTAAACGGTAGGCACCGATCAGTATATGGAAAGTTACAACAACCCTAATTAACTGAGAAAAAAAAGAAGAAAAAATGAGGGACAATGTAGAATAGTGACCTTAGTCTTTTCTGTCTTTGAGATCTGTTTAGATTCCGGAAGTTCTAAAATAGATCAATAACGAACATGGTATCGTCCTGAAGATAGACTGAATTAAAAACCTAAAGCAGATACTTAGAGTGAATCTAAAACTCTTGCGCACTTCGTTTGACACTCGTTCTTCTCTCTTGCGATCTTCATCCATGGGGTGGTCCGTCTCGACCATAAAAACGTATGCGAATACCATTTTGTAACCTTGCCCGAACTTTGGGACGAGTAGCGAATTAGTAGCAATGCCTTTCGTCACGAGAATAGTGCCGGTTTGACCTCATACCAGCTTACAGAGCCTCTTCTCACTCCAAGGCCGACAAATTTGTGCCGTATTTGTTTGGACTTGAATCACTTTCTTCAATCCACGTGGGGGCGACCTAGTGCGGCTCTCGTAGAATTCCGTGGAGATTTCATTCAATTAGCATTAAATGACGCTCATAAAGACGATCAAGTAGCTGCGAACCAACAAGTTTCGAAGATCTACGTGTATGATGAGTGCGAGAAAACGAATCGAATGCAAGAAGTACACGGATCCGCACAGTAAATGCTAAGATGGGTCATTTGAAAAAGTCTTGAAACGGTATCCAAGTGGAAATAAAGCTATTTGACGTTATCCCCAAACATGTCCACCCATCTTATCGGACAGCCTTGGAAACCCGTTTTTATCATCTTGAAGTCTTTTGCGTAATTCAAGCCTTCTTGTTCAGTTATGGTCATTTTTTAAATTTTTTCGTTAAATAACCCACTCTACTTGTGTTTTGATTTCGCAATGTCTACAGTTACGGATCTCGAGGGTTGAGTAACTTTGTAATGTTTGAACTACGCAAGCGGGCTATAGTTGTGGTCTAGTGGTTAATTTCAGTCGTTCAAGCACCGTGTGTGCTGCGATATTAGTCCTATTGCCGTATAGCAGAATGTTGAGAGGGTCATGAAGATCAAAAAAGGAAGCGTTAAGTTCCAGTCAGTCAGTTCACCCACGCCTTCTCTGAGAGGTCCGAACGCAGGCCATTCTAATGTCAATCTTCTGCACAATTCCTATTTTACGTCCCTCCCTATATTCGTGGAAGGCGAGTACACATAAGAGGTGTTCATGCTATCGAATCACCTCCCATTTTGCTTTGTTTCCTATCATGACGTTGCTTCTTCGTTAACTGGACTTTTTCGCACATAGGCATTGCCTAGTTCATTTTCCGCCTCATTGAGCTCTTTAGGCCTCTCCAAGTTCTTCTCTACTTCTCGAAAAGATGGTTCCTGTAAAAATTTAACAATTCGTCATAAAACCTTATGCCTTTTTTGTCCCAATCCAGTGACTTCTTTATCCACTGCAAAGACCGTTGCGGATGGCTTTGACGAGATAATTTTGCCTTCTCAGACACCTGTGGTTACAATGTTTTCCATGGGAATAATACGGTTTGATGGGTAACTTCCGATTTAGTAACGATTACTGTGATGTGTGAAGAACTAAATGCTTTTAGAATGCCCCACGGATCAAATAATTTGCTCAAATTTGCTTTCGAAAGGGCTAAAGTCGTTTATTCATTCCTTTCTAGCTCACTCTCCCACAAAATCTATGGTTTTTAGAGTACATGAAATTCGATGCGACCTTTCCGTTTGAGCAGACCGACCCGATTCCGTACGACGTGAAGAGAGTCAGATCAAATGCTGAGATCTCGTCGTTGCAAACAGTGCCTGTGAAGGCAACCTCAGTGCCGAACTCCACTGTAGATGTACGAGATGCCCAGGCAATCGCACAAGTTATGGGTCGAGCCCCAACCTCGTTCAAAAATTCCGTACCTAAAAATGTGGTTGTTCTACAAAAAGGCGCCTCAACGTCATTATTCGAGCACGCTGTCACTGCAAAGGGCGATTTCACCACTGATCCCGTTAAGCTGGGCCCGTTTCGGCAAATTCTACCCATCCGAAAAATTGTCAAAGCCGTGAAATCTATCTAAGTTGATCTGTTCGTTCTAATATTATGCTGATTTTCTCATGTACAGTTGTAAAAATCATTATGTGTGATTTTTGACAAATAATATCTACATTCCTAAGCTTTTAAACTAGAACGTTTTTGACAGGTACTATGATCTATGGATAATTTTTGCTACCTTCTTGTAATATATTTATTGTTGTTTTATGATTCCTGTACATTAGTAAATACGTCGTACACAACTTCCCATGCTCATTACAGCAAAGCGAAACTACAAGTCGTGCCTATGACAGTGGTCACAGATTGTGCACGAAAACTGTTACGAGGGTAATTCACGCCACTTGAAGTAGTAGAATAAACAGGTACCTTATAAAGCATTTGATGTTGATCACTCTAAGAAGGAGCACCACACGTCCTACTTCATCAGGTGTGGTAAAGGTGATTGTGGGCATGCTTGGCCTGTACTTGAAACAGGCTACCGATATATCAAGTCAGTTTTCTATCCCTCACACATGTCTGGTACTAATTTTTTGACCCTGAAAGGATGGAAGGCTTGGTGAGCCCGAATGCAACAGCAAACTATCAGCTCATTCAGCGTGTACTGCAAGACCTGCGTTCTAATCACTGCACTACACGAGCTCGAGAAAAGGGAGATCGTACGCGAATCTATCTAGGTTTTCTAGGTTTCCATTGGACAAATAGTAAAAAATTCTTTTAGCTTTAGGTTTAAATTAAGCACATACTGTGGTGTCTGTCTAAGCACTCTTCTGTGCCGCAGTACTTCGGTGGAGTTCTAGTGTTCCGGACTCATCTCAGACTGGAGAGTTATACACTTGATGACAATACAAAAAGGAAAACGAGAAAGAAGTGTACTGAGCGTTGATTGAGTTGGTAAGCAGGTGCTTACCAGATGTTCCTTAAGAAGATCGCCTTTTTGTTATTGAAACATTTTCATCAAAACGTTCTTAAATGTTATTATGCGCTCATTGAGAATTTAAGTAAGCTGTTAACGATGCAGATTTGTATGAAAAAGTATAACAAGGGAAATTCTTGATCAGTTTTATTTGGAGGAATAATAGAGGAATTATAAAACTACGACACTACTCTAAATCGTATTTTGCTGACATATACAAGGAAGGGCGCGTGTGGCGTAGTGGTCAGAGGCGCTCTGCAACAGATACGTGGAATTGATTCCCGCGCCCATGGCTCACCGAGCTCGGTACATCGGAAGGCCACCCGCGTGTCATTGTATAGGCCAGATACGCATTCAGTCACCTCCAAACGATGCTTAATCAAGTCGAATGCATAGCGCATGCCTCAGTTATTGATCAACGCCAAGAGCTTTGTCCTTTATTATCCTTTATACACAAACGCTTTGCGGTGATTGCAAATGAATGAGAAATCTTGTGCCATCGTGCCTTTTCCTAGGAGGACTCTATTCACAATCAATATTGCCATAGTAAAAAAAAAACTACTTTGCTGTGAAAAAAGGAACTAAATTTGATATCAAAGAGTGCTTCACAGGAAAACAGCGCGAAAACCTCGGGCCACTGGTTAAAATGTTTAAGCAAAGCGATCTGGGGAGGAATTTGTATGAAACGAACTACATGCGAAATTCGAGCTACCAATGTACAAATTCTTTCAGCATAGGTAAAATCGGAAAAGCAATTTGACGACCAGAGAAGAGGTGAAGAAAGCACACTCGTAGTGAAAATCTTTGTTTCGAGGAGGGAGGAGAGCATGGAGCAATGCGCACAATCTGTTGGAGTCACAGTGGGACCAATTTGTGGAATATCTGCAATGTGGAACAGTAGAGCTCTCTCTAAGTTAGGCGACAGCTGTGCTTGTTTGCTTCATAAAAACACATTTAAGTCCCTTGTTAGGCGGCTTCTGAATGACGTCGTGGTTCCCTGAGCCCTCAAATTAATAGACCAAGGCAAGCCTGGGGTGTTGAAATACTGACTTCATAAATCAGTAGGCTTCGGTCATTCTATAGCGAAAAATTGCATTCGCATCTACGACGCTATGTGAAGTCGGATGCATGACGTTCCTCTAAGGTCTTAATCAATGCCGGATAATCTTAAGCATTATCTTGTATTTAATTCTTTATTCAATCACCAGCGTGTACCTAATTTTTCATCATTCCGAAATCAGTGTTCAATCTCAACCTGCATATTTAAAGTGGTATGTCCCATATCAAAGCAAACTTTATTAGTCTAAATAAGAGTCATTGGATTCCACATATTTTCGTTAAAGAGAACCATGTTGACATCTACGCATTGCTTTGAAATCCCAATCCTCTGAATGCGCCACAGTCGTTGAAAGCAGTTTTGATCTCGGTTTGATTTTTGCGGCATTTCTGGTATGCAAAGTTTTTTAAGTCTCTAAAGGAGCCATAGTTAGCAGAAGTGATGTCCGTGGAGTCTGCTAGATGAGGCAGAGTTTCTCGACAGCACTCCTTCAACGTCTGCAACGCCGGTTATACGGATGCACGATCTCACGTTAGCACAGGAGATTGCTTTGTTGATCAATGCGGAGCACAGAAATTGAAATTTCCGCTGCATTTCGTCGATCTATTAGACGCACTTTACTTTCGTAATCGTCTCATCCGGTAGCAAGCTGTGATGGATTAAATCAGCGTTAGAACACCAAACGGGAGACGTGACCTTCTTTTGATGCAATGTCGGCTTCGGGAATGCTATAGAGCTTCACCACGGTTCAACCTCTGAGTGAATCGTAGCCGGCTTTCACCAAAGGACCCATTTCTCGTTGCATACCGCAGTACGGTGGAGAAACGGATCGTTCTGGTTGCGCAGAAGCGCCTACGACACCTTAAAACAGCGATTTATCTGAATGGCAATCAATTTGTGCGGCATCCATTTGTCGACGTTCCTCGATCTTCTGATGTTCTTCGATTGCTTCAATACAGTTGAGATTTTTTTAGCGAGTCATAGAAGTTCTCAAGCAATTAGCGTACATTTGCCTGCAGAGAAACCTTCATTTCTTCGTCGTCAATAGAAGAAAGACGTTCATGACCATCCTCATCTTCAAGATTAAATCCCCCACGATGAAGCTTTCAAACCAGCGTGACAGAGCGCATTCTTTAACAAATTTCTAGCTCCATATCGAAGGGCTGTCCCCAGCGGTTTGGCTGCACTCCTTCCGAGCTTGAATACGTGGATACATGTCGCAATTTCTCTCTTGACGTCTGAAATTTTAACCTTTGAAATTGGCTAAAATTATAAATTATGCTATAATTAAACTATTTGAACGAAAATGCATAGAAGAGTCTTCTATGACGGCGTATAATAATAAGCTTTAACCACCCAAGTCTGAGGTATCCTTCGATCCACATCGTGGTGAAGACGTCTATACACCCATGCAATTTTGAGTCAGAACTCCTGGGGGGATTAAATTGCTCAATCAGTAATAGGCCAGATTGAATACCCCGCACACTTTGTGCTCCCGTCTATGACGTCAGGCGGTAAGACGACAGCTGAGAGGCCACGAAATCTCGGGCTACGCCGGACGTTACTGGAACTGGATCTGACGAACACAAGCACGACACGCCATGGAGATTGTTTCTTAGCTTTCACCTATAACGCCAGAACACTCTCCACTGACGACAACATTCACGCCCTTCTTGAAGCCGCGAATCAAATAACATTTCATGTGAATGCACTACAAGAAACAAAAATCAAGAAGACCGATATACGCCAAACCAAACAACGGCACCGTTTTCATCCGTGAATAAAGGGTCCCGTCACGAAATTTTGGCGACGTAGGCTTTGTAGTCCACCCGTCCATAGTCCATCTCGGCGACTCATACTAGATCCTTTCCCCTCGCATAGCCGTCCTCCGTCTTTAACTGTCGCATCACGAGAAGATCACTATCATCGACTGCTACTCACCGACCAACGCAGCTTATGAGTGCGAATTAAATGCTTTCTACTATCAGTTGAAGTCATCCGCAATGATTAAGCATATCATAAATTTGTTGTCAATTTGCGTATCACAACGCCAGAATAGGAAAGGCCAACGAGAGCGAATACAGGATCTGAAGTTTTGGATTAGGAGAAAGAAATGGAAATGGAAGCCGCCTCGCAGGACTCCTATCTGCAGCACGTCTCTTCCATGGAAACTCGTTTTTCCAGAAGAAAGGAAGCGCTGCTGCAGACGGGAGTCTCCCCAACGGCACGATCCAGACGGAGATCGACCATATTCTGAAAAAACAAAAGAAAGACGGTGCCTACTTGGCACATCGCTAGTACCATCAAACTGTTCTGGTTCTGATCGCCACCTTCTCCATGCGAAGATTCGCTTCAGCCGTGAGCTGGCTCTCTTCATACCCACGAGGAAAAAGTCTAGCTGTACACGATGAGAACATTCTGAACGAAGTCCTGGCCAAACGCGACTGGCAGATTAAAGAAGACCCGAGACCGAAGACTACGAGCTGCTTGTCGAAAGACTGAAAAGTTGTGCCGAATTCGCCTCAGCCTCTCAAGAAAGAAGATCGAATTGCATCTCCATTACCACTAAAGAACTGATTCAACGAAGAAATCTGAAAACTTGATCCTGCTGCAAATTGTTTAACAAGGTTAGTGATAAATGTTAGTTGCACAAGAGCTTTGCAGGAAGACATGTATCGCTTCAGGCAGAAGAAACTACTGGAAGCAGCACAAAAAAGAAGTAGTCTCGAAAAACATCGTCGGGACTTGTGTGATTTTAATATTTCGGTGTTAGCCTTGATGAACCAAGATGGGATCACCAAAACTTCTCTTGTGTGGAATTAATAGCGGTAACGTTCTACAGCAACCTTTCCTGTTCCACAATCTCGCCCTGGCCCTTAAAAACCCCGCTGGAGAAAAACACCACCTGAAATTCTTCCGTCGAAGGTTCAAGTTGCGGCGGGAAGCATGTAAAGAGGCACAGCTCCAGGACCCGATAATATTACTGCAGCCATCCTTAGAGCTGGAAGCCACAATTTACATGTACTTCTCGCAAATCATATGACAGCCTGCTTTCAAAAGGAAAAATCCCAGAACAGTGGAGAATGTCGCGTGCGGTCATCCTGCGCAAGAAAGGTGACCGAAGGGATCGTAACTACTGTCCGATGTGCTTGTTAACTGTACTCTACAAGCTCTTCACGAAGATTATCCTCTCGCGCATGTCAAGGACATTGGGTGAGGCGCAACCAGTCGAGCAAGCAGGATTTCGAAAAGGATTTTGCTGCATGGACCATATCCAAACCGTGTCCAGGGTCATCGAAGTTTGTCGGGAATACCAATTGTCGGGAACAAATGGCAAATGTGCTGGGGTTCCCACAACTCGTGAAGACGGGCCCTCCAAGTATCCAAATATTCCAGTATATAATAACATGTATTAGAAACGAAATGCTGCTAAAACGTACACAACAACAACTAAACTACAAATCTGACGTTAATTTCTAGAAAATTCAATTTTTTATTTCGGTAAAGCACGAATGTGAATACTTGTTATGGTTAGTGATTCCAGAAGCGAGAAAGAAATTAGACAGTTGTAGCTTCTACAAACGTCCAAAATTCCGGAAAATAGGTCGTCCGATAGGGGCTGGATAGCACGGAAGTAGTGAGATCCGTCATCACGAGCATGGTTCTAGTTCGATTCAGCTCCGAGCCAACCATGCCTCTCATCCTTACGGGTGAGGAAATTGCTACCGGTCTTGTCCGGGAAAAAGTCACCCTCTGCAATTAAACTTGGAATGCACCAGCCCGACTATCTCAGGACTCCAGGGAGAATTGCTCGACCAGTATTCTACGACACTCAAGATGAAATGAAAATGCTCAAGCAGCAACCGAAGCCACACGTAAAATGTTAAAAGACCTTCGTGGACGACGGATTCGAGTGAACGAATCGAATGTGAGAAGTGCTGGAATTCGCACGGTAAAATTGAAGACGGGTCATATAAAATAAAAAAAAGTTCGTCTATACTGAAACGAGTGGTTCAACGTACACCGTGAAGAGCAGAGCTTCAACGTTAAAGCTAAACTGATGAGCAATCGTTTTCGACGCCAAAATAATAAATCAGTATGATCTTGTTTTATCAAACGATAAAAATATTAAGAAAAACCCTAACATCACCTGTTAAGATGTTAACTTAGAAAAGAATTATGTTGAACCAAAAGCCCAATTCCAATATTTTTTAACCACGATTGGGACACTGTGTAATCATCACCAGCGATCGTAATCGAATTATTAATTGTTCAGTAAACCCAAATGAACACAATACATCAATAGCTGGCTATGGTGCGGATCCCAGCGGATCCCAGCACTTGCATTCGATTGGTTTCCACAGACCAATCGTCCATAAAGGTTTTCGAATTTTTGGTGTTTAGGTACGGCTGTTGCTTTAGGATTGTCAACTTCTTTATGAAAGTTAGGAACTTAGCCGGGCTAGAGTGTCCTAACCTGCACTGCAGCGATTAAACTATTTCCAGTGAAGTCTGGTACCAATTTCTCAATGAAGTAATCGTTTGTTGGGGATACACACATATGGAACGAAGATACTTATCGAAAAATTACAGCTTAGTCAGCTCTATACTGCAACGAACATAAATTTCAGGTTTCACCATAAAACTAAACGAGGAAAACGCAGGATTTTAGCCCTTAAGATAAATATTTACTATGTAAATACGATCTAATAACTGAGCTTGTTTTCTTAAAACCAACGTTTTCTTACGGAAAGCACAAATTACTTGTAATTTTGCACCACGAACCTTGAAAAAGATTTTATGAGAACTATCAAAGGCATATCTTGGTGGGAAATATAATAGGTGAAACACCTGTCAGGAATAACCCGAAATGCATACCTAGTAATTCCCGCAGTCGACTTTCCATTTTATAGTGCATATCTAGTAAAGATAGATCTTCTTAGATTCGTACCTTGTTAACATTAAAAAGATTATTTCGAAGACCTCATCATCTTAGTTTTTCATCGTTGCGAACAAGTTTGAAAAGAAAAGTGTGGAAACGACATTTGTCACTGAAAGGGGCACCTGCAGCGCGCAGTGGTTAGAGGCGCCCTGCATACAAATGGAATCGATCCCGGCGCCCCAGGCTCACCAAACTTTCCAACCCTACGGGATCGACAAATTGGTACCAGACTTGCCTGGGAGGATAGTATCACTGATTCGATACACTACTAAGCCACCACGAGTCATTGCAAAGGCCAGGCATTCAATCACCTCCAACGATGCTTAATGAAGTCGAATATATGGCGCTTCCCTCAGAGATTGGTCAACGGCAACAACTTTATCTTTTTATCCTTTACTTCTGGTTCAATCATCCAAGAAACACATATAGTGTAAGCACTTTGAATAAAAGTTGAATTTGCAATTGATGATTAAAAGCACAGCTCGCACAAGTTCCAGGTCAACCAGTTTAGAACAAAGATATTGCGCTAGCAAAGGTCGAATTCACATGGAAACTAGTAAGTTTCATGCACATAGCAGGAAAATCAAAGCAATGCCAATCCTAAATCAATTTTATCTTACGAATAAAATATTGTAAAGCAAGCGCAAGAATTTGGTAAACTCAAATACGAAAACAGTTCGCGTGGTGTCCCACTACTTCTTCGACTACCACTTCGTGACTTCGAAAGATCGTGTTTGGCTGGGTAGTTTGTGGTCAAACTGACCTTTCCAGGCTCTGAGGAAGGCGAAATCCGCCGAAACGTCAGCTTGCTCATAAATAAAGAAATAAAATAACACCTCGTGTTTGCTTAACAAGAATATTAAGAGTTGTTCGACCAATGCCCAGATCAATAGAAAGTCGGTCGTGGGAATTATATATGAGACTTTGCTTTACAATAAACGACCTAAGTAAAAGTTTTGTGGAAGTTTCGCCAGTGTACGTAAAACCAAAACAATAGAAAGAGGTGAACACCGATGAAGCATCTATTCTCAGTTAGTACGAACTGAAAATGGCAAGTCAGCAACATGACAAGATCAACAAACCTTAGAAACTTTGCTAAAGAAACCTTCTCCAAGCCTTTCTAGAACATCGAAATCGTCGACGGCATAAACTTGACCAAATACTGTTGCAAATGGGTGGGGAGAGAACTGTAGCGTAAGAATATAAATGTTCCAAAGATACCCTATTTAAAATAACTGAGTTCGCTGTTAAAACAACAGAAAAGAACTGATACCTGAGAATGTGGCACAACTAGACAATTTCCATTTGATTCGCCTGGTTTCGCTGTTGACTCGACTTCCTCAGATGTGCTCGCAGTACAGGATGACGTCATTTTCGAACACATACCGTCGAGAACTCTGGCCGAACATCTTCAAGTGTATGAAAACTATTGGATAAACACAAATGAGATAAGGCAATCTCTGAAAAATGACGTTCATTCAGACCTACCGACCACCATCGACTCGTGAAGAAGTTAAATCATTGATAACCATGATATTGGAGACCATCATCTTAGGGTAAAATGAAAAACACAAACAAATCGCAAACGATGCGGTAGTTACTCTAACGAGGTCGGCATAGAATGATCGTTCAGAATATTCACATCATATACTCCCTAAAAGCGAGAAAATGAAACAAATAAGAAAAAACGCCACATCTTCAACAAGTACGAAATCCAATGTTACCAAGAAAGATCAGTCGAAATGCAGTAAAAGTAAAGTGAAGAGATCAAAGTGATGAAGATGAAGGACCACTGTTTACAGCTATTCTCCTTCACCTGCTTTATACACATATGATGGTAGGTAGAACTTTCAGTGGTGGTGGCCTATCGTGGTTGTTCACTAGCACGCTCCAATCTCAAAAAAGTGAAACATAGACGCTGCTTCATAGAGAAGCTGCCCAAACTCGAATTTACTATTGTTACAAAGCAGTTATGACTAACAGATGCCTAATGCTTTGTTAGAAATCGATAAATCAAACAACAGCTGATACCGTCATCATCGAGGTAAATTGCCTTTCCAGCGCCCCAATGGATCAGACGGCAGTTCATAGACATTCAAACACTCGAAACCATCTACGTGAGGTAACTTAAGAGCTACGCTCTCAGAAAACAAAGACACAGAAGGAACAGGTTCGAATTTTTGAGCAAACACATACTGACAAAATGAAACTCCTTCGTATCAAACAACTGATTACGGCGACAATTCTCCTCGGATATTACATGATTCCACCTCACTTACTAACAGTAAAAAGTTTGAGTGGGTTCCAATCTATAAAATAAGTAGAGATCTTCTCATTTTCAGTGCTTGTACAAGTAACAAGAGCGCGTGTGGCGCAATGGTCGGAGGCGCCACTGCGACACACACGTGGAATCGATCCCAGCGCCCGTGGCCCACCAAGCTATCCATTCCTCCGGGGGTCGGTAAATTGGTACCAGACTTGCTAGGGAGGATAGCAGCACTAACTTGCTACATCGGCAAGCCACCGCGAGTCATTGTAAAGACTGGATATGCATTCAGTCACCCCCAAACGATACTCAATGAAGTCGAATGCATGGCACATCCCTCAGGGATTGATCAACGCCGAAAGCTTTGTCCTTTATCCTTTTATAGCAGTACCGACTTCTCACAAGTATGTAGAGTTCAGAAAAGTGGGATGATTTTAAGTAATGAGAAGACGACGGCGTAGTGTGACTGCATTTTTTAAAAAGTCATCTCTACAATCCAACTGGGAAAGCTCCAGCAAGCAATAACCAAAGCCACACGTAAAAAGTTGGAAGGTCTTCGTGGACAATGGATGTGAGGAAACGAATCGAATGTCAGAAGTGCTTGGGTCCGCACAGTAGACGAGAAGATGGGTCGCACAAAAATAAGGGAACGGAGTGTCGTCGTTGGAAAATAAAACACCAAAGTATGGCAGCTTTGTCTTACTGGCAAGACAAACTTATCAACACCGGTTAGGACTCAAATGTGTCACATCAACTCGTATGTTCCTGCTAAGTTAAAGCTTTTAAAAAAGCTCTCGGCGTTGATCAATCCCTAAGGGATGAACCATGTATTCGACTTCATTAAGTGTAGTTTGCAGGTGATTCAATGCATATCTAGCCTTTACAATGACTCGCGATGGCCTGCTGATGTTTCGAGCCAGTGCTGCTATATTCCTAGACAAGCCTGGTACCAATTTGTCGAGCCCGGCGGGATGGAAGGCCTGGTGGGGCATGGGTGCGGGGATCGATTCCACATGTGTGTTGCAGGGCGTCTCCAATCACTGCGCCACACGCGCCTCTGATAAGTTATCTTAAAATATGCTAATTTTAGCAGACATTCGACGGAAAAACAAAGGTGAAGACCGTCAGAACTGTGGTCGCTCATGGGACGCTGTAACATTAAACAGTGTAAAACAACAATAAAACTTGCAGTGAACCTCAAAACACAAAAGGGGTTTCATTCGTGTTCATCGTAAAAAACAAAAAAAAAGATAGAGAAGTGGAAAATGTGGTTAGCTGTCGATATTTATGGCCAAGCAGTAACAGCTGCCTACCACTGGTGACGTCATACAAAATGCCCTCCACAACGGAGACGATCACCATTGGGTGGCTGGGTAGCCCAGGCCCGCTGAACAGTATGGACCCCGTGGCCCTCCTGATATAAATTAGTGACAATGGCATATTCTCCAATGAATCAGCAAGTCTAGAACTTTCGCGAGCGAAGGAATTTGTTGGACTTAAAGCTAATGCCACGAAGTTCCCCCACAGTCAATACGGGACGTTAAAAGCTGTTCTTCTTCCAAATCGTCGTACAAGAAACGCATAAACGAACGGTGAGATTGGTACTCAAATTGTCTGGAATCAACTCACTCCTAGAAATCCATAAAAAGCTGGCGATTGCCGGCGATAAAGATCTGAGAACGTCACAATACGGATCCCCCAGGGTTTCTGGGAGAACAGACTCGACCGAAACTTTCGACGCCACTCGTAAAGAAGGTTAAAAAATCCTAAAGCGGGAGCCGAACCTATTTGCACAGTCCCGCGAAGTTCATGGACTAAGGATGTAAAGTAACGAATCGAATAGAAGAACTGCTGCGATTCGCACAATACGACGTCAGGAAGTGTAAAACGAGAAATAAATAGATAAAATATAGGTGGTATTGTGAAAAACCCATCAAAAAAAGGAGTTCCACGAGAAAAGAGCAGAGGTTTCTTCAATCAATGGCATTCGCTCTTCTACTTACTACTACAAAACGTGCTTTTGACCCCCCAGTAACCACTTACTTGGATACTTGAATGGTTCGCCTTCACTAGATGTGGGGGCCCCAGCAAAATCTCCACTTACTCGGAGTTTTGCTGGCTCAGCTATTGTGATTCCCTAGAGTCCCGATATCAGCCTAGCCAGTCTGCACCTTAAGGTTATGTACTTACTTACTTGACACTTGAACGGCCCGTCCTCAGTAATTGTGCGGGCCCCAGCACAATCACTATTTTTCGGAGATTTGCTGGTTAAACCATTGTGGTTCCCTGGAATCCCGAGAACAGCTTGCCCAAAGTCTGCCCCAGGTCGTCACCACAACAGGCAGTCGCAGCCCTTGTGGATTAGAGTGAGATTTGCCACCATGCGACTTTTGATACCAGGACGGTGGCGGATCCTGGTATTGGTTTACTCTTAGCTAGGCTTCTGATGGAAACGCCGGACTTCTTCTCAGCCTGGGAGACCCTGCCAGGGGATGAATCCTTCCGCTGCACATCGCAGCCCAAAAACCCAGGAACACCTCCCAGCGACGATGAGGAAGTAAACCGTTTGGGGTGAAGGAAACAATTAGTGCCATAAATATTTCAAAAGACAGGCTTTCTATAAACTTCGGCATAAATAGTTGATGTATTTATTTACATGCTCTTACGAACTGGTCTTTGTGAGCTGATGCGAGGTTGGTATACGTGTTCGTTGTCGTTGTCGCTGTTGTTAGTGTGGTTGGTCGATGGTTGACGTTTCGGCGATTTCGCCTTCCTCAAAGCCTGGACGTATTTTTTTGCAACAGCAGCCATGTATTCGGTGAAATATCCATAGTATCAATGAAGAGCAAACACATAAATAAACGCTATATAAACGATATATAGATTAAGGAGACTACTCACCGTGATGTTACGACTGGGACTGGCCCACGCGTTGTTCACATGGGGTCGCGAGCGGGACACAGCCAGGAGTCAAAATATCATTTTGAAATAGGGACGCGAGGTCACGTGTGATAGTGAAGCATTCATCTTTCCGGTTCATCTTTGGATTTTTGAAATTTATCCAAAACGCTTCAAGAGCCTTGCGCATTGATGTTTTCGACTCCTGCGCTAGGATCGGGACATTCACTTCAAAACCATCGCCACTCGCCTTTTTGTGTCTTGTGGGCACCTAGAACAGTTGTTTGACGAATTTTGACTTTCCCATCTAAATGTTGTTTTAGGCGGACAAAACGCGGTCCACCCGTTTCCGCAATATATTCTTCACTGCATGCCTTACACGAGATTAACTATATTGTACCTGAACTCATGCAATTCCCATCCTTCCCGTTAGGATAGGTCACACAGTTTTCCGAGTTGCAAAACCGATCATAAAGACGATTGCGGACTAACTGAAGGCGTAGGGTATTAGGTGGGAGGTCAATAACTGCCACATATTTTTCAAGAACACTTTTTTCTTAGGCAACTCTTAATGGAGGAACTTATTTCCTTTGATATTAAGGGTAGCTCAAGAGCTACCTTATTTAGACTTAAAACATTATTCTGAAGAACAATTCTACCCTCTAGTCTGATTCAAATATCTTCTACTTCGCAGCCATTGCAAATAGCTATTTTACGTGCTAGGTTTAGCGATTCCTTCTTTTCCTCCTCTACTGTGCCACATTGTTAGGCGTTCGGCACATGCTTTTGATGAGTGCTTTTTCATGTGGGTAGTGCACTATTATATTTTTACTACTTGGCTTACGGTATTATTTTGTTATGTAGCCACTTTCTGAGAGCTTAATTTGGATGTTTAAGAATGGAAGGCAGTTCTCGGTTGGTTTTTCCCACGTGAAATTTATATATTCTGACTGTCTCTCTAACAATTAAAAGTGCTCATCCATCTGTTCTTGTGTGAAAAAGACGATGAAGCAGTCGTCTATGTGTCGACAGTAGAGTAAGCGTCGGCGATCGAGAACTGCAGCTTCCACCTTATACATAAAAGCGATAGCAAGGCTTGGCGCTAATCGCTGTCCGATAGCCAACCCTCCAATTTGTGCAAAGTAACTTCCCGAGCACCTAAAGATTGAACAAATAAGACACCGTTTTTAAAGAGTTATTAGTTGTTGAGTCGACAAGCCGTACATGTTTATTTTCTTTTCATGCTCTACGAGCAGCTCGAGGCTGACTTGCATTGCAGCACCATTTGACACATTGTTATAAAGCGAAGTAACATCGAATGACTACATTACATGCATGCTGTTTGGTTGCACGCACCTTAGGTGATCTAGAAATATTTTGGTGTTGGGGTTGGAATGATTTTCAGCAACTGGGTTAGGATAAGATTTATGAACTACGCTATTTTATCCGTTGGCCCGCTTATACAACTGATGATAGGTCCATCTTTAAATGATGATGGATCGGTGGACGCAGTATCATCAAGAACAGGCTGACTTTTCGGCGGATTTCGCCTTCCTCAGAGCCTGGAAAGGTCAAGTTGACTGTATCTACCCTTGCCAAACACCTCCCATAACCAAACAGAGAAAATGCTAAACCAAGATTTCAATAGCATTTTCTCTGTTTGATAATGGAGGTGTTTGGCAGTATCACCATTTGAAATAAGCTCATGTGTCTTACTGAGAAAGTAATGAACAGAGGAAATTGGAGGTTCTAAACCTGCTGCCTTTGCCGTGTTGACCCACTCCCTATTTAATTCTCAGTATTCACTTTCTATATTTCTTTTCAGATGATTCGCAATAGAGGGAAACATCGATGAGGTGGTTCTCTGTTATTCTAATACCCAACTGACCATGGATAACTACAAATTCCTCAAGTTTATCAATTATAGACCACTTTCCATAACTTCACATGTGGCAGTCTAATCTCTCAGAAGTTAGGGATTTTTTAAATAAGTATTTATAAGTTTTTTGTTCTTCCTATCATTTTACGAATGTTTGCAAGTACTCGATAGCTGCTCAATAAATGTTTTGTAACAACCTCGTGTTAGCTCAATAATAATGGGACGTTCTGAAAGTTGAGGTTCTTGTTTTTCACAAATACCGAGCTAGATTGACGTGAAGAATAGAGATCGCTTTGGGATTGCCATTGTCGAATAAGTTCCTCAGCTGACAGTCACGAGAGGTCGAGCTAAGGAATCAGTTTGTGATCGGAGCGACATATGCTCCATATTCTTTCAGTGAAAGCAGCACTAGTCGGCATTACAACAGATGCCCTGGTTGTCCTCAGCGATTCTAATCCTCTCTGGTCTCGCTCCCTGAATGTCCGACACTGTTTTCGTACTCCGTTGAGATTTTGTTTGATTTTCGAAAAAACTGCGACACTCCATATCGACTCCGACAGCTTTCAACATGAATGATACAAAGCATCGTCGTCGGAAATGTTACCCTAAACTCACGTCAATCTACCTCTCACTTCAGTTTCTCTAGATCTTTGTGATGCTACATTTTTTAGCCTTCTTTGACAACATAAGTCAGGAACACTGTGTAATGAAGAAAATGAATGAAAGCAATTATGTGAGGTGAGCAATGAAATCGTCACGTTATAAACATAAATCCTATGTTAACAGTTAAGCCCTGCTCTTCACGATCTCTATCACCATCTTAGCCTAAGCCCCTTAGTCAGATACTGAACTATCAGATCATAAAGATTGATTTGGTCTTTCTTTCTCTTTTTGGGAAAGAAAACACTGTCATTCTCTTATGAATACCACACTGCCCTACAGTTCCTAACTCATTAGCGCTTTATAGCTCCGATAATGTTTCATTTATTACTTCTAAGTGTCGCAAGTAGACAAAGTAGGATCAGTTTAGGATTCATTAGAAAATTACCTAAAATTAAAAAGACAATTAAAGAACTCGCCGGTTCCGTATTTGCTCTCTTTTTTGAGTTCTCGTGCAAAATTAGTCTATTCTTTTTTTTATACTACTGATCCATCGTTGTTTTGCTTCAGATTTTTGGCCCAACTGGGTCAAGACGATGTGAATTTCTTTGAATCCAGTGAGTATTACATCAGGGTCTGATACCGTGGGAAGCAAGTCAATGGACCTATCTCTGATGTTTTTTAACTCCACTTCGCGCTGGTTCCTATATTCCCGACCAAAAAGTCCAATAAACATGGCAGCTGGGCACTCCGAGCTCTAATCGTGCAGTTATTTGAGGCAGCAATGCTTTGTGAGAGCACTCAGCCAAAATTTACTGCTCCGAGTACTTCAGTTGTAGGCTGGTACAAAAGTAATGACCGTAATAATCTGCACTTGGCTTAAACATGTTTTATTAATCGAAGTGTGAATCACTGGAATCAGCACTCTCTTAAGTTTTTCTACGCAAAGCTGTCGACCAAATGTCGTAGCAATCGGATATTTACTGAGATGATGTTGTGTGTGATGTTCGCCAGCTGGTAGGATTTCTACATATTCCGACAGTGTGCTTTCTTTTTCCACTCCTTTAAAAATCTAACTATGCAGAACGTTTTTTTTTGTTTAGTTCCATTCTGTTGTGACGTTATTGTCATAAACAACATCAATATTGTAGTGAAAAGGCCGAGGTTTTTCTCAAACATTTGACAGAGACTGGTCGAGGACAATGGCTTCCACACAAATGACTTTCTAGTTATCCTTAGATAAGTTTACTAATATAAATGGATAAATCAATGAATATGAATAAATAAATGAGTCTGTTGTTCTCATTTTTTACAGCAATCGCGAGGTTGTTATTCAGCACACCTTTACTTCCTCACAAATATAACGCATGCAACACAGCGGTAGCTGACGTTTCGGCAGTATCGCCTTCTTCAGAGCCTGGAAGGATGTACTAATATGTAATTTACTAGGTTAAACGTTTCAACAACGCAAGCAGAAAGATGACAAACAGAGACGGTGACTGCACGAATTCAGGTACGATATACCTGATCCCTTGTGTACTTGCGGAGACGATTTTGATAGAAAAGTCGCTATCCTCGCACGGGATCCCTAAATCACCAATGCGAAAACTCGTCGAGGCTTTTTTGGATAAGTCCCAAAAATCCGAGAATGAATAGCAGGGAAGAATGCCCTGAGATAATACGTTATCTAGCCCCGTATCCCAGAATTGATTTTTGATGTGCGGTGGTGCAGTGATCAACCATGTGCGACTCTAAGCGGCTGTTCTTCTTTGGCGGAAAACAGGTAAAACGGTAGGTTTTTTCGAGAAGCCGGTGATCGTGTAATTATTGTTCAGATTTTCATCTTTCTGTTTGCGTTGTTGAAGCGTTGGACCTAGTAAGTTGCGTGTTAATGTACTCTTCCAGGCTCTGAAGAAGGCGATACTGCCGAAACGTCAGCAACCGTTGTGTTGTATGTGTTATATTTGTGAGGAAGCAAAGGTGTGCTGAATAACAACCTTATCCAATGCCGAGGTTAATAGAAAGTCGATCTTGGAAACTGTTAAATAAATGAGATTTAATACAGTAAATATAAACCGAATAATACAAATATAACGGTATACGGCCTCTATATTTCAGTTAGTACCTTAGATTTCTCCTTCAAAGGAAAAACAACTGAACTCGGCCGCTGGGCCATCGGCGGAGCGCATTATTATCCTGATCTGGTCTCGAAACTAGCACGAGACTACGATGTTTTCGATGCCAGGCTGAGAGATTGTGTGATGGATTAGGGTGTCAGTGCAGTGGCGGGCGTCAAAATAATTTTATTTTGAGATTTCTTCTCCCTGCCGGCACAGGCATGGATTCCGCTTCATCCTCACCACTGGCACGTGCCACATCGGCACCGACGCCTGTCCAACCATTTCCTAGCCAGTCACTCCACATCAATTGGCCATTCCAACCGTCGTTTGGACTCACGATTTCATTTTCAGCGAAAAATCGACTTGTCGATCCTGATGAATTATCGGACTACTCATCGCGTTCTTATCATTGCTTCGTTCAGTTCCACCGTTCCCGTTTTTATTACGACGAAATGCTGCGCTGCAAGCGTTCTCACTTCCTCTCACTTCATCCTACCTATCCTCTTCATTAAAACCATCTCATTCTCCCAGATTTTTATTTTTATGAGCTTTCAATAGGCTGTAAATTTTGGAAATTGAAAGGATAAAACGGTAAAGCTCTCGGCGTTCATCAATCCCTTAGGGATGCGACATGTATTGGACTTCAGCTAGCATCGTTTGCAGGAGATTGAATGCATATCTGGCCTTTACAGTGACCCGCAGTGGCCTACCGATGTATCGAGCCAGTGCTGTTACCTCCCAGACGAATCTGGTACCAATTTGCCGATCCTGGAAGGATGGAAGGCTAGCTGAGCCAGGAGCGCAGGGATCGATCCTCTGTGTGTGTTGCATGGACGTTTCCGACCACTGCGCCACACACGACCTTTTGGAAAGTAACCGTATCGAACAGAAATAAGTGAAAGAATGGAGATTTTGCAGATGTAGATGTAATTGAAAATCAATATATGCCAAAAATTTTCATTATATAAAGTGGATTTCGTTTTCTTTATCGGCATCTCTCGAAGTTCATTTCAGCAGGGCAGAGCTCACAATTTTTGTGAACAAAAAGTCGGAGAAATCTTCTTGAAATCTTACCGCTCAATTTGTTAAAGTAGTAGTCCCGACAACATTGAAAAAAACCTAAAAAGAAATGAAGTTGACATCCGAGTACTCGGTGAGCTGCTTGAAGCGATCATCTCTGAAATTGAATCTCTTCAGCAGTTCTTACACCACTGAATTCAACGACATTTGCAGTTGAGCATTTGAGTTCGTGAAAGCATACTTTTCCAACATCAGAGCAAAATTCTGTATTTTCTGCGTAACTCGGCTATACAACATTGAAATTCAGTGATTGGGCAGTTACTGATTACTCTTTTGAATAGTGCAGAGATTGAGAGTCGATAAAGAATTGCAGATTTTTACGTCGTTTAGGCGCCCCTATCGAAAAAGGGCGCGTGAGCCACAGTGGTCGCAATCACCCTTCGATGCACACGTGGAGTCGATCCCCGCGCCCATGGCCCACCAAGGCTTCCATTCCTCCGGGGTCGGCAAATTGGTACCAGACTTGTCCGGGAGGATAGCACCACTGGTTCGAGACATCGGTAGGCCACCGTGAGTCATTGTGAAGGCCAGATATGCATTTAATCACCTCCAAACGGTGCTTGGTGAAGTTGAATGCATGGTTCATCACTCAAGGATTGATCAACGCCAAGAGCTTTATTCTTTTTATCCTTTGTCGACAATGTGTACGATTGTAGAAAATATGACAGAGCAAAGATTCTTCTATGGATTTGTAAAGTTGTGATCTCCTGGAATATTCCACTGATTGGGGAAATTATTGTCCAACGTCGAGAAATTAATAGCGCTGTGATTTTGCTAAATTTCGGGAGGTTCTTCTCGACCTACAACGTTCGAAAAACTCATCTTCTTGGTGCAAAAATCACTTTGTTTCTGTTGTTTCACTTTTGTCCAATCGATGACAACTTCTCTACTACGCCTTTGACCAGAAAACCTCCCTCCGATCCACAAAGTCCGGCTACTATCCGTGCTGAAGACCTAGGAACGTCTTAAGCACGGCTATTTCAGGATTTCAAGGAAAATCCACTCCATCAGTACCCAATGCAATCCATGAAGAAGACCAAAATCTCCAAGCGGTAAGCGAACTCACGCCCAAATTTGAGGATCGACGGAACGGATGATGGATGCGAGGAAATAGATCGAGCGAAACAAGTGCTGGAGAACAATACCTACATTCAGTAAATGAAAAAAAGAAAAATATGACTCGCACTATACTAGCAAAACTCGCGTCTGAGCTTTTTTATTTATTGATTCTGACCTCACATTCTGACTTTGACAATGTACGAACACAGTGTTTGATGGACTTTATGCAAAAAGAATTAGCCAAAGTTTAAAAAGATTAAACCTGCAGTGATTTCAACCAACCACATGTCATATATTCTTGCTTGCTTGTTTTATTTTATATTTCCCATAATTAAGGGGAGCGTGTGGAGCAGTAGTTGGAGGCGCCTTGCAACACACATGTGGAATCGATCCCCGCGCCCATGGCCCACTAAGCTTTCCATCCTTCCAGGGTTGGCAAATTAGTACCAGACTTGTCTGGGAGGATGGCAGCACCTTCTCGATACAACGGTGGGTCACTGCTGGTTATTGTAAAGGCCAGATATGCATTCAATCACCTCTAAACGATGTTTAATGAAGTTGAATGCATGGCGCATCCCTCAGGGGATTGATCAACGCCGAGAGCTTTATCCTTTTTTTTGTACCCCATAATTACAATTTGTTAACATCAAAGCACTTCTTGCCTTCGATTCGTTGTATCGCACCCACTAACCACGAAGCTTCATAAATGTCGTTGAAACCTGCAGTCGGCCTACTAGAGTGCTCTAAGCGCTTTGTCAGAGGCAATCGCCAGCCACTTTTAATTTGTGGAAGGTTCTCTATACAAACTTGTACCAGTGTAACACCAATGAGCCGTTCTGGATGCATAAGAGACCTGGGTCGCCTGAGGCACGGCTGGCCGAATCAGCTTTCACGGGTTTGCTGTTCAGCCTAACTGCTGCGATGCACGCGCCTTTGTTAGATAAACTGTTTCACATAGAGCGCAAGTGAACAGATCTCGTGATTTTCACTTCACCCTCTTTTAACACACTTCTGTTTTGTCTAATTCCTACTTTTGCATATGAAGCATTAGATATGGACATCAGAAAAAAAGAAAAACGAAGATTTGAATCTTTCCAAGGCATAGGATAAAAAAAGGGTAAAGCTTCCGGCCTTGATCAATCCCTGTGGGATGCGGCATGCATTCAACTTCATTAAGCGTCGTTGGAGGTGATGAAATGCATATCTGGCCTTTATAATGATTCGCGGTGGCCTACCGTTGTATCAAGCCAGTGCTGCTATCCTCCCAGACAAGTCTGGTACCGATTTGCCGACCCTGGAGGGATGGGAATGCTTGGTGGGTTATGGGCGCGGGGATCGATTCCCACGGCGAATTGGTACCAGACTCGTTTGGGGCCAATTCACCCGCCCGAATCCACGCAGGAGCGCTGTGGCACAGCAATCCCAGGACTCTAGGAGAATCGACTCGACCAGCACTCAACGACATTCATTTACGAAGTGAAAGACACTCTTCAAGCACAAGTCGTGCCCACAGGCAAAAAGTTCGAAGAAGAAGACTTTCATGGACGAGGGATACGACTAAACGAACGGAATGTGTGAAGTGCTGGGATCCGCACAGTAGATAGGAAGACGGGTTGTGTGAAAAAAATTCCTAAGAATGGTAGAATCTTCAGCATCAATTGTTCTACTTTAGTAAACAGACATATTATTAGTATTCAAGCCACTTTTTTGTTCTTCAAAGTTATTCCACTAGTCGAATATCTGGGATCTTGCTTGCTTGTCTCTTTAGTTTTTCCATGATGACATTCAATTGATGGTGACATTGATCAATGAGATTGTTATTTATGCCGTTTGTGTCGTAATGTTTTCCCTGATTTTGACATTTTCAGAACTTTTTTTGTCATCTTTGCTAAAACTAGTGGAAATGATGAACTTTTTACCTACTGCCTATTATTTTTTAAGGTCAGGCTAGAATGTTAGGTGAAATACAGCCACCTTAGGGGCGCCTGTAGCGTAGTGGTTGGAGGCGCCGTGCAATACATATGGCATCGATCACCATGCCCCAGGCCCACCAAACGCGCCACCCCTCCAGGGTCGACAAATTAGTAAGACTTGTCTGGGAAGATAGCATCACTCGCTCGATACATTGGTAGGCCACCACGAGTCAATCACCTTTAACGATGCTTAATGAAATTGGATGTATTGCGCATCCCTCAAGGATGGATCAACGCCGAGAGCTTTATCCTTTTTACAGCCTCCTTGAAAGATCACCGTCGCAGCATTTGGTGTTGCTTAGTGCTGGTCAGCGATGCGCTGCCTGGTATTCATCGTCTGACAGTGATACCTAAGCTAAAGAGTGCTATACGTCCTTCTTGAAACGAACCTAACAATTAACTAACTTCAGGACTTTCCACCGTTGTGGAGACCTCCTTCGCTTTCAGGTAGAGATGTGTGAAAAAAAAGAATTAGTTATTGTTATTGTCAAGTTGTGGTTGTTGTTGGTTCATGACGGCTTAAGAAAGAACGTAGTCGAAAAAAGCAAAGATCAGAGAATAAATTATGTGAAGCAGAAATTTTTGTCAAGTCCGTAAATTGCCCCATGAGGGTAACATCTACCTGAGCAACTTTTTTTTTCCAGAAATGTTATGGTACTTTAGATTCCACTTTTTTCGGTGGTGCCAGCAGACTTCTGAAGTTGAGCGGTGTGACAGCGATTTCCACGGTAGTTGTTTCCAAAGTCGTCGTACAGCATTCTTTTTAGATCGCATGTACCAACAATGATTAAAGTTTTGTTTTTTTGTAAAAGTATGACTTCGTTCCCTTAGCGGCAGCTAACATTACGAGAATCTTGATTGTCGTTCATATGGTTGACGACTAGAACTAGTTCTCATCTCTGATGCTGTTCTTTCTCTGAAAGGGAAATGAAGCCGTTTACTCGAGGAGGTGACAGCAACTTTTCCTGTCACTCACTGCTCGTGAGTAATCCACGTCGTGCAAACACTTTGATAGCATGATAACTTTTCCGAGTAGCTTGCAGAAGATGATAAATTGCGCTGTCGATTGCTCGGCTGACGAGGATGTTCCACAGCTGATTCTAGAAATTACGTTCTATGATTTCTCCCTTAAACACGACCGTATGAAAAAACCTCATTCGTAACTTTTCTTAGCCTTTTTTTTTCATTTACACTCTTCCTCTTTTCCCAATTTTTATCATTTTTTTTAGACATAATTCTGCATGAAATAACCGTTATTTTCGCAAAACTTTCCTCCCATTTTTAAAAGTGATTTTATTGATTGAAGTGGATATACCGGACCCATTAAAATCAATGGTACTAATCTCGTGCGTGCCAGCATCGAATAAAGGTTCGCTTTGCTTCCAATAGGTTTCTGCCCAACAAACAACTGAGTCTTGTAACACAATCTTTTGTTCTAACTTTTATTTGTTGCCAATTCTTTTTTCATGGCAGCCAACGACGCCAATATAACCAGAAGGATTCTGGGATATGCCGATTTGTGTTCCCCAGATCACCCGTTAACGAGTTATTGCTGATCGCACCATTAGGGTAAATAACTGGCTAAGAAAAAAAACCAAGCAAGTGTTTGGGTTCGTGTGATGAATAATACGCGATCCTGGTAAGGGTAATCGCCGGTGCGAAGCGTAGCTGAGGTTCCGAGTTTTGCTCATATCTCAGCATCTTTGTGATTTAACCTCTTATTTTGTGGATTTTTTTTCGATGTTCTTTGGGGGTAATGTCGAAGCACCTACCGATCCTTCTGGCGCTAATTGGCGGCGGTAATCACTTCTAATTTATAAGTAAACAAAATCTGGATGGGCCTCCTGTCTAAATTTTTTCTGAAAATGGCGGTAGACGGAATAATTGCCACAGAAAACTGCACGGAAACCACATGCAAGAGCGATAATTGCGAGAACATACAACGACTTGGGTAATTAAGTCGTCGAGATTATCCTCTTGCGCACATCAAGGACATTGGATGAGGCGCAACCAGTCGAACAAGCAGGATTTCGGAAAGGATTTTTGCTGTATGGACCACATCCAAACCGTGTCCAGGGTCATCGAAGTTTGTCGGGAATACCACCTGCCTCTAGTCCTAACCTTTGTCGACTATGAAAAAGCGTTTGACAGTGTCGAAACGAATGCAATCCTATCAGCGCTCGTCGACCAAGGAGTGGTCCCGTCTTACATAAGAACTCTCTGCGACTGTTAGCGGAACTGCACTACGAAAATAAAGCTTTTCCATCGGCCTCTTACCATACCTATAGGAAAAAGGGGTTCGACAGGGCGACACAATATCGCCAAAGCCTTTCAGTGCCGCACTGCAGTGGATAATGAAGTCACTCGACTAGGATGAGAAAGGCATACGTATTGATGGAAAATTCCTATCAAACCTTCGTTTTGCCGACGACATTGTCATCTTCTCAAGAAGTACTGGCGAAGCAGAGATGATGATCAACGAGCTCAACGAAGCGGGGAAAAACATTGGACTTCGCATAAATCGAAAGAAGACCCACTTCATGAGAAACCCATGGTGCGAAGGCGGAAAAATTGAATTGGATGGCTCTCTCATTGCAGAGACCACCTCGTACGTATACCTTGGGCGATCAATGAACATGGAAAACAACATGAAGGAGGAAATAGATAGAAGAAGGAGACCAGCTTGGGCCGCATTCGGGCCTCTCAAAGAAGCCACCGACCAACTGAAGGACCCGAAAATCCGCGCTCATCTCTTCGATTCTACGGTCCTCCTAGTGCTCTGTTATGCTGCGGAGACAAGGGTTGATACTTTAACTACGTCAAGAATGCTTCGCACTACTCACAGAGCGCTTGAGCGGTGTCTTCTGAAATATAACCGGCACTCTCAATATCTAGCCGGAATGCGAAGCTCTGACCCTTGAAATCTGTCACATCTTCGAGATCCAGGAGAATATACATCGACAGCGAAACATAGATGGGCCGGTCACATAATGAGCAGGAACAGAGGACAGATGGACGAAAAGAACAGTAGAGTGGACTCCAAGAGAATGCAAACGTCTCCCAGGACGACCACCTACACGTTGGGCGGACGTGTTCGTAAACAAAGTTAATCAGCTGTACTCGCAGCTGCAGTTGTTTTACAGATCACGGTACGAGACTCGCAAGCGCTACCATACTCGAACAAGACCACCACCATGGACTACGATTGCGAGAGAAAGGAACGAATGGCATATGTGCTAGGGGTCCGCACAGCTCGTGAAGACGGACCGTCCAAGTATCCAAGTAAGTATAAACAACGACGGACATAACTCAGTCTGGTATCGAAAACTCCGGGCGCGTACACCACGATGGTTGGAGGTGTCATGCAATACAAACGTAATCGTTGGTTCGATCCTACGCCGCGGGTTCACCAAGGCTTTTATCACTCCGTACTTGGCAAATTGGTACCAGACTTTTCTGGGAGGACATACCACAAACGCGATACATCTATAGGTCATTATATCGACCGAATATACGTCAACTCCGGACGCTTAACCCTTTTATCTACTTAGCGACCATTCACCTATACATCTGGTGCACAGTCGAAAAAATAGGATAATGCTTTCTGAAATTTATCCTTTTCAGATTTTACGATTTCCTAGTGAGCAGTCTGCGTGCAAGGGCTTAAATGAAAAAACATAATTTTCTTTTCTATATCACCCGACTCTGCATAATCTGCCGCTCCCAGCACTTCTTTCATTCGGCTCGTTGTCTCATGGCCCATCATTCACGGTGGTCTTCACTTAAATTCCATTGCCAACTATGGACTTGGTTTTTCTCAATAATATCATAGAATGCTGGTCAAGTTGACGTTAGCTCTATTAGAGTGCTTCCAGATCTAGCAACCATGAATTGTTTCGTTGTAGACTGGTGGGAGCTTCTTCAAGACACGCTTGGAAGCGATTTGCACGCCCCGGAATGGTGGGAAACTCCGTCTAGGGTGGGGGTTAACTAAGAGACCATGCTCTTATATTGCAACGTCTGTAACCCCTCATCCACGCAGACAAGTGGCAAATAAATAATGTTCTATCCTGGAGTAAAATTAACAACAGTGATTATGCCGTTATATTCCTGTTGTCTGTAAACTTACGAAAGCAGTCGTGTTTGGCATTCGACTCAACCAGGAATCGCTTACTCGTTAATAACAACCAATTGCACTGCAATGCAACACACGTGTTATCGATGTGACGTCAGTGATGTTCTTAGCGCCCCCTTACTTAACGAAACTCTCGGTTCCGATTGATTTCATCTCGTACAGTATTTTTTCCATCTATCGCCCATTTTCGTCGCTTCTGTTTTTTAGGGGTAACTGAAACATGACTTTCAGCTTAACTTCTAGATTACGAGACAATGGTAATGAGAAAATGCGAGCGCGTTTAGTACGCTACTGGGATTCATTGGAAAATGACGAGTATCTCGAGCCATGCCAACCAGTGAGTTTTTTTCCTAGAGCCGTTTGTTACAACGCAATAATTCCACCCACAAAGTTGAGTGAATGAAGAGAAATGAAATGTTTGTTTGTTCCTCACAATTTATTTTACGTATTCGCCTGCATAGGGCGCGTGTGGTACAGTGGTCGGAGGCACCCTGCAACACAGGCATGGAATTGATCCCCACGCCCATGGCGCCCCAAGTCTTCCATCCTTCGGGGAACGGCAAATTGTACCAGACTTGTCTGGGAGGATAGCAGCACTGGCTCGATACATCGGTATGCCACCTCGTGTCGTTGCAAAAGCCAGATATGCATTCAATCACCGCCAAACGATGCTTAATGACGTAGCGTCCCTCAGGAATTGATCAACGACGAGAGCTTTATCCTTCATCATTTTTATTCTTCTGCATGAGCTATGCAGAAAACACTATCAAGTTAATGATACGAAATACATGTAAATCCGTTAACTTCGGCAATTTCAGCAATCAGAATGCCTTTCGATAGTGAACGAACTGCAGAATCAGTGGCTCCCATCGCTCAGTGTGTCGGTAGAACACAAATGTCTCACAATTCTAAACGCGAAATCTTTGTTAGGGCAAAATGAGAATACTACGTCAACCAGCGAAAAAGTGCCAATCGAACAGAAGATTCCTGCAGAATTCAAGTTAGTGCATTATCGTTCTCATCTGTTATTTTCATGAATGAATTCCATCTGACCATGACGCCGATAGTAAACATCTTGGTTTTGTGATAAACTTGTACGATGTTCAATACAGATTTCTTTTTGTGGGTAACATTTCGACGCCGTCGTCCCCCTCAAAATCAGAGCGACTGAAGTACAGAGACCGCGATGACTTTTTCTCATGTGGCAGCAAATGTAGTCGTGTTACTGGAAACTGCATTCGTCCAGTTTTCTACGACTTTCTATGACTCGCGATTAAAAATGCCTCACACATGGCAAGAGATTCGCGCCTGTGAAGGATCGGTTCAAATTATTGCCTTTACAAAGAAGAGAGTACCGCCGATCCATTAGAAACAACCAAAATTTGTAACCGCATCGTGTAGAAGAAATGTACACACAATACAAGAAATATCTTGCTCCATTGAGAAGCTTACATGATACTGTTACAAATCTTCATTGCGGCCAATGGTTCGGCGCCACCTCCTCCTTCATAACAACACTGATTTGAGTGCGGCGTCCAAAACTGCTAGAATATTCAAAACTGCTGGAATATTAGCAAAACTTGGAGCTGAAGTGGGATTTATTAAATAATATTTGGGCGAAGTTCATACAGATTGTCGAGCTACTTTAATTCAGATAGGTACGCGCCGTTCACCTATCCTATTGACACCACGAAATAGGAATGTCAATAATAATAAAACAATAATAACAAATAATAGTAAAAAGTAAATTACCTCTATCACCTGTAGTCCCGTTGATCATCGAGTGACTCGAGCCGGCGCCGATAAAGCTCGCTCTAGGGATTCATCAAGCATCATATCTTTCTTCTAGGCTCTTCGTGAAGAACTCTGACCATCGGGTCGGTGGTCTTCCCTGCAGTACGTTTGACATCTCAAAGAATCCAGTCACTAACGGCTCTTGTCCATCGGTTGTCATTCATACGCACTTCGTGTCCGGCCCACCTTATCTCCGACTGTTTGGCGAAGAAAACAGCATCTTTGGTTTTTGATCGTTGACGCGGGTCGGAGCTTCGGATCCCTTTCCCTTACTTGTGTGAAACGGGGTACTCTTAGCATCGTCCTTTCGACTGCGCTTTCGATAACGCTGAGAGATCTTTCATCCTGCTTACGCAGCGACCTGGTTTCTGACGCATACGTTAGGGCAGGAAGTACCGTTGAGTCGAAAAGGTGGGCACGGAGTCGCGTGTTCTTTGTTCTGTTCACTAAATCCTCGATGCTCTTAAAAGCACCCCAAGCCGCTCGTTTCCTTCTGCTCAACTCTGGAGCTAGGTCGTTCATCACATTGATATCCCGACCTAGACAGACATAACTGGAGCATTCGGAGATATTCGTAACGTTGAGCGTGAATGGGGCATACGAAACCAATCCGTTCTTCATGAACATCGTTTTTGTGAGATTTAGTCGAAGACCAATCTTTCCACAGGCTTTATCAAAGTCGTCAAGTACACGTTCCGCTTGACTAATGTTTGGTGTTATGAGGATGATGTCATCAGCAAAACGAGAATGATGTAACTGCCGCCCATCGATTTTCACTCCCATATTATCCCTATTCCAATATTGGCATGACGTTCTGGAGGGTGGCGGTAAATAATTTTGACGAGATAGTATCTCCTTGCCTAACCCCTCTTTTTGACGTCAATGTTAATATCGTTGTAGAATGGTGATGGTTGTGAAATTTTTGTAGAGTTTACGGAGAATCTTTATGTACTGAGTAGGGACTCCTTGACTATTAAGGGCTTCCATGAGTGCTTCTATCTCGACCGAATCAAAGGTCTTTTGTAAATCGGTGAAGGTGAGACAGAGCGGTCTTTTGTACTCTCGCGATACTTCAGTGAGCCTTGTTATCGTGTGGATGTGCTGCATCGTACTAAATCCTTTTCGAAACCCTGCTTGCTCACATGGCTGTCCTTTTGTCCAATGTTCTGTCCATCCTGTTTAGGACGACTCGAGTGAAAAGTTTGTAGACGACAGACAGCAAGCAGATTGGGCGATAGTTGCCGATATCGTGTAGGTCACCCTTCTTGAACAATAACACGGTCTTGCTGGTCTTCCATTGAGTAGGGACCTTGCATTCAGACAGGGTAACGTGTGAACAGCCGAGCCAGTGTGTTTACAAGGACTGGCGGAAGGTTCTTCAGGTGTTCTGATCTTATCCTGTCCGGACCTGATGCTGTTCGACTTTTTCACCGACGAAATGGCATGTCGGATTTCGGAAGGGAGAACCGGTGGTACAACATATCCATCATCCTTTATTTCATATGACGGAAGGTGGAAGTGGCTATCGAAGAGATCTGAGTAGTATTCGTGAATGATTTTCTCCATTGCCTTTCTGGACGCTGTAACTGTTCCGTCTGGGCGTCCGAGTGCAATCATCTTGGTTTTGTAATTGACGAAAGCTTCAGTGGGCTTTGCGAAATGCTTTTTCCAGCTCTGCAGCTTCGACCGTAACTGCTGCTCTTTCTCTCTTTCAAGATCTTCTTTTATCGCTTGTCTGCATTGTTTTGCAAGTTCGGACGTTAGTTCGCGGCTGCCTGCAGCTCGTGCGATTCCACGCTGGCGTATCAGCTCGAGTGTTTCTGGAGACAGACGTCTCTCGGTGACTTTCGAACTCTCAGCTTTCATTAGCGCTAACGTGAAAGATGTTGAATGAGCCGATCGTATTCTTCATCGATGTTATCGACAATGGCATCTTCCCCAACAGCGGACTAATGAATTGAATAAGTCCCAGTTTGCGGTGGTTCTGGGACTTCGGTTTTTGGATTTAGCGGCTTTTTCTCCTTTTCTGCGAGAAATAGAATCTTGCACGAAGGAGACGGTGGTCTGATCCCTATGTAGAATTTTTGGGACAACAGCGACATCGGTTAGTCAAAACCTTCTATTTACTATGACGTGGTCTGTTTCGTTATGGTACTCTCTATTGGGAGACTCCCACGTCCAGCGTTGAGGGTGGGGGTTTCTGGAGTTGCTGAGTTACCATGGATGGTCTTGGTCGCCATGATAAACTCAGACAGCCGCTCACCCTGTTCGTTCCATTCTAATCCGTGGGTCCCAATGTGACGTTCTTCAGACGTTCTTCTTGATCCAATCTTGGCGTTGAAATCTCCAATGATGACCTTGAAGAATGTGTGGTCTTCTCTGTAGAACTTCTCCAAGTCCATATAGAATGCTTCGACTTCTTCTTCGTCATAGTTTGATGTCGGCGCGTAAACGACGAAGATTGTCAAAGCCGGTATTGATCCACATCTTTTTCAATCGTAAACGTCCGATTCGGGTTGTAAGCTGTTCGAATGAATCGATGTTTCATGGACAAACTCGTGTTGACGAAAATGCCGACGCCGCCGAGCTCCTCTACTGTCTGCATGTTCCGAGAAACAGTTCTTCTCCGGTGTCATAGACGGCGTTGAATGGGTGGCGTCGTGTCGTCTCGGCTAGGCCGATGACGTCGTACCTTATCTTTCTTGCTTGCATGAGCAAGTCTTCTATCGAGGACTCGGATGCAAGTGTACGTGCATTGTAGGTACATATCGTCACCATAGTTCTTTGTAATCCAGGCAGCTTCCACTGGCCCTGAGATTTTTAGCAGCTTCTCCGTACTCGTCTACAACTGATTGGGGGCTCTTGCGGGGTCGGCGGAATATGGCTCGTTCTTTTTTTTACTGTGTTTAGCATTTTGATACCCACGTATAGCTTGCTGGGCACTGAACGTGGGGGCTGGGTATACTCACGGGTAGCTTGTCAGGCTCTCCCAGAGTGGACATGAAGCTTATTTGTTGGAGGCGACTCCTAACCGCCTCCCATTTACTTCCCTGTCACTTGATTGCAGGCTTTTGGCCGAAATTGACTCGTAGAATACAATCTGCATAAACTAGAACGCACCCACACACGCGTGCATGAATACGCCCCGTAAATACAGAAACGTATGTGCCAAATCGGCGCAGCAGAAACAGGGAGTCCATGCTCTGGATCCACCTGCATCTCAGGGAAGCAAAGGTCGCTTTTGGTCCCGCGATTAACCCCCTATCCCGCCACCTGGCACGCGCCACGTAGCCTCGCGACTAACCGGCTCGAGATCCCTCATATGAGGAAGATCCGTGAATGAATAAATAATAATAAATAATATGAATAAAGGGAATAAGAATAGGTGGAAATGTCGTTGACCGGACAAGGGTTTTTGAAGAAATATTTGACGTGTTCAATGTATTTACAGCAGCGTCGTGAGCTCAATTAATTGTCGAACAAGAAGAATGACTCTTTGGAATAACCATTGATCTGGCCAGAACGGAACTATTTCCTTCATTCTTTCCAACTAATTTTTCCTGAAGATCAAAACACTTTCTATCTTTTATCACCTTTACTTTCGACGTTTTGATACGCAGATGATCCGATGGCTTTTAGAAATATTCAAAAAAGCGCCGAAGGCATTGCATTCTGGAAACATTAGCAAGAAAAACACTTGGAGTGAAAAGCTGAGTGTTCATTGAACGGCGATTGATGTACAATGAGAAGGAGCACACAATCATCCTGTCAGACTGGAGTGCATCTTGTCGGCGATGTTTTAATGTACAATTCGTTGCCTGCTGTCAATAAGAACAAAAAAGTGATAAATGGTGAGGCGTTCGAGACTGATCTATTGCTGAGGGGTGCGTCATGCATTCGACGTCATTAAGCTTCGGAGAGGTGATTTAGTGCATGTCTGGCATTCACGGTAATTCGCAGTAGCCTACCGATGCATCAAGCCAGTGTTGCTTTCCTTCCTGCCATACAGTTCCACTACCAATCTTCCCACCACAGAGGGTAGAAGACTTCATGATCCAGGGAGACGCTTGTTCGGACCAAAGGCGACGTGTCTATTACAGGACCTCTCTAATCACTGCACTACACGCCTCGTTGTGAATTAGAGTTTTACTGGACAACTTCAAACACAAGGAAGTGATTGAGTGTTCTACCGGGTCTAAGAATGTTGGGGTCAGGAAGAATTACAAGAATTAATCATGTACACTCAACTTTCGGAGTTCTATCCATATGACGCAGACCTGTTGCACTCGACCAACTTGGTACGGCAGCTTCCGCGGCAACTGCACCGACATCAGCTTGTCAAATCGACGACGTTCAAAATGGCAACCAATGGGCAGTTGTTTTTTACATTGCGCAACCCAACCGTTTTCTATAGTAAAGGGGACAGAAAATGTCAACGTCGGTTTGAGATCATTTTGAAAATTCAAGCATGTTCCAAATGTGAAATAGAGGAATCCCTTTAAAAGCAAGAACATCTGAAAGTCTGTTTACCCTCGAAGGATATGTGAGAGCAAATTAGTTTTTGGTGAACTATAACTGTTTTCAGAATTATGACGAAACATCAACTTTCTTCGCCAAGTGAAAGTATTAAGCGCCGAAAATTTCCTTGGTCTGTGCTTCTTGACTCCTTTAATTGAACCACAGTCGTTACCATAAGGATACTTTTGAGTAAGGATCGAAGAAATGAGACCCTTTTAACTGCTGACCTCTTCCTCTAATTATTAGAAGATCAACTGCAAAAGCTTTTGCTTTCTACTCGGGATCTAATCGATGTTTTTCTGGAATGGTTGCGAAGTCCTCTGATTCGTGGAATGCAGTGAGAGATTAATTTGTTTTCCTCTGTTCATTACATTTTTCTTTCGACTATTCACTTCTCTCTGCCTCATGACCGCTGAGATACGAGGTGCCTTCAAAATTAGAAGGTAGGATCACTTCGTTTTATTCACTAGAAGCAATTCATTCATTGTTCTCCTAGATTGTCTTCTAGTAATGCTTTCAGTAAAGAGTTTCATAATCTCAAAAATCGATCAATACTTTTTTTTACCCGTCCTTATATACTGGAGGTGATTTTCATGCTTTGAATGAATAACTTTTATGTTTTACTACAGTTAAGCTCACTGACAGACAATTCATTCCCTGCCAGTTCCTTTTTAGGTCTTGATTGACATTCTTCAGTGTTTCATCTCAAGGTGTTCCAGGCATGGATTTTCATACGAATATGTTATATATGAGAGGAGAACTTCTAGAATGAATTTTTTGCAACAAAAGTATAATTTTCTTGATTTGTTCGTGTAACCATTAGCTTCTCATCTTCGTTTATTTAGAAATTTGAGAAAATTTTTCAAGGGTTTCGGGCATTCAGAACTTTCGTGAATTCTTGATATTCGTGTTCGCCTTTAGTTTACCCAAACGGGGGAAGGGTGCGTTGCTTTGAGTCCAAGCATTCGATTCAAATAAAACATGTACAGTTGCAATAAAATAATGAAACATATATATGTATATCTATGCACATATATATATATATATATATATATATGTATATATATATATATATATATATATATATATATATATGTATGTATATATATATATATATACATATATATATATATATATATATATATATATATATATATATATATATATATATAGTCCATCAATTCAGCTTATACATGAAGCACTAGTACTTTAGCTGCACTCGGACTTGTCTCTTCCACTAGTTTAGGGCAATTCTTCTTTGACGTTCCCATCGCCACAGATTTTTTGTTCATACATTGTAATGGAGCACGTGTAGTACGTAGGTACACTACGTAGAGATTTCCCGTGCTACGCAAGTTTTAGAAAAAAGCTTATGCGTAGGGCGTTAAACATCATTTCATTGAATAAAGCCCTTTAAGACATACCTGGTAATCGGGAAAGGCTGAGATAAAAGTCTCGTGTAACTAAGAATACGTTATACTTGGCCTATGCAGGAGGATAGAAACACTGACTTGGTACATCGGGAGCCCTCTGAATGTCATTGTAGAGGCCGGATGTGCACTCAATCACCACTGTGGTGGAACGAATGGAGTCGAATGTATGACAAATCCGTAAAGGAAAGATCAAGACAAGTGCTCTGTAGTTTTTCTTCTGCATAATAAAGTGATATCAAGTACTCATAAATGACTTACCGTCAAAGGCTTTGCCAGCACTTCGTAATTGGAATGCGGAGAGAGGTGGTGTCCAGAATTCTAAACTGCGATGTACAAGATGCGGTTTGTCTTCCCTATCATTCTCTTCCAAGCTGCGAAAGAATTCAACATCTCCGTTCGATAACCATAAATAAAATAGTTTAGGTCCATAAGTTTAATTTAATCATTGCTATCTTGTCAACTACACTGCTCATTTGCTAGCAAGTTATGTCGACCTGCGTAAGCCCCTAGCTCATCATTCGAGACTCTGGACAAAGGAAATCATGCTCAACTTGTAAAACACAACTCAAGTGAAAAATTGTGCTTAACCCGGAGTGATTCATTGTGAATGCTGGACACGCGCTATTCAATTGGTAAAATTAGTAAAAATAATATTATTATATTATAATATTTAAACCGAAGAGTATTTATGTCTATAAGCAAGGTGACAGGAGATTTTGCTGTTCTTTCCGTAGAGACTTGGTTTTGTGAAGTTTTTCGTGGGGTTAGATAGACAGCGATAAACGATAACATAAAGCATAACTGTTTTGAGTCAAGCCACAGTCGTTTGGAGGTGCGTCTCATTCCCTTCGTCTACCAGAAATGTGGTAGTTCCGCCAAAGAGTGCAGGATACTGTGGCCAGCAGCAAGCGAAGAATTCTGCCCTCACCAATGGGAAGCATGAAGATGTTTGTGAGTAGTTACCCTCTATTTATAATAATTGTGACATGTCGAAGAAATTTGAGTTTCTCGTTAATATTTTACTACAAGACTGCTTTCTGCATCTTTCTTTTTTCACAATAAAAGACAATATCGACAGAATTTTTCGAGCATCGTATTAGTCGTTCACTTCAAAAGGAAAATAGTGAGAATACTTGCTTACTTATTTGGATACTTGGATGGCCAGTCATCAGTGGTTGCGCGGACTCCAGCATATTCTCCACTTTCTTGGTATTTTGCTGGTTTAGCCATTGGGGGTTCCATGGAATCCCGAGATCATCTTGGCTAAAGTCTGCCTCAGGTCATCACCACCTGAGGCTGTCGCCTTTGTGGATCATAGGGGAGATTTGCTACCATGGGACTAGTTTGATACCAGGACGGTGGCGGACCTTGGTATTGGTTTACTCTTAGCTGGGTTTCTGACGAAAATGCCGGACTCCTCAAGTTGGGAGATCCTGTCGGCGGGATTAGTCCTTCCGCTGTACATCGCAGCCCGACATCTAGGAACACCTCCCAGTCACGATGAGGCGGTAAACCATTGGAAGGAAAAGTAAAGAATTAAAAAAAAGCTCTCGGCGTTGATTAATCCCGGGATGCGCCATGCATTCGACTTCATTAATCAGGTGATTGAATGCACATCTGGCCTTTAAAATGGTTCGCAGTGGCCTACCCATGCATCGAGCCAGTGCTGCTATCCTCACAGACAAGTCTGATATCATTTTGCTGACCCTGAAGGGATGGAAGCCTTGGTGGGCCATGGGCCCGGGGATCGATTCCACGTGTGTGTTGCAACGTGCCTCCGACCAATGCGCCACACGTGCCCGTGTTTTGTACTATTTTCAATAACCTAAACCAAATAGATTTATAGAGCGTTTTATAGGTGCACCTGGATCTTCCATGTTTCGTGCGTTTAACACAATTCCAATTTTATCTAAGTTCCTACTTAGACAAATTCAGCAAATCATTCAAGATCTCTTCACATTCTCCATTATTCTCCATAATCAGTGTGGTTCCAGGCTCGAATTCTGTGCCGGATTTGATTCCAATTCAATCAACCCTTGATCTTATCGAATCGTGCAAGTTCAGAGAAAGTGACAGAGCTATGGTAAATACAGTACTGGTGAGTTTCTCTGCAAGTAACTTTAGAAGGTTGACCTGGGCTTGGATGCGGCGTAGCTGGCCAGCATTCATGAGAGCATAGCAAACTTCTCGAAAGTACGTCTTTTAAATTAATTACCTTAACCACTTTCCGTATTCTTTCTACAATTACCATTCACCGTCAAAAAAAGAAAACAGACGTTGGATTCTCGATGGGGGTTCGCTTTGGATTAGCCCAGCTACCAGTTGTTAAGTAAGGCGCCCAAAACGTTATCACACCAAATGTGGCGATGGTTTAAAAAAAGTCTTTAGATCGCTGTCACCAAGTATTTCGTACTACAGTGAGAAGTCCGTTGATATTACCTAACATTAATTTCGGCTGTTCGTTTTGTACAGAAAACATAGCATCAAAACGAAAACATTATTGACAAAAAATACTTCACAGATCAGCATATTGGGAAATGTGAAGGACTGATTTTTGCTGCTTGCTATGCTCTAATTCAAATTCCACAGAAAATTCGAGGATTAGCGCATTTGTGGTGGATAGCAGCAACGTCCCCGGCAAAGGCGATCGCGGATTCGAAGGCCAGTTGAGTGTCCGAGTTTTTGCTAAGCATCCTTGTGGTTGAAGTTTACATCGTAACCTTACTTGAAAAAAATAGGCAGCAAATAAGAGCTAAAATATTGTTATTTCGACTGTAGCCTCAGCTTAACTGGACTCAATGCCGATCTGTGCTCCCCAAATCATTCCGTTGATTGGTGATTGCGGATAATACCGTTAGAGTAATGGTTGAGAAAATGACAAATCGAGGTCATCGATTTGTGTAGTGGATAGCACGTGAGCTCTCAGTAAGAGTAATCACGGGTTCAAAGCCCAACTCAACTGAAGTCTAGAAAAGTCAAGATTTTGGTAAACAGTTTTCTCGTTCTTACATTTGTATACGCTGTAGTGGAACGTTGCTGGGCCCCTTAGAGTGTATTTTTATCTGTCATTTAGTCCTCTTTCCTATGTAAATTTCGATAGAAATTCCAGCAAAATAGACAGCAACGTAAGGTATATTCAATCGACTGTAACGAACGCCTAATTTAAATATGGAATAATGTATGCTATGCTTTCCGATCGAGGGTGCATGTGGCACAGTGGTCGGAGGCGCTCTGCAATACTCACATGTAATTGATCCCCGCTCCCGTTGCTCACCAAGCCTTCCATCCCTCCGGGGTTTACAAATTGATACCAGACTTATCCGGGAGGATTGCAGCACTGGCTCGACACATTGGTAGGCCATCATGAGTTGTTGTAATGGCCAGATATGCATTCAATCGCCTCTAACGATGCTCAGTAAAGTCGAATGCACGGCTCATCCCTCAGGGGATTGATCAACTCCAAGTGCTTTATCCTTTTTTATCCTTCATGCTTTCCGATCTAGAAGCCTGTTGCACGTATTGACAGATGACATAGCGCACTTTTTTTTTGCTCTTGTAGTGGCTGGAAGTGTTTTCTCGTAGAAATGAAGGGCAAGACGAATCGTGTGTTCTTGTTCTTAAATGAAAGTCCATGTTTTGCTGTGGTTCATTAGTAAAGCATACAAGTATGGCTAATACAACAAGGAAAACTACCAAGAAATGTCATGACTTTCTTCAGTTATTGAGCTAACACGAAAATCTTAAGAAATGTTTATCCCGCTAAATTTCCGAAGTCTTCGCCCTCTTCAGAGTCTGATTGACCCGAGCCGATGGTCCACAGGCGGTTGTCCTTGCGATGCGGTAGTTCGTTCTCGCATCGAGTCCAATCCAGTGAAATGGAGCACCGTTCGAATGAAGAGTCTCACTCCTCGATGCCTTTTTATAGAGGGGCGGATGTTCATCTACCGCCGCCATGCAAAATGATCCGCAGTTTTAGCGGCAATACATCCTACAGCGTCGGTAGTTCAGTAGCTGACACGTTGCGTGACAATATCATAGAACCAGCTTTCATTAAACCTCGGCAAAAACAATCAGTTCGATTATGTGCTGGGTGCTAGCTAATGTGATACCGACTGCTGCAGGATGCACTGCCGTCGAAATTCGAGATCACATTAAATGGCGGCAGTTGACCAATATCCGTCCAACAGAAGAAGGCAGTGCCGAATGGGATTCGCCATTCGATCGGTGCTTCCCACTCCTGGACCCAACTCGATGCGACAACGAGCAACCACATCGCGGGAACGACCGCCTGTGTCCAGTTGGGTCAGTCCACCTCTGAAGAGGATGAAGACGTCGAAACGTTAGCTGATTAAGCATTTCATATCATCCTCGTGATAGCCTAATAATCGAAGAAACTATCGATTATCTTTGCCAAAGATAATGAAGACCGAGTTTCATATAAGCCATGACCTTCCTATTTCGCTCGAAATGATGAATTATGATCAAATTGGCGCATGAACTGAAACAAATTTTAAAATTTCTACTTTCACTGTCGATTTTGATATTGTAGTAAGAAAAAAGAAGCTTGCCTCTCAAAGAACTGAGCATAGTGGATGCCGCCGAACTTCAGTAGGTCGTAGAGGAGTAGTGCTTTCAATGAGGTGAAGAACGCACTTCTCGTGTTCTGTGAGAGCTCTTCCTTCACGAGAGGCATCTATTGCTTTTCTTTGATTGTCTGGCACTGCTGATTATTAGCTATTAATTCTGATAATAAAAATGAATAGCTAGATCTACGTAGAAATTGATGTTGCGAATTTCTGTTCATAGCTTTATTTTCGAAGTTTCACTTGTTTCTTATTCACAGCTTTACTTCTTCCTGTCATGAAATTTCAGGAAACCCTCTTACATAAGCAAAACATTATTTGAAGATACATTTGAATCTGAGAGTAAAGCTGTGTTTAGCAATATTGATGAAATCGCTCAGAAACTATGAAAGGCTTATAGCTCTTCCCTCTCTCCAGTTACTGTCATTGGCGCCTAATCATTTTTTCTTCGACAACACTTTCAGCACCTCTTTGAAAATTTATTAATTTTGCGATTTTCTTATTCTTTTCTTAGCTAATGTACTTCTTTTGTACGCAGTTTTCGATTTTGTCTTTAGAAATGTAGCACCCATTTTGGGATGAATCCACTACAGGAGTTAATCTACCTGAAATGTACACGTTTTCGTTTTCAACTAGATCAGGCATTCAGTCATCCATATTTACCATATTAAGTAGCTCAAGGAAGTTCGGTCGTGGATGTCAACGAGAATGACGATGTCACTTTCATCGCTTGTTCGCCTTCTGCTACAAAGAAGGCGTCGAAATTGCCAGTGAGTTCTGCTGAATCTATATAATCTTTATAATCCTTGATCTAAGTTTTTCTTGCCAATGGACAGGCAGAATCGGCTTATATGAAGAAGTGGTCATTCTCACTGCTGTGCATTTAAACCTTTGACAAGTATTGTCCTTTACCAGAGAAAGAAGGCTCTCCGTAGAATAAAATTGTCAAAAACGTGCAAAGGTTTCATCCATAAACTCTTCTTACCAAAACATATGCCCGTTTGTAGCATCTAATTCAGAGAGTTACGGTGTAGCACTCCTGCAGAAAAAGCTGGAAACAGGATCAAAATACTAAAAAGAAACGATCTCCGACTAAGGTGTGCTTTCGATGTATTTTCATCTCGCTACAACACACTCATAGTGTACTACGGAGAAGAACGCACGAAGGCGTATCGAACTTTGTTCGGGTTCTTTATCCTGGATTTAGTTTACGATCCATTTGTTTTTGTCCTATCGTCTGTTCCTTTTCTCTGCTCACTCATATTCATGAACATACAGATGTTTTCGAAGGTGTCGAGCAATTCCGTGGTCGTTCAGATTGACGAGTTCCAAACCGTCACACTCAGTTACATTCACAAGTAGTTGTGTTCATCGTAGCTCCGCTGAAGTTCAGTTTCCGAATTCCGCCGTTCAATTATGCCATTTATACGAAATTCTTAGAGAAGAAACTATGGTAGTATGCATGCTGGGCCAGTATACTTAGTGGTCGATTTGAGAGTTGGTGAAGGGAAAAGCAGAGAACAACAAACATAATAAATTGCTACTATGTTGCCAACCTCTACACTTCATTTCCTGTGGGTTACAACTCTATCCGTTGGAAGGAAAAAGCTTTCGATGTGAATTCGAAGAGTTTGAAGAAGAAATGTAAGTGCTGACGGCGTGTTTCTGTTCAGCAAACATGTGTTGAGCAACACATGGCACTTGTGGTACGCAATGGCCATTAATCCTCTCACTACTGAGGTTTCGATGGATCGTGTCAATTTGCACATTGAAGCCTACTCTCGCACAGCGCGACCACTCGTTAATGCTCGTCTACCGTATGGTCGTCTACTTCACAGAAAACCAGCACTCCCTTTCTACTCACAGTGGCTAGTAGTTCTAACCATCATTGTTCTCTGATCATCATCTATTTCCGTTCTAACAAATGGTCGGGGTCCATAGAACATCGATAATGGTGCCGTTGAAAAAATCCTCTTCAGAGCCTAAATTGGCTGGGCCGTTTTAAAAACTTTTTTTTAAGTCGTACATGTTGTTAATTGAATATAATGACGAGATGTAATGATTACAGGGGGCAGCGCTAGGATTTCAATCCTCTGGAACTTCTACTATTGAGGCGAACGGCCAGAAACACAACAGCATCTCCATCCACTCCGGATCGCCTCCCCTTTACAATATGGTGAGCTATAGAGTACAAAGAAAGTGCGCAAAATCTACAAATTGTTTTTTATAGCTAGTCGGATAGTGTTTTTCAATAAACAGGTGGAGTGATTGGTTAGGGTAAACAGAAAGTCGTGAAACATTGTTTGGCGCTAGTCCAATTGTTAATAAAAGACAGAAATAACTACTGCGTAGTTTAAAGGAATAAAAAATCTATTTGAGACTAAACATACGAAGTCGTAAGCATTTTCTTCCTCTGAAAATTGTCTTTGAGTAATCTTAACATGTTTCAACTTCTATTTACTGTCTATTCTTCTTTCCACGACAAGGCACCATGTGAAATACAGCCACAAGAAGGCCGACATACGCGAATCCCTCGGAGAGGTAATCGCGGGTTGGAAGCGCACCTGGGGTTCCGGGTTTTGCTCAGCATCTCAGCATTCTTGCGGTTATCTTGACCTAAAGCCTTTTCATGCCCTACTCTCTGCACTATACGCCATTTCTGCGATTTCTAATATTCACCCCATTCTTTCGCCACCATGGAGGTTTCTCTCCGTTGATTTTCCTCATTTGTCTAAGACTAACGGAGTAATCTCTTCTTTCTGAAACCCACATTGGTCTTATTTCCGAATTTCTTCCCAAGTGAAGCATATCCTCGCTTCATTCTGACTTCACTAGAATTCAACTCGAAAGTTTCGATCTGCAGAGGACTCATTTACTTTCCTTCTTTTACTGGTGTTTTTCTCTCATTTTTTCTATTTCTCCTTTGCGAAAAATCAATAGCTCTTCCATAGTGTTTCAATATATTTTTGTTTCGTTTCAGTTGCAAACCAAAGTGGAAAAGGACGGTTGTCCTCGAACAGTTGTGAATCGAAGATTGATACTACAACACAAAGCAGGAACAAATAAAGAAGATTTAGAGCAGATCGGAGAAGACGACGAAATTAGGTGAGAGAACGGAATTTTCTACGAGTGCGTAAACGGTAATGGATGTCACTTGGGTTTCTCGGTACAGCCCCAAGCACCAGAAGTGTTGGAAAATACTGATCTGTCATGGTACACCCAGCGTACTTTCTTGCTGCCAAAGTGCTTCTTATAGGTTATTTCACCTTGCTTTGTGTTTCGGTGGTCTCTGCTCTACGATGGCATTTTCTTTGTCTGATCAGCTGTTCCGAAGGTTGAGTGCTTAAGCCTAAACTGTCGGTTTTGTGCGTCATTTATAGTAGGATGGATTCTAACATTCACCTAAATCCGACGAACTGACTTTCTTTAAATCTTGGCCTTTATTCAGCATACATGAGGTTGTTACCAGGTGTTGCTTAAACTTGATGGCTGAGCAACGTGGTTTCTTCTAAGCTTGGACGTATCTTATACAATTCTGTTCATTTACTACACATATTCTTTCATTGATGAAGTTGCACGAGGTTGAGAAAAAGCATTTGTCCGGCTAACGTTTCGTCGCCTTCGTCTTCTTCAGGACCGGATTGATCCGAGTCAACTGTCCACACTCTGTGGCGATCTCGTGTTAGCTTATCAGTAAAGGAATGCGTACTAACCAGTCATTCCGAAGTAAAAGTGAAGTCGGTTTTTAAAACACTGTTACGCTATACTCAGTTAATTCGGTGAGTTTTCTACAGCACTAATGAAAACCTAATTTATAATTAAGTTCAACTTATTAGAACAAATTACTCACCGCTTCGGTTTTCTACTATATGAGGCCACTTGCTCGCTGTTCCTATGAGATGATGAGTAAGACTGAATGACATACTAAACGGCTTGCAGAAATCCGCCGTTTTGTCCTCAACTTTTTATGAAGTAATGTTATCTGCGCGAAGTTCACGAAAGGTGGAAAATCTACCCGTCTCAGCTCATAGCGTTAATCTAAAATTTGAGAGGGAGAAATCAGTTTTAATTGTGGGCGCTTTGTTCTATCTGTTCTGTGTACTTTTGAGTTTCTGACCAGCAAAGGGAACCCCAGAGCCACAAATGCCTTAAAATAACTGCGAGGAAAAAGATTATTCATCGCATGCAAACTACTGGATCTTCTCCAAATCATACCCTAAAACATAGACGGTAGCAAATGGTGGATGTCTACGAGGTTATCTACTTCATCATTGATTCGAATTATTTGTCATCATCGAGGTTAATCGTAAGCAGACGTTGAAAACTAGCTAGGTGCAGAAATGAACTCCCAACTATGCGATAAGATTATTGCCGAAGAACAGAAGACAAGCGACTTGGACATGTCCGCCATGGATGCAGTCAAGCCGGACCATTTGTTTTAATGTTCATTTTTGGGCTGAAGGGCGGAAAGCGTTCTTTTCAGCGGCAGGCTGCGTCCGTCATTAGAGGTCCCAAGAGTACCGCCTCACATCACATTGTCTCCTAAAAGCATGCGCTCGGACAGCACCTTCAGCATCGATTCGGGCCAGTGCTCAGGTAACATTTTTCAGAAATTTATTCGAAGAATGCTCTCAAAGTTAACGATGTGGTCTTAAACTAAGTGAAACCTATAACGTTCCTATTAGGACAAAAAGGAGGATGAGTGCTCAATAGAGACTCATAACTCTTCCGTAGATAAAAGCTAAATGGAAAGACTAAGAACTTCTGCAGATTGGTTTTATTTCACAGAAAACAACCATTGCATTTCAATCCTTGGTTGCTGACTGAGATCACTGAAACTTAGTGTAGAGTTCTTTTTACACAGTGCTCTTGCGACTTCCATTTATGTACGGAATACAAGTGAAATAAGGCGTGAAAATTTCTTCCCTTTTGCAAATAAATGTAGATATCACTTGTTATATTTGTCGTTGGGAGCGACAAGAACGGGCATCAGTAAATCCCCTATTTTTCGCAGTCAAGTGCAGTAGTGCTCTAGTGGTTTGGTTAAGGGCCTCAAAAGCGTCAAGTTTTTCTTTTAAGATCTCAATAGAAAAAAAACTCCGCTTGCCAGATAGGTGATCTTCTTGCTCTGCACTTTTCTTTGCACCAACTCCAGTTTCTAGAGGTTCTAGTCTGCCCGTTGTTTTTTAAAATGCTTCATTTACTCGGCCCACTTGATTTCTGACATTTTGATGCATGCGATAGTCTGTTTGTTCGTTAGGGTGTGTTGGAACGTCGGATTCACTGCCTCACTTGCCTGATGCGGGAAGCTCTTTGCATCATTCTCTCGATTGCGCGTTCGATAATGCTCCAATCTGTTATCTGGTGGTATCGCCTCAAGATTTTCAACACATACGGCGAGAAAGAATCTTGGAATTTAAAATGTGGGGACGGTACCAGGTGCACTCTGCTCTCCTCCAACATGTTCGTTGCTTTCCAAACCTCCTAAGCAACTCGTTTTCTTCTGCTTAGCTACAGAGCTAAATCATTTGTTACGTTTACTTGCCAACTCGGACACACTTAGCTTGTGAAGCCACGGCTAGGGGCTTCCATTAAGAGTGAATAAGGGATGTATCAGAAACAAATGCCGTGAACATCATATTCTTCAGATTCAAGGAGTTTCAGTTTTTCCACAAACGCCGTTGAAGCCAGCCCGATTTTGTTACACCTGGCTAACGCTCAGTGCTATAAGAACGATATCATCAAAAACAAGAGGAATCTGTATTTACTGTAGTGTACAGAGCTTCCATAAGGGGGCTTGTAGCGCAGTGATCGGAGGCGCCCTGAATGCACATGGGATCGATCCTGCGCTCCAGGCCCACCGAGCCTTCCATTCTTCCGGGATGGGCAAATTGGTACCAGATTTGTCTGGGAGGATAGCGGCATTGGCTCGATGCATCGGTAGGCCACCGCGAATCATCATAAACGGCAGGCATGAATTCGATCACCTCCGATGATGCTTAGTGAAGTCGAATGCATGACACATCCCTCAGGGATTGTTCAATGCCGAGAGCTTTATCCTTTCTTTTAGAGAGCTTCTATATTTTTTTCTTTGTCGACTAAGTTTAACGTATTTTTCACATCGATTACAGTCAGGCAAAGTCTCATGTAGTATCGTGATACTTCGAAAACTTCGCAATCGTTTAAGTGTGACTATCATGCTTAATCCTTTACGAAATCCCACCTGCTGTCCTGTCTGGTGGTTCTGCCGTCCTGTTGAATGACCCAGCTAAAGAAACTGTGAGCTGATCATTTTCGATGGCGATTGTTACTCTCTCGTATGTTTCTTTTCCGTGCAACAATCTGCTTTTGAAGCTTGCATTATGATTGGTGACGTGTAAAAGGTATGACCTTCTCTGCAAAAATTCTCCAAGTCCATTAAATAGAACTCTTCGGTCTCTTCCTTTTCGCCTTCTCGACTTGATTGCAAGCTGTTGACCGAAAAGACTTGTAGAATGCAATCTGCATAGACGACTTCCACACCACGCATGCATTCATGTACATTTTAACGCAAAAAACAAAAGATATTGTCATATAGATGCAAAATAAACATGGAATCTATATCATAGAATCACTCGCGTCTCACGTGAGCACAAAATCGTTTTGGCCCGCTAGTAACCCATATCTAGCACTTGGGAATCCGCCACTAATAATACAGTGCGAGTCCTCCTGTTACGGGTAATCCGTGATATTGAAGGAAAGACCAATTGACCATTATTGTTTAAACTGTCTTACTTTTTTTATTTGCTGCTTATTATTCTTTCTTAGCAGGGTATCATGTGAAATACAACACAATGATGCTGAGATTTTTGCAAAAGTCGGACGCCATGCCGGATTCGAACCCGTGACCCCTTTCTAAAGGCTCATAAGTTATCCACTTCAACACCGAGGTCCTTGCTTTTCCTTCCTCTCAGCCATTTTTTTGCCCTAACAGTCCAATTAGCGATAACCCGTCAACGGAAATGATCTGGGAAGCACAAGTGAGGAACCTACAGCAAAGGATAGTGCCGGGTTAAAAATCTGGCTCGGAGTCCGACTTTTGCAAACGTCTCAGCGTCATCGTTGCTGTAGTTATTTACCTAATATTATTGTTGGTTAATTATTATCATTTGTTGCTCTTCTTTGATAGAACGTAAATTATGGAAGGATCAACCAGTAAAACTCTTAAAGAAACGTTTTTGGGAGCTTTTTTCAGGCGATGTGGCTCTAACCTCTCAGCACTCGTTTTCATCGTCGAAAGAAGACAAAGATGACAAGGAACATCTGGAAGAGCCGTTTTCCATTTTTCACGTCTACCAGCAGCGATGTCTGCCTGGATACGCTCGCATTGCCAGTAAAATTTTGCTTTATTACACAAAAATGAGTCGCCGACGAGAATAAATCGGCAGTTGAATTGATGTTGAATTGCGTGTCTCATTCGATTTATCCCACACTTCTGACGGCACTTTGCTTGCCCTTAAAAAACTAACGCTATGTGAATTTGTTTGACTTTGCGACTTGGTTTCCTGGAGAATGATGGATAAACTCGGACAAGATTTAGTCTGTTGACGACGTCTATAACATTATTAGAGTACTATTATGGATTGATTAGAAAGATTCTGGGAAAACTAATGAAAGCGTAGAAAAATGCCCAACACACATATGGGACCGATTCCGCCGGCTGGTGGAATATGCAGTCAACAGCACAGACTATCGAATTCTTGACGCTGAAGTTGATTTTCGGATTTTCATTTTTTGTCACGTCTCTTCATGATAAGTATTGCTTACACGAACGTCTTCTTCTTTGAACTCATCCATGTAAGCGTTAAGACCTTTGACTACGTTTTGATGGATAAAAAGATTAAGCATAAAGCTCTCGGCGTTGATCAATCCCTGAGGGATGCGCTATGCATTCGACTTTATTAAGCATCGTTTGGAGGTGATTAAATGCATATCTGGCCTTTACAGTGACTTGCGGTGGCCTACCGATGTGTCGGGCCAGTGATGCTATCCTCCCACACAAGTCTGGTACCCCTGGAGGGACGGAAGGCTTCCTGGGCCGTGGGTGCGGGGATCGATTCTACGTGTGTGCTGCAGGGGCGCTTCCGTGTACTGCGCCACACGTGCCCTATGTTTTGATGAAGAATATTTAAATATGTTCGTTTTCACATATGCTTTAGTAGCACCTCGTGCTGTGAGTGTATTCACTGGTTTACATAATCTTGAACTAAAGTAGTGAAACAGTGCTTCCTTATCTTCAAATATTAATGTTCTACCGTGAAACGCGTGTGAAATAGCAAAGCCCAATGTCTACATCGTCTAACAGGTCAGAGAATACAATCCATATGATTGTCATGATGAAAAACCTTTGCTCGATATTTCTGCCCGTATTTTTGCCTGTATTCGAGTAACAAGGGGCACCTATAGCGCAGTAGTTAGAGGCGCCCTACAATACATATGGTTTCAGTCGCGCTGCCCAGGCTGACCAAGTCTTCTATCTCTCCACGGGCAACAAATTGGCACAAGACCTGTCTAGGAGCATAGCAGCACTGATTGGTGCATCGGCAGACCCCCACGAATTAAGGTATAGGCCAAAAAAACATTCAATCACCGCTAACGCTGCCTAAAGAAGTCGAATGCGTGGCGCATCCTTGAGGAACTGATCAGTGCTCAGAGTTCTATTCTATTTTTTATTCGGATAACACCTCTATCTTCTGCAATCCAGTTTATAGTTTAATAACTTGGATGCGTAAGAGTAACGCCTCCATCTGCCTCTATAGTATGAAAAACTATTCAGCTGCTTCTACAAGGAACACGCCCAGATTTCGCTACGCTTTTTCTTCAGGAGACCATTTATTTTAATCGCTTTTTTAGCGTTTCGCAGCCACATGTAGCTCGTCGGACTTTATTATGACTTTACTTCTAGCTGGATTCTTGAATAGAGGTCCGGAATTCATTTTAGCTTTGGTGGTCCTTTTGATAGAATGAACACTATTGGGCGTCGCAAATCGGCAACGAAGAACACCTACTGTTCACGAGTAAATCACGCAATAGTAAATAGTTAGGAAAACCATCTGTATGAGTAGCCAAAATCCAAAAAATTCTCATAGAAAGAAAGTTTCCCAACAGGGAGGAGCCATTCAACTCTCGCAAAATCGTGGTTCATTCGCTCCGTGCTAACTAAGCTCCAATGCCATTGAGGTCGGGAAATTGACACCAGACTTTTATGAGATCATCTCGCTCCCTCGATTCAAAAAACCGGGCAAATTCCTATGACGAAGATGCTGGAACTCCATAGCTTGGCTATTACAGATTCTCATAGTGAAACAAAAAGCCCAATATTCAACAGCATTTGGAAAACCAAATGTCTTTAAGTGGCAGTCGCACTACGGCTTAAATCTGAAGACCTTCGTCTAGCAAGGACGCGAGTAACGACGAGCAAATGGTTGACGTTGAGAACTCTCGCTCTCCAGGAAACCTTGAAGAGTTTTCGTTCTGTTTTGATCAACCTCATAGTATCATAAGTTAAATAAACAATCACTCAGTACCATACCACAAAATTAGTAGAATAATACTAGGACTTCAGCCGTATTTGATATTTGCTAGGATGCCGATGACAACATAATTGAATGCACTCAATTAAGCTTACCTGGCTGTTTTCTAGGTACGATGGACCACGTGTTGCGGACGGCTTCTTCAATCTCTTCTCTCCTTTCCAACCAATCAAACCCCACGAGTGCTAGGGACCTATTGGAGAAGACGAACGTGTTCATTCAAATAATTGAAGCCAGTCCGTGCGCACAGCATCTACCAAAATACGTACGCATTTCACGATATTGCTCCTTTCATTGTTCACCGAAAGTATCATCATATTTCCACCTCAGTACATAGATTTAACACATTTGAAGTATACCGCTTGGATACTTACTTGGGTGTTCGAAATTCTCCGGAGATTTGCTGGCTTAGCTCTAGTGGTTCCCTGGAGTCGCAGGGTCAGCCTAGCCGAAGCTCCACACAGGTCGTCACTCTAGACAGTCGCTACCCTCTTGGATCAAAGGCTATTTTGCCACCATGCTACTAGTTTGGTATCAGGACGGTGATGATTCTTGGTATTGGTTGAATCTTCGCTGGGCTTTCAAATGGAAACATCTGGCTCCTTTTCAGCTTGAGAGACCCTACTGGGAGGATGAACTCAACGCTGTACATCGCAGCGCTACAACCAGAACATCTCCCAGTCATAATGAGGCGGTAAACCGTTGGGATGGAAATCTATTATTAGAGAATAAATTTGGGAAACAATTACGAAAAACACTTAGTATGTTGTTCTTCGCAGTGGGAAAAAAAAGTCTTCTAATGGAATTGCAGGACAAGAGCGTTGTAAAATTACAAGTGAACGATCTACAACGAGAATCTTCAGAATCCGGGCGCCCATTAGGAATCACTAACTATTTTACTGTCGTCTTGCGAAAGATGATCGAGCAAGTTTTGCAGATATTTTGCAAGGTCAGTTTCAATAGATTCGCAAGTACTGCGTTATTTAAAAAATGGAGAGAAAAGTGGAAGACCAGGTTAGAAACCCATTACTGAGGTAAGTCGCTAGTGGTTGGAAATTTGTTAGTTGGAAGGTATTGAAAATAAAAAACAAAATACTCGCTGTTGAAAAATCCATTAGGAGTGCGCATTGCTTTCGAATCCATTTGTAGCATCGTAGAGGTGTTCGAACCTATATTTGGCCTGTACAGTGAATTGCAGATGACTATCGATTTATCAAAATCCGGGTTTTTCTTCCCTCTCAGACTAGTCTATTACCGATGTGCCGACTTTGGAGAGAATAGAGTTGCTTTGCTCGGAACGCTCAGCAACTGACGACCATGTTTGTATTCTAGGACACCTCTAATCATTGAGCTCACTCTTCTATACTGAAAAACATATTTAACGAAAAGGAGTGTGAATTACAGAAAACTGTGGGAAACAATCATAGTCTTTTAGATCATCACTAGGTATCTGACAGAGTGCAGTAATAAGGATCGCCTTGTTCTTATCGCCCTAGAGCATTTCATCCACTTGGTCCTCTTCGGGGATGAGCTTTGCCTTGAGGCTATCCAGGTATTTTCGAAATACACCGAGGTTCATTTTATGTGAACTTGCTTTACTATCTCTAAGTGTTCTGCTCTACTGTGATATCAATAAGTGATCGATTGGTGAAAAGAAGAATAACAAAACTGAAAAAATTCCTTTCTGTTCCTACGTCGTGGAGTAACGGAATTTCCAAAAAATTTCAGATTTTTGCTCTAAGAAAAAGTCGATTCTTACAAAAAAATATTGAGTAATTTGAAGTTCTCAGTGAAGATATTGTATATCATGCGAAAGGAAGCACTTTCAGTGTGGTGGATTGAATTCAGTGCTGAAGCTGGTGAGACAGCCTTCAACACCGCCCGACACACGCCAGCTGCTTCTCAGGGCACTCGCAGTGCTTTGTGGAGTGTCGAAAGGCTGTCTGACATTGCTCGCGGTTGGTCATTACTTTTTTCTTTACGCGCGATTTTATTCGAAATTCAAGCGCTACGATGCTGAGATACTGGTAAAATTCAGCGTTAGGTAAAAACCTACTGAGAGACACGCAAAGCAAGGGCCTGTCAAGTGGTGCAGTGTGTAATTCGCGAGCCCCCGGAAGGCGTAATCGTGGCTCAATCTGGCCCGGCGTCCAAGTTTTGCGAATATCTCAGCATGATTGTGGTTGTATTTCACTTCATACCTTACCGAGAAAAATTATAGTAGGCAGCAGATAAAAGGTTAACATTTATTCGAAATGTCGAGTACGACTGTCATAGTTTTCTTCGACAAGTTCTTTATATTTCCGCAGGCTTTCTGGCAGAAGCCTTGTGCACTTCATGGTATTGATAGCTCTCTTAGTTGATTGAGCAGTTTTGCATATTAGATCAATAGCAAAATATGATCCTTCAATTTTAGACCGTTTTTAAAACGATTTTTCATCACGTCCATTTCTTATTTACTTCCTACTACAATTTTTTCGTAGCAGGGTATTATCTGAAATGCAACTACAATGATGCTGAGACATTTATTTATATGATCTTATAAACTGATCTTCTTTAGCTGATGCGAGGTTGGTATAGGTCTTCGTTGTCGTTGTCGTTGCTGTTTGGAGTTGTTGGTCGATGGCTGACGTTTCGGCGATTTCGCCTTCCTCAGAGCCTGGACGTATTTAATGTTAGAATACTTTAATTATTCGGTGGAAAAAAAAGCCTAAAGTATCAGTGAAGATCAAACTTTTAAATAGACGCCCTACTGGTCAGAAAGGCTACTCACCGTGCTGTTACGAGTGGGACTGGCCCACGCGTTGTCTACGTGGGATCGCGAGCGGGGCACACCCAGGGGTCAAAATATCATTTTGAAATAGGGCGCCAGCTCACGTGTGATAGTGAGGCATTCGTCTTTTCGGTTCATCTTTGGATTTTTGAAATTCATCCAAAACGCATCAAGAGTTTTGCGCGTTGATGTTTTCGATTCCTGCGCTGGGATCCGCACAGTCACTTCAAAATCACGCCGTTGTGCTTTTGTGCCCTTTGCGTACCCAGAGGAGTGTTTTGATGAGTTTTAACTTTCCCATGTAGATGTTCTTTTATGCGTACACAAAGTGGTACACCTGTTTCCCCCCATAAATTCCTCACTTTGACCCCTGGGTGTGCCTTGCTCGCGACCCCACGTGAACAACGCGTGGGCCAGTCCCACTCGTAACATCACGGTGAGTAGCCTTTCTGATCAATAGGGCGTCTATTTAAAAGTTTGGTCCTCATTAATACTTTAGCCTTATTTCCACCGAATAATTGAGGTATTCTTATACAAAATACGTCCAGACTCTGAGGAAGGCGAAATCGCAGAAACGTCAGCCATCGACCAACAACACCAACAACAACGACAACGACAACGAACACCTATACCAACCTCGCATCAGCTAAAGAAGATCAATTTATAAGATCATATAAATAAATATATCAACTATCTATGCCGAGATTTATAGAAAGTCGGTCTTTTGAATTATCAAGAGATGCTGAGATATTTGCAAAATGCCGGACCGCAGGTGTCTGCAATGGGAAAAAGGGTAATAGCGTGTTCGATCCCTACCGCAGACACCTGCGGTCCGGAGTTTTGCTAAAGTCTCAGCATCGCAGGGCGCGTGTGGCGCAGTGGTAGGAGGCGCCCTGCAATACACATGGGATCGATCCCCACGCCCCTGGCCCACCAAGCCTTCCATCCCTCCGGGGTTGGCAAATTAGTACCAGACTTGTCTGGGAGGGTAGGGAACACTGGCTCGATACATCGGTAGTCCCCCCGCAAGTCATTGTAAAGGCCAGATATGCATTCAGTCACCTCGAAAAGGGTGTTTGATGAAGTCGAATGCAAGGCGCATCCCTATGCGATTAATCAACGCGATCAACGCCGAGAGGATTTATCATTGTAGTTGTATTTCACGATTTCTCATCTTTCGCAAATTTATAGCAATGAAGCAAATATGTAAGGAAACTCAGCCGCTTCCAACAACTCTTTTGATGTAGCCTTCGAAGTATACTCATAGAGCAACATTCCTATGGGTTATCGCTTCACAGTGCCTGTTCATGTTCTTAGGGCAACGAATTACGATTCATCATGTTCCTCATTGTGGTTAACCTACTGAATGCTTGTGACACCCAGTTTTTCCTCAAACCCCAAAATATCTGTACCATGTGCTCTTGGATCTTAGTAGCTGCAAGCCGTTTTTGAGAAGATAGACGACCTTGCGAGTGTGATTCATTGTGGACGATACTGACTCCTATGGTAGGTGCCACTCCTGCGATTACCCCTTCGACCGACCGAGCTTTCCTCGACCGACTGATGCTACACTTTATATCAAAAAGTTTTCTGAATGTGTTGTATACCTTTTCTCGTCTTATGAGAGTTCCTTCCTTTCTGCAGTAATTTTTGGCACATATTTCTGGAGCACTTCGTCAACAATGACTGGGACCATCAAAATTGAAAGCAGTAGTACGACATATGTTTGGTATTGCAGCTGGGAGGACAAGAAGTTGTGCTATCTCATCTCGCAAGCAGCTCCATCCCTTCTTCGATCGAAGCAGCCGGAGTGCTCACACAGCTCACAAACCCTCAACGCACTTTCATACGGCTCCAAAATCTCGAGTCGGTTCTTATCAGATTGCTTGGTAAGCCTTATTCTAAAAGAAAATTTGCCAAGTCTTTCTCTATCAGCACGCCAGTAAAAAAGGAGCTATTATCCCACATTGAATCTTCATTTTCCAAGATTTAGACGTACAAATAGTTTGCAAATGTGCAAGTTTTCAAAAATTAGATAAGGGCGTTGCTCTTTCCATTTCTGTGCTGAAAACCGCCTGAATTTATGGGATCATTCCAGACCTCGTCGACACATGTAACACCGGAGAAACATTGCTTTTGGTGTCAGCCGCGTTGGCAAACGCTTCGCTGCAGGATCCATGTGCGATTGACCTACTCTACAGGCAGAACGCTATTGTCCGACTAATAAATGCCTACAATCGTCACGATTGTTCCACGATATTTGTGCAGGAGCAGATCGTGACAATACTTTGCCGACTGGCTGCTCGTCGTTACGAAGAAGCGCTCATTTCCCAGGGTGCCGTTCCTGTGCTACTTGAGATGCTTACGGTAACCGACGGCAACCACTCCGACTACTGCAAAAGGATTCGCTATAAGGTAGGACCATACTACTTTACTGACGAATATATAAGTTACTGCAAAAAAGTGCGTGTACATATCAGGGAAAAATCCATCCGTCTCCTTATTTATATCCAAAAAGTTGCATTTTCTCATCTTATTTCCTTAATAAAGAGCTTTTTTTTCCCACATTCTTCAAGTTTCAGGCAGCAGTCTGTATAGGGACGTTAGCCGCGACAGGCATCGGACTTCAATCGTTGTATGTCAACAGAGGTAGTTTTGACACTGTATTCTTTTCTGTGTCACAAAGACTATCGATTTTTGTTACGGAGGAATAAAGCACAAAACTCTCGGTGTTAATCAACCCCTGACGGATGCGTCACATATCCGAATTCATTAAGCATAGTTAGAGGTGACTGAATGCGTATCTAGTCTATACAGTGACTCCAGTGACCTACCGATGCATCAAGTCAGTACTGCTGTCCTCCCAGATAAGCTGATACCCACTTGCCAAACCCAGGGATGGAAGGCTTGGCGGGCCATGGGCGCGGTGATGGATTCCACAGGGCGCCTCCGACATTGCGCCACACGCACCCCTAGTTTATATAATTCTACAAAGTTGAACAATTCTAAAAAGCCAGCCAAATCAACTTTTCTAGGTTTCGCGATATTGACCTACGTCCTGGAGATGGAGAATTCACCAGCGAATCCGTTGAACATGATTTGTACGAACATACGGAATCGACTCGAGATGAAATACCAGATTGAGAGCGCTGTCTAGTCATTCTTTACAACTTGCAATCTTTTCAGTTACAAAATCTTTATCCATTGCCTCCTGTATGAAAACGATTACAGTTGTTCTTCCTCTTCTTTTATGTTTTGGAACATATTTCTTGTTTACCACTCCGCTCTTTATCAGAGAATAAGTGCTAGACATTGCCTTTAGGTACTTACACAGAAGAATTTCACTTAAACTGTCCTGTACAAAAAGTATATTGCTAGGACCGTATACAAATAAAGTTTTACAACACACCAAGACTGATATGTGAGTTAATGGCGTTTAGAAAGCGTATGTTCTTCAATGACAGGCCCTTGGATCGCCCCCAGCTGAAGCAAATCTTTTTATTCGATCCACCAGACTGTCGGATAGTCCATGGTCTTTCTGCAGTTCTTCTAGCTCAGAGAAATCGGTGTATCCAGCGCAGTAGGCGTTTATCTGAACTGGTGAATGTTATGAAACTGAAAATGAAAACAAGAAATTAATTTTAGAAAGGTCAGAATTAAAAGGCCAACAACATCAAGACCTTTCCATCACGTTACGTTATTAGCAAGAAGTCATGTTCACCACAAGGCTGCCAATCACGGAGGGAAAGGCCTTTTGTGAACGTCGTTTCTCTCATACCTCTCAAAAGAAGGCTTATAATAATGTATAGATTCTTAGCTCCATAGTCACCACTGAACAAAATAGGCTTAATACAATGAACACAATGGGAATTTTGCAAAACAGTTTCTCTAGTGACAATAACTTGTCAGGAATGTGTGAAAAGGCTCTTACCTTAGCAGCAAGAATAGAGTTCGCGACTTGGCTATCGTTTAGTTTCAGTTCATCGAAGATATCCCTCTGATTTCGAAGCCAATATTTCTGATGATAGTCCTCTGCCTGATAGAACTTATCTAACTTGACAACGTAGGTCTCGATGTCGCCATACTTGGACTTTGCCCATTTATACGAATTTTCGGCAATCTTTTTTTCTTCATCAGTCTCATACAAAATTGCCGACTGGTACTGTTTCTTCCTTCGTTGCGCCGGATTGTGATGAGACCAGAAGAACTCGAGGACTTGCTCGTACGAGATCATGGTAGGGTCGAACTGTACCTCAGTAATCTCGGTATGATCTCCAATATTTCCGTAAGTGGGATTGGCAGTTGTTCCACCGGCATATCCAACCCGTGTCTTTTTGATTCCTTTGACCTGAAATTCTACCGTAATCACAAGCATCAGTAAGTCTTCAAAAACAGATACTTTATCGACTGAATTCACAACATTTCTTACTGTGATTGTTTCTATGTAACACGACTAGAGGTACCTTGCATGAGCGTTGGTCCGACCAAGTCGTATTGGAAAAGAAAGAGGTGTCCCATTGTTCATTTTATGATAAGATAAAGGATAGGGCGCTCGCCGCCGATCTATTCTTGAGGGATATGCCATGATTCGATTCCTTTAAGCATCGAGGTGAGTAAATACATATTTGTCCTACACGTGTCAAGTAGGTGTTCTTAACTAAGTCTGGCATCAATTTGTAGAATCCAGATGGAATGGGGACTTGGCTAACGCGGATCGCTGAATCGAAACAACAACCATGAGCATCACAGGACAGTTCTACTCACGTTTCACCCATAACGGACGGTATGGACATTATCGTGTCCGTCTTCAGTCTAGGGCGTTCCAGAATTTATTATCGCACTATGCTGATTCCTTCGATTGCCAATCGACAAAAAATTAAAATAGTACGGATGCGAACAGAAAACCCGCTCCCTACACCTAATGATCTACAAAAAAAGTTTCTCGAAAAAGTCCAAAGGTCGGTAATTTCACTACAAATTAACTGTTATTTCATCTTTATCGCCATAGAGAATCATGGTTGTTGTATAGAATGTGCGGATACAAAAAACACCGAAATAAAAATAAGCTGCAAGACTCTTCCAAATGCTGACAGCGATGTTTGCATGGTGGATCACAGAAACACATAGCAAACAGTAACGTGGGTATCACTGATACCCATAGAACGATAGAGCAAAGTTCTTCTACAAATCTGTCATGTTCACAACACCTAGAGCACTCTAGTTATTAAAAAATTATTTTTTATTACCAAAAACCAGAAAGTCTGCAGCCGACGGAAAATTGCTCGCATTTTCTTCGAAGCACCATGGTAAATGGTTCACGTAGGTTACAGCTTAAATATGGCCGTGAGTAGCGTAGTGGTTCAGTGTGCCCTGCAATACACACTGAGTTGACCACTGGTTTGATCCCGCGCCTCGGTCTCACCAAGTCTTCCACCCCTCGAGGTCGGCAAATTGTGCCAAACTAGTCTAGGACAATGGATAAACCATGACTTCATAAATCGGTAGGACCTAGAAGGTCGCTGTGCAGACCATTTATACATTCAAGCACCTCCAGCGATGCTTCGTGAAGTGAGATGCAAGGCGCCTTCAAGGATCGATCAACGCCGGGAGCTTTATCTTCATCATACACACTCAAATATGAAAAAAGCAGGCTGAAAAAAGCAAAAGTTAAACTTCAGTAGTTGATTGTCGACATAATCTCTCAGCAATAAAGGATGGAAAGGTGATAGATTAGCTACATCTTTGCAACGTCGTAAAGGAACAGTTGAGTATATCCTGACGAAATATATCTTCTTGAATGGTTTGGGCTAATTTGTAACTTCCCTTCAATAATCTGTGAGATTCACACATGTAAACTTCAGATGCTTCTTAACACATTGACGACCGTACAGAATTCTCCTTAACTTTTGATAACTGAAATACTTGAAGAAAATTTGTAAGACGAACCACCCATATCTTTGTAAGCACACGAAAGTTTTCTTCTCACGTCCTACTTATATCCAAAAATGTTAATGTAAGCTTAGTAAGAAGTCGCATGCATCACCTTTAGTGCCGATGATCATCGAACAATTCACGATAACGCCAGCAGTTCGTTCATTCATTTCCGTAAAGTACCAGATTTGCTCAGTTGGCGCTGTTTTTTCAGTGGACAGGATGACCACCAAATTTTTTGTACGAGGGCATTCATTTTCGATTTCATGATGAAACAGCCACGGATAGCTCAATGGGCTCTGCCCTGTCGTACACTTATTTGTACTAGGACAAAAGGATCTGCTTAGGTGACTCTGCTGCAGGAACGAGCCCAAGCTGTACATCGAAGCAGACCCTCACAAATACCCGCTAACCACGGTGGGGGGTAAATCATTAGGAGAAATAAGACTTTAACAACGTAAACTCTAAAATACGAGTATTAATCGCTTTTTCAATAGTCTTCTCACCCACGACGAAAAACGGCGAGGAAAAAATGAAAGAAAAAAACATGTAGATGCTCCGCAGTCACAACACTAAATGCTAACAACCGTAAACAAACACTGAACTTGTAGCTCGCTGGTACTGACGTAAGTGTTCAAATGGTTAATATTCCCATTAATGAAGACTAAAAACCAATACCAAGATCCACCACCGTCCTGATACCAAACTAGGCGCATAGTAGCAAATCTCCCTCTGATCCACAAAGGCGGCGACTGCCTGTGGTGGTGACGACCTGGGGCAGACTTTGGTCTGGATGACCTTGGGACTCCTGGGAACCACAATGGCTAAACCAGCGAAACTCCCAAAAAGTGGAAATTATGCTGGGGTCCGCACAACCGACAAAGACGGGTCATCCAAATATCTAAGTAAGTGATGAAAACCTGTATGGGTTGACAAACGCGTTCCATCAGGTCAAAATCATATCGTGTATTGACAGAGTTTGGAAACATGAAAAACGTATTGTTGGCCCACTGGCATTCAGAACGGTCGTCAAAGTATCGTACGAAGAACCTCTGGAAGGACTCTATTATTTAAGCGATCATTTTGGGAAGACAAAAATAAGTAACGTGAAAAGTTTGAACAAGTGATTTCGTTCCCATAAAGAGTTTTGCACTTCTTAACGAATAAACTTACCTTGGCGAAAGCTGACTCTCCCCAGAAACATTGCATTCCAAGGTAAGCACGGGCCAGCAACATTCTGAAGAAGAAGCAAGATAAGTGGCGACCATCGACGACAAACACCAGCGAGAAACTACACTGAATGGGAGGGAGACGACCAGGACCAGATCAAAGCTGGACGAGGCAACACCAGCCTGCGAAGGTCCGTCACCGCTCGGACGACGGCACTGCCGAGTCCACGACCTGGCCGCGGCGCAACTCTGCGGATTGGAGCAGCACCGCTTATACCCGCCCGGAGATGTTCAATATTGTCGTAGTACCGCAACGGGTCCCATTGTTAAAATTTGTTTCTGTCGGATCCGAGAAATCCACAGTCTTTCCTTCTTGGAAGAGTGTCAATTCACTACTTGTCTAATTACCTTTGGGTCGCTCTACCTTACCATTAAAACAACTTAACGCTTGCTCGTTGCAAGGACTTTTCCTGTCTGTGCTCTGGGGATAAGCACAAAAATTTCGGCGACTCATAGTGTGGACGCAATCACGGACAACAGCCGTCGGACTTTGTAGAGCGGTTGCGAAATTACGCAATGGTTTCTAAATAGAGCTCTTTTTTGGGTAGTTTGTATTGCTTCTTTAACATGGGATTTAAGCATTCGACGCTCTGCATTTCGTAGACTTTGTCGTTTATTTGCTGCCATACATCCGTGTGAAATTCTCGTTTGGCCGTGGAATTCGCTTGTTTCCTATTCGGATTTCGATGAGTGTTTCATTTTTCCCGTTGTATTTATATGAAGAACATTGTTCTTTGGTGATTTCTATTAGGATACATAATTTTGTTAAGAGATTGGAGAGCCTGTGGCGTAGTGGTCGGAGGCGCCCTGCATTACAAACGGGGTCGATCCCCGCGCCCCGGCCTCACAAAGCCCTTCATCCCTCCAGGGTCAGCAAATTGGTACCAGACTTGTCTGGAAGGATAGCAGCACTGGTTCAACACATCGATAGGACGCCACGAGTTGTTGTAAAAGCCATTCAGTCACGTCAAACGATGCTCGGTGAAGTCGAATGCATGGTCATCCCTCATGGATTGATCAACGCCAAGTGCTTTATCCTTTTATTGATGTTCTATTCAATCCATAACTCGTTATTTATGACGTTGGGACGTACTGTGCTCTCTTGTGACGGCTTTATCTTCCATAGTTTGGCTGCTTCAATGTAAAGTGTATCTCTACCCTAGTACCTAACCTTCTTATTTTTTATGTTTCTTTCTCCACTTAAGGTAGAACTGTACTGTATTGTAGTATTACTGCAACCAAAGACTTCTCTTTCTTGGCACATGTTGTTTGCCGCAGTGCTACGAGCTAGAAATCCATTGTTCAACCGGTTATGCCAACTTCGAAGTCTCTCTACAGTACCGACTACTACTCAGACAGCATCTGGTGAAGAGGAAACTCTGACTCATAAGTTCTTCAAGTACTGGTTAGTTGGAGGACTTTTTTCAAAACTTTTTCAGATGTGCAGAGCCAGCAGGGTAGTGACATGTTGGAGACGATTGATATCGACGATCTCCCACGAGCTCAGAAACGATTCGCTAAGCAATTCGAGAAGGTGAAGTTTTTTACTGAGCATCAGTTTCTCATCAAGAGAAGTACAATGTATGGTTCATCATATAGACTTTATGAGAACGGAACCTTGGCATAGAGGCACGTAGCTACCACTCGTCGACACTACTACAGCTGTTCTGAGTTGCAAGGGAAGGCAGTATGTGGCTCGTGTTTGAAGTGAAAAGTCTTGGCTTTCAAGTGAGATTTGTAATAGAAAGTGCTCGACGTCGTTTACGGTCTGCTTGTGGTTCAATCAATTCCTATGAAATTTGTAAGCACAAAAAGTGCTTCAGTGTTTCAAGAAGCACTAAAGCCTTAGTAATGTGGCCAACGAGGCCAATTATTTATCATCTTCCTCACAGCATCTGCTATCCTAGGATTGATCGTTTTGAACTGATGTCTTTATAGAAGTTCTATAAGGGCACGTGTGGCGCAGTGATCGGAGGCGCCCTGCAACACACATGGGATCGATCCCCGCGCCCCAGGTTCAGCATGTCCTCCATCCCCAGGGTCGGCAAATTGCTACCGGATTTGTCTGGGAGGATAGCAGCATTGGCCGGATACATCGGTAAGCCACTGCGAGTCGTCCCTAAAGGCTAGGTATGCATTCGGTCACTTCCAACGATGCTTAATGAAGTCGGATACATGACGCGTCACTCAGGGATTTACCAACGTCGAGAGCTTTATCCTTCTTTATTATTTACGAAGTTCTATGGTCGCAACGAGTGAATCTGTAACTCATTGAAAACATGGAACCTGACTGTCGCGTATTCCTCGTCCTTGTGGGAGAGTGAAAGTCCACGTTACACTGCACTAATTGTTTATCGTTCTTTATATAGGAACATGAAAACGTATTCCCTTATGTGCCTCCACCAATGTAGTAGCGTATCAAAAATTCGTATTTGAAATAAATCCACAACTGCTGAGGTGCAACCACAATGATCCTGAGATATTTGCAAAACTTAGGAACGCAGGTGTCTGTATTGGGGGAACGAACCCGATATTACTGCTTCCAGTGTTAACGTGTTCACCACCACACCATGCGGTTCCTTCGTTTCGTCTGTCTGTCTTTCAGCTAGTTCTATTGATCAGTGTCATCAGCAGTCACCCTTCAACGGGATTGATCTAGGCAGCTCAAATCGGCATTGAACCTAGTTAGGCTGAGGGTGTAGTTGAAATAGCAATATTTACTGCTACTACAATTTTCATGACGGGGTTAGCGCCTGGAAAGGTAATAGCGCGTTCGTTCCCGACCGCAGACACTTGCGGTCCAGAGTTTAGCAAATATCTCAGCATCATTGTGGGTATACTTCACATCATACCCTGTCATAAATAAAGAATAGGCAGTAAATAAAAAGTGACTACATTGCGATTCATACTTGAGCTTTTTGTGGTCTTGAATTGGAGCTCCGTAGCGGAGATTTCGAAAGATGTGCACATAGTACCTGTCATATAATTGAAGTTCGTGAAATCCGAGGATGCGTGAATTGAGTGTTTGCATTCGTGCATGGAAATTGCAATGGGATATTTGCTCCTTTCTAAAGGAAGAAATCACATGCATACCTTCATGGGTACTTGGACGGCCCATCGTCACGAGTGCTGGGACACCCAGCACATTTTCCATTAGTTTCTTAGCCTCCCGATCATCGTTGGTGGTGGTAGTTTCCTTAGAATACAATGACATGCGTGGGTATCCTATCATAATCTGTAAAGCGTTTGAAGCAGCTCATTAATTTCAGCTACAAACACTTCCATCCATCATGTGAGTGTTCATCCCAGAGAGTGCCCTGATCCTTTTAGAGTACGCTCTGCAGTTCTTTTCTTCAATCTGTCGTGTATTCTTTTCATTCGATGATCTGTCCATCCATATCTCTATCGATGTGTAATCTTTAGAATCTTGAAAGTTGGCCAAGTTTCGAAGACCTGAACTGAGCATTACAGCTCTGCGTTGTGAATAGTGGTTCAAAGTCAGAAGACACTTTTCAAGAGATTCCTGGTACCTATTATTTGTAACATTGTTGAAGTATTAGTTCAAATCTGTTCTACATAATAGTGCTGGAGGAACCCTGAAATCGAAAAGGTGAGCGCAGAGTTTCGGGTCCGTTAGTTTGTTAGTTTCCCCTCTGTGAGGTCCTGATCGCTACTCATGCTGCTTTCCTCCAGTGTAGTTCCCCTTTTATCTTGGGCTCCATGTTCATTGGACGCTGAAGATAGTCGTACGAGTGAGTGTGCGTGATCGGAGAACCGTACACTTCGATTTGCTTAGCTTCACACCGTAAGTTTTATACGAACTCGGTTTTCTTCTGATTTACGCCTAGTTCAATTCGTTTTCCCGCTTCGCCAACTTTGCTGATCGTCATCTCTGCCCGAGTGGTACTTCTCCAAAAGATAATGTCATCAGCCTAAGATGTAAGCAGACATAAGGTGTTGGAAACGGTTTACTAGCGAAATCATGGTATTCGCTTATATGTTTTGAATCTGCAAGAAAAAATTTCTATAACATATTGCCACCCTTTAGTTGAGAAACCAAGTTCTAAATGAGCTCGTGGTGAGGCCACTATGTTAAAACCAACCACTTTTGATTTAATTCCTTTTGTCGATCTTTTTTTGCCGTCAGCAATCACCCGTCAACGGGATTGATCTAGGGAGCCCAAATCGGCATTGAACCCAGTTAAGCTGAGGCTATAGTTATAATCACAATTTTAACCTTTTTGCCTACTGCCTACTCTTTTTGATGGCAGGGTATATTGCGAAATATAACTTCAACGAAGCTGAGATATTTGCAAAACTCTGGACCGAGGTGCCTATGTTCTGTGTTAATTCCTTTTGTTCTGTACCTCACAAGATCTCTCTCACTGTGTTCCTCAATTGAAAAGCAAATGGATCCGCTTGATGGGCTTTTCTCATTCTTCTTTACTGAGTTACACCATATCTTCTTGCTTCTGTCTATCTAAAAGTTCTATCCTACACCCTTATTTGACCTACACTGCGAAAGCAGGTGATAAAGAACTATCATACAGGGGTAGAGGGGGGAGACGATGCGAGATCGCTTCCAAAAAGGGAACGCATCGTGTGTTACGGAAGAACTGGATGAGCTGTCCATGGGTGTAACCGGTGCAGTAGAAATAAACTCTGTCATGCAACTACAATGATGCTGAGATGTTTGCAAAATTCCGGACCACAGGAGTCTGCGGCGGGGATCGAACCTCATTATCCTTTCCGTGGAGTGACGTGGTTCACCATCAGATAAAACGTTCTTCCGTGTCATACAGAATTCTAAAAACCGACTTTCCTTTAACGTCGATATGACTGTTTAACATATATTCTTTCATTGATAAACTTACACGAGGTTGATTAATAAACTTTATTCGACTAACGTTTGACGTCTTCGTCTTCCTCAGAGTCTTTGGTTAAGGGAAAATCGGTTTTTGAAATAATGTTAGGCTCTGTGCTATAGATGTGTAAAGCAGTATAGAATAGCAGAATTCGTTTTCTTTTCAAATCGGCTCTTGTTTACATATTTGTATTCCTTTAAAACAGGTGCTAAAGTTCCTTCCTGTCCCATGTTTTAACAAGTGGCTTTTATTTTTATACTGGTTAGTCTTTCATACTAAAAGGGCGCGTGTAGCGCAGTGGTTGGAAGGGCCCTGCAATGCACATGGGATCGATCAACGCGCCCGTGGCTCAAGCCTTCCATCCCTCCGGGGTCGGCAAATTGGTACCAGACTTGTTTGGGGATATGAGCACTGGCTCCATACGTTGGTAGGGCACCGCGAGCCATTTTAAAGGCCAGATATACATTCATTCACTTCCAGCGATGCTTAATAAAGTCGAAAATGCATGGCGCATCCCTCAGCGATTGACTAACGCCGAGAGCTTTATCCTTTTTTATCCTTTACTACACGCGAAATCTACTTCAGCGTATTATCTGTTCTTTTGCTGTAGTTTTTTCAACAATTTCTGCTGAGCCGCCTAATTTAAACGAACAGTTGTGAGCAGTGTTGCATTGGGCTTAAGAATAAGGAAGGCCATTGGTGTAGCTTCATCGTGCACATTCTCGTGGCTGGTACTCGTCGTCATGACTGGGCACATCGATTTTCGTCGTCTTATCACACCGTCCTGTGTTCCCAGTTGGTTTCAGCTGTGGCATAGGTGCTTCGGTTCCACTGACTTGTTGATTGATTGAGATAAGTGCGTTTTAGTTGGTAGAACTTGCATGACTATGTCTGGAAGATAAGGAAGAATTGTGTTCTTCTCTGAAGAACCACTTAGATTCGAATCCCTTTCCATTTGTGCGATGTTTTCTTAAATGCTCACGATTTACTGAACAGGTACTACGTAGTTTAGGTCAACGAGGAACGTGTGAAGGATATATTTGCTAAGAATTACAAAAATCACGCTGCTCTGGCCGTGTTGATATGCGTCGTCGTCGGAATTTACTACTATACGATTCATGCTGTGAAACAAGAAACCTTCCTGGAAGAAATCGATGAGGAAGTTGCTGCTGAAAGACCAGAAACCCACGGACATTTGCATATTGCTAGGAAGTGAACCAGCTTCCCGTTTTAGAAATTCTTATCACCAGTGACGTCATTTTGTCCAGGCTTTTTCACATCATTTTCCGAACACCTAGTTCCTATCTCCTACATTGGTTTCTTGTCACTGCAAACGTTTCTTTTTTAACTCGGAAATCTCCTCTGTCTTTCTCTTCCTTTTTCATTTCGTGAAAATAGCAACTGTTGCAGTCACTATTGTTGCAATTCAATGTTGACAGATTGTTATTGATTTCCGAGAGTCTCTACGCATCGTTTATGTTTCTCTTTTTTTTGTAAATAAATAAAGAAATGTATTTCAGAAGAGTCCTCACGAATGATGAGCACCGATGAGGTTCCACAGTTGCCACAGAGTTCGTCAGTAAATCCTCTTCATGCTCTCCAAAACAGGGACCACGTTCTTTCCAGTGACAGTGTGGAATCAGCTAGAAAATCAGTGGGTAACCGAGTTGAAGAGAACAGTTTCAACTTAGAACAGGTACAGCAGTTTGTTTACAGTAGGCTTATTGTTCTAGGTTAGACTTCTAGATCTATAGGGCTAGCATAAAAGCACTGAAACTGTTAGCGTTAGAGACTAGAGGAGGGCGTCATAAGGGAAAACGCACTGTTTCAGACCTCATTTTTTCAGGAGTGTAGAGTTTTCAAGAACACTTCGTTTTTGTTTTCTGTTGTAATTTATTCTTTAGTGCCAGGTGCCATCCACGCCTTTGTCGACAGTTTTGGGTTCATCTGAGTTGTCGGTAGCTAGAGAGGGAGCTGATGCGAAAGAGGCCTGTTCAGTGGCCACAGATGACGGAACGCGTTCATTTAGTACTGACAAGCGTAACGGGTCATCTGATACCAGAAAAGATGACTGCTCTGCTGCCGCTAGTTTAATACCAGTTCCAGTGCCACCTACTCGCACAAAAAAGAGGAAGGTTGGTTATAGTGACTAGGCTGTTCCGTTTCTTGGGTTTTATGTTCTACTGTTCTTGTTTCAGGGATCTTTGCTTAAGAAAAAGTTTCTTATGTACTTATATTGTTGCGTATTACATGAACATGTAAATATTGTCGATAGTTTTGTTGAAGCATCCACGTTTCGTTGAGGAACTTGATTGGTTAGTCGGCTGCAGTTTAAAGCTCTAAAAGCTCTCGGCGTTGATCAATCCCGTAGAGATGCGCCATGCATTCGACTTCATTAAGGATCGTTTGGAGGTGATTGAATGCATATCTGTGCTTTAGAATGACTCGCGGTGGCCTACCGATGTATCAACCCAGTGCTGCTATCCTCCCAGACAAGTCTGGTACCAATTTGCCGACCCCGGGAATGGAAGGCGTGGTGGGCCACGGGCTCCCATGTGTGTTGCAGAGCGCCTCCGACCACTGCGCCACACGCGCTCTTAGCACACAGGTCTGAATGGACTTATCTCTTTCTTGCTATAGAATCCAAATAGGTAAAGATTGCGATACATCGACGTGTAGTTCATTTGTTATGGATGCTGCTGAAGATTGGTGGAATGATTTGAAACATCAACAGCTAGTTAAGGCTGCTGCACTCGTGGTTTCTATTTCTCAAGCTGAGGGCAAACGAAAGGAGGTGTAGTTCTTGTTGATCGTTAAGTAGGGCCTTATAGGACTTGTCGTTGCTTCATTTCCAGAAAACGTGAACATCGTAGAGGTAGAATTCGACTCTGATGAACAGTGTACCGATCAATATGGACCACTTGTTGTTTTATTTAGAAGAGATTAGCTATGTTAGGTTTCTTACATGTGTTTATGCAAGTATTTGTCTAGTTACTTCTAGTAACTGACTGACATTTCGGCAGTATCGTCTTCTTCAGAGCCTGAAAGAGTTCTTTCAGGCTCTGAAGAAGGTGATGTTGTGGAAAGGTCAGCTTTAACGGGATGAGATAAAGTAAATCTAGTGTTTGCTCCGTAATAATTTGGAGAAGTATTTGATCAATGCCGAGGTTAATAGAAAGTTGGTCGTGGGAATAACTGACTGGATCAATCGGTGCGATTCTGTGTGGTTATGTGCTCTTTCTAGCATTTTCTTCATGTTTTTCGTTTGGGAGTGAAAAATGATGGTATTGCTTGGAAACCTTAAGCGCTTCCCTGAACCAAGTAGCGTGGTACTCTTGAGCGTCAAACATTGTCGTATGTGGTTGCAGGTGACAGATTTTCGTTGTTCGGATGTGAGGTGGTTTCATCGGAAGAACGATGTTGATAAGTGGATAAACTTCAACGGTATCATATCAATAAATTCTTCCTTTATTACTTTACTGACAGGCGTCTAAGTCGCGATGTCATTTTCTTTTAAGGAAGGGATTCTCTTCTTTTGGAGGCGAAATATCGGGCTGTGTTTGGAGTACCGCTGGATGATCAGATGACAGTCGAGCTCTTAGAACGTGGCTTTACTTCTAGACAATCTGTTGTAGTGTTGGATGGCCTTTATAAGTATGTTTTTTTTTCGGTTGTGGGAACTAGAAAGTCCTCTCATCTCTACATTGTTTCCACTTGTTGATCTTCTAAAATCCTTTTACATGTGTTCCAGAATGTTTTGCTGATTTTAAAATATCTTCTAGAGCAAGTGATGATCTCACAAGAGTTGAAGCTATTTACTGGAAAGGCGATTCATGTGAAATACGAAGAGGCACATGGTATAGTCAGGTAATACTTTTGTTGGTTTTTCATCGTTGACGCTGCTACGTTGAACTCTGTAAGCGCTCAATTTATGGACTTACAATGTGAGTCTTGAGGCTGACCAGTTTTTTTCAGGATTGGCAGCCATTGGAACCACAAGTGGCAGATGCTATCGAAGCCCATCATTTGCAGTATTTCCGAGGGCAAACTATTCCAGAAGGGTTAACTGTTTTTTCAACTAAAGAAGCGAGTACCAAACCACAGTTGACGGAGCTGCAGCTGGAGGGAATGGAAATTCGATGGAGTTCTGTGATTGACGTCTCTCTGTCTTTTAAACGGGGGGCTATTTTAAGGTGTTTTTGGTTTCAAAAAACGAATATGTTTCGCATTTTAATCCAGTAGTGTATCAAGTTTGGTGAAGAATATCTGCAGTTCTAGCCTTAAATTAGAAATTCATCCTGTCACCTCTGTTCAGGTATATCGGTTGGGGGAAAAGTCAAGCATTGCGACGAGGGTTTCACAAAGAAGCAGAATGGACCGATGGTCCTCCTGAAACTAGCCATCTCATTCTTGTCGTGCACGGTATTGGACAAAAAGGATATGAAAACCTTATTGCGGAAAATGCACAACAGTAAGTTATTTGCTTTGCTGTTTCTTTGTTTAGTTGCAGTTGCTGGTTGTGTCTTGTGATTTCTATTTCATTTCCAGTATTTTTATTGTGAAATTTTGGTCAATTGTACCCCAGACGCTGCGTGGTACATAAACTATCTCCATTTGCAAATTCGCAGGGTTCGTGACGGAGTGCTAAGTGCGTTAGAACGATGTTATCCTGATGACAAGAAGACTCGTCCAATGTTTCTTCCTGTTGAATGGCGATCCGCATTAAAGCTTGGTACATTTCTTGGTTCTCATTTGATCTCATTTCTTTGTTGTTGCATACCTCCCAACTGTTTACCGCTTCATGGTAGCTGGAAGGTGTTCCTGGGTTTTTGGGCTGCGATGTGCAGCGGAAGGATTCACCCCCCTGGTAGGGTCTCTCAAGATGAGAAGGAGTCCGGTATTTCCATCAGGAAGCCGAGCTAGGAGTAAACCAATACCAGAATCTATCACCATCCGGTACCAAAGTGATCGCATGGTAGCAAATCTCCCTCTGATCCACAAGGGCGGCGACTGCCTGTGGTGGTGACGACCTGGGGGCAGACTGGCCTGGCTGACCTCGTGGCTCCAGGAACCACAATGGCTAAACTAGCATAACTTGTAAAAAATGGAGGTTATGCTGGGGCCCGCACAGCCAATGAGGAGGGGCTATCCAAGTATCCAAGTAAGTTTTGTTGCATATGTTGTAGAATAATTTTAGATGACGGAATCACTGATGTCATAACACTGCCGAAGATGAGTAGTATGCGGCACGCCCTTAATAGCACGGCCATGGATATTATGTATTATCAAAGCCCGCTTTATCGTAAAGAGGTACTATAACTCTTTCCTGGTTTGACTTTTTCGTTCATTCTTCTGTGTCACTCTTTACTTATTTCACTAGTTTCAGTTAATGTATAATTCCAGATAGTGGGTGGTGTTGTTCGACAGCTTAACCGTGTATATTCACTATTTGCCGAAAACAATCCAAATTTCTCCGGTCCTGTTTCTATATTCGCCCATTCATTGGGATCTGTAATAACTTACGACATCCTTCTGCATTGGTCTCCTTTTCTGCTTTACGAAAAATATGTAACACATGCGATGGTGCGCAAGCTTTTCCCAGAAATTCCAGATTTTTTGTTCTTCGAAATAAATGCAAATTTAAGAATGTTAGGCCTTTGGCTCTGAAATCTCCAAATTTTTCAGCGAAGGTTTAGAGTACTGTAAAATAAACGAATTGGAGAGCGTCGAAGTCGTATATGACTTATTTTTTCTGCTGTTTTTGTTTTATTGAGTACATTTCTTTCCCACACTTTTCGTGTTAGGTTGGTACCTTTCCTAAGGTAGCTGCTATAGTCGATGTAGTCTGAAAAAAGCTACTTTCTACATCTATTAAATTACAAGGGAATTATTTTCCGGATAAGTTCCTTAGTTTCGTTTGTTTCTGCTGCGTGACTGTTCCTGGTAATGAAGATCCCAAGGTGTCCGTGATATGGAGCAAAGCTTAAGATATAGGGATACTTTTTCTCTGTCTTGGGATAGTAGATCACTGAGTAGACTTATAGGTGTAGTCGTAGTCTTCGAATAAAGGATAAAGCTTTGGGCATTGAAGCATGGTCGCAGATATGTTGAAAATTATTGCTATTAATCTTTTAATCATTCAATCTGAAATCTTCCATTTGCTTGGTGCATTTGCCGATTTTCCTGCAGTATTTCACTGGTGCGGTGGCAGTTTTGGAAACGTTGTTCCACATAATTTAGTCTTCCATCTACAAAGAAGTCAAACAAGTGCTATTTCGCTATACGTTTCGATACGGTTGCTTTACTTACTTATGTCTAAGCTTCAATTCGTTCAAAGAATTGCTCGGATTTCTTTTCTTTTTACTTGTCCTGGTAAATCAGCTTCAAAAAAAATTGGTATAAGCGAGTAGAGAGTTGCTGTAGGTCTCAAGTATTTCTATTTATACACCAGAAAGATCTTAGTATGGCCTCGTGATCTACAACAGTCTCTTAAGTACTCTATCTGAATGTTAAGGATGAAGAAGTCGCCATCCTCGAGAACTCCATACGAACAGTGGAATAGGCCAATATGAGAGTGAAAATCGATGGTCGGCGATTACACCATCCCCGCTTTGCTGATGACATCGTCTTTATGGTGGTTGGAGGCGCCAATGTGACACCATGTGACACACGTGGAATCGATCCTGGCGCCCATGACCCACCAAGCCTTCTATCCCTCCGGGGCCGGCAAATTGGTACCAGACTTGTCTGGGAGGATAGCAGCACTGGCTCGATACATCGATAGGCTACGGCGGGTCATTGTAAAAGCCAGATATGCATTCAATCACCTCAAACGGTAATTAATGAAGTCGAGTGCATGATGCATCCCTCAAGGATTTATCAACGCCGAGAGCTTTATCCTTTAACTTTTATGGTCCTCATAACACCAAACATAGCCAAGAGGAACGAATGCTTACCGACTTTGATAAAGTCTGTGGAAAGATTGGTTTTCGACTAAATCTCATAAAAACGATGTTCATGAAGCATGGATTGGTTTCGTGTCACCCATTGACGCTCAACGAAACGAATATCTCCGAATGCTCCAGTTGTGTCTATCTCGGTCGGGAAATCAACATGATGAACGACTTAGCTCCAGAGCTGAACAGAGGAAACCAGCGGCTTGAGGAGTTTTCGAGAGCATCGAGGATGTAACGAAGAGAACAAAGAACACCCGACTCCGTGCCCACCATTTCAATTCAACGGTACATCCTGCGTTAACGTATGCGTCAGAAACATGGTCGCTGCGTAAACAGGATGAGAAATCACAGCGTTATTGAACGCGCAGTCGAAAGGACGGTGCTAGGAGTATCCCGTTTCACACAAGTGAGGGAAGGGATCCGAAGCTCCGACCTGCGTCAACGATCAAAAATCAAAGTTGCTGTTCTATACGCCAAACAGGCGAAGATAAGGTGGGCAGGACACGTAATGCGTATGAATGACAACCGATGGACAGGAGCCGTTAGTGACTGGATTCCTTGGGATGTCTAACGCTTTTCAGAAGGTCAGGGTTCTTCACGAAGAGCTTTGAAGAAAGATATGATGCCCAACGAGTCCCTAGAGCGAGCAAAGCCCACTGGCCTACTCTTGCACGCGACAGGGAAAAATGGAATATTTACTGGCACCATCTTGAGTCACTCGACGGTCAACGGGACTACAGGCGATACAGGTGATGATGGGGCCCGCACACCCAGTGAGGACGGGGCGTCCAAGTATCCGAGTAAGTAGTATGCATGTATTAGCGAAACTTTTGTTTGACTACACAATATATTGCAGTAGAATTTAGAAGGAGAAGACAATGCATATTGTCTTGAATCTATAGTGAACACCTGAAGCTGACCAACCGGATTTCTTATATTTAGGACGCACATCTCGAAGAATGCACCGACCCCGACAATATTAATGTGTTGAAAGCTTTCCAAGAGGCTAGGGATCTCTTGTACAAGAAAATCGATGGTGGGATCAATAAAATGTTGCAGCATAATGATGAACAACTCATGTTTAAGGTAGCCCTTTGCTTATATTACTCCGTGTAGAAAGTGTATGTGTCTAACATCTATGTTGGTTCAACAAAACATCTGATCTACTTATAACAGCTCACTATCTTACATAATTCATATTTCCAGGTGAAATACTTATTTGCTGTTGGAAGCCCTCTTGCAGTTTTTTTAGTAATGCGTGGGGCCACACACACTGATTTACTTCCAGACAAGATGAATGTGGAACGCCTTTTCAACGTATTTCATCCATATGACCCTGTTGCTTATCGACTGGAACCGTTGTTCACTCCCGAGTACCGGTACATTCGTCCCATAAAACTGTTCGCAAGCAATGACTTACGTGGTATCATTTTTCGTGTGGATATTCTAAATACACTATCGTTTGTAGGCTTGAACTAAAAAACTTAAACCTCATAATGGTTTATGGGAGGTTGTCTGTGAACTTTTTCAGCTCGTAACCCGTACGAAGAATTGCCTTTGGAGGTCCACAAGAGTTATATGAAGAAGGTTAAGAATGAGAACAAATCGAAAAAGAGCAAAGTTGTAAGTTCACTTTTTTGTGTTGCCAAAGAGTATTTGTCACGAAAGCCATGTGGTTTTATGCTTTTTCTTTCTGTTTACTATAAAGAACAGTGACATTAATAAGTAGGCAACTGAGCATTGTTTATTTCAGTGCAGTTTTGAGAGTTCACATGTAGGAGTGAAAAATCAGTCAAGGGTTCAGATCATTTCAAACTCGGTTTGGGCATTGTATCTTCACTTATGTTCTTAGCATTTCTAAACTGAGTAGTACCACGAGTGTGTCATTCATTCTTTTCGGCTCCACGATGTACTTTAAAATATAATTTTGTCACATATTAAGTCCAAATTTGGAGTACTTAACGTAGTGCCTTCTATTTGTTCACCTTTGTTAGAACAATGTTTTAGAATGACGCTCGTAGTGGAGGTGATGAAGACTTGGACGAAGAGGACGAGTGTGATTCGGATTTCGATGCAAAGAGTGGAGGTAGTGGCAAATCATTTCCATTTCTTTTAGTGCTCTATTTGCACAGCAAGTTTACTTGAAGAGCGTCTAAAGTTTGAATGCACGCACTTCTCAAGGCCTTTATTTCTAAATCGGTTTTTGATTGTATACCTGCTTTTAGTTAAATATCTAGATAGACTCGTTTCGTTCGTTGTGGTAGCTCCAGTAAGGGAATCCGTTTCGTTTCTCATAATCGTAATTCGTGAACGAGGTTCGGTCTATCTGTGCTGATCTTCGTGCGATACTAGTTAGGTATGCGGCTGTGATTTCATGGACGGCCCGTCCTCACTGGTTGTGCAGTGCCCAGCATAATCTCCAATTTCTCGGAGTTTTGATTTAGGATTTAGCGAATGTGCTTCCCTGGAGTCCTGAGATCAGCCTGGCCAAAGTCTGCCCTAGGTCGTCACCACCAAAGGCAGTCGCCGACCTTGTGGATCAGAGGGAGATTTGCCACCATGCGACCAGTTTGATACCAGGACGCTGATGGATCCTGGTGTTGGTTTACTCTTAGCTGCGCTTCCCGATGGAAATACCGGGCTCCTTCTCAGCTTGGGAAACCCTGCTGGAGGATGAATCCCTTACTGTACATTGCAGCCCGACACCTAGGAGCACCTTCCAGGCCTGATGAGGAGGTAAACTATTGGGAGGAGTCGTAAACAATATCTTTCTTAATGCTGTCGTAAACAATTTCGCCGTACTGGTCTTGCTTTGGTCCACCACTTTTTGCAGTTCCAGTGGTTACAAAACGATTGATAGGTGGACCTTACATGTTATCACAATGCGATGGCTATTGTTAGCTGAAGTTTTAATAGTCCAACCTTCGCTCAGTTGACATTCTTGGTATATTTTTTGTTCCTAAAGGCTTCTATGTAGAAAATGGAAGTTAAACGTATTAAAGTGAAGGATAGTATTGCTAGCATATCTTGCTCTCACAACTGCTTTATTTTGTTCGGAAATTAATTCCACTGTTTAGTCAACTTCAAATACAAATGCTCATCTGTGTCACCTAAAATCCCGCCAACCATTGAGTTACGCGGATGGTCACTGGTGAAGTTTTCTTTTGCTGCTGTGGCGTGCAAGTGCTGTTCAGCAGAATCCAACTACACGAAAGGAACCGCGCTTTTTGTACGAGAGCCTTTTACTTGTTGTTTTTGGCTAGAGCATGACTACGGATGACCTCTGGGTTATTCTAGAATAGTTTTGCTCTTAGTTGGGTGTCTGGATTAAAATTTCGGAACTGCTCGTGGAAGCCCTTTTTATATTACTTAGAGATACTCAACAACTCTACACGGCCATAGTTAACAAGGTCATGTATTGGGTCACTGTACATATTAGACTGAAGTAGAACCATAAGAGGAGTTTTTCAACGGATCCTGGGCATGTGGCGCAGTGGTCGTATGCACCCAGCAATACACATGGAGTCGATTCCCGCGCCCCTGCAAGCCTCCATCCCTCCGGGGTCGACAAATTGGTACCAGACTTGTCTGGGAGGTCCGCAATACGACATGATACATTGTCAGGCCACTGCGAGGCATTGTATGGGCCAGATATGCATTCTTTCTTCTCTAACGGTGCTTGATGGAGTCTAATACATGGCGCATCACTCATGGATTTATCAACCTTGAGAGCTTAGTCTTTTCTTTTTTATCGAGTAAGGATATGCAGACGAATGAAAAACAGCACCTTCACAGTTTTTCTTCGTAGGACAGTTTTCAAGGTTCTATACTTCGAAGTTTTCTCTGGCTTAGTCAGAATTTCTCATTTTCGATTACATTTGAGGTCTCTACCTACTTAGTCTCTGTCATCATCTGGATAATAACTGGATGGTGTCAATGCCATTCTGTTCCGTGAAGAATACTCTAAAATTGTCTTGAAGAGGCAGAAAAGCTTGCAGGGTATTTCGTAATTGTATGCCGTCTTCGTGTTCATTCTCTGATGCTCCTATCTCAATCCATGTTCTTATCGTTTTGCGTTTTTCTTTTCCGAAATTGGTTTGAAGGACGACTTATGCACAATCTTTTACGATTTAGAATGGTGCTTTCCTAAGGTGTTATTAAGTTGTTGAGAAATAAATGGGCGTTTTTAACCATATTATTTAAAATGTAACTTGCTTCAAACAAAACTTTATTGATCAAAATAGGAAGAAAGAGCATAAAATAAGCTTTCTAATTATGTATAATATTGCAAGTTACAGAGAATACTTCAAATAAATTAAGGATAGAGCTCTTGACGTTGATCAATCCCTCAGGGATGCGCCATGCATTCGACTTCATTAAGCGTCGTTGGAGGTGACTGAATGCATATCTGGGCTTTAAAACGACTCGCAATTGTTTACCGATGTATCCAGCCAATGCTGCTATCCTCCCAGATAAGTCTGATACCAATTTGACGACCCCGGAGGTATGGAAGGTTTGGTGGGCCATAGGCGCAGGGATCGATTCCGCGTGTGTTGCAGGGTATCTCCGACCACTGCGTCACGTGCGTCCCTTTATATTAAAGAATACTTTATTGATAAAAGTACATCGAAACAATAAATATTTTAAAGCACTCATTTATTTCTGAACAACCTAATATTTAGGATGCTAAAATTCATGTCTAATGAAGTCATACTTAGGCTTTAATGGGCTGTTTTTTTTAAATTGACTATTCTCGCAGCGTTTCATCATTGCATTATTTCAGCTCACCTGAATGTACCAGTTGGCAAGTTTTCTTTAGAGTCCTGTTAGTTTTGGTAGTGATTTTATAAGCCTTATTATGCATGTATGGAGCATTTCTGGTTTGTTTTCCGGTATCATCTGAGTTATTTGTTTTGATTTCTGTGTACATTGGTCAGTGGTGTCCTGGTGGACATTGTTTGGGAATGCTAGTGATTTCATATCTTCGATGTATCAGTTTGGGTTTATACTCTTTTCGCCGGTTCAGGTTCTTCACCAAGGTGTCTCACGCCCCCATTGGCAGGAGATGGGATTTCTGTTGAGAAACCAGCGAAGAAAGGGTGGTTTTCATCATTCACATCCGCCCCAAAGAAATCCGCTCCTTCAACAGCTGTTTCAGAAGTTCCAGTTGAAATGGCTAAAGAAGCTGAATCAGAACTTCCATTGCCTGAACGCTTGCTGGGCGGAGGAATTCGACCACCGCACCGAATTGATTTTCAATTGCAGCCTGCTTTGACAGACAAAAGTTACTGGTCGGTTCTGAAAAGCCACTTCAGTTATTGGACAAATTCTGACCTCGCATTGTTTGTGGCTAATATTCTTCATTTTGAGTCGCTTATCGACCAACAGTCAGGTCCCAACAAAGAGCTCCTGAGTGAAAGTTGTGCCTAACTTTAATGGTAAATGATATGGGTACAGTAACATACATACATACATACATACATATATATATATATATATATATATATATATATATATATATACATATGCATGTGTACATGTATATATATGCATATATATACGTACATGTATACATGTATATATATATATATATATATGTATATATATATATATATATATATATATATATATATATATACGCGTACGAAGTGATTATTAACAAAATTAACGTAGTGTTTGACTATACTGTATATATTTCTATTATGTGAAAGCGCTATTCTGTTGTCGCTTTGCATCTGTTGGTTGTCTTTCGTTAGATTTTTATTTCGTTTTCAAAAATTGTCCAGTTTTTGTCCCTTGGAGAATCGTATGGCCTACGATGTTGTGTAAAGCATGGTTAAAGTTGGTTGCTGTTAGCGTTCGTATTATCCTTAGCATAGACTATCGAACGTACCATTGTTACTTGTTGCTAAGTCACTTCTCTGCTTACAGTCTGTCTAGTCACATAAGCTAGGTTCCGGCTTTTCGCCTTTGATATTAGATATAGTAGCTCGACCTAGCAATTCACGGTTAGATAGTTTAGATCTTAATATCGCATTCTGGTTCTTTGAAGGTGAAGCACGTAGTATTACTGCAGCTGAATTCTGCGAGTGTGTTTTTGTGCCTATTGTATGTTGAAAATTGACAAAATAAGGATCATTCTCTTCTCATCTTCTCATCAGATATGAAAACTGCATGTTTGATTATAAATGGTTTACTGTAGAAAAATGTGAAAGCTCTTTTGTGCAATAATAAAAGAACTGATGATTTAGTTTGTAAACGCAGGTTGGTGAAGTTTATGCTGTTAATACGCTTATGGTTGGTACATATCGGCCACCATGAGAAGCTTGAAGATGCGTTTCTTAGCCACTTGGCTTTATTGGCTGTTCGTTTGTTTTCATTCTGTGGGCTGGCATTGCTATGGGTTCAGCAAGCGTTTACATGGGGGGATAATGTAGGTTAATGTGCTTCGCGAACTAACTAACAATCAAGAAACCTTAGTGTGTTGTACTCCATGATCTGTCGCGGTTTTTCCGCCTTGGGGGCCATAAAGCCTCCTGTTGATCCGCGCTTCGAAAATTGGTATGGGATCTGCATGGGATTAGCCTTATTCTAGTCCTCTTGAGAATACCTTAACACAGCTATTTGAGAATTCCAAGGAGAACTTACTCGACTAGCATTCTACGACAATCATAAAGAAGACGAAGTCCTCAAACAGTAGCGGAGACAACTCGCAAACTACGTTTTGATGGATAAAAGGATAAAGCACAAAGCTCTCGGGGTTGATGCGTTCCTGAGGGATGTGCCATGCATTCGACCTCATTAAGCATCGTTTGGAGGTGACTAAATGCATTTCTGGCCTTTACAATAACTCGCAGTGGCATACCGTATCGAGCCAGTGCAGCTATCCTTCCAGACAAGTCTGGTACCAATTTGCTGACCCCGGTGGGATGGATGGAAGGCTTGGTGGGCCATGGGGGCGGGGGATCGATTCCACGTGTGTGTCGCAGTGGCGCCTCCAACCACTGCGCTACATGCGCCCCTTGGGACATGGTTACCCTAAGGAACAGTCGTTTACAAGAAATACCGAAATATATTCAACATAAATAGCAAAGTTCTAAACGTTGTTAGCAATGCATTTGGTTGACAGATGTAATTCACTAAAGTGTAGCATATAGTCAGTGAGGGGAGGGCGAAGAGGATGCGGTGTGGTGACAGTATAGTCCAGTTGCTCCGCAACGAGAGGTAAGGAGGAGGTGGTGGAATGACAGCATAGTTCGGATGGTTGTGTTAAATTAGAAACTTTTCCAGTCATGTGTGAATAATGAACTGAGTAATATCAAGTAGACACCAGATGAAGACCTCTCAGATCTGTCGATGGAAGTTCAGATAATTCGTGGAAGAGAAGCGGAAAGTGGGGCACCGGTGCTACGGTGAAGCGACGACGTCATTCTGGCGTTCCTTCAAAAACACGCAATTTTGTTCGAACGATTGTTCCTGAGTAAACGTTGAGTAGTACCGATGCTGAACGAAATCTGCGCTGCACACGCTGATTCTCAAACTATTGTTTAATCTTTAGTGGTAATTGAACACAAGAACAAATGAAATCATTACGCAGAGAAATTATGTAGAGTTGCAGTCATCCGAGAAGAAATTAAAAATTGCTGTGATTAACCATTCGATAGAAGTACCGAACGGAAAATGATCGGCTTCGTACAGCCAGAAATGGATCATCTGGTAACAACAGATTATCTTGATTTAAAGCAGGAAACGAAAACTTGAAAAAAAACAGAATATTGACGTAGGAGGAATCTAAATAAGGAAGAAGCCGAATGATGACATGAGAGAGGATGACCAATGGAGATACGAACTAATAGCCAAGAAAACGCTATTTAGGAAAAGAGAACTGTTGAGATCTGAAACGAATGAAGATAAAACGGAAGAATCTCTAGCACTTATTTCTTATGTACATTTTTCTATTTCTTATTCTTCTGTATGGAACTGTTCCCAGACCAACTAAGTGGAATTCTTGGGGTTGACAAATTGGTAGCAGAGATTTCAACAAGAGTTTCTCAAATCCAAAACAATAGCGAGTGCCTGCGGTGGAGAGCTAAGGACTCCCTAGCACGGCTATCACAGGACTTCAAGGAGAATCTACATGACCAGCACTCGACGGTACCCATAAAGCGAAGCTAAAATCCTCAGGTAGCTGCCGAACCCGCGCAGAAATCCGAAGTTCTTCATGGATGGTGAATGCGACAAAATGAATTGTATAAGCGAAATGCTAGGATCCATAGTCAGAAATGATACTAAGTGAATGTCTTCTCATGTATGTGGGAGGATTATAGAATGATTATTTTGAAAACGCTTAGATTAAAAAGTGCCTCTGTTGTGTTGCTGTGTGTTAAGCAGAATATCTAATAAATGCTGAACAACACCTGTACGTTAGGTTAACTGGATTGGCTAGCAAAGTTCTATGCTGAAGTGGCTGATGGTTTCAATTCGTCTTCTAGATTTTTTTGTTTGGCTTACCGCAAAACGCCCATGATTCACAGTGTTTTTCAACTTCACATTGTGAGTTTTTAAGAAAGAAAAAATGTGAAGGAGGTTGCACGAGATGAACGCCTGCTCGGTTCACAACAGAACTTAACTTTTTTTAAGGAGCGTGTAGCGCCGTATTCAGAGGTGCCCGGCAATACACACGTGGTCGTTAGATCGGTCCCGCTCTCCGAGCTCACCGAGTCTTCCATCCCTCCGTGGTAGACAAATTGGGGCCAGACTTGTCTGGAAGGATAGAAGCACGGACTTGGTATATTGGTAGGCCACAGCAAGTTGTTGTACAGGCCAGATATGCATTCAATCACCTCTAACGATATTGGGGAAGTCGAATGCGTGGTACATCCATAATTGATTTCGTAAACGCTCCTATAGTTTTTCACTTTGTCGAACTTCCATGTAACTGATCAATATGCTGTTGGTGTGGGAATATGGTTGTGGCTGAGTAAGTTGTATTGATCGAGTGGCCACTTAAACTTAACCTTGTTTCATTTCGTCGCAAGAATAACTGACTTTGGCATGTGTATGTCCAATATTAAATTTCTCTGACATATCTCATTAAAAATATTGTATGATATGATATTAGGGCGCGTGTGACGCAGCGGTCGGAGGCGCCCTACAATACACACGTAGAATCGATCCCCGCGCCCATGGCTCAGCTAGCCTTCCATCCCTCCAGGGTCGGAAAATTGGTACCAGACTTGTCTGGGGCGATATCAGCACTGGCTCCATACATCGGTAGGCCACCGCGAGCCATTTTAAAGGCCAGATATGCATTGAATCACCTCCAAACCATGCTTAATAAAGTCGAATGCATGACGCATCCCTCAGGGATTCATCAACGCCTAGAGCTTTATCGTTTTATTCTTTTTTGTGATATAGTATCAGAATTTTCCAAACATTCTATTCATTTCCCACATCCAACGATTACTGAGCTCTTCTCTAACGGAAAATCCCTTGCTGTTGTATGATTTTTTATATTTTGATACGATCCAGTATAGCAGTATTTATTTGGAAGGCAGACTTCATGGTTCCACTTGAAAAAAATTCCGCGTTTTGTTTTGAGTGCTGCTTGAGGATTTTTCTTTTTCTTCACTAATGTCGTCCATGAACCTCGCTCATAAAGGGATCTCATGCATGTTAGTCGTGAGGCAAGGTAGCATGCCTATAGTTGGTGGAAAGGGGGTTGATGGTGCACCTAAAGTGACCTTTTCTTCCCTGAGACGCAGGTAGACCCCCGATGATGGACCCTCCGTTTCCGTTGTGCCGATTTGACACATATTTTTCTTCATTTGCGAGAGCGTATTCATGTATTTGTGCGTGGGTGTGTTCTCGTTTATGCGAATTGTATTCCATGAGTCAACTCGGTCGAACGCCATCAATCAAGCGAATGGGAAGTACACGGGAGGGGGAAAGGAGTCTCCTCTAACAAATAAGCTCCTCCATCTACTTTGTGGGAGACATGCAAGCTACCTGTGAGTATATTCAGGCATCATATCCATAGCTCAGCAAAATATACGTGGGTATCAAACGTTAAACACAGTAAAATGAATGGACGTCATTCATCGGACTGGCCTAGACGAGATGACGACAGCCATTCAACGCCGTCTGTAACACCGGAAAAAAAGTGTTCCTCGGAACATGCGACAGAAGAGAATTTTGCGGCGTCGGCGTTCTCGTCAACACGAGTTTGGCCATGAACATCGATCCATACGAACAACTAACAAGCCGATTCGTACGTCTACGATTGAAGAGATGTGAATAAATACTGGGTTTGACAATCTCCCTCATCTATACATCGACATCAGGTTATGACGAGGACGAGGTCAAAGAGTTCTATGTGGGCTTGAAAAAGTTTTATAGAAGAGACCATACATTCTTCACAGTGATCACTGGAAATTTTAGCGCAAATAATCGATCCAGAAGAATATCTGCGGAACGGTTCGGGAATTAGAATGGAACGAGCAAGGTGAGCGGGTTTCTGAGTTTAACATACGACCAAGATCGTTCATCGTAACTCGCAATTTCAGAAGCCTCACTATCAACGCTGGACATGGGGGGTCTCCCAGTGGGTAGTACCACAACGTACTAGACCACGTCATAGTAAATCGAAGGTTTTTGCCTTATGTATGTCGCTGTTGTCCCAAAATTCTACACGGAATCAGACAATCGCCTTCTTCTCCCAAGATTTCATTTCTCGCGTAGAGAAGAAAGAGCAGCTAACCAAGCCCGGGAAACATGAAAAACTGGGGTTTATTTGATCTTTGATCGGTTGTTGGGATGACGCTGTTCTTCATAACGTCAACAAGAAATACGATCGACTAATTCAACATGTTCATGTTTGCGTTATAAAAGCTGCGAGTTAGAAAATTACCAAGAGATGTCTTTCTTCAGAAACACTCGAGGTGATACGCCAGCGTGGAATCTTACGAGCTATAGGCAACAGCCAACTCGTCTCCGAAATAGCAAAAACAAAGCAGAAAGGCAATAAAAGAATATCTTAAAAGGAGAAAAAGCAGCAGTTATGGTCGAAGTTGTAGCGGCTGGAAAAAACGTTGGCAAAGCCAACCAAAGCTTCGCCAATTGCAAAACCAAGATGATTGCACTCCGACGCCCAGACGACACAGTAACAGCTTCCAAAAAAGGCAATGGGAAATCATTCACCATTGCTACTTGGATCTCTTCAATAGCCACGTCCTCATGCCCTCATATGAAATAAAGGAGGACGGATGCGCCGCACCACTGGTACCCCTTCTGAAATCCGACGTGCTATTTCGTCGGTGAAAAATCGAGCAAAAATCAGATAATGTAAAAATCTGAGCACCTAAAGAACATCCGGCCTTCTTAATAAACGCTATGGCTCGGTTCTTCAAACGTTACCTGTCAGTATTCAAGGTTCTTCTCAGTCGAAGACCAGCAAGACCCTACTATTGTTCAAGAAAGATGACCTCCATGATGTTTGCAACTATCGTCCAATCTGCTTACTGTCTGTCGTCCACAAACTTTTCACTCGAGTCCTCCTAAATAGGATTGAAAGAACAGTGGGCGAAAGACAGCCACGTGAACAAGCAGGGTGGATCACATACACATGATAACAAGATTCACTGAAGTATCACGAGAGTACAGGATACCACTCCGTCTCATTTTCATCGATTTAAAGAAGGCCTTTGACTCAATTGAGATAAAAGCAGTTACGGAAGCCCTGGACAGTCAGGGAGTCCCTGTTCAGTATATAAAGATTCTTCGTGAGCCATATAAACGTTTCACAACCAAGATATGTCCGTTTTACAAAGATGTTAACATTGACTTCCAAAAAGGGATTTGGTAATGCGACAGCATCTTACCAAATTTACTTACCGCCACCTTCGGAACGTCATGTGAACACTAAACTGGGGCAACATAGGAACGAAAAAATCGATGGTCGGCAATTACACCATCTTCGTTTTGTTGATGAGATCGTTCTTATAACACCAAACATTAGTCAGGCGGAAACGAATGCTTGTCAACTTTAATAATGCCTGTGGAAAAAATTAGTCCTGGAGTAGATCGTACAAAAACGACGTTCATAAGGAACGGATTGGTACCGTATGCTCCATTAACGCTTAGTGGGATTAATACCTCTGACTGCTCCAATTACGTCTGTCTGGCTGAGGAAATTAACAGGATGAGCGACTTATATCCAGAGTTGTGCAGGAGGAAGCAAGCGGCTTGTAGGGCTTTCAACACAGCTGAAGACGTATTGAGGAGAACAAAGAACACTCGATTCCATGCCCACCTTTTCGACTCCACGATTCTTCCTGCCTTAACTTACTGGTGAGACACTTGGTCCCTGCGTAAGCAAGATGAAAGATCACCCAGTTATTAAACGCGCTTTCGAAAAGACGATGCTAAGAGTATCCCGTGTCACACAAGTGAGGGAAGGGATCCAAAACTCCGATCTACGGCAACGATCAAAAATCAAAGATGCCGTTCTGTGCGCAAAACTGTCGAAGATAAGGTGGAGCGGGCCCGTAATGCGTACGAAAGACAACCGAGGTACATGGGCCGTTCACGAGTCACTTGACTACCCAGGATGTCAAACGTACTGCAGGAAGTCTACCGACTCGATGGTCGAAGTTCTTCACAAAAATCCTAGGAGAATGACATGAGGCTCAACGAGTTCATAGAGCGAGCAGAGCCCACTAGGCTACAATTGCCGGCGACGGTGAAACATGGCAATCACTCGACGACCAATAGGTGGACGGGTGATACCAACCTCGTATCGGTTCATTCATGTAGAATATAATAACAAAAAACTTTTAGAAATTCAACGAAACCTATGCCAACATATTTTGTCCACCGAAGAAGACGGAGTTCCTTGTTGGGGTCATCTCCACATCCAACTATCACTTTTGACAATCAACGTTTTTAATTGGCCGATGTGATCTCTTCTATTCGCCTAGCCCATCCAATTTAGTTAAACCTACTCATTCGTCTGGAGACGTTGACCATCTTTATAGTGTTAAGAACCTCCGTAATGACAATACTTATGGTCGCTTAGAAACCTACACTAACAATTTTATCGTGGTTTCCTCTGGTTTTTGCGACGAGAACATAAGCGTTGTCTATGTGGCTGCTACAAAAGTTCTGCTTATTCGTGAATGTACTAGAGGTTCAGCTGATACGCAGGTGGTTTAAAGGGGATGCGGTTCATGTCTCTACTCCATTTTGTTGAATTTTACTTTTTGCTGATAAGTAATTATATTCGTACATAAGTTCGTGGGCGCCTTGGTTTTTGCTGAACGTCTTTCGCACATCATTCAACAATAATGTTATTATGGAACACTGACGCTCTCAACTCATATACCCCCTTCGCGATGAGCTCAACAAGCTTTACGTAAAAATAACCAACTGTGTTCGTGAGATGCAAAAAGCTTCGTGGGTGTATTCTCTTCATAACCATTAATAATAAAGAGCCTCATGCGAACATTGAGTTGCCCTTCTTGTCCTGACAATGAAGGAAAAACTACCGAGACGGTTTTTATAAGGATAAGAATGAAAGGAAACTTCACTGATTATCGCTCGGTTTTTCGATGACTAGTATGGTTATTACTGATGCAAGCAACTTACCAGCTTCAACAGTTGGTTACAGAAAAGGGCCAGTTTTCAAATGAACTTCTTCATTAGTGACTGTTCCAAGAAGCTTTTCGGTTGTCAGAAATCTGTCAAATTTGTCCGACAATGTCAGCACAGCTAAACCACTGTAGCTGAAATCCTAGTGAGGGCGGCTAGGTGTTTTCTATTTTTTAAGCATTGGATGCCTATTCACCATTAATTACGAAGCACATTTCTTGTCGACGAATGTATCAGCATGTAGTGGCAAAAACTCGGATGAACCGCTCCCGTTAAGTTACTAAGCAACTCATCCATCGAGCAGCCGAAGTGCAGTGCCTAAGAAGCGGCTCTTCAATTAACGTTCTGTCGAAGCACCGCCTTCCATTTCCTGGCTCAAGTATTATAGCATCCGAGGTCATTCTCGCCGCTTCCCTCTCTCCTCAGAGTTGCCCTCAGTGATGCCGTAGAGATCACGAAAGCTGCGATACCCTCTCTTTGTTTAACTTGTCTTTTCCCCCAGTTCTACTGGCCCCTTCGTTGTTCAGCGAACAGACTCATCATAGTACAAGTTTTTTCGGCAAATGTTGGCAATTTTTCAATAACTAGAGCACTTGGGTGGTGCTGAAAGCTTAGGGAGTCGTCAGAGAAAGGAGTTTCCTGTTTAAAAGTAGACATGATTTGACCAAAATATCACTTTATTTCAAAGCTTCAATTAAAGGAGAAATAAAGGATAAAGTTTCGGCGTTGATTGACCCCCTCAAGAACGCGTCATACATTCGACGTTATCAAGCATCGTTAGAGGTAAATGAATGCATATCTGGCCTTTAAAATACTCGCTGTGGGTCACCGATGTATTGAGCCAGTGCTGCTATCCTCCCAGCCAAGTCTGGCACCAATTTAATGACGGCGCCCGACTTTATGGAAGGATTGGTGAGCCTGGGGCGTGGGATCGATCCCATGTGTATTGCAGCGCATCTCTAACCACTGCGGTACACGCGCTCCATGTTTCATTTACGATGCAGTAACTTGCTAATAAGGGAAAAAATAAGATTTTAATGCAGACACGGTAATCGCCAACATCAACATCTTTGCATGTTTTTTGATAACTAGAGGACTTAAAGAGTTGAGAACTTGAGAGGCTTTTATTACAGATTTTCGCCTGTTACTCTAGTGATAAATATACGGTTATAGGTTGCCTTCCAGTTTTATTCTTCAAATCTTCTTTGTTGAAAAGATTTAGTGTAGGTCTAGCAATCGCAATCATCAACAGTGATTAGGGAACGTTAGTGTTTGCTGCTGGGTGAAATGTTACTTATGGCTCAGTACTCTGCAAGAAGCGGAGAAAAGAAAGAGGAGAAGAAGCGATTCCCTTAAAATGAACTTTTGTCCCACCTGAAAACGATTTGTGAACTCCACCAATTTTACTAAAAGTGGGTTTTATAGCTGAGAGTTGCTTATTTTAAAGTTGAAGGGTACACTGCTTTTGGCGTTATAGAAGTCACATACGATCCATATTGCCACGAACTAGGTACAATATTGCTAGTGTTGGTGGCACTTCAGTCTCCTGCATGAGATCACTTAAGCCAGGAACGAATCATCACCACTTCTAAAACTGCTATCTGTTATGTTTAACTTCTGTTTACCGCTAAGGTTTCATGCACTAAATAAAAAAATCTTCTTTACTGCTTATTTATTTTATTTCTTACTGCTGATGGCCCCCCTTGGGGGTAAAAAACTGGTTGAGAGAAAGGCAGAAGAGTGACTCAGTAGCTCAGTGGGTAACACCTGAACCCCCGGAATGAATAATCGCGGAATCGAGTCTGGCCTGGGGTCCAAATTTAGCAAATATCTCGGAATCATTGTGGTTCTTATTCGTTAATTGTTCAATGGCTCATATTGACATCAATAATGTATCCATTTCTCCATGTCGCACACCAAAGCCGGCCAATGGTTTCTCTATATCGTAAGGCACAAGGCGGTCATATTTTCCGTATAGGGACATCTTCTTTTTAGTGATTTATACGAGAATAAAGCATGGATATTTCACTAGGTTCTGTCTTGATGGGTTGGTAAACGGACAAGTAATTCGGTGAGCATTTTCAGAGTGGCCATCTTCTTTGTTCAAGTCATTCTGTTTCGGGATTAGCCGTTTTCTGCTTTTATTTCATTCCCTGGGTTCAAAATGATCCTGCTAAGAAACTGTTAAGAAATCCACCAACTATCCGGATCTAACGCTAATGCATTTAAAGGAAAAAACGCCGTTGTTAACTCTCTTAGGCGAAGTGAATTTCCCAACGGCATTTTCTCTTTGACTGAGATTTGGTTCTGAATGCTGAACACTTGATTCTGCAAAATTGTCGTAGTGAACACGAACAAATTTCTTTGCAGAAAGTTTTCGTATTCAATTTCACATTCAAATTTCATCTTCAGTTTCAACTTTTTAAACTTTTTTTATTCCTATGTAGCTTGTAACTTTAGTCATTAGTCACAGGGTAACTTAACCGGAAAACCGCAAAATTTTCGCTCGATTCTGTCGCATAAGAAAGCTGACCAGTAGATTCATTTTCCCAAAAGAAAAGATAGGCATCAGTTTTTTTTGATATGACCTTCTTCCTTACTACTTCTGGCGAAAAGGTGGTTCATGTAGCTTCTCCGGCTCATGAATCCGCGCTGTAAATCCCAGTTCAACTATCGAGAACATTTTTTTGAACAGATTGGGTACTTCAGTAATGTAACGATACATGAGAAAATCCTATGCTACAGAACTTATTCCGAATACATTTTCTTTCTTCCTCTCCTAAGACTATTGAGAAGATTCGATAGAGTAACCCAAAAGCTTACTTACTGAAGAACATAAATTAGCTAGGGACCACGTCTTTTATTGATTAGTTTGGCTCACCTCCCAACGGTTTACCGCTTCATCGTGGCTGGGAGGTGTTCCTGGGGTGTTGGACTGCGATGTGCAGCGAGGGGTTCATCCCCCTGGCAGGGTCTCAAGAGATCAAGCTGAGAAGGAGTCCGGCGTTGCTATCAGGAAGCCTAGCTAGGAGCAAAGCAATACCAGGATCCACGATAGTCCTGCCATCAAAGTCGCATGATGGCAAATCTCCCTCTGATCCACAAGGGCTGCGACTGCCTGTGGTGGTGAAGACCTGATGCAGACTTTGGCAAGGCTGACCTTGGGATTCCATGGAATCACAATGGCTTGACCAGCAAATCTCCGAAAAATGGAGATTGTGCGGGGCCCGCACAGCCAGTGACGACGGGGCATTCAAGTATCAAGTAAGTCCAAGTAAGTTCGGCTCAAGTTCACATACAGTGCAGATCCCGGAGTTCCCTTCATTGAGTTCGTCATATCGTATCTGTTGTCAACAAGCATCTTCGGATTTTGTGTATGCGTTCACTTGATCACTTTATCTTTTCCATGAAGGTCGTTGGATGCTGGGCGAGTTGGTTCTTCGTGAAATCCTAGGAGATCTCTTCTAGAACGTTCCCACTTCTTCAACAGAGACCGTAGCTAGTCCTCGTGCACTCGAGGGAGTCGTTTGCCAGGCACGAATATAGAGGTCTTTGCGCGCCTAAAGAGGGTCGAGTCAACGATAACAGATACATTTCATGGTATTCCTAATCACTGCGTTTTACGTCACTCGACAAGAATATGCAATAGATATCTAGTAATCAAATAGATCATGTGTTAATCGCTTGGGTCACGAACCAAAATTTCATGGTTTTATCACTAACAGTGGTTCTCGTGCATGTGTTGCGTTCTCACCATCTGATCAGATGTGCCCATTTGTTTGAAGTCGGTTGTTGCACGTCCTACTTCGCGACACAGTGACGTCCTTTTTGTTTTGTAAGCATCGTGATAATGAAAAACAGGGCGAAGAAATGCGCTATTCATATCGATGCAAGGACTTTATGAGCTATACGAGATCCATTACGCGGCGGTTGCCCTTTGTTTGCACAGTGGCTAGTGTTCACGAAAATGTTTAATAATGCAGAATTCATTTTGCAGCTCGAGCGAGTTCTTCATGAATGATGCTCGAGATCGACACAAGGCGAAGAAAACTCAAAAGCTTAGAAAGAATCGTTGGTTGCCCATGTAGCTTGTTCATCGAATATGCATGGGTGTCATTTGTCATTTGTCGTGTGACATAGCGTGCATTCGTCGGGTTCGCCATTGGATGATGATGCCCATGTTTTATTCAACATGTGTCGTCAAAGTTAATCTATTCATAAGCCACGATCCAGAATTTTGAAGAAGTCTTGCTATTATTTATATCCAAGAGCCTTCAGTAAGACAAATTCCTTCACCTGTGTGATATAATGAGTAAGAAAAATGACCGATTATCCACAGAAAAGAATGATTCCATGGTTCGGTGCCAGTAACTTGGAATGATTGAGGTGACATGGCTACTCGGCATTACTCTAATATTAAACTACACAGCCCTTCAACGTAAAAGCGCTAAATTTTCTTGATAGTTTGTACGGTTACAACTCAATCTACTTACCGACTTCTCATTGACCAAAGAGCTTTAAACGGAGAGGTGCCAAGAAATAACTCCTCGTTTGTTTTTTTATTTCTAACTGGATTTTTTGTGCTTGACAAGGATAGCAGGAAACATGGCATGACAGGAGTTCGTAGGCGCTATTGCTTAACAGCGTCTAAAACACTCTGTTTTGACATGTTCGTGCGTTGTCACTTCACTAACTTGTCGCCGTCACTCCCACGCGCCAATTTTCAACCAAATTTGCATCGCAAGGATGTTGAAGTATGAGCAAAACTCGGAACTTCAGCTGAGCTTCGAACCTGTGATTACTCTTTCCGAGGGCTCACTTGCTCTCCGCCGTACCAATCTAGACCCTTGCGTCGCGTTTCTCTCAGCCACCTTCTTATTTAATTTTATTTATTTTTGTCATACCTATAGCATTGTTAGAGTTAGAAACTGGCGAAAAACAAGATAAAGCAAACGCGGATAGCACGCGAGCCCAGTAAGGGTAATCGTAGATTAGAAGCACACCTGAGGTTCCAATTCTAACTTATATCTGAGCATCTTTCTAGATGTATTTTGTCTTGTATCTGCCGTGAAAAGGAAGAGCTAGTGGACAAAAGTCAAGCCATATTGGACTAAAATCGTTCTGTATCGGTCTAGTGTTAGCTGGGCTAGTGTAGCGCGGTGATTGGCTCAGCAAGGCCTCCATCAATCATTTGGGCAAATTTTTGCCAAGCTTTCTGGAACGCTACCAGCACTGGCATGATACATCGATAGGTCACCTTAAGTCATTGTAGCGAGATATCTCAGTCACATCCAGCGATACTTGATGAATTCGACTCCATGCCGTATTCCACAGTGATTGAACAACGCTAAACGCTTAATCCTTTTTATCCTTTATAAGCTGGGAACGAACAGTTATCCACGGATAAACCCCACATAGAAGGGAACTTTCCACCTTTCCCACATAAAAGAATTTGTGTTACCTGCTTATTTCATGGTGTTATGAACAGCCATTTAATTATTCATGTGATTAATCATTTGTTCTATCTATGGCTTTTTTAATGCATATTTTAAAACACTCGACTTTGCCTTCTTGAAGTCGAGTGAAATAGGACTACTCGGTAATGAGTCGATCCCAATAACATTCTACTGCTTAAGTGAGGTTCTAGACATAATTGTTTTTGCGTAAGAGCGCATTAAAACGCCATCGATCTTCCTCTTTTTCTCTTTGTTCTATCGATGTTCGCTTAATTTCCTTAACATTTCTGTTCCTCGTCTCATCTTTACGAAATGAAAACGTTAACTAGGGTAAAAAATATGGCTGAGAGAACGGTAAAGCAAAAGTCTGGTGTGGTGGATAACACCTGAACCCCCCGGCAAGGATTATAGCGGGGTCGAGGCCCACCCAGGATTCCTAGTTTTGCTGACATCTCAGCATCCTTGTTATTGACTAGAAAGATGTTTTTTTTCCATAAACCGAAAGATTGCTCCATGTCCCATTTTCATTAAGCTGGAGTGATATTTAGATCGTTATGGCCGTACCCAGAATGGTTTGCAACCACGCTGTGAAAGCAGTGTATTTACGAATTTTGAATGGAAATGTAAACTAGGACGTTTATCCCATCAGCAGTGAAGACGCTCGAAATTTCCATTTGAAAGCACAGCTAAGAATAAATCAGTGAGAGACATTACTGTCATCCTTGCACGCAACGACATGGTTACTAGTGGGAAGGCGATGACGATATGAGATGTTCTACCACACCTCTTGGAACCCCAACGATAGAAAATCTTGCCAAACCAGCGAATTAATTTCAAGTAAAGTAGAAATTGTGTCTAAGCTTGTCGGATTCTTCAAGGTAACTGGGAACTGGCCACTCAACGGTTAGGGATGTGTGGTGACAGAGACTTCATAGATTCATCAGACTTCAGATTGCATAGATTTATTAGATTTTACAAATCGTAGCCTCTAACATAGATTCCATAGTGTTGTCGTTCACATTCATTGGCCTGTTTTTTGTCTTCCAATATGCCCTGGCTTTTTTCTTCACAACTCACCACAATCAACGAGGTATCGACCCTGGGAAAGGCACTTCTGTTTTCGATGGGACTTTAGCTTAGCGTGCCGCCCTTACCTCGACGGTTGCCTCTGTGAATGAGACGAAGAGCTTCTACCGCCAAGTGCGTGGCATACCGCAGTACCACCTCGATTGTTCAACTGTTAGTTCCATTCTTGTGTAGGGAAATTCTTTTTATGAATGGTTCTTTCGTTCTAGTTATCTTGTCCACTTTTCTTGGAATAACAAAACCCTTGAATGTCTGTTGTTCTTTGTTCCAAAATATTATTGCCAACTCTTATCGCAATCCATGGAACTTTAGCTCACGGCTCATACTTTTACCAACTTCTCTTGGATAACACTTTGGTCCAAACTTTAAAAAACACCTTAAAGCTACCTAGGAAGTACAAAGCGCAACAATATTGGAAAGCCAACTTTTCTTTAATCTCGGTATCACTAATCAGTATGTATTCTTTCTTCGATAAGCTTACACAAGGTTGGTAAATAATGTTTATTTACAGCTGACGCTACCAATTACCTGATTTACCATCCTCATGTAAACTTGTCAAAGAAATAATACATACCTAGGTAGTATTGCAGTTTACACAATATGATGGGACGAACTACTCTTGCAACTTGCGCTATAGAAATTTTACCGTAGTCGCCTTCTGCAGATTTCCCTTGATGATGATGTTGGTGCTGATGTTTCTATTTAGAAAAAATGTCGGGATTTTTGCTTTCTTTTCGCTGGTGCCAGCTTTCTCTTCATTGGGCAAAATCTGATAAGTAAAGAGTTTCTCCTGTCCTCATCTTATATAAAGCTCGTGGTGGTGCCGGCATAACTGTGTGTTCTTTTGACGTCTCAGTGAAAACCTTCTCTCCAATTCATTAGTGTACCGTTCATTAGCGTTAATAAGTCATCTCTTGCTTTCAAATAAGAATAAAGTTCATGTTCGAATTTTGGGTTCAAAGAGTTATACACGACATGCTTTTTATGTTTATTAAGACAATCTGGGATTTCTATGTGGATTCTCATTGGTTGATTGAGATGACGTCAAATTCGGAGATTCCTGGTATGGGGTGAGTTTCTTTTCTTCAATTAACCGTGCTTAATTACTAGTGGTTTTTGAAGTTAAAAAAGCAAAGAAGAATGTCTTTTGAGACTTATCAACTCTATGACATGTTATCACAAAGAGCTTCTTAGACCGACGGCGATTACAGTGATGACCATGGGGGTGACCTTGATTTGCCGAATCGATGGAGGCAAGTGGTACCTTACCACCTGGGTGGTGTTAAGCTTGCAGCCAGTGATCACAAGTGCTACGACACCTTGTAGTGTACACTTTTAATAAGTCAAAGGCGAAAGTCGTCAATAGTAATTCATCAACCTTGTAAATGTAGTAAGTCGTAATTGTTGCCCATTTTCGGTTTTTCTGATTTCGATCGACAGTCCGTCTTTGAAAACGGATCAATCCGGTGTGGTTGTAGAAGCGTAAATTTTAAAACTAACCACAAAGATGTGGTGACGACGCTGTATTACTGGCTGTTAGAATAATATAAGCCGAGGATTCATTTGGCGGAAAAGTATATGTGGTACATAAACTTCCTCTATCCTAGAGTGATATGGGAATCCCATAACGAGCCAGTGTGGGAAAAAGTGGATTTGCTATCTCAGAAGTCGCTGGGATTCTGTAGACGACAGCTAGCCAACTGTCTCTTTTTGCAAGTGTCCTGATTTCTGAGAAGAACTATTTCACAGTCTAGAGAATTTCTAAAGTTCTGCGAACACAACATGAGAATAATTTTTTATAGCTAGTGACTTCGAAGCATTTCTTTTTGAAGGAGACTCTGTGCATTGACCCCCTTTAAACGCTAATATAGCCCAACAAAGAAACAACTGCAAGACTACAATCACTCACAAGATGGTAGTGAAACATTTCCACTGGAAAGATGTGTCGCAGTGTTATAATGTCCTAGAATGTCTTTCCACTTCTTTGCCAACTCTTACAAGTTCTACCCACGGAATCCTGAATAAAATCGGCATGCTTCATGAATATATGGAAGCCGTCGTTCATTAAAAAAATTTTTTTATCTCAAAATAGACGTGAATTCGACTAAAGAGGCGGAACAGAGGAGTAAAGAAAAGCATCTCTCAAAGCGCTTTCGTACTATTTCCTTTGCATGAAGTGCTGAGTTGAGGGCATACAAATTGCTCAGCAGATAGTGAACTCTGAAATGGTAAATTTCGCTGGGAATTCAACCGTAGCGCAAGTAGTGTGGACTTCTTCACATTGGAATACTACTACCATTCTGCGCTTAGACAAATTGCCGTCTTTGTTTACCGACTATTCACTTCAGTCTCAGATATGAGTCAAAAGTTTCCTGAAGGAGCAGAAGAACTGGGAACTCATCCTGTGTACGGTGAGACAGACCTCGATGAGCAGCTACCCTAATTTAAATGGATAAAGGCTACAAAGATCCGCTTAAATCTTCAGAGCGGTTTCCTGGTTTTTAATAGCACTTTATTCCACTAGAAACAGCGCTCAACAATGAGCGACGACCTGTGACATTCCGACTATCGAAGTGAATCGCAAGGAATATTTTGCACGAACATTTCGCTCTGTTTTTTCATGGGAAATCTCGAAATTTCTCAGAGCTATAAATAAGGGTCCTTCCAATAAAATGTTAGATGAGTTTTAATAAATGGTTAGGAGAAGTGTTTAAACATTCTACATGCCAACCTTCATTAGCACTAGCTAAACTCACATGAGTTCACACTAGCAGGAGTTGCGAATTCTATAGACTGCCTCTCCGCATTTTCTGAACACAACTAACAGCATGGGATACTTTTGAAAGAAGCCAGAAAAAACCAGCTGACAAACTCTGTTTCCTGATTAGTTTTATTGATTTAACTCAACGGTTCTTCTCTGTGCTGACGAAAAAAACTGCAAAGTTTCCCGTGAGATTCCATGAGTCGTACACAAAGCATGCGAACGATGTCAGTTGAGATCAGGTATCTAATATCAACTTGGCGCACAAGCTTCAATAAGGCCAATCCCAGTGAATCAGTCATATATTTTCGTCTGAGGAAGGGATGATTAGAAGGTTACTGTAGAAATTCGAGAGTCACACGGTATAAATTAACTGTACAACAGCACTAATCGGTTACATTCTCGAGAGGAAGATTAGAGCGATATGTAGTTGAAGATCGCTGCCATAATAAAGTAACACTCTTCAAGTGATAACGGACGGAAAAAAAGGGATGTGAAACTTCCTTCGTAATCCTGTAGTAAGGAACAGAGAATAGCATATAAGAGAGTATATATTATCTAGGGCTCATGTTGCGCGGTGGTCGGAGGCGCCCTGCAACACACCCAGGCGATCGATCCTCACGTCCATGGCTCACCAAGCCTTCCATTCCTCCGGGATAGGCAAATTGGTACCAGACTTGTCTGGGAGGATAGTGGCATTGGCTTGATAAATCGGCAGGCCACGGCGAGTGATTGTAAATGGCAGGTATGCATTCAATCACCTCCAACGATGCTTAATGAAGTCGAATGCGTGGTGCATCTCTCAGGAATTGATCCATGCCGAGAGCTTTATCCTTTTCTTATGTAATACCTATTTCGTTAGACTTCACCCAGTCAATTGATTAAAAGCAGTAGTCGAGTCAATGATCTTGTTTTATGTGATTAACAAATCCCTGAATTCAAAAAATGATTGTAACTACGAAAACATGCTAACTGCCTTCCACTGCCCATCACTTCCATCATAATTTCCAATGTCCATCATTCCCGTTGATTAAATATAACAGATGGAGAGACTGAATCAAGGGAATTGTTCCAGCCATCGACACTCATTGACGATCGAGACGAATCCACTGCACTTGCTACCGTCGAACATACGCCGATTCTCACAGGAAGGATCTCTTGAACATCCATCGGCTCCTGTACTTGCGACACAGAAAGAAACTGCAGAACCTCGTCCTCAAAAAAGGCGTACGTTTGCCTTTTTTTCTTTCAAGATAGTTCGTTATTCAGAAAAAACATGAACGCGTCAAACATGAAGATACTGAAAATGTGGAGAAGGGTAAAGTTCATTCTCAAATTATTGGGTTGCGACAATTGCGGTTTTTAGTGGTGGAATATGCCATTTTGATAATATGGAATTCCTTAACCTAGAAGTTCATGACGTAAATTTTCTAGGGACTTTCTAGAAAAAATCGTCCAAATGCCACGGTAATAATTTCTGGGTGTTTTTTTCTTGAGAATAATCCTTCACAGGCGTCTCCATCCCACTAATTCTACGACACCAGAAGTTATTAGTTTGGGACGTCATTTCGCCCTAATACAATGAAGCTGTTGTTCACTTTGACATATTTCCTTGTTTAATTTCTTTACTTGGAACAGAGGAGAATAAGCAAAGATAGTAAAAAATGTGAGGAAACTAGGCAAAACAATTTTCGTGCTTCGAGGTAATCAATGATAAAATTGTTACCTTTTTATTTACTGCCTATTACAATTTTTTCATAACAGGGTAATATGTGTTATACAATCACAATGATGCTGAGATATTTGCAAAACCCAGGACGGCAGGTGTCTGCCGCAGGGAACGAACGCGCTTTTGCCCTTTCCGGGACTAACGCGTCCATCACCACACCATGCGGGTCCTTCGTTTCGCCTGTTTCTCAGGTAGTGTTCTATCGATCAGTGCCATCAGCAATCACCGTCAGCGGGATTGATCTTGGGAGCCCAAATCGGCAATGAACCCAATTAAGCTGAGGCTGTACTCGAATCATATGGCACTGATCGATAGAAAACTAACCGAGAAACAGGCGAAACGAAGTACCGGCATGGCGTGATGGTTAACGCGTTAGCCCCTTGGAAGGGTAATAGCGCGGTCGTTCCCGACCGCAAATACCTGTGGTCCGGAGTTTTGCAAATATCTCGGCATCATTGTGGTTGAATCAATAATAAAGTTAAATAAAAAAACTGATTCGCAAATAAACATCAAAGTTGAAATGACGTGGACCACATTTTTCCACTAGTTAAGCATTGTATCTAAATTCGTTACTTCAACAACCTTTGCAACAACAAACGGTATTTGAAGAACATTAAAGCAGATGTATTCGCATCGTAAATGTTTTTTTTGAGAGCGGAAGTCTTCGTTTGCTTAATGCTCGTCGGAACATGGGTCTCTTCCGGAGTGTTCCATCCGTTCTGTGTTGTGCGTCGGATAGGGCTATCGATTTGTGCGACGAATTTTAGCACAGTGCTTAGATCCTCCTTGAAATCCACGCGCGCTCTCTGATTCTACACTACGTCCTGATCCAGTCAAACCCTCCATACGACAGGCGTCGATTGGAAGGAAAATGACACTGACTCGATAGATTGATAGGCCATCCGATATGAGAGGAAATTGGCCCCATACAGGTCTATTACCAGTCTTCTGACCCACGAAGGAATGTTCGGCCTGAAGGCTAGGACTGAGCTAGACTCTCGCTCGTAATGAGCGAGAGCCAATACCACTGCATCGTTCACCATCTCATTCTTTATTTAGGGCAAACATTCATTAAAGCACGCCATCGGTGCTTACTAGAGTCGGATTTATGCATGTCTAAGGAGCTGATCAAAATGGATCGCTTTATCCTTTATAGATTTGTGGGAAGAAATTGCTATTGCCATAACTGTTTCAGGAGTCGGATTCAGAGCACAAGAAAAAGGAAGAGGTGAGAGATGGAGCTCAATCGACTTGAATCAATCTACGAGCTCTTCAATGATCGTTTTATATCTACTACATGTCCTTCTTCTTGTATTTCTTAATGCTGTTTACTTTGTATGATGCTAGTTCTTTTTTTTCTTCTCTTTTAATCTAATCTGCTTTTCTTCAGTTGAGAATGCTGTGTTGTGTAATCTTGTTCTCAGTAAAAAACCATCAGTACCTTCTCTGCTAAATCAACGTTTTTCGAAAACATGAAGTTGTACACAGATTTGTACACTTTTATAATAAGGCAATTCGGAAATGGAAAGGAGAAAAAAAAGAGAGGAAGTTCATTGTTTCTAGAAATGTCTCGTCACTTATTAGAAAGGTCGACAAATGCGTAAAGGTGATCTCTGATGAGTTACAACATCTTCACGTCGTCTACTTAAAACGGAAGCTCAGCTACTTAACGTGGTCTTCAGATAACACCTCGCGTTTGCTCAGCAAGAATATAAAGAATTATTTGGTTAATGCCGAGGTTAATTGAAAGTCGGTCATGGGAATTAATCTTGAGATAGACAGAACGGAACGATGTACTCGGTTCAGTTAGACAGTAAATTTTGCTGTCATTTTTCGATCTGGCTGGAATTTGGAAAACAGAGTTGGAATTTGCGTGGAAGGCATATTGACGATGAAAAGTGGAAATGTTCTCGTGAAAAATTCTGCCATTTCGCTGAAATCCTTTAATCCAGCAACCGAGCTGAAGAGCTTGACACAGTGAAGTATGTCATCCCACCATGGATCTAGAATTCCCTCACAGAGGAGTCTCTTACACGTTACCCGCGAGTTGACGTGGTGAGTCCATAAGTGGCGGATAGAGGGTTAATAGCAGACGAAAAGCAAAGTTATGGTTACCTGAGAAGCAGGTGGATCCAGAGGATAAATTCTCCGCTTTTGCTGCACCGATTTTGCAAATGCCTTCTGCACTTGCAATTTGTTTTTATGAGCATGATGTATTCAAACATGCATAAGTGGGTATGTTCTCGTTTATGCTGGCCAAAACTATGAGATCAAGTGAATGGGAAGTGCTCGGTAGGCGGTTAGGAGGTACCCTCCAACAAATAAAATGAGCTCTCTATCTACTCTTGGAGAGAGGTTGCAAGCAATCCGTGTGTATACCCAGTTTTCCACATTCAGAGCTCAGGAAGCTATGTGTGGGGAACAACGAGCTGAGCACAGTAAGATAAACGGTCCGTATTCTCCTGATCCCGCAGGGGCCCCAGATTCGACAGCGTTGGGTAGGGCGAGTACGAAGAGCCTGCTAAAATCTCAGGGCAATTCATGCCTTATCAAAAGTCAAATCTACCTACATCTAAGGGACTAAGGTGACGATCTGCACCCACAATGCACACTCACTTTCACTTTTGTTCTCAACAGAGGACTTGTTCGCAAAGACAAGAAGAATAAGCTACGACGTCATCGGCCTGGCCGAGACGAGACGCCGCAACCCATTCAACGCCGTCTATGACACCGGAAAAGAACTGTTCCGCGGAACATGCAACAGTATAAGAGCAGGCGGCGTTGAAGTTCCCGTCAACCCAAGTTTGGCCATGAATACCGATTCATTCGAAGAACTATGAACCCGAATCTGATGTTTACCCTTGGGGATATGTGGATCAATACCGGCTTTGACAATCTTCGCCACCTATGCACCGACATCAAGCTATGATGAAGACGAAGCCGAAGCGTTCGGCAAGAACTTGGGTAAGTTCGACGGAGAAGACCATACATTCTTGAGCGTCATCACTGGAGATTTTAACGCTAAGATTGAACTCCGAAGAACATTTGAAGAATGTCGCATTGGAACCAACGGATAAGAACGGAACGAGCATGATGAGCGGCTGTATGAGTTTATCAATGACGACTAAGACCATTCATTGTAACTCGCAATTCTAGAAGCCTCATTCCCAACTCTCGACAGTGGAGTATTCCAATGGAAAGCACCATAACGAAATAGACAACATCATAGTAAATCGAAGGATTTGCCCGATTGATGTCACTGTTCTCCTAAAATTCTACACGGGATCAAACCATGAGCTCCTTCTTGCAAGATTTCGTTTCTCGCTGAAAAAGAGAAAAAGCCGCAAATTCAGGAAACGAAGTTCTAAAGCCACCTTATACAGAAATATTCAGTTCCTTAGTCGGCTGCTGGGAAAAGGCCATTCTTGATAACATGGACGAAAAATATGATCGGCATTCAACATCTTCATTTTAGCTCAATGAAAGCTGTAAGTTTGAAAGTCACTAAAAGGCGTCTGCCTACAGAAATATTCAAGCTGACATGCCATCGTGGAATCGCGCGAGCTAGATGCAATCGCCAATCCATGTCCGAACTTGCGAAGCAGTACAGAAACGGAATAAAACAAGATCTTAGGAAGAGAAAAGCATCATTTATGGCCGAAGCTCCAGAGGCTGGAAAAAGCATTGGGGAAACTCATCGAAACTTCGCCATTTACAAAACCAAAATGATTGTGCTTCGACACCCAGATTGAAAAGCTACAACTTCCGGAAAGGCGAGGCAGAAATCCATTCACGAATATTGAACGAATGCTAGCTGATTTTAATAAGGCTTGTGGAAAGACTGATGTTCGACTAAATCTCACAAAACGATGTTTGTAAGGAACGGAATGGTTTCGTATGCCTCATTCGCGCTCAACGGAACAAATACCTCCAAATTCTCCAGCTGTCCAGGCCATGAAGTCAACATGTTGAACGATCAAAAAGCAAAGACACCGTTCTACACGTCAAATAGTTGAGGATGAGATGAGCAGGACATGGAATCCCAGCCAATGGAGAGGGCCCGTCACGAAAACTCTAGAAGAATGGTTCTTAACGAAACCTCAAAGAGAACAGAGAGCATGGGCTACATTTCCAGGTCACAGGAATAAATGGAAGGTTTGCTAGTGCCCGCTCGAGTCACTCGAGGATCACGACGGGACGACACGTGATACAGATTATGTCGTCCTAGTGGATATTACAGATTGTCGAAATTGCCATAATCGCTTTCAATGGCGAAGAAATTAGTCGTTAGAGAAATCACAGACAGTGCCTCGGGGTCTTTTGAATCCTTATCCCAGTAACCGATACTCATTAAGGCCTCTTAATGGTGGCCGTGATTTCCACATTTCTAAGGATATTTCTATTTGACAAGAAAAATCGCGGATTTCGTGGACTTTGAAGACGTCAAGTGAACAAGAAAATTCTGTAAATTTTGGGCAGTAAAAGGAAAAGATCCGTGGAATATCGAGTGGTCGATTCGACAGATTTCTACTGAGCGTTGAATGATTGCCATTTGCATTTTTAAAAAACACTGGTTTTACAGCCACAATGGTGCTGAGATATTTCCAAAACTCCGGACTGCAGGTGTCTGCGGTGGGGAGCGAACGCGCTATTATCCTTTCCGGGAATTAACGTGTTCACCACCACACCATGCGGTTCCTTTGTTTCGTCTGTCTCTCAGCTAGTTCTATCGACCACTGCCATTTTCATCTCCATCAGTTCTAAACTGTTTTTATTTTTTGTTCCTGTTTGCAAATCATACCACTAAATTTTTTAGCCGTGAACATTATCAGGTTTTTAAGAGTGTAAAAGTACGATATTTTGCTTTTTTTCCCTCCCATTTCATTCTGTTTGACATCGATTTTTGAGAATTCAGTACGAAAAGATTTCTATGAGTTGATCCCGGATTTTCTCCGATTTGATTTGTAAATTGTAGTGTGGTGAGATTTCATGAAAGCATTTTTCGAGTTGTCTTATTGGTAGAAACATGGTGACTGTATATTTTTAGAACTCGATCCTTGTTGCAAACGATGTCATAACTAGGGCGTTCATTTCTTTTTTCTTATCGGCGCCAAACACTTCGTTGCCTCCAATGCCCGCCAGTGTTTGATAATTCGGATCAAAGGTTCCTGCTTTCGCTTGCTGTAAATGAACCTCATAAACTCTTTAACAAGGCCTTTCTAGATAGCATATCTAATTTCCACACACCTGATTAGCAGGAGCTTTAGGAGCCTCAGGTACTTTTGCTTTTTTTATCCGCACCAAACACATCACCTCCAATTCCAGCCAGCGTTTGATAATTGGGGTCGAACGTACCAGCTTTCGCAGCCTAAGTCATGCATACCTTTACCTTTTTATATAATTAAAAACTGCCCCAAGAACAGATTATTTTTTTCTATGATGTTTGAGTTATAGTAGAAGTGCTGAAAATTGCTGTCGCGTCCGCGAATTCTTGATAGCGAAAATCGCATGTCTTTCAAGTGACCAGGCGCCCTCAGCGGTTTTGTTTGGTCGCTTTTTGAAAAAATGAGCCAATGGTGGTGGTATCTTAGAACATTCCGGTGGCGCTGAGTAACTATGGCCTATTGAGATTCCTCAGGAAATCTCAGTACATGAAGCTGTAAGCAAACAGCTGCCAAGCATGAATCTTTGCCTTTTTAGGAAACAGTTTTTCAAGGAGAATACATTACATCTTCGAACCTATTGAAGTCATATCAGAAACGGCAAATCGATAATTATAAATGAACGTCTATAAACGTTGAGAACGCCTTAGGTCGGCTATCTCCAACATTGCAAGGAGAACTGACTCGACCAGCATTCTACGACATTCATAAAGAAGACGAGGTCCTCAAGCAGCAGTCCGGACAATACGAGAAGTATTTGAAGGCCATTGTGGACGACGAAAGCGAGGAAAACGAATCGAACGTAAGAACTGCTGGGTCACGCTCAGTAAGTGTGATGATGGGTATGTAAAATAACAAAAAATAGTAAGTTGTAGTTTTAGAAGCGACGGCACCCAAGATTTCTCAGAGCAATAAAAGCTATGTTATGCCTTTTTTTCATGGAAGGATTTTTTTTTATTTGGAACCAATTGTACGGGCGCTAATTTCTGGAAAGACCTTACTTGGTTGGCCGGCGCTTGTGGTTTCTTGTCACCTCCACCACCACCGCCATTCTTCTTGTCGGCTCCAAACACATCTCCTCCGATTCCGGCCAACGTCTGATAATTCGGATCGTGCGTAGCGGCCTTTGCTCCCTAAATCATAAAAGTCACCGAACGAGAATTTTGCCTTATGCAGCTCATGCACTTCGGATCGTGAGTCTCCGCTTTCCTTGCTAAAACATTACTTCATGATGTGATAAAGAACGATTTAAGGATAGCGACAACTGCATTCTATTTTAAATGATAAAAAGGCTTAAAATTGGATTTCGCCTTAGGAGTTGCTAGTGGACGCTAATTAGAATTCAACCGAGCGCGTCACACGGCAGCAAAGGTAACAGTGGTATCACATGAAGATTGAAGATGTGGTTTGCCGCAGCTTGTTGCACTCCATGAAAAAAAAGGATAAGGCTCTCGGCGTTGATTTATCCCTGACGGATGCGCCATGCATTCGACTTCATTAAGTATCGTTGGAGGTTATTGAATGCATATCTGGCCTTTACAATGACTCGCGGTGGCCTATCGATGTGTCGAGTCAGTGCTGATATCGCCCCAGACAAGTCTGGTACCAATTTTCCGACCCTGGAGGGATGGAAGGCTTGCTGAGCCATGGGCGCGGGGATCGATTCTACGTGTGTATTGCAGTGGCGCCACCGACCATTGCGCCACACGAACCCGTTGCTCTTCACAGCGAAATGTAATTCAAATTCGTTTTTAAGACAAGAGTACTCTAAAGTGACTCCCAGACATAACAAATTGATAAAAATCAACAAAAGACGCCTTTAAAAATTATAGACGCATAACCAGCAATCACAACAAGACTTCCTTCGTATTTGGCATTAACAATAGAGCACTCTTTCCTAATTCCGTCACTGGAATTTCAACAGATCTTAATGTGGACCTGGTTAGCCGGTGCTTGCGGTTTCTTGTCGCCTCCACCTCCAGCAGCAGCCTTCTTGTCGGCTCCGAACACATCGCCTCCGATTCCCGCCAATGTCTGATAGTTCGGATCGTGCGTAGCGGCCTTTGCTCCCTAAATCATAAAAAGTCACCAAATGTGAATTTCGCTTGAGCAGTTACTTGACGAAGCGGAGTTATTCCAATGCTGCTATTCATTTTGCTTGCTTTGCTATTACAAATGTGTTATTTTCTCTGCCTTTCAATGGTTGACCACCCTCATCGGGGCTGGGAGGTGTTCCTGGCTGTCGGGCTGCGATGTAAAGCGGGGGGTTCATCCACTGACAGGGTCTCCCAAGCTGAGAAATAGTCCGAAGTTTCTATCAGGAAGCTTAGCTAAGAGCAAATCTATGTCAGGATCCGTCACCGTGCTGGCACCAAACTAGTCGCGAGGTAGCAAATTTCCCCCTGATTCAAAAAGGGGGGCGACTGACTGTGGTGGTGACGACCTCGAGCAGACTTTCGCCTGCCTAACCTCGAGACTCCAGGAAATCACAGTGGCTAAACCAGCAAAGCTCTGAAAAAAGTGGAGAATATGCTGGAACCGGCACAGCCAGTGAGGACGGGCCATCCAATTATCCAGGTAAGTCAGTAAGTATTACCTATGGGGAAGAATAACTGCAATTGTTTACGTGAAAACTCGCCTTAGAGTGCGACAGTGGCACAATTTAGTCCGGTATTTTTTCAAAAATTTACCATTTCTGTTATAGGGAAACAAGTACAAATGTACTTAAATCAAAAGAAATAAAGGAAAAGGACAAATAAACAAAAAACAAATATTAAAATCTGTTCAACTTATAAAGAGGTTCCGCTGAATTTCTTTTAAGTTTTCAAAAGATCTCTCAAAGTGAGAATCTACAGATCATGGTTGAATAAGGTTAAATATACACGGAATGCTTAAGTCAATCCGGTACCGCAAAGATACAAGGTGTACTGCCCAAATCCACTTCTTCGTAACTACACAGTCAGTCTACAGCTTCACACTCGATATCTGTTACTTAAGGATGAGCCTAATAGCTAGACATCTCAAAATCTTAAGACTGAGAAACAAATACAGACATGCAGACAATCAGAAATACAGGCAATCTAATTGAGGTTTTAGTCAAGTCAAAGAGGCCTATGGACAACCTGGCATGACAAGAACACAAAATGCGAAAGTATCTTTTCTCTTTTCAGGTTTAATTTAGTCATTAGAATGTATTGTCTCTTCGCAAAACCAATTCAATCGCTGGAATTTTAGCTTTTTGATAATCCGAACCTGGATAGCAGGCGCTTGTGGGTTTTTTGTCTCCTCCACCGCCACCACCAGCTGCCTTTTTGTCTGCTCCGAAGACGTCGCCACCAATACCAGCCAATGTTTGATAGTTGGGATCGTGTGTGCCTATGAGACGTATATGAAACACTTTGGAAATAAATTTCTCTTAACGCGTTCTAATAACTGCATCTTACCAGCCACGCCACCAGCACCTGGTTTTGGGCCTGCTGGGACTGCCTTGTCCTCTGCTTTTTTTCTTGTCTGCGCCAAAAAACTTCTCCACCAATACCGGCTAGTGTTTGATAGTTGGGGTCGTGAGTAGCTATAAGACAAACGTGAAATACCTTAGGAGAAAACTTCTTTCCGATAACTCGTTCCAGTAACTGTATCTCACCAGCCATGCCACCAGCTCCCGGTTTCGGAGCTCCTGGGGCCGCTGGCTTGTCTTCCGATTTTTTCTTGTCTGCACCAAAAAACTTCTCCGCCAATGCCAGCAAGCGTTTGATAGTTAGGATCGTGGGTGCCTTAAATAAGGGAAAGCGTCCTTCCAGTGTGTTTAAAACTATCCTAAAACATTGCGAATGAAGTTGTTAATTAGACATACGAAAAAATTCGAAGAGTTTCTATAGCAACGAAAAAATTGAATAGATGGATGTTATCATATTTCCATCCCAAGACGGTTTACTGCCCCATCGTGGGTGAGAGGTGTTTCCGGGTGTCGGGCTGTGATGTAGAGCGGGGATTCATCCTTCTTGCAGCGTCTCCCAAGCTGAGAAGGAGTCCGGCGTTTCCATCAGGAATAGACAAAAGTAAACCACTACCAGGATCCATCACCGTCCTGGTATCAAATTAGTCGCATGGTGATAAATCCCCCTCTGATCCACAAGAGCTGTCACCGTCTGTGGTGGTGACGACCTGGAGCACACTTTGACCAGGCTGACCTCGGGATTTCAGGCAACCACAATGGCGAAACCATCAGATCTCCGAAAAAATGAAGATTATCCTGGGGCCCGCACAAGCAGTGAAGACGGCGGACCATCCAAGTATCCGAGTATCATATCTGCACCGCTCGTTATGCCGCAGTTTGTTGTTTTCCATTTTTTTTGGAAAATTCAAAGCATGTTGCCTTACAACAATGAACAATTCATCATTTCCGTTTCTGCTTTTTTAAATCAGCACGTTTCATGTGATCAATGAACATCAACTTGACGACGACTTATATACAGCAAGAAGGTGAACAAGATTAAGCTGAGCGTGGATTCATCACGACGTTCAGCACCATCCACAACAACTTGTTCTTCCAAATGTACTTTTCTTGTCGGTCACGATCGCTTTTGAGGCCGGTATAGATCTATCTCTATCAATTACTTCCTAATGTCGCTCGATGTAGCCTTTAGCAGGAAATTCTACTCAAACCCGAACAATCAGCTCACTTGCTCAAAGTTTTTTTTCGTCCAAAGGGTGGGGAAGAACAAAATTTATAAGCGAAGTACATAATTTTTCAACTGATAGCACTTTTTCATCGACGACATCGTCATCGATACCGCCGAAAAGTAACGCGATTGGGTCATTAAAACGATTAGTTCAATTCGTTCATCTTTCAAGATGAAGGCAATTAATAACTGAACTTTAATGTCACCTAGAGAGCTTCACTCAGGAAACCCGAACTGATAAGGCACAAGGCACCGACACGTGTTACGGATGACTAAATATACACGTGCGTTTCGGCTTGCAAAGTTGTTCAGAATGACCATAAAACAATACGTTAAGGAGAGAAGAGCCACGCTACTGGGTAAAGGTACCTGAGACTGGAAGGACCATCTGCAACGATCAACGGGAGATTAAATATAGATATATATATACATATATATATATATATATATATATATGTGGATGTGGGTGTAAGTGGTTCCACTGCGCGACTTATATATATATATATATATATATATATATATATATATATATATATATATATATATATATATATATATATATATATATATATATCCTCCCAACGGTTTACCGCCTCATCGTGGCTGGGAGGTGTTCTTGGGTGTCGGACTGCGTTGTACAGCGGGGGGATTCGTCCTCGCGGTAGGGTCTCCCAAGCTGAGAAGGAGTCCGGCGTTTCCATCAGGAAGCCTAGCTAAGAGTAAACCAATACCAGGTTCCACCACCGTCCTTGTGTTAAAGTCGCATGGTGCTAAATCTCCCTCTGATCCACAAGGGCTGCGACTGCCTGTGGTGGTGAAGACCTGGGGCAGACTTTGGCTTGGCCGACCTCGGGATTCCAGGGAACCACAATAGCTTAACCAGCAAGTCTCTGAAAGATGGTGATTATGCTGGGGGCCCGCACAAATAGTGAGCCGTTCAAGTATCAAGTATCAAGTATATATATATATATATATATATATATATATATATATATATATATATGTATATATATATATATATATATATATATATATATATATATATGGATGTATTTAGCATTCTCTACTTGCTTTTGTCGTGTGCTGCATTTAACAGTGGATTCTTCTCACCTATGAAACACAAAAAACAACTTTTTTTTCTCAGACAGTTTTCGTAAAAGCATATAGAACGATCCTCTTCAACACCTGGTTCATGCCTTTCTTCTGTCATAACTAGGATACGATGTGAAATACAACAACAAGAATGTTAATATAATACCAATTTGTGCTCTCCAGATCAATATCGTTGGCGAGTGACTGCTGATAGAATAGAGAGTAAAAACTGGCTGAGAGGAAGGCACAGGAAGGGTCACAGTTGGTGCAGTGGATAGCAACTCAGCGCCCGGTAAGGGTAATCGCGTGCTCGGATAATAGCTGATGTACCGAGTTTCCCTCATATCTCATTATATGTTTCCTTCGTAGTTGTCTTCCTCCTGTTTACTTGACATCTCGTGCGAGCCAGTCGTCAACGATTCACATCTAATAGTTCTTCTTAAATACATCACATGTTCACTGGACCTGATTTTCTAATTTTTGGCATGAGCAGCAGCGTCTCCTATCCTTAACTTCCGATTTACGCAGAAATTTCGGATCCCCTATCTCATTTCGGTTGCACAGGATACCCTTAGCACAGTAGTTTCGATCGTTAATGTCAATGGCTCTTCCGTCTTTTTTATACAAAGCTTTTAAGCTGATTTGGAAAGTGAACGCAGAGCCGAATTGTAAAAACAAAATATTTCGTCACGTTAGCTTTCTAACTTAAACGGGTGTCGTCATAATACCTGGGCAAATTCGTCTTATTGACAGCGAATGGACAAACAAGTGATATAGTTTGAGTACAGTAACCCAAAAAAGCAAAATCCAAACAAACCTAACAGTTACGTTTGACAGCAAGTTGCAAAATTATAGGTTTAATGACTGACCAGCGACGCCTCCTACATCAGGTGCCTTAGGCTTCTCAGGAGCAGGTTTCTTGTCTTTTTCGAAAACATCACCTCCTACGCCGGCCAATGTTTGATAGTTCGGATCATGAGTACCTGCAAAGTATAACTGTGAAGAGTGAAGCAGTTACATTCGAAAATTAAATGCAAAAGAAAGTGCATTTTTACACGTATGTATAGTTAAGTGTCCTCTACGTGTAACCGAAAAGATAACCTATTGGTATCCAAGATTTGGTGAAGCGAGACAACGTCAGAAAGTTATAGAGTCATTCGTCGAGAATGCTGATAGTGCCGTACCAGCAATTCCTCCCACAGCCGGAGCCTTGGGTGCTGGAGGTGGTGGTGCTGCTGGCGATGGTTCAGCCGGTGCAGCCGATGCAGCCGGTGCAGCCGGTGGCGGTTGTCCTCCTTCAGCTGCTTCATCTGCTTGTTTTTCCTCTGCTTCGGCTTTTGCTCTTTTCTTCAAGAGTAATATCACTAATTACCATGATCCATTTTTTTAATATTGCATACGTTTTTATAATTGCAAGAATAGAGATCGGTTGAAGAAGAAATTGGTTGTTAACAAGTGATTAACATCGAAGTCATACTGAGTCATTCATACTTTCATATATCTTCCTGTAAACAAGGAAACACTTTCGTAACGACCGAAGTAGTAGTGGCGCGGACCAGCACTGGCTGGATGCATAAGCCCTTTGTAGTTTACATATAATTTTGGTTGTTACTTCTGCCGTTACATTTCCCGCCCATTTAAGTAAAACTACAACTAAAAATGAGAACAACAAACAGTTTGCCATCAGCAGCGTTAGGAATGACCGATTTGATGAAGGAATTCGGAAAAATCTGTAGCCGAGCAAACGAAATTTGCATTTCTCGATAACCTGGGACACTGCACCATGTAGTAAACATCCTGTTCGGATCCCACGAGGAAGATCAGTAAAATATTGAGAAACACTTAGATGTGAAAACAATCCAGAACCTACTTTCCTTTTACCCGATTTTTTTCGATTTTAAGCTTCTTTTTACTCTTGCCTTTTTTTCCCTTCTCCTTCTTCACCTTCTGAATGGAAAAAAAATATGTTCATGAAGAAATATTTTAAGCAATAAGAAAAACGACTGATCATTGAAGAAGATGTTTTCTTTACGAAAGTTGTAACTGTTGTTCAATCACATGGCGTTGACATTTAAGAACAAAGAATGCAGTCGACAAACCTTCATCCTGGAAAACAACATGCTTGGCGTAAGGTTGTCTTCTTGCCAAAACACGAATAAATGAGGAAAATTTGGTAAGTAGCGTAAGATGGAATTAAATGAGAACCTTTTTTTCCTGTGCATTGTATGACTTGGATATAGAAGATAGCGAGTAATATCAGCAACCTCAGCAATAATGTCAGCATTAACGGTTTCCGTATGCTGTAAGGGCTCACTACAGGCCCTACCTAGAACAATGAGCCTCAACAATGCATTTCTGCACAAAATGATATCTACGTCAACACTTGGATGATATATGATATCCGATATCTGAAATGTCAGTAATCACATACCAAGGAATCCATTCTCGCTAAGAAGTGACGTAACAGTCGGTTTACTCTTCAACGCCAGCTGAACTGCGGATGAATCGTCCATCACGTCACTCTTGTGGAGGAATTGTATGGAGCGCCGAAGCCTTAAAAGATGCAAACTTCCTCTAAGAAAGCCATCTACCTAATAGACTGCAAGCCACTTAGTTCATATAGCGGTGGTTGGAAGCGAAGAGTGGATGAGAGGAAGAAAACCAAAAGAAAATACGTTGTGGTGCTGCCCGTGCACTTTGCGAACAAAAGATATTCAAGTATCCAGATTTAACCATTGAATTTCCCTCGTCCATTATCATGTGGGCCAAGTAGACATGAATCTTCACTGAGTAATAGACTTACTAGGAAGTGCAAATGATGTAAGCAATTTTTGTCGATCAGCGAAGAGATTTCCAAAGTGTGCCTTTCCTCCGCCCTCCATATCCAGTGACAGAAGATAGATGTACCATTTTGACTGTTCTTCACATCATTGTCCGGCAGGCTGTTTGGTCAATGGGAAAGTACAACTCCTGATCGAATTAGGTGTAGGTGTTGAAAATTTGGAAAACCTGCTTCTAGCCACACTCAAAGTTAGCGCAGCACACGTGGGAAGGGTAGCTAGCCGCGCTGTTAATTATGCTCTGGTGAGAGTTTATTAGTAAACACAGTTAGTTCTCATCAGCTAATATAACTTACTGAAGTACCGAAGAAATAAAAAAGTGCCATCTCGATGTAATTTCATCGGTAAACTTTGAACTAATTTGAAAAAGATTTGATCACCAAAGCTTACAAGGACAAGGCAATCTTTGCTCACTAAACAATGATTCTAGTGCATTACGATAGCATTGCAACAAGGAAATCTATCGAAACCTTTATGAGCCCAAGGGTGCAGCACCTCGGAAATTACGTGGAAGGTACAGAAATCACTCTCCATCTCTCGACGATTCTTTACACCATAATAACGGCGAAGCAAAGTGAAAGAGTGCTTAGCATTGTCGAACACGTTGTCGAAACAGTGAGGTTAGGTGTATTCCGTATAACACCAGTAAAAGAACTTGTATGCTTAAGCTATGCGCACCAAAACCTCAGCCGGAGATCATAAATCGGTAGTGCAGCATGTGAATTCAAGTGGTCAGATCCAGCGAATGTAAGATAAATCACATCTTTTCACGGATGATGCTCGTCATATTCACTTTCTATTTCTAAGACTAAGAATCTATATTGTTGTGACTAACAATCGTTAGAGACGTCGTGCTATGCAAACACAATCTCTGGCTCGACCGGCCTCGAGACAACCATCGCTCCGTGTTCGGGAAATTCGCTCCAGACTTGATCTTGGAAAGCTCAAACGATCCATAGTGACGAACTACTGCAAGTGATAAAAGATCTATGGACGTATTAGCAAACCTATGTCAAGGTTCCTACTTACCTAAATAGTTGGATTACCTGCCTTCGAAAGTAGCGCGGACAGCAGCACAATTTCCACTTGTTTCTCTCACGCAAACGTCGGCCATGGTGGTGGTTTGGTTTAATTCCAGTATGGGGACACTTGCAAGTCTCATATGGCAACCTGTAAAACAAAGCGCTTGAGAGTAGAGATGAATGATTTTAGTTGTAAGCACGTCCGTCCATCGCGTAGGTAGTCGTCCCACGGGACGTTTGTACCTACATGGAGTCTAAACTGCATTTCTTCTCGTCCATACGTTGTCTGTTCTTCTAACTGTATGACCTGTTCATTCATGTTTCGCAATCTACGTGTATTCACCTGCATCACTAAGATAGGGTAAGTTTCGAAGATCTCAGCTGAGCATTCCGACTATATGCTGTGAGTGCCGGTTGGATTCTAGAATATTCAGATCATTCAAGCGCTCTGTGAATGGGGCACGGAGTTGTTTAAAGTACCAGTCAGCGTCTCTACTGCATAAAAGAGTGCCGCGAGCACTGTTAAGTTGGAAAGCTAATAGCAGAGTTTCTGGCTCATTATTTGCGCTGCGTCTTCTCTGAAAGGCCCAAATGCGACTGACCCTGCTATCCTTCTTCTACCTAACTCCTCCATGTTGTTTTCCATGTCCATTGAAGGTTCAAGATACACGAACGAAGTAGCCTATGTAATTTGAGAACTAAACAGATTTGTCTCATTCACACCACTGGATCTTCATAAACTCGGTTTTCATCTTATTTATGTGCAGTCCAATTTTTTTCCTCTTTGTTGAACTCATTTAGCGTGGTCTTTTCTTTGCTAATACTTCTTGAAAAAGTGATGATGACCTCTGCGGTCTTGACAGATTTTGCTATTAATGGGTGTCCTGTCTTCTTGGCAGACCAGCGACTTCATTACCTACTGCAATGCGGCAGTGAACAGCTTTGGTGAGATGGTGTGGCCTTGTGGTACACCATTTTCCATGAGAACGGTAAGCGATGGATGGAAAAGCTGTATTTTTGTGAGGCAGCCTCGATAACAGTCAGATAGAGTTCAAACATAGGGCGGATCCACTCCTTGGACGGCGAGCGCTAGTAGGATTGCATTCGCTTCGAAGCTGCCAAACCCTTTCTCGAGTTAAGAAAAGTTAAGTATAGAAGTAGGTTGAGTTCTCGACGAAACTCTCTCACCCTGCACACAATTTGAATGTGTCCATGCTGCAAAATCTCTGTCGAAATCCTTCTTACTGAACAGGTTGTCCCTCATCCAAAGTGTTCTGTACGCCCAATAGGGAAATATTCGTGAACAGCTTGTAGAGCGCACTCAATAAGCATATCAGATGATTGTTACGAAGATCTCTCTCGGTCACCCTTTCAGCGCGCGATGACTGTGGGCGATTTCTTCCTTTATTCCTTTTTGAAAGTAAGATTCCATTTGGGATGCGAAGAGTACATTTAATCTGCGGCGTCCAGCTCGAAGGAAATTCGCAGTGATATCCTCGGCATCTGGAGCTGTGCTTTTTTCCTTCTTCCTACTTCGAATTATCTCAATTGTATTATTAATTACAGATTATATTATATTATTATATTAATTATAGATGAGATTATTATAATTATAATCTCGATTATATGTGCAACTCGAACTCCAGGAAGATAAATTTTAGGTGTTTTTCTCTAAAAAGGGATTTCAGGATCAAGAAAGGGAATTGCAGGAAGAAAAAATTTGGCGTAGAACTTTACCTACTTGGATGCTTGAATGCCCCGTCTTCTCCCATTCTCCAGAGATTTTCTGGTTTAGCTTTGTGGGCCCTTGGAGTCCTGAGGACAGCCTGGCCAAAGTCTGTCTCAGGTCTTCACCACCACTGGCAGCTGTAGCCCTTGTCGATCAGAGGGAGGTTCGCCACCATGCCACTAGTTTGATACCATGACGGTGGTGGATCCAGGTATTGATTTACTCCTAGCTGGGCTTCCCTGATGGTAACACCGGACTCCTTCTCGGCTTAGGAGACCCCGGCAACGGGGTGAATCCCCCGCTGTACCTCGTAGCCCGACACCCAGGACCAAATCCCAGCCACGATGAGGCGGTAAAGTGTTGAGAGGGCGTAGAACTTTACTGCTATCAATTCCCTATCATGGCGATATGTGGTGACATTCTCGTTTTCGTTCATAACGGCGGATAGCGGACCATTATAGTCGCAAAAGTACCCGACTGCACTTCTTCGGAGTGGATCGTTTTTGAGTCGCTTCCAATAATTTTTTTTCTATGACTGATTTAGATCAATCCTACTGCAAAGATCTTCCACTACTAGAATATATTATCAGTTGTGTTAGGTATGTTGCAGTGGGATTGAGCTTCAGCCTTCTTTTCTTCTCGAGCAATTTCTTGGTAACAATGGAGATGTGGTCTCAACTTTCTGTCTGAAAAGCTGAGATGAGTTGTGCACAAGTTTTAAGTCCTTCGACGAATGGGCAACGTGTAGTAGTCCTCAGTGGGATATTCATTTATCTACCAGTCATATGAAAAAGGATTTTATTGAGAATGTCCTCGTCACAAACGACCTGTTTTACTTTTCTTGGAAGATGATAGGAGTTTTTTCTCAGCTTAAGGCGGAGTCAATTCTTCGCTTGGAGAAGGCTATGATCAGATCCAGTACTGAATGCATGCACCACTGAGGCGCTGTCAAATAGGCATCATTTTCTGCTCGCGAGAATCTGTGTGATCAATCTCTGCAAGAACCGTGTCCTTAAGATATCAAAGACAAACCGTGGACAAGAGTCTGACAAGATGGTTTCCATTCTTATTTTGCTCTTTTTTTCTGAATCTCCCTCTTCTATGTTTATTTTCGTTGGACGGTCCCTAATCTGGCGTTGACGTCTTTAACAACGAATTTATTGAATTTCTCGTTGTGGTTTATTATTTCCAACTGGTTATAAAACACGTTCAGTTCTCTCTTTGATCAACAGTGCGAGTTTATGAGCAACAATTTATGATATCAACTTTCTTTTGATGCGCTTTTTTGGAGGCGAAGAATGGCTAGCCGCTGTGAAAGACTTTCGTTTGAAGTGATTATCTAATCAGATAGGAAATAGATGATTGCACAGCGAAGCCAACTCGTCTGACACATAGTATTCCGTCACCTAGTTAGTGCATGTCAATCTTCCTGGCTCAGGTCGCTATCACAAGGAATTTGAAGCCCTTAGCAGCATCAAGAAAAGCAAAGGTACGTAAGTGAAGAGATTCTCCTGGCGTCATTGGTGCACAGAAAAAAGCAGGGTCATGATGTATCCTGAGCGTGCTTGTTTTGTCCGGTTCTGATGAAGTCCAGTGCAACCCGAGATTTGATCGCCTCTTGAGGCCCGAAGTCGTAGGCGAGAGCGCTCAGTGTGTGGGATATTGAGAGTGCAAATTACTTGATTTAGCTAATGTGGTTCACTGGAGCCCGGAGGCCATCCTAGCCGAAACGTTCCTCATCACCACCCAGTCGCCACACTTGTGGATCAAGCGGAGAATTGCCACCATACGACTAGTTTTATTCTAGAACGGAGGTGATTCCTGGTGCTCTAAACAAGGTTTCTGGATGAAAACGTTGGACTTCTTTTCGGGTAGGGAGGCCCTGAAGGGTGAATAAACCCGACAGCTCGCGTTCCGATACCTAGAAGCATCACAGCTACAATGAAGTGGTAAGCGATTGCTATATATCAGAATTCCAAAAAGATCTACCGCCTTTCCAAAACATTCCCGAAGAAGAGAAAATTCCTGAGAAGCGGGCTAATCCAGTCACAAAACCTATGGCCTTCACTGATGATGGAGGCAAGCGAGGCAGATGTGTTAAATAATTGGTCGTCTTCTCGTGTTTGACGACAGGTCATACAAAAAAGTTAAAGTAAAGATATGGCCTTAAGAAATGAAGAGTTCGATCAGCAAGTATACTTGTCGTGGGAGTGTCACATCTGGTGTCGACGGCGGCGTTCTCACTAATCATTTCTTAGCCATAGCTATATCTCACTCAACTCAGCGATACCATTTATTTTATGGAGGTGTTTATTGGAAGACTTCGCATTTCTTACGAGTTAATAAAAAATATAGCAAAATTGCATAAAAATTTCCTAAAAGTCGCACTATTTTTGCAATAAAGCCTCCAGTGGCAATTCCCTAGACCGACTTTCTATTAAGCTCTGCATTGCTGTCAGTCAAAGCCCTCAGTACATCACTTACCAGACATAAGGAGGGCAACGAAATTGTGTACGAGACTTAGTTCAAGCAGTGGAGACTCCCCAGAGTATTCCAACTGTTGCCCAACAAATTGTGTGGGTCCGTCAAACTATTATTAACGAAATGGTGATTAAATTTGTTCGCTTCAGAAGATACCAGTTGTTTCAAATTCCCTAAAGAGCTAAATTTCTATAAGCTCTCTTTTTATTGAACCTTCACAATTATCCAGAACAGTTTATAAAGGAACAAGACGAATTTCTTCACTGATGATGCATACGATACTGAACAAATGATCTTTGGAATCATTTGTTTTTATTGAATACGTCGGCGTTCACTGCGGCCAATGTCTGATAGTTCGGATCATAGGTGCCTGAAATGGATTTCGAAGATCTCTAGTCAATCCCTAAGATGCGATGCTCTGAGTGATGTACGCAAAGGAGCTAACACATGTTTATATCAAGGCGATAACGCCAACTTCTAACCGTTTTGTATCGTCTTTATGTTCTGTCACATCACTAAAGGATCCATCCTGAGAGAAAAAGAATATGATAAAAGCATCGCTCTCACTAATTTCATTATGTAATTCTACGCAGCCCGTCTTCACACCTATTATGCAGATCCCAGTACTCCTTGTATTCGATTCGTTTCCATGCAGCCACCATCCATGAAGGTTCTCAAAGTGGGTTTGGCAGCTGCTTCAAGATTATCGCCTTTTTTATGAATGCCTTTAAATGATGGTCGAGTTAATTCTCCCTGGAGTCCTGTGACATCCGTGTTATAGCGTCTTCACTTGGATTGCAGGGAGTTGAATGCTTCAATAAAAGACTGGCTCCAATTTCCAGATCTCGGGAGGATGAGAAGCTTTCTGAACTCGGGAAGGCCGATTGCTTGGCCTAGAGAATCATCTACTGAATATCTCATGAAATAACAGCCACTTTCAACTAGAACAAAGCAACGCTTACGTTTTTTTTCGACAGAACTACTCAACATTTTTTGTGTATGGCAAGCTGAGAATGCAATCATACCGTGGTCATCAATATTTCAGAATTTTTAAGCTCATAGAAAGCCATAGCTGAAAGTGATAATTACTCTCGCACTTCAAACAATGAATATGAAAATTTCAAACGAGGGCTGTAGTAAGCGAGCTGTTTTAAGAATTGCTCCTGGGTTTTTAAAAAAGTCCAGTACACACAGTAATTTGATAGGAATCGGAAAGAACTACATTGTGGTATCACAATGCTATCTTTATTTGCTGCTTACTATGATTTTCCTCGGCAGGGTATGATGCGAAATACAACCACAATGACGCTGAGACATTTTCAAAACTCCGGACCGCAGGTGTCTGCGGTGGGGAGCGAACGCGCTGTCACCCTTTCGGGGGGCTAATGCGTTTTCCACCACACCATGCGGTTACATAGTTTTCCCTGTCTCTCAGCTAGTTCTATCGTTGCGGTACATCAATAACGTCGTCGCGGTGCTGCACTTGGGATGACACCATCGCAATGGTGAACGATAGGGACACCATTGACTGTAAATTACCTTTTAAGACAATGGAATTGGCAGGTGGTCCACTAAATCGTATTTGGTAGGATGGAAAACATATTACGCAATAACTATTCAATCGAAGAGACGGCTTGTCGGAAAATATCAAGAGAAAAACGGGCAGATCAACATATTTGCAATCTTCACTTAATGACAAAGCGGATAGAAAATACTCTCCTGCTTCACATTTTTTTGACTAAAGTTAGGCGTCTAGTACCCCACATATTTTTTTTACTTTTTATTTTTTTTCTGTATGACTCGTCTTCACTCCTGCTGTGGAGATCTAAGCACTTCGCATATTTGATTCCTCTCCTCGCATCCATTGTTCAAGAAGATCTTCCAACTTCTACGTGTGGCTTCGCTCTCTGCTTGAGGGTTTTCATCTCCTCTTGAATGTCGTAGAATGCTGGTCGAACAATTCTTCCTGAAGTCTTGAGATAGCCGGGCTGGAGCGTTTCCAATTGGATTGCAGAGTGTTATTTTTTTTCCAGACAAGTCCGGTACAAATTCTTCGACCCCGGAGGAATGACAGTGTTGGTTCTCCCGAAGCGGAAACGAACTAGCACCATGCTCGTGTTGGAGAACATCACTACCACTGTGCTACCCGCCCCTCTTAGCCCATACATATTGCATATATATATATATATATATATATATATATATATATCGTGTTGACGTAGAACCTTTTTTCTGGAAAGGCTTACTAACACAAAAGGTTTACAACGGTGATTTCGAAGTCCACAAATGGAAACGAAGTTGAAGAGACTTAAAGGCGATAACCCGTAACCCTACGAAGATTACTAATGTGTAGACACAGAACGTGCTATGTCGAATTTTGACTTTTTTCCAGGGTAGTGAGACGAGTTTTGGTTGCCGCAATGCTTGTTCCAACTCGATTAAAACCTGTTTCGTTACTATAGTTGTAATTAGTTATTTCATATCTAGGCATCATTTGTGAAACAAACGGTAGAGCCACACGACCCACCAGCCATCCCACCGGTGCCTGCTCTAATAGGAGGAGGAGCAGCAGCACCACCCATCTCCTGCTTCTTGTCGAATGTATCTTTTATCCCGGCGAGAGTTTGGTAGTTTGGATCATGGGTTCCTTAAAAAATGATTATGAGAAAAGAGTTGAGTAGTGAATCTAGAGCAGATTCGCAACGCCATAGATAGATAGATTAATGTCTTCGTAACCTCTAAGATCTAAGAAAATTTTGTGAGCCAAGTTGGAGTAAATGCCTTGCCGTGGGTTCATAGTTCATAAATAATTTGTTTACACTATTCGTTTGATTTCATTAGCACTGCATTCCAGCTTTAAGTATCTTAGTATATATAAGAAGAATAGGTACCTTAGCCTCTAAAATGAGATCTTACTGCAGGTCCTAGGAAAAATTAAAAATTCGTTAGCTAAAATATTCCTCTCTTTCTCTCCATTCCTCATTTTGCGCTGCACATACCTTTTATTGTTCCACATCCGTTTTTTGTATTACCTCAAAATTTTATTTCTTTTTTATCTATTCCTCTTTTCTCGTATTCACCTAGCTGTCTTCTTCTCACAGTTCTACTTTCGTCACTTTCTGTTTTTGCTTAGAAGAATCTTCCACTTCAGAAACTCAATGACAAGGTTACAGGTAGATTTGTCTATGTCGTGCGACTACCCCAGTCTATGTTTGATCCCTCTCAATGTCTTCAAGAGCAGCAGCATATGAAGTCTCATACAAACTGGGCGTAATGTCTCGAATGAAGGAGGAAACCCATGTGCGTACATTAAGTCCACAAATGGAGAACCGGTCTTCGTATACTCTTTTCAGGTTTATGGTCAACATAAGACAAATCCTTCTTTTTAGGGAACATGGGAACTTCTTAGGGGATATAACAGATATGCGAGCTAGTCCTTTCGGTAAGTGATGTCTCAAATCACCTTACTTATGTTAATGGTCATCGGCATAATTTCTAACTATTTACGCCAAATTTCGATTAGCGAATGCGTAGCGCAGTGATAGTGATGGTATTCAGAAAGAGCAAGGCTTTGGTTAGACTTTTGTCGTTCTAGACCCACCAAGCTTCCTATCCCACCGAGTCGGGAGTTGGTAACATGCTTGTCTGGCTTCAGCCAACTCCCTATAACAAGTATGGGAACCCCATAGCACGGCTATGCCAAGCTTCCAGGAAAAACCGACTCAACCGGCATATAATTCGCGCCGAAGCATTCAATTCGTAACGAAGACAAAAATCCTCTAGTTGCAACCGAATCCAAACGCAAAAAGTTGGAACACTTTCTTGGATGGTAGATAGCAGGAAAAGAATCGGATGCAAGAAGTGTCGAGATCCATGGTATGTGATTTTGGGCCACTTGGAAAAATAAACCACTGCCTCATTTAATATTACTTTAGATTAGGAAGCTTACATGAGGTCGGTATTGAAATATTTGTTCCGCTAAAGTTTCGGCATCTTCGTATTCTTCAAAGAAAGCTTAATCCGAGTCGATGGTCCACAGGTGGTCGTCCTAGCGTTCTGAGTGTTCGTCGTCGCATCACGCTGATAAAGTGCAGACTGTGGCAGGATGCATTGCTGCCAAAGAAGCAGATCATATTCAATGCCGGCAATACATCAACAACCAGTCTGTGTAGAAGGGCACTGCGAAGTGAGACTCTTCATTCATTCCAGCGGCACTCCAAATTAGTGGATTCGATTAGTTGCGAGTGCGTGCGAGTGCGTAAGCCCACATCGAGGGAACAACCACTTAACAGCCTGTGGATCATCTACTAACATTAACGCAGCTTTGAAAAACGTCAACGTTGGCTCAATAAATGTTTTCGTACCAATTTTGTGGCAGCTCAACAATATAGAAAAATATTGACAATTCTTGTTGAGGTTTAACGAATGTCGGTTTCTAAGATACTGCTTCTTCCTTTTTAAAGCAGGTTGGGTTGATTAAGACTTGATTTTCACTATTCATGAGCTTTCACTAAGCCTCACAGTGTCTGCTCTGTTATTTCATGTTATAGCGCAAACGGAGATTAGAGACATGTGCTGTAGAACAGGCTTGCATTTAACTAGGCCTATGTATTGGAATTGTCGAATTTTATTCGGTTTAGGAAGGCACTGATAAGGCATGATTAACCACTGTACATCGCAGTTCGACTGCGAGAATTGCTGAAGAAATACCCCTTAGCCACGATGAAATGGAGAGGCAAACAGTGAACAGGATATCTTATAAAAGAATAGAAGATAATGCGTTAGACTTGATCAATTCCGGAGGGATGCGCTATGTATTCGACCTAATTCGTATCATTGTAGAGAACACTTAATGCATATTTAGTCCATATAATGACTTTCGGTGGCCTACCGATGTATCATTCAGTGCTGCTATCCTCCCAGACAAGTGTTATACCAATTTGTCGATTCTGCGATGGATGGCTTGGTAAGCCCAATGGGTGAGATCAAACGAAAGACTACGCCTGTGTTATAGAGCACCTCCAACGAGTGGGCTACGCGCCTTAATTGGCAAATAGTTGGCAAATACTTACTTATTTACTTGGATATTTTGATGCTCTGTCGTCACTGGTTGCGTAGACACCAGAAAAATTTCCATTTTTTCGGAATCTTGAGCGCATAGCTACTGTTTTTCCCTGGAGTCCCAACGTCAGCCTAGCCAAAGCCTGCTCCAGGTTACTAGCAACACAGGCAGTCGCGACCCCTGTGGATCAGAGGAAGATTTGCCACCATGCGCCTAGGTTGATAACAAGACAGGAGTGGGTCTTGGGTATTGGTTTCTTCTTAGCTGGGCTTTCTGACGAAAATGCTGGACCCCTTCTCAGATTGGAAGGCCTTGCCGCTGGAATAAGTCCGTCCGCTGTACATCACAGCTTGACGCCCTCCCAGCCGCTATGAGGCGGTAAACCATTGGGAGGGACAACGAGATAAGCTGTGAATTTTTTCTGTTAGAATATAAATCGTCCTTTCTTCCAAATCACCACTACAGATAGGCCAATGGCGAACGATCCCAAGCAGACGGTATTTTTTTATTTACTTGTTAACTAATGAATGTTGTGAGGTTATCAAATAACAAATTATAATTTCTTGAGAATGAAATCACGCAGCTGTGCTGTTGCCATTACTGCGATAATAACTGGAAGTTGTCGATTTTCACCTTTAGTATCAGTTGCTGTAAATTCTTTGTTCTGCGCTAATTCTGAGAACAAAACTATAAGGAGTCTTAAAGCAGAACTCGTTCTTACCTATGAATTTCTTTTATAACAAAGTATACCTGCCATTCCCGCTACTGCCGGTGCAATTGGTGCTTGTGGAGGTGGAGGATTCCTCTTATCAGCAAAGACATCCCCTTTCACCCCCAGCCAGAGTCTGATAATTTGGATCATATGTTCCTAAACAAGCAATGAGCATTCGCACAAAAAAAACAGAGACGTATGCGAGATAATATAAACAGACCTGCCATTCCTCCCGTAGTCGGAGCTTTCACCGCAGGGGGGCGGTGGATTGCCACCTAAAAAACATGAGTACTAATGTATTCATAAGGCAGAGGAGCACATAGACGAAATTAAGTCTGTAAACCTACCTTGAGAGCCAGGTGGTCGATCTTTTTTCTAAAACAATGAAATCATAGATGAGTCATAGAGTCATATAGTGAAGTATAGTCATCAACGTACCTTGTCTGCACAAAGAACTATAAAGAATGTGGTGAAGACAAAGCAAGGTGCAGAACTGACGACGTACAGATTCCAACCTCCGACCACCATCTTCGCATTCAAGACTAGAAATCACTTAGAACAAGCGATAAAGCTGTTGTGTTTAACTCATTACTTATTCTAGATGATAGATGAGATCGATAACCCAAGGTTCATGCATTATTCACATTTCACGACTCCATTGTGGTTTCTACTGAAATATAGCCATAACAACGCTCTTTGTTCTAATGAGGTGCTTTCCAATAACAATATTGGAAGGTCGAAAATCCGCTATTTGCAGCAGCTCCCTGCGTGACAATAAAGCGAGTGTTCAGAAGGCACAAATTGAGTCAGTCTTCACGACGAACTATGTACGAAAAGTATGAAGGAAAAAAGTAAACAGAAAAAGAATAACAGAATGTGCTGCATTCGGGCCACTCAAGGAAACTACCCACCAACTGGCGGACCCAATACTTTGCGTTCACTTCTTCGATTGGACAGTTCTGCCCTGTTATACAGCTCATACTTAAAACCATGTCACGAAGTCTGTGCATCCACAACAGAGCGCTAAAACGATGTCTTCTGTGATTTAAGCGGAATTCACAACGTTTAGCCGGGGTGCGCACCTCAGATCTAAGAAACTTATCCCATGTTCGGAATCCACGAGAATATACATCGGTAGCAGTGGAGTGGATTCCAAGAGAATCCAGCCGTCCTGTTGGAAGACTTACCAAACGACAGGCGGTCGTGTTCATAGCTAGCGCCAAACATCTGCATTCGCAGACGGAAACGATTTTAGGACTACGAAATATCCCTCGCTGATTTCACAGTTTTTGAAGCAGACCACCGCAATATACCACGATTGAGCGAAATAGAAACGAATGTGTATTATGCTGGGGCCGACACCACCAGCGAAGATGGATCATCCTAGCACTCGAATATAGAAGCGTCCAAGTATAGACCATAAAACAGTCTCTGCAATCTTTTTTAGGTGCACTTTCATCTGATAAGTGTTTAAGAACTTCATCACGATGCATCCATTTCTACGAATGTCGTCGATTATCGCATAACATCAGGTTTTATCGTTCATCGAATATCACAACGAGGGTTAAAAACTGGATCGCTTTTATTGCTTAAACGACCCCTACTCGCTTAAATCACGTAGTGCCCAATTGCAAAGCTTTTCAAAATTCTTATTTCTTAAAGGTGATGAAACAATATTGAATAGCTAACGTTGGGCGCAACTACAAATAGCACTTTTACGTTGTTCTCGTAAAATACAGATAGGTATGGTCGAACTTCTTTGTCATCAAAGTTCATATCTCCCACATGAAACATTTCGAACCATTCTTGGGAAAAAGAACACCTGATTATCTGCTTATTCGTCACATATAATTAAATACATCTTTATTTGCTTTCCTTGCTGGTAAATTTTTCGTCAGATATTTTCTGTCCTTTCTGTCTACCCCACGTTGCCAGGGTGCTCATAGTTGTTCACCATACATCCTCTTCCTCGCTGCTAACTAGATTAAGATTTGTCATTTTACTATGAAATTTTGACTAGTATGTTAGGAAATTCCGGCTTTGGTTCACTCTTTTTGGAGGTTTTTTATATGTAGACGAATTCAGAAAGCCTCTTCCTCAGTTTTGGAAAGCTTTTATCACTTGTCCTTTCTTTGATCTTCGAATGACTCTGACCGTTTTCAAAAAGTAGGAACTAACTGGGACAGAAGGGCGCGTGTGGTGCAGTGGTCGGAGACGCCTTGCGACACACACGCGGAAGGGATCCCTCGCGCCCATGGCCCACCAAGCCTTCCATCCCTCCGAGGTCAGCAAATTGGTACCAGACTTGTCTGGGAGGATAGGCTCGATACATCGGTAGGCCACCGCGAATCATTGTAAAGGCCAGATATGCATTCAATCACTTCCAAACGATGCTTAATAAAGTCGAATGCATGGCGCATCCTTAACGGATTGATCAGCACCGATAGCTTTATCCACTATCCTTTTAATTGGGAGAGACCTCCGGCTATAAATTGCCATCGAATCCAGACATTAAAGCCATAAGCCGCTTTGAGAGATATACTAGGTTGTTTATTTACCTACCTATTTATTTATTTGTTTTTTTTACTTATTTTACCTGATCAATTATCTCTTTTATTGTATGGTCCGACATCAGGTTTATTGCACTGCGCGAGACCCAGAACTACTTTTTATTCGTTTCCTTGCATTCATTGTCCACTAGGATTCTCGAACTTTTTTTCTTCATGTGGGTTCAGCTGCTCCGTTAAGAGCTTTACTCTTTGTTACTAATTTCGTTGGATATTGGTCGAGTCAGTTCTCTATGATATGTCGAGATGGCAGTTAAGGGCGTTTTCAACGTTGACTGGAGGAAGTTAGGTTGTCCATACAAGTCTGGTACCAAATCCACGACTTTACACGGATAATACACTTGATCGGCCTGCGACGAGGGTGGAACAGCTTCAGGGGAAGAATTATCGTTCACATAGTGGACAGGATCGCCATCAGTGCGCTATCAGCTCCTTCATACATCTTATTATATGCAATGCTATATTTTTTGTGTTTCTACCTAAGCTTTCACTACATATGTGGACGTCGAATCGCTATGGTGTCAATATGTTTTTCCAAAAAATCAGTAAGTTCGGGTAGCAAGGATTGAAGCCTGAAATTAATCATAGTTATAATTGTCATTATTTCTATTACTATTCCTCCCAACGGTTTACCGCCTCATCGTGGCTGGGAGGTGTTCCTGGGTGTCGGACTGCGTTGTACAGCGGGGGATTCGTCCCCCTGACAGGGTCTCCCAAGCTGAGAAGGAGTCCGGCGTTTCCATCAGGAAGCCTAGCTAAGAGAAAACCAATACCAGGATCCGCCACCGCCCTGGTATCAAAGTCGCATGGTGGCAAATCTCCCTCTAATCCACTAGGTCTGTGACTGCCCGTGATGGTGAAGACCTGGGGCAGATTTGGCCAGACTAACCTGGGAATTCCAGGGAACCACAATGGCTTGGCTAGCAAATCCCCGAAAAGTGGTGATTATGCTGGGGCCCGCACAGCCAATGAGGACGGACCATTCAAGTATCAGGTATCAAGTACTATTACTATTACTATTGCTATTGTCATTATTGTTATTATTATTACCATTATTACTAATATTATCATTATTATTATAGGGAGCAGATAGCATGGTGCTGGTGATATCCATCATCGCCAGCATAGTGCTAGTTCGATTCCGCTCCGGGTCAACCAATCCTCTAATCTCTACGGGGTCGGAAAATTGGCACTGGACTTGTTTGGGAAAAAATAACTCTTTCCAATCCATTTGGGAACCCTCCAGCCTGGCTAACTCAGGACTCCAGTGAGAATTGCTTGGCTAGCATTCTACGCCATTGAAGATGAAATGAAAATCCTTAAGCAGCAGCCGAAGCCACAGGCAGAAATTGGAAGATACTCGTGGATAATGGATGCGAGGAATCAAACCGAACGTGGAACGTGTTAGGGTTTGCTACAGTTGACGTGAAGACGTGTCGCATAAAATAAAATTGTTGTTATTATCGTTGTTATTTTTTTTTGCTTTGTCTTATTAAACCTGAAAGAGAACGACCTCGTAATTGTACTGAGAAGCGGGCAGATTTAGCGGATGAAACAGTAGATGTAAGGAAGACGAAAGGTGTTTGAGAGTCGCCTCCAACAAATACGAGTTCCATTGACTCTCAAAACATCTGGAAAGCACCGGTGACAGGCTCAAAAGCTTTATGCTTATGCTTAGTGCTTTATTAAGGTGATGACTTGCGCTTATAACGCATACACAAGATATCTGAATCTTCAATTTAGAACTAGGACCTTCCATAATACAATCTCAGAGAATACTGTTCGATGTCATGGATCGACCGAGACGCCAAGACACCGTCCACTTAACATCGTCTACGATAACAGAGAAGAACTGCCTCTCGACAATGGCCATGAGTAGAAAAGTCGATTGAGCTGGTAGTCTAGCCAATGCAAAGGTTTGCCATTACCAGTTCTTTTAACTACTGAAGAGTTTAAGAACTTTGAAACTATTCCTGCAAAGAAGGCATGATTTCTGCCAGATCTTACGACATAAAGCTTAAGACTACCTCCAATAGAACACATAGAGAAATTTACAACTCATGGCTTGGCATGCAGCAAGTACGCTGGGAGGTCAGCTGAGTTCATTACGATGAATAGCACCACTCATGGGAGCATCGCTTCATTTGCTAAAGGTTCCTTTTCTACAGAAAGGAATGAAAGTTGCAAAATTCCCAAAGCGAAGTCATCGTGAATGATATGACATCGATGTATTGAGACGACTAGCTGATCTTTGGAAAGATTTCGTTACCGTAACTTCGATAATGAATACGACCTCCACATCTAACACCTTCATGGTAGTACGAAGAAACCTAAGTTTCAGAAGTCAACCAACAAAGACCTATCTCTAGAAGTACTTTTGGGATCAAAGAATAACATATGCAACAAAAATGGCTAGCGCTGCAGAAGTTTAGGGTTGCCATAACGTTTCACCAAAAACTTCGTCAACTACAGCACTACGATGATCACTCTTCGGCATGCAGAGAAAAACGCATGCAGAAGTGGCATAGGTTACACCATCTGTGAATTCTACTCCAATATCTTCGACTACTATGTTTAGGTTCTATTTTTAGGGTGTATTTATATGCTGAGGGCGCGTGCGGCGCAGTGGGTCGGAGGCGCCCTGCAACACATACGTGGAATCGAAATCCGCGCCCATGGTCCGCCAAGTCCCCCATCCCTCCGGGGTCGGCAAATTGGTACCAGACTTATCTGGGAGGATAGCAGCACTGGCTCGAAACATCGGTAGGCCACCGCGAGTCATTCTAAAGACCGGATCTGCATTCAGTCGCCTCCAAACGATGCTTAATGAAGTCGAATGCATGACGCATCCCTCAAGGATTGATCAACGCCGAGAGCTTTCATCCTTTACTGATATTCTGTCTAAACGACTCACATTTTCAAGATCTGACATAATCTTGCCTACATCGTTCCACACCTGCTGAAAAGATGATGAAATCCGAATATCTGCAGAACACAAGCGGGCTATACGTGATATTTGACGCAGGAAAATTAGGGTTTTCGAACACCACCAGATAATCTTGTTCAATAGGCTAAACTGGTACATTAACGCGGAATCACACTGATAATGCACCAATAGACTGTGGCCCAAATTTCTAGAGTTTTGATGGAAAATAAGTGAAAATTTGATCTTAAAGCGAGAGAAGCGACTACGCAGAAAGAACATGCAACAGAACAGGTATCACAGCGCTCGCCGGGGCTACGCGTACAACCTTTCGGTTTTTCCTTCAGAAGACTGATCACCACCACGCCTAGGAACTAGGCATAGTAACCGGTTTTCATAGCATGATGTCGAAACACCTGCAATTGATGCTCCGAGCACTGATTCGCTTCTTCGTATATTACCTACAAAGATTTGAGTGTAGCACTGATTCAAAAACTAGTAGAAGAGCTTTGCTGCACAAGATGAAAGCCATGCGAGAAATTGTAAAGAATTGTAAAAGGCATCGAACCACAGATATCTTTTGATATGACTAGGCTGGAAAAATGTGCAAAACTCAGCACGTTTCTCTGAATCGCTTCAAACGCACAGCTTATCAAAACGCCACAGAAAAAGAATAGAACAGCCATAAAAGCTGAAGACGCAGGTTTATTAAAAATTCGTCAAATTGAAGGAAGTGTTTGACTTGTGAAGTGAGAAGTTGCCGTCGACAGCTCGAACGAACAACGGCGTCCCAGTCACTCTGTGGTACATTTTCACAATCTTCGTAAAAACAAGAATCCAATTATTTTACATACACTTTATACAGCAAAACATAGCCTTCATCTTATTGACGCTATCGTAACGAAATTTTAAAGGATAAAAAGGACGAAGCTCTCGGCTTTGATCAATCTTTGAGGGATCCGCCATGTATTCCACTTCATTAAGCATCGTTTGGAGGTGAATGAATGCATAGCTGGCCTTTACAATGAGTCGCGGTGGTCTACCGATGTATCGAGGCAGTGCTGCTATCCTCGTCTGGTGCCAATTTGCCGACCCTAGAGGGATGGAAGGTTTGATGGGTCAGGGGGCTGGGATTGATTCCGGGCAGCATAGTGGTTAGTAACCGAAACTATACTACGCGTAAATTCATCACGCATTTTCAGCTCCTCCATAATGACAAGTATTAGTCATTGGCTGACAATGAGTGTGCGTAGATGAATAGGATATCACGTTAAATTCGAATTCTAGGAAAGAACCATCTTTCCAGCTTTGCCGAAATTCCAGTTTCTCTTCCATGTATACTTTCTACGTATTCTGTGTTACATGCTTAGTCTATACCCTTAGTGGTAGTCCATACTACAAAAAATGGCTCCTTTGTGCGGTAAGCTTCGAACCCTTGGCTTTACATTTGACCTGATAAAACTCTTAAAAAATTGAAGAATAAAAAGCACTTTGCCCGAAAATTGGCAACGAAGCAAATATTTGGAAGCTTTAAATATAGGATAATTTTATATCAGGATGAAAAATGTTTCAAATATTCCGCAATCGAATATGGTCCATCTCTTTTCATTGGCAAGAAAACTCGGAAAAAGGCAGTATAATATCCAATCCCCAGCGAACGAGGGTCATAGATGAATATGCAGGAGACTTTCGGCCCTCGTGGACGTGTCGATCGGCTTCAATCGAGCGTTTAGTAGGGGCGGTCCGATGAGACGGATGACAAGTCGCGGATGCTGCTGCGCAGTGCCGGTCTTGTCCTCCTCTACACTATACAAGGTGTGTTTTCCGTTCTTATCGCTCTTGTTTTTAATTCTTTTTCCGTTTAGTTGCCTTTGCCCATGGGCTCAGTTGTAATTTCAAAACGCCTTGTTGTTGGAAATCGCTTGACGAGAACGCTAAATGGCAAGTTAGAAACGCTCGGTCCATCAACATCAACGACTATAGGCGAACATTTCTTGTGGGACGAGGTCGACTGCCCCCAGGTATACGAGATGTCCTCAAAAAGAAAAGCGCTAATTTAATTTCCTGGTTTATTGAGGACAATCAGGAAGTCTCGCAAAAGCTATCTCAAGTTTAAATTATCATTCAGAATTGTTTATAAGTCGCGCCATCCATCAGGATTCTATACTATCCATTTGCCATTAGTTCACTTCCTTTCATTGCAGCTAGTATAGCTACGATATAACTAGGAGAAAAAAAATTTTTTCAGTTGGGAATTACATAATACAGAATGGTGAGAAGAGTCCGACGTCGTTTGGATCGTGCAACTTCTGCTCCAGTGATGGCGAAGTGAATATTCAGTACAGGTGTAGTTTTAGCTCTCCACCAGTTTTTGTTCTTTTTTCTTCCGTTTTTGTTTTGTGTTTTCTCGAAACAATTTATGTGATCAACTTCCGTATTTCACCTTTGCGGTATGCGCTACGGAGAGTACAGGTGACCCAATTTTATATCGACCACGGCAAAAACAACAGAAAGCGAAAGCGAAACAATCAAGCCAACTGGATTTGATTGAGCAAAGCTGTGACGACAAGCGCTAGCGGTCCGGAGGTGCAGAAATTATTAGAACGATCAAAGTTCGGGAAGCGAAGGATGCAAACGTTTTCCTAGAAGATTGTTTATCAACACCATTTGCGCACACATAAATTTTTTCATATCTCCAATGGCGCAAATCGGAATGAAGAACAGCAGGAATTTACGACTTCTATCCCAGCTTTATAGAAACCACGAAAATTCTCCGAAATTCATTTATAAGACTGTGAACCTCGTTCGGAACAAGTTTTGGGTGTCTAGGGTTTTTTTTACTGGTTGCTGGTTAGCCGATTGGAACAGTTTTGAATGTCGTTCTTTCCAGTCCAATCAGATTAGATTCATGAACGAGGTTCTTTAAACTTGGCGACGGCTTACATCATCATAAGCACGAGTTTAAAGGCCGATAAGTAGAAGCGATAGTACGACTTTCTCATCATGGTGGGGTTTCCGGCTCTGGTTTCGGATCTAACGATAAAAACACCTCTACTTTAAGAGTGAACCATTAGATCAATCAAAACCTGCCAAGAAGGTGTGCAAAAAAAGCCGTAAAAAAGCTTCTTTTTTGACAGTGAAACAAGAATTTCAGCGTGAATCGGGCGAAGCATGTCTTTCACTTAAACTAATTCATTCAGGCATTGGCAGAGTCCGACAGCTAACATGAAGTTATGCTGGAGAAGATGGGGCCAACCGATTCGTAGCGAAAATTGTCACTTGGCCGAGCCATCCAGGCAAAGTCAAATCATCAGCCAAAACCTTGCTGTGCCTCCAGGAGAGGACATACAGGTGCAATCCATCTATCCCAGAAGATGTCACGCCACTGTAAAGCCGGAAAACAAAGCGATAAAATGGGGTGGAAGCGATACGTTCTGAAAGACAAACAGAGAGTCATGACGAAATGCTTTAGAAAACCAGTTCGAACGAGTTTCTTAGAAACAGAAGGGCTACAGTCTGCAATGAATTTTGTTTGTAATGTACGTAGGAAAAAGCTTCCCTGCGTTGTTTCCCTTAGGTCAATGTAAGCAAGTATCCTATGGAGGAATGTTGGCCCGAACAAAAATCGTCTACGAGAAATTTCAAATACACTTTTTTTAGTCCTTTAGTTGCAAATGTTTCTTTTTTGTTTTTTTCTATTTTCTCTTTATTTATTAAGCCTTCTTCAACCGGCTTTCATTTTATGCCTTTGTTTACCACCTTCAATTTTGTTAGGCTGGAAAGTTTTTTGTAAGCTGTCGATGGGGTCGTACAGAAAATATAGCTCGTTTCTGCATCTTGAACTATCATATCTTTCAGAATTCATCAGTTATTAGCTAGGGACTACTGATTCCAACTCAAACCATACTGCTTTCCTTCCGCTCACGCCACTGGCGGCAGACGAAGGAATTTGCATATTCAACGCGACCGACATTTCTCAAAGTGTTTATGAGTTTTTAAAACAGGTCCCAATCGAAATCGTGTAGTAGAAAAGTCAAGAAAGTTTGGATCGAATACGCATTGAATACATTCGTAGGTGTTGTTCGTTATGGAGAAGCAGGAAAGAGCGATCAATGCCATTGTGATGATCGACAGGATTTATCTCTCTGTCAAGAAATGCGACCTAGCAAACGCGCAACGAACTGCCGTGAGTTTTCAGGCATTAATCTTCTATCGAAACACATCGCAAAAATAAGCCCCGTTTTCCAAAGGGAGTGCAATGCGAAATTTTTCTTATGCTTCAGCATTCTTTTTATTCACTAACTGTTCTGTCATTCACCTGTTCTATTCAAATCATTTTTTAATTTCGATGATCTTTCTCTATGTTCGTTTCTTAAGAAGACCTTCATGAGTACTGAAAGTCTGCTATTCCTAAGCAATTCATTTGCAAAACGGCTCTTGTTTTTTCTTCATATTCTGAATCGTATTAAACTGCTGTTCGTTGAACAGTGGCGCCCAGAACAACATGCTACGATATTTAACCGCTGATGACAAATTTCTGATGAAAATGGTGCACTCTCGGTGGCATAGGGAGTCATATATTGACCATATTTGGGGGACGATATTCTTCGCCTCGTCATGGGAAGATCTTCACCGAGTCGTGAAACAACACGAAACAAGTGAAAAACACTCCGTTTCGGATTGATCGTTGTTCGACGGCGGAAGCCGGCGGATTTTCTTTAAAGCCACTCGACCATGATCGACGACCTAGAAGTCTATCGTGAACGATTGTAAAGATGCGAAATGGATGGTATGGAAAAAACCTGTTCGTGATTTGGCGGCAATTGGCACCGGACTATAGCCGCCAGACTTACCCTCGCAATCAAATGGCGATTAGGAAATGCTGATGCTTTTTTTTCAGGGCTTTTTCTTCTCAGTGGCACTGAAATTACTTCGGTAAAATATCAGCTAAGATTAACTATCACATGGATCACATGGAATGCCTGAAGCAAGTAGTGGGGGGGATAGCGGAGAGGAGCTGGATTCCGTTGTTATTTGTAATCGATTGGATTTCAAAATAACTAAATCGCATTCACACATTCCTTGTTTCCCTAACAACCTTTAGCAACTAGATCCTGCATGTTGTTCAACAAAAACACATCTACAGGTTCAACATTTTTAGCAGCACATTTCTTTTGTTTTTTTAAATACACTATTAAAGAAACGTATCCCTCACCTCAGTGAAAGCTCACTTCTTCGCCTTAAATGTTCCAAAAAAAAGAAACATCTCCCTTATGGCTCTTCTTGTCACCGAGTTACAACATGTCATCTGGTTTTCAATTCGCCGTTGCGAACTGTGGTGTAAGTGATTCCATGACGTTCATTGATGTCAAAGCTTTGAAACTATCTTGTTTTCTGGTGGTCTTCATATTCAAGAATTCTAGCTTACGGTGTGAATGACCTTTAGAGAATCACTTTGTATTCACGATGCCCTTTCGCTGAAAAGTAGCGAAAGCCATAGAGGCAAAGAGCTAGACTCAAGTATAGTCTGGTCCTCAGTTTTTCCTTTTATGGCATCGCGAGTGCTCGAAAGTTGAGCTGCTGGATCTATTCAACTTCGGCATCACGTCTTCGAACATCTCTTGACACTCCACTCATGACACCAACAGCTTCCGCAATCTAACATCACATCTGTCGATAAGCTTGATCGCCATGGTTTAAGGAGTTTCTGAGGAAGATATATATATATATATATATATATATATATATATACATATATATGTCAAATAACCTCTAAATGATCTGGGCCAAATGCCTGTCCAGCAGTTCTAATGGTCTATTTCGCTCGGATTTTATGGTACGGAAATCTTCTTGCTTAACACGCGTATAGACCTTGAAATGATGATGTGAGTTATGGTGTCGAGTCCTTTACGATATTCGGATTACTCGCATGACTGCATATCGTTCAGTATCGTATAAACCCTACGAAGGATCACGGCATGCGCATGCGGACAATTGACAGCAACTAGAAGGCTTGTAAGCGGGGAGATCGCGTAAGGAGTGATGATTTACGCATTGTCGAAGTCCCTGTGGCTCTCCACTAGATACGATCTTTGTATGACTGGCACCCAGATTATTCTAGATCGCTGATTCAAATCCTGTTTGGATCTGCTGCCGTACAACTTCTCAATGAAGGGCCAGTGTTGTCACATTTGCACAGACGGAACTTTTACAAAGACGTATCCAGTTACTCAGATTGATGCTATTTATTGGATTTGGATAAAGCAAAGGAACACATGTTCTCATTCCACCACCATTTAATGAGACGTAGAAGCGAAATGTTTTCGTGGTTAACAAGCGCAGCAACGGTCTTCGAATATTTCGCGTATTGCTTCGAGTGCTGCTTCAAGATCTCATCTTTTTATGAATGTCCTACAATACTGGTCGAGTAGATTCTCCTTGCAACCTTGGCGACAGCCGAGCTAAGGCGTTCCCACGAGGAATGGAGGAAAGCGTGAGGAGGGTGTGGAATCAATACCTTGTTTCCTGATGAACTGCATGACTAACCACTGCGCTGTTCTTTCTCCAGTGATAAAGTGGCTATCGAAAATTCTACCCTATGCTCTAAAAATGGCATGTCAATAGAAGACTGGAATGGTAGTTTTTCTAGCAGAATTTTTAATATTTTTGAAATTACGTGAATTATAAGCTACGAGCTATCGAAACTACTTCTAACTGTTTTTTTTCCATAATTATAATTGTTCGTTTTCAAATAGGATTTCTAATTGCATTCCTATTACATATGAACTAGAAACGTAGTTTATCCTCTACATTTCTAATCTCTGTGCCTTTACAGTAATAGCTGTCTTATTCCATGCTACTGAAATAAAAATTATAAGGATAAAAAACGGATAAAGCTCTCGGCGTTGATCAAACCCTGAGGGATGCGCCATGCACTCAACTTCATTAAGCATCGTTTGGAGGTGACTGAATGCACATCTGACCTTTACAATGACTCGCGGTGGCCTACTCATGTATCGAGCCGGTGGTGCTCGCCTTCCAGACAAGTTTTGTACCACTTTGCCCTCCCCGAAGGAATGGAAGGCTTAGTGGGGCATGGGCGCGGGGACCGATTTCATAGGTCTGTTGCAGAGGGGAAAAAATAGCAAATAGATGGTGTGAAATGGAAATTAAAAAAAGTAATTTCGAGAACTTTCAGTGAAGTTGGTCTTTTGAGTTGTGTTCGGTTCTTGATAGCAATGTAACTTGTGTCGAGAAACTGGTAGTGGCTGTAAATAGAGTGCTGGTTTCAATAATAAGATAAGCTTATCCTCTGCGGTTGACGACAATCTCCTGAAGACGTTGGCTTTATGCCTATTTGTGCATATCCACCTGTAGCAACGACATAAGAACCCGGCTAAAGCTCGAGAAACAGGTGCAGCGTGAGTTGAACGAATAGCAAATAGATGGTGTTTATGAAATTCGCTCCGTTGCGCCAGTAAACAAATAGTTTCATCTTTCTTAAGTCTATGTTATGCAACGAAATATTATCTTGACAAAGATGAGCACGAAAGTACTTTCTGACGTGAATTTTTCTGACAGATGGTGATTTTGTCGCTCGCTGAGGGAGGATTCTTGCAAAACACTTAAATGGACACTGTAGAAACCACTGGAGCAAAGTCAGTCTACAGGAAATCAACGAAAGGCAATTTCTGTGAGCGCAGCCACTAGGCAAAAGGGTTTCTGTCTCTCTGTCGCCGGCCACCATCCCTCCGAAAATCAGCACTGTAAAAAACGAAAAAAAAATGGGTTGTGATGTTTTGCTGGTTGCAGCGCAATCAGCGAAGCTCTCGCCCAAACGACTTCCGATTCATAAATTTACTGGACAAATAGCCAAGAAAATCTTCAATAAACAACTCGCTATGAATACCTTCTCAGTGAATTTGTGTGCTCTGGAATCGTAGACATCTGCAGCAATGGAATAAATTTCTTGCTACAAGCTGGCTATTTTTTGTATTTGAAGTTGGTTACGATTTCAACACTTGAGCGCTTCGCCTTCACGAATGGATCGTGTGGACCTCAGTAAATTGCCATTTGGCCCGCAATTTCCTGGTTGGACACACTTTCCGTTCCCTTGAGTCTTGCTTTAGCTGCACTAGGGTTTTCGTCTCAGGTGATCTCAGACTCCTGTGGACAGGATAAGAATATGCCACCTTGCGCCTAGTTTCCTCTCAAAGTCGTGGCGATTCCTTTTACAGGTTTATCCTTAGCTGTTCTTTCAGGTAGAAATGTCGGACACCTTCTATTTTTAGCAGAACCTGATGAAGTATAAACTCCTGGTGTATGACACTGTTATACATGTGGAAACAACCTCCATCTACCACAAAGCAGCAGCTCACTAATGAAGTGGAGGTGATTACTTCTGCAGAGGAAAGTGAAAAACAGAATTTTTATAAACAAAAAACTTAATACAAAAGTTAATACCCTGTTCATTCCGCTGATAGTCGATTCATCTAGTCTCCTAGTGCTCACTATTAATGAGCTGTGAAGTGTATTTGCATTATCAGACGTCTTTCACCTACTCTTTGGAATTTCCACACCATGCTGCAGCACATACAAACTGCTTATGACCAAAGAATATTGGTAATTAATATTAGTATTCTTTGTTGAGTGTTAATAGCATTAGTATTAGGTAATCAATATTCATAATTAACATCAGTAATATTAACCCATCTCAAGGTGCATCACATTTAATCTATTTTCTTTTAACCTTTCGTTTCAATGAATAGTGTTGTTTGCTTAAAAAAAGGATAAAGCTCTCGCCGTTGATCAATCCCCTGAGGATTGCCCCATGCATTCGACTGCATTAAGCATCGTTCCGAGATGATCTCGAGAATGCGGATCTAGTCCCTACAATGACTCTCGGTAGCCTACTGATGCATCGAGCCAGTTCTGCTATCCTCCCAGACAAGTCTGGTACCGATATGCCGACTCCGGAGTGATGGAGGGCTTGGCAAGCCATGGGCGCGGGGATCGGATTGCCGCAAGTGCTGCAAGAAAAGAGCTCTTCCGCACTTAAAAACACGCCAAATACTTCTTTTCGGATCATTTTTCATATATTTTACATATGGTGTAAACATTAAATATACTCACACGCGTCCTACAGAACTTTGCTAAATGCCGACAACAATGTGCCTTGATCATTGATAAGTTTTTTTATCATATACAAAAGTTGGATTTGTTCGAAAACTATCCTTTGTTGTTCCGACCTCACGGATTTTCCTTTTTCACGGATCTCGCCCTTCCTACCACTAAGATTAAGGTATATCCTAAGCCATTTAACCTTTCGGCGTCTTAAAGCTAAATATTTTTAATGCTATTCTTTCATTGGTAAGCTACCACTTGGTTGATAAAGAACTTTGTTTGGCTAATGTTTCGACGTCTTTGTCTTCCTCAAAGCCGATGAAATATTTGAATGTTACTAACCAACGATAGCGTTAAGATTTACTGTTAGCAACTGAGAGTCGCACCGCAAACGTGGAAGTGGTGAACTAAAAGGCTTTTTTACTTAATGTGTTTTTAACACAAACTCTTTCGTGTCTCCATCCTCAGCTTCCAGCTCAATCACAAACCTACCAATTTTCTTTGACAATAAATGCCATCCAATATACTTTCATAATCTTCTAACCTCAGTTCCATTTAATTGATTTATATCGTGAACAACTAGAAATTCAGTTGATGGTTACGATGGGGGTTTAGTAGCCTAATCAACAAAATGATCTCATACTCACTCACAAGGTGTTAATTTTTACCTACTACACAACACTAGGATGCGTACAGCTCAGTGGTTAGAGGTGTGTTGCAGTTAATGCGCGGTCGTAGACTCCATCCTGCGCTTCGAGCTCGCCAATCCTTACATCTCTCCGGAGTCCAAATTGGTGCTAGACCTGCCTGAGAGAACAGGAACACTGGCTTTATCCCTTTTTTTGTTCGCATAACATTATGGTGCTGCGCCTTGTGTAATAGCTATGCGTGCCTTACAAAACACGTAATTGTTGGCTCGATCTCACGTCCTGGGCTAACCATTCCACAATCCTTCTGGAATTGGCAAACTGTTACAAAACTAGTCTCGAAAAATAAAAGCACTGAACGTCATAGATTGTTAGCCACCGCATGTCATTGTATGGGACAGATAAGCCTTCAATCACTTTGATATATACCAATGCACGGCGTATATGTAACACATTGGCGACGTGTGTATAGAGTAAATAGGTGATGGAGTACTGTGGCCGGTATGACCCCTGAAGAAACCATTTTTTTTCGGGTGGTTTACTTCGGTGTACAGAACTGATTCTTTGTAATCGATCGATAGCTTGTCCAACGTTAATGTAATGAAGGGCGTTTCTGTGAATACCCTCGTTTTGTACTTAAATGTACAAAAAACCCTTTGTCGAAAGAGTTCATTGAACCAGTAATTTGACTGACAATCCACTGTTATCGCTTCGATGAATCATGTTTATCGTACTTAATACTTGAGACTTGATTGGCCCGTCTTCACTGGTGAGGGCCTTAGCATAATCTCCATTTTTCGGAAATTTGCTGGTTAAGCCATTGTGGTCCCTGGAATCCCGAGGTCAGCCTTGTCAAAGCCTGCCTCAGGTTTTCACCACTACAGGCGGTCGCAGCCTTGTGGGTCAGAGGGGGATTGCCACCGTGCGACGTTGATACCAGGACAATGGTGGATCCTGGTACTGGTCTGCTCTTAGCTAGGCTTCCTGATGGATGTTTATCATATCCATAAAAAAATTTAGAAATAGGCTTAAACTGCGAAACACTTCCAAATAGTGGCACTATCTTGTTTGTACAACGGACCACAGTAATAGTTCCCAGGATCGACTTTCTGTTGACCTCGGCATTGGATTATGAATTCGTCGTTTTCTCTCTTAGCAATCGCGAGGTTGTTAAACAGCATACGTTTACTTCCATACAGTAACACACATACAACACAATCGTAGCTGACGTTTCGACAGAATGGCCTTCTTCAGAGCCGCTTTTTTCACCTGTCTTCCACCGAGGAAGAACAGCCGCTCAGAGTCGCATATGATTGACGACTCACAGTAAATTAGTAAATACTATCATACAAGTTATTCATATCCATAGGGGCGATAGAGTGAAGTCTCATCTGTGATCCGGTCATGTTCGCAATCCCTAAAGTGTTCTAATTATCGAAAAACTGTCGTCTCCCTGGCGGACAACTAGGATGTCCGTACCGGCTGGAAATGACGCGTCATGCTTTGTGGCACGAAAAGAAGGTTAGGCGCCTTCGCTATCGTGCTAAAGGATTAATACCGCACGTCTTTTCATTAACGGTTTATCCTTTATCTACCACTATAAGGGAAAATTGTCGTCCGGAACAAGTTCTTTGTTATATACCTGTGCGTTGCTTTGTTGGACAATAGTGTTTTCTGCGATTTGTAAATACATAAATTTTCCAGGGACCGACATCTCGAAAAGTGCGAATCACCACACCTCATTCCATGCGCAATGGTGAGAAGAGTTCCCGAAAAGACAATCGCCCATCCATTGCCGACTCGCACATGTCGCCACCTCGTAGGATCGATTTGCTTCAACTGGCTCTCGTCGACGAGCGGGTTAGGTCAAAGATTATAGATCGGCAGAAACACCGAGCGATCATCCGACAAATGCTTGATAATGCTGTGTCTTCAAAGCGAAAAGACTACAAAGGACAGCTGAAGGAGGGAGCTGGTAGCAAAGAAGCTAATAAGTCGCCTATCTCGTCTAAAAACGAACAACTCGCTAAAAATCTTGCTGCATCCGCGAGTTTTTCTTCGCCAATAGCAATAGTGTCATCGGTGCCTTTAAGAGAACTCCCAGATCACTCATCGAAACGACCCCTAATGGAGCTTCCCAGCAAGTTCAGCAGTGTATCACGAAGAGTGCCGCCACCATCACCTCCTGCTAAAACGGAAGATTTTGATCCGTTGACAGACTTGCTTGGCAAAGAACTAGTGGAGTTCCTCGATCCCAACTATGTAACCATGGATGACGATGAACAGGACATTGCCTATGAGGATAAGGATTTCGCACCTGGCAATCAGGCACTTGTTCCTGTCCATTCACAGAAATCAGCAAATAAGCCAACTACTTCCAAGGTGCCGATTCGACCAACAGCAGTAAACGTGCCTTCGATTCTAGCGGTTCTCAGTAGGCCGCTATCTCTCTTACCCCCGCAGCCTTGCCATACCGTCGGCGGATGTCTGTTTGACCGAAGCATGTGTTCTTACACCCATCCGGCCGATATTCCCAGAACGAGCCGTTTTGATCGACTCAAAGTGGGATCGTCGAACTTTATCCGGGCTCGCGTACTTCCAGGCACTTCGTCAAAGATTCAGACAGACACTTATATGGATGAGCCGCATACGATACTCTTCGATGCTCTCGAATGGAAAAACGGCGCGCGTCTAGTCGGTTGTTGCGAAACCGTCGATGGAAATCAGATGTGTCCTTTTGCAACGCCGTTTGAAGCAGGGGTACTGCTATGGCAAAGTGCCAGCTTCGACTGCCCTGTTCACACTATTAAGATTCGATTCATATGCGAGAATTTTGGCACGGAAGAAGCGGAATGTGGTATCGACAACATTCGTGTGCACAGATTGTCGGATACGTTCCTACTTGAGCCTTGTCAGAAAAACACCTTATCATCTATTTGACAAGCTGTCAACCTTTCATTCCTCTCTAAGAGACTAAATTCCTGTTATTTAACTGCATTCTTCCATGTTCCAATCAAGCTTTCTTCACTGGTAAAGAAAATAACCAAAATCATTTTTTGTAGAAACATTTTCCTTGCTATTTATCATGAATTTAACCAACTCAGTGGCGTTAAGTTATATTCTTTCATTTACGAGCAAAGAAACGACAGGGTTGGATGAGTTCAACTCGTCCACACTACACTGTTGTCCCTAATGACGCTGTAGAAGTACCGCTCACATCAACAGGCTGTGTACAATTGCATAACGCTCCTTAGGGTTACCCGATAGAAACTCGACCAAATGAGATTCCAACGATTGGTTCATTTTCTGTGCATGTGAGTTATGTAGGTATCTAAGTGGCTTGAGTTGATCTGACAGTTCCGTATCAGCTTGATGATGACTTTCGTACTATCTTTCTTCAAAGCATTCACATTTACATAATAACATCAAAATGAATTACACTGCAGCTTTTGAACCGATTGTCATATGCACTTGTCAAGGTTGTTTCAGTGCTTGATGATTTCACAGGTTTAAATTTCTGCTTCTGTTAGTACCGTACTCAGCTGTAATAACTACCAAACTCTCGACGCACTGACATTGTTATCTTAACCTTTTATTTACTTCCTACTACAATTTTTCACGGCTGGGTATCATGTGAAATACAAGCAAGATGATGCTGAGATATTTGCAAAACTCCAGACCGCAGGTGTCTGCGGTGGGGAACGAACGCGCTATTACCCTTTCCGGCGGCTAACGCGTTCACCACCACACCATGCGGGTCCGGAGTTTTGAAAATATCTCAGCATCATTTTGGTTATGTTTCACATAACATTGTTGTATTAGGTCCTTTCTTGAAAGTGGAAAGTGACCTGCTTGTTTGGTTGTCTAGATATTCGAGTTCTCCTATTTCGATTTCGCAAGTTTTATAAACCACTACTAACATCGGAAGGAAGAGTCAGTTAGCCGTGAGAATACATACGTAAGCTGGCTATGTTTACATGAGATCTATGCCGATGCTCAATTTAGTGAAGACGGTTAAAGGGTGTCTGGCGAGCTGAACGAATAGTCAACGAGCACTTAGTGAGTACAACCACAGTTAGTGAGGTAGTTCTTCCCGCTGGTTCCTTTCGCTGCCACACTGGACTTCAAGAAGCTTCGATGACTTTCGAACTTAGCTAATTGCATGTCGACGTTGGATTATTGAATCTTTACATAAACTGTGAACTCGTGCAAGAATAACGGCGCTGTGAAACTGATATCAACAATGTGATGAATTGTTCATCAAATTCTACACAAAGAATTTAGAAAGGACTTGAGCGAAAAGGAGAGGTGCATAGTCCCTCCATAGGGATGGTGATTCTTACACTATATACCATATAAAGTGGGATAAAATTATTGTTAGAGAGAGTTAGATTTATTGTTCGAGAAGAGTTGCAGGAATTTTTGGCGACTAAGTATATTCCAAAGGGCGCATGTGGCGCAGTGCAACACACACGTGGAATGGATCCTATATCCATTGCCCACCAAGTCTTTCATCCCTCCGGGGTCGGCAAACTGGTACCAGAATTGTCTGGGAGAAAAGCAGCACTGGCTCGATACAACGGCAGGCCACCGCGAGTCATTGTAAAGGCCAGATATGCATTCAGTCACCTCCAAACGATGCTTAATGAAGTCGAATGCATGGCGCATCCCTCAAGGATTGATCAACGCCAGGAGCTTTATCTTCTCTCCTTTTAAGCATATTCCGCCGGGTCTCATTCAGCGAGCGAAAATAGATCTCACAGAAATGGGATAGTTTAAAGGAATGTTTATCGGATAAAGATGGCAAAAGGCTGAAAAAGCAATGACGGCTTCAAGAAAAAGGGCGGTGTAAATGCAGCAGATTCATGAGACATGTGCATTTTAAAGAAGGGGAACATTTTTACATCCTAAGTAAAACATTACCTGTACTTTCACAGCTTAGAGATTTCCCTGTTGGTGGTTACGAACAATTACTCATCGTGCTATGTCGTATTCGATTGCTGTAACGTATGGTTGGGACATGGCTGAATCAATCTCCGGGATGATGGGGATCGTGCGGCGAATTCGTTCTGCTAGTTCCAGTCGCAGTTTCGCCATTATTTTAGTTGACAATCTGAGAACGTAAGCCATCGTTCGTCGTCTTATTATGAGTCGATTATGTTGTGAACAACCTAACAGTTCTGGAACTTTTTGGGTCTTCGTGGTCAATGCGGTGCAATTGTAGTTTGTTTCCATGTCTGAAGGTAGTGTGGAAAAGTTAATTTCCTTGAGCTGCGTAGGTTCTTTAGTGGTGGCGGGTTCCTCCCACCAAACGTGGTCGTTTAACTGTCACTTATTTAGTCCTTGCAGGTACGTGAGTGAATTGGATGAGGTTTTCAAACTTTTTCGATTCTGCGTGTATCTTTCACGCGGCTGTTAACTATTACTCCTACTCGTTTAACCATTCCACGAAATTATTACCCGTTATTACCAAGCATTTATCCGCCTGACATTCTCGACGTCCTTAGGTAGGATTAATATTTCCACGATTGATGTGTTGTCTTTTAGAGCTCTGCATACTGAGTGAGTCATACACACTGCCACTGTTAGAGCATTTAATTCGAGTTTTCCTAAAGTGGTAACGTAATCACATAATTGTAAATTGGATCCTCCTAAGAGGAGGTGGGCGCATGTGGCGCAGTGGTCGGAGGCGCTCTTGCAATACAAACGGGATCGCCCCAAGCTCACCAAGCACTCCTTCCTCCGGGGTCAGCAAATTGGTACCAGACTTGTCTGGGAGAAAAGCAGCACTGGCTCGATACATCGGTAGACCACCGCGATTCATTGTAAAGACTAGATATGTATTCAATCACCTTCAAACGATGTTTAATGAAGTCGAATGCATGGCTGGTCCTTCAAGGATTGATGAACGCCGGAGCTTTATCCTTTATTTGTCCTTTATGAGGAGCTGTGAATAATTGTTAGATAAGAGGTGCATTGATTGCTAAACAGAATGTAGGTCATCGAGTCAGTCGTCAGCACTGGATAATCACCACCTCGAAGTAGATTGCTCTATGTTTTACGAATTTGCCGCAAGGGACTTAGACGTTGCCACAGAGGACAATCTCAAAACTGGGTTGTTAGACCGTTTATAACAGTAACAATACAGTAATAACGATATGTTAATACCGATTCAATACAAGCGTCAGTGTGGTAACAGAGTCAGTAAGTAAACGTACGTACAATGGTACTGTACGCAAGGGATGCTTTGAACTGGGAGAGCAGCTCAGCCACAGACTGATGGGATGCTCATTTGTGATGTAGAGTGCATAAAAAACTGGTGTAGGAAGTGAACACGTCAGAGTACTCACATAAAAGCCATGGTAACCCTTACTTATAATGCCAATACGATGGCATTGTACACTAGAAAGTATATGTAAGCTTGTAATGACATTGCTTTGAGGTCAACGTATTGTAGAGCACGTGTGAGCTTGTGATAATATTGAGTTATAATGACAGTACATTTGGGTTACTGTTCTAAAAGGACATAGTAGTAGGATGAGGTTGATGTACAATAGTGACCATGTGCACGTAGAGTTAATAATTGAACAGTAATTGACAACCGCTACGCCGTCGACCCGGGTTCGATTCCCTGACGATGGATGCATCAATTAATGTGGTGGCGTCCACAGTGATAGGAATATGGTTCGAATAGTAAGTTGCCAGATTGCTAGGTCGAATTGACTGCTCGCCTTTGTATAAATATCCCACGCGGGACTTTTTCGTGGATTGTCACAGAACACAATCTCAAGATTGTGTTGTGACCGTTTGTGGCGAAAATAGCAGTGCAGTATTAACAATATACTTTCTTATTTTACTTGATCCGTCTTCACGTCTACTGTGTGGATCCCAGCACTTCTCACATTCGGCACGCTTACCCGCACCCGTTGTCCACGAACATCTTCCAACTTTTACGCGTGGCTTCGGTTGTTGCTTGAGGATTTCCATTTCACCTTGAATGTTGTAGAATGCTCGTCGAACAATTCTCCCTGGAGTCTTGAGATAGCCGGGCTGGAGCGTTCCCAGGTGGGTTGCAGAGAGTGATTTTTTCCCAGACAAGTCCGCTACCAATTCCCCCACCCCGGAGGGATGAGAGGCTTGGTTGTCCCGGAGCGGAATCAAAACTAGCACCGTGCTCGTGGTGGCGGACATCACTACCACTTGGCTAGCTACCCCCCGACTAACAATATAATGGTATACAAAATGGTGAAGAATGCAAGCTATAAGACTAAGATGGAAACTGGAGAGAACTACAGTTAACTGACGAAGCTGCGCGTATTCGTACTCTAACAGATGCAGTTTAGCTATGGCAGGTCAAAAAAATAGTTTCTAAAGAAGAGGTGATGCAGCTTCTTTTAGGTAACGCACTCTGATAAGGCTGATTCAAAACATACTACGGTAGCCACGAATTCTTATATCAGATAAAAGCATGCAAGAAGCTCTTAGAGAAGGTTTATCAGATCGTCATAGGAAAGTTTTACAGAAAGCTCTTCTCTTTGAAGATGACTAAGCAAGCGATATAAGTGCATGAAAAAGATATAGGATACTCGATGTTTATACTGAATCAGATACGACGGCTTGCAAGAACCTTTGTTAACATAAAAGTTCATCAGATAGCGACGGAAAGTTTATGTGAAATCGATGCAAAGGCCTATCCAGCGAAGTTTACGTGAAAGCGATGCAAAAAGTTGCTTGGCAAGGATAAATGTGGCTAGCAGTAGTAAACATGGTTAATATAGGAAGCACACTGTAAAATAGGAAATGGAAACCATTCCGGGAATAGTTACTATTCTACCCGCCGCGATTTAAGGTAATGTCATGATGTGTACTTTAACTCAACAACTGTATTCTGCTATACGGAGTAGAAAATAAAATCAGTGTTTGCACATGTGAGTGAATAACTGGGAAAGAGATGAACATATGCGGTTTCTACAACACAGAACAAAGATGGTGTTTTATTTTATAGAACGGGTCCATCACAGGTTGGGTCTCGTTCTGACACCGTGAAGCCACCTGGACACCTAGTCTTGTTTCAGAGGATGTATTCGTGTTGTGAGTTGCAGTAGGTGCAGCGGTTTCCAGGTTATGTCGGCTATACTCAAGATGATTCATATATTCTTTGACTTGGATGAGTATTTTAGTGGGCGTGGCCTTGCGTTGGGGTGTACCTTCTGCTCAATAGACCCTCCAAGTCGGCGGTCAATATTTTGCCGTAATACTCTGAAATATGATTGTTAAGATTTAGTGCGCAAATCCTTACGTCTGTCAGTGCGCTCTCCGTGGTAGTAATTTGGCTTGTAACGATCTCCCTTCGGTCTTGGAGCAGGAGTAGACCCTCCTCGCCGACGCTTCTCGTTGATATGTTTAGCTCGTGCATTCGCTGAATAAGTTCATGTTTGCATCCCTCTGTGGTGAGATTCAGCGCGACTATGAATGTTATAGTTGTAGAATAGACGAAGCAGCCATGAATGTGTGCCTGCGATAGTGTTATTCGACAGTAACTAATTGGTTGATGAACATGGGTAGTAGTGTGCTTAGAAATTCCAGGCTTTTTTGCTCTCGTGGGTTTTTTTTCTCCCAATTGCGTGACAGACTTGAACTGTTTTACAAGCTAATTTTTTTTGTTCCTTTTTTGCTTTAGTTCCTCTGGAATTCGAGCTTGGGGGTCGAGTGGGCTTGCTGTTGCAGTGTAATTGTCCAGTGCTGTCTGAGCACTATCTGGGTCACTTAAAATCGTTGACTTTGCTTGTTTAAAGGTCTCTTTTCTTCTGGTGAAGTATTCGGTTTGTCTAGATTCGTCAGTGACGACGTCTGTTGAGGTGCTGTCTCCGTTTCCATACTTGTTCAATGAGGATATAAAGCAATTAACTGCTTTTGTGAGTATCCTCTGGCGTAAAGAAAGAGTGGTTGTCTTTGCTCTTTTTTTCGTGTAGCAAATGTAGCATATTAGCACGCAGATTTCCGCTTTGATGTTGGCCGTACTGCGGCTTGTCCTGTTGAACATTGTTTTCGAATCGGCTCGACCAATGCACCAAATATATAAATTGGCCAGTGGGATATAGTGTAGGTCTTGGAGTTAGTCCTCAGCCCCAAATATTAACTAGATCGTAGTAGAAAGCTCGACTTTGTACAAATCTGCCACGCGTGACTTTTTTGACGTTGCCACTGAGCGCGATCTCAAACTTCGACACTAACCGCTTATGAGAATAATAGCAATAAAATATTAACAATGTGACGACATCCTGTAAGATAAGAAACACAAGTGTCAAGGTGAAGATGGAGACCGTCCGAGCACTAGTTGAGCGAACTAACTAAGATAACTTATAGTGCTCCTTAAATTCCTTCTGTAATAGGGTGGAGTTTTGAATGAAGGAACTATTGATAAGGTTTAAAGAGGGATTCTAGAGTGTTTTTTAGTTAATACAATCTCAGAGAGCTGCTTTAAAGAAAGACATGGTACTTGCGAAAAATAATATCGGATAAAACGATGTACAGTAAGCTGCGTTGCCATAAAAGTTCCTCAAGTAGCGGTGGAATAGCTTGTACAGACAGGTAATGTGAAAGCGGAGCAAAAGCTTACAATGCAAGGATAAATATGGCTGTCAGTATGCGTAGTTTGCATAGGAATCTAACGGTAATATAGGAAACAGAAACTACTGAGGGAATAACCCCTGTGATGCTGAGATATTTGCAAAACTCCAGACCGCAGGTGTCTGCGGTGAGGAACGAACGCGCTATTGTCCTTTCCGAGGAGTAACACGTTCACCACCACACCATGCGGGCCTTTCATTTCGCTTGTCTCTCAGCTAGTTCCGTCGAGTTTTATCGACCGGATCACAAAATTTTGTGGGAGCAAAAGCCATTGGAATAGTGGCAGTGAAATACTAAAATGCTTAACCACTGTTGGTCTGCGTGAAAACCACTACACATTTGTCAGTTTACTTTCTTCACAACACCCGTCAACTTTTCTTATACGTATGCCTGTAGTTTTTGAACTTCATGGATTTTATAATGAGTGTATAGTCCCGGAGAACTACTAGAAGGGAAAGCTTCACCATTACGGATCAGATAATTCCCTTCGTTGGGTGGTAACTGCCCGCTGCTCTTAGGTTTATTCAGAAGCTAATTACTGTTTTCTAAATAAAAGACACTGAAGACCAATGTGCCACTGAGCCACGACTGAATGGCCTTCTGAACTGAGTAAAATGGATCACATCTCTTTCTCAGAAATGAGAATATTGATTGACAATGTTAAGTTTTTTTTACTTACTACCTACTACAGTTTTTCATGGCAGGGTATTACGTGTGTGATACAATCACAATGATGTGAGATATTTGTAAAACTCCGGCCCGCAGGTGTCTGGAGTGGGGAACGAACGCGCTATTGTCCTTTCCGGGGAGTAACGCGTTCACCACCACACCATGCGGGCCTTTCGTTTCGCCTGTCTCTCAGCTAGCTCTATGAGTTCTGTTGCCATTAAAAACAGTAGGCAGTGAATAAAAAAGGGTTGAGATTATTTAGGGAATAACTACTAAAGACGGTCGGTTCTTTATCGTTCACGGAAGAGAAGGACTGTACATCAGATAAAGAAGGACGACTCTTCTAAACAACTTTTTCTATTCGTGTTACGATATGCGTGAAGGCTTTGAACAGGACAACACACAGAAAGTTCCAGTGACACAAAGACGTTGGCGAGACAAAGACCATTTGTCCCAAGCAAAGTTCCTCGGATTGAGATGGAAACATTTAAATACAGTCAAATTGGTACGCGATGAAAAAAGCTCTCGGAGTTGATCAAACCCTGAGGGATGCGCAATGCATTCGACTTCATTAAGTATCGTTGGAGGTGACTGAATGCATATCTGGCCTTTACAATCATTCGCGGTGACCTACCGATCTATCGAGCCAGTGTGCTATCCTCCCAGATAAGTCTGGTACCAATTTGTCCACCCCCGGAGTGATAGAAGGCTTGGTGGGCCATGGGCACAGGAATTGATTCCACGTGTGTGTCACGGTGGCGCCTACAACCACTGCGCCATATGCGCCCTTTGGTATGCGATATGAACAAAAATTAATGTGCTCAGTAGTTGACATAATGACATAGGTAGTAAAAAAAAACAGAAAATATTTGGAGAATAGTTGCTCTATTTCCGAACTCAACACAGGATTGTTGTATAGTGCTTACATAGACTTAACAATGATGTTTTACTAGGTAACATGAAAAACATGAAAGGGCAAGTATACAACGACTTTTTAAAAGACAGATGAGATCGATTTTATTATGGGGTGAAATACATGTGGAGAAAAAAAAGAGATAAATAAAAAAGTACAGCACTCCATGGCGGAAGTCTCCTCTTCCTGCGTCATCGTCAGTGAATGGAATAGTGAGACTGATTCTAGTCTCCTCTGGATAAGACTTTGTCTTTCTCGTGATAGGCCATCTATCATGATTCCAGTCTTATATGGAGGAGATTTTGTCTTCCTTTTGATACGTCATCTGTCACTTCTGTATAATGAGGCATGCATCTTGCATTCTGCAAGTGGGTCTGTTGTTTGGCGTCCATCTATGTGTGATTCTGCTTTTTAGAGTGCGGGTAGGTATGATAAATTCGTCGAGGTATCTGTGATGATCGACGGTCCCCCCTATTCGATGCCCATCACACTGTTCTAATGTCGAGGTAGTAGACGTACAATCAATAAGCATTCGGTATCTTCTTAACCATTAAATCATCTGTGTCGAAGATATGTTGGTTGACAAAGTTTTCCGATTGATGAACTTGGTAGATAGCACGACCTTGCAAACCGACATTGCGGGAATCTCTCAACATTCTCCTCAATTCTTATCTCCGTAGTTTGAGGTTGTAGTTCAATAGTTAGCTGTAGGTACCCGAATACATTGCCGTTGTGGCATGGGGGTTTTAGTAAGTGACCCATCGGTGGGCGTCGTCAAACGGCGGTATACAAGCGGTGGGGTGGAGAAAATGCTGGCCGCGAAGGCGGTCTAGAAGTTTCCGTTCTAGGTTTGCCGAAGACGTTTGTTAGAGACTGCTCTCATCTTTCTGTATTTCCCGTTGAATTTATAATGTTGTAATTATACGAATATTGTTAACCTTTTATTCGCGGTCTTCTACAATTTTTTTGCTTCCTCCTTTCTTTCTTTTTAAAAAAGAAATTGTAGTAGGCAGCGAATAAAAAGTCAACATTGTGATTTCAAGTACATCCTCAGCTTAGCCGAGTTCAATGCCGATTTGTGCTTCCCAGATTAATCCTGCTGATGGGGGATCGGTGATGGCTCTGGCAGATGGCAAAAATAGCTAAGAGAAAGCCGAACCGAAACGAAACGCAAAGGCGAACGCATGATTTGATGGTGAACGCGTTAGTGCCCGGAAAGGGTAATGAGGTGTTCGATCACCACCGGAGAACACCTGCGGTCCAGGGTTTCGCAAATATCTTAGGGTCCTTATGGTTATACGAATATTAACTGGAAATAAAATGGTATTCATTTAGCAGAACGCATTAATGTTAAGTAGTTGCATTAGAATACTGTATGTGCGGGTAATATGACGGATTGTCTAAGAATAGAATAATGTGATGGCAATAGGATACAGTAGAATGAATGGTGAATGCTGTTTACTTTCGGATAATTTCGGATTTAAAAAGTATTTGTTGTAACTGCTGTAGTTGTAAAATCTTGACTTTTCTTCGTGCTGGCTTCTTTTATGTGGGTTTCGTCTCCATTTAGGCCACTGTCTTGTGTTCCTCTAGGTTTATTGTGCTGTTTAAGATTGTCGGATTAGTTTTCTTTCACATCATCTACGTCGGTAAACCGTTTGGTATTGCAGTCAGTATTTTAAATTCATTACCACAAAGGTCATGTAATAATTACGAGTTAGTTGCTATTTCCAAGATCCAGAATGGGAGTCTGACAAGAGTGATGATGTCAATGGTTCTGCCTGAGGTGATTCTTTGTTTGATAAAGTTCCCCCATGTGGTCAAAATTACTTGAGAATGTAAAGGGTCGATTTGATATCCGTTATCAGTCGATCCATTCGTATATTAGCCATCTAGGGGTTGTGATCCACTACCACCTTGATGGTTACACTACTAGCTGCTTTGTCGTTCCACTGGGAACATTAATTGATAACTGATTGGGCTTCACGTCTTCTTCTGATTAGAAATATATTTACCAGCGATGGCAGTTAACTTTGGGGTGGTGTAAGAGATGTGGTTTCGGATAACAAATGGTCTTAGGAAACTTGATAGCGTGAATGTCTCGACCACTAGCTATCCATGGTGCAAAAATGTGGTATTTTGGAATTAATATGGTTATCAGTTTATCTCTGTTCCCCTGTCGAGTACGAACATGACTCCGTGGAAGCTCGTACCTGGATTTCTTCCGAGCCTAAACTGGTGACGCTAGATATCAATGATCTATCCCTCGTATTCAGACGTTTTACGCGAGAGGCCTAGATATGTAAATGACCTCTCTCATTACTTCAGTGATGTAACCAGGTACGTCCATAGATAAATGCACAAACCCTTCCGAATTAATGAGCCTATTTCTAGTTGTGTTTTCCCTTGTACATCTTTCCATTTCACACCTTTGTGTCCCAATTTTGTTGCAGATGGCATTAAGTTCCACACCCAGGTGCGATCGAAATAAACGGATTTCATTTTCACATGCAGCGCAAGAACAAATACTACGGAGGATGTTCTTGACTTCTGGAAAAAAAGGATCCATTTTCTAGCGGGTTGCAACTGGTACTAGTACGCGCTCTGTTGTCCATGCTCCTATCACACATCTTTGATAGAGGTTCATTCTACGCAGAGCGAGTATCTTGTCCTCTTGTTTAACAGTACATGTGATGGTAGTGGGCTACAGAGGATTTGTACGAGTTGGTTTAAGAATTATAGCAGGTCCTTCGTAAACGACGAGATGAGAGTAAGGTGGATCCGGAAATCATGAACTTATTCCAGTATGCCTCTTCTGCTTTAAATCCGATGCATGTTTCTACCGAGTATTTGCATACTATGTCCCCAGGCACGTATATCTGATTCTTTTCTTGTTTGGTGGGAGCTAACATTTGTTTGAGACTTGTATCGATTGTTGCTTAGGCTAATACGTTTTGCCACGACCCCAATTGGTCGCTGTGTATAGTTCCTTTTAAAGATTCCGTCAGCTTCTACGTTACGTGTTAACACAAGTGGGCGCATGTTGATGGCATTTTTCCTAGCGTCTGCTATTATTGGGCCACTTGTCGGCTCACAATTCTTTGCATACTGGTGGTTGTAATTCATCTAGGTAATCAGACTTCATTATATAGCTACGGATTCCGCCACAGTGATTGTAACGTTTTATGCGGTCTCCACGAAAAATGACTTGTCTGTCGATCTTTTCCGCGATCTGTAGAAGTTGTATAACGGACTTGGCTTGGTTTATAGTTCTGAAATGGAAATCACAAAAAACAACTAAGGTACGGTCTATTTTAATGAGGTTGACTTTACTTATTATACAGTCCTAATCTATGCAGCCATGAAATCTCGATAATGTTAGTATTGTCATGGTCACTGTTGGCTGCACCAGGAATAAGATATCTAAGACGGTATCTGGTAGAAAGGCTTTTTGTTTTGTGAGTAGTTTACTGTTTATCCTATGTTGGAAATTGTTATAGTTCGTACGTAGGTAAGCCTGTTCCACATTCCCTATTGCGATGATTATGGTGCTGCTGATCGTTAGACTCCAATGATTGGACTGAATCATAGCAGTGCGTGGTCGTGATCGAAGGTTATAACGTTGTTTTAAGCTTTCCTGCTGTTCGGCTTCATTTTTTCATTAGTTATTTGGAGACGTCGTCTACTGATTACCACCATCTCTAGTCTCATTTGGTTGTGTGTTTCTTAGTTCTAACGGTATAAGTAGATTAACTGGTCCTTGATGATTCGTCCATTAGGTAGTTTGATGTGAGCTTCTCGTATGGCTCTGCTCTGTGATTGTTATGATAAGACCCCTGTTCTCCAGGCGGTTCAAGGTAGGAGTGACTAGTAAATTAGCACCACTGTGCTGATCACTGGAAGAACCATTGCGTCTTTGTTCTTCTCAAGCCTAGGCATATGTGTTCTTCTGAGGCTTTTCAGACACTGTGTCATCGAGATTGTCCAACCATTTTTCCGTTGAGTTGTGACTTAATGCCACAACTTCTATTGCTTGTTGTCTAGTGCATAATACGCTACCTCATATGAGGGATTATAATCTTCATCGCCTTCTTGAACTTTTGCGGACTCAAATGGATATGTTAATATCATACCGTGTTGGAAGAAATCGAATGAGGGCAAGATTGCTATGTCATTGGGGTTCTCTCCGATGTATGTGGTCGGGCTGTTATTTAGGCTTCACTTATTTCTATTAGGAGAGTTACTAATTGTACCGTTGTTGGGATCGTCCTTTTCAATAATATTGGATGAGCTGATGCATCGTAACCGATTCGTAGTTTTGTAGTTCCTTATGTTAAGTGAAGACCTCATGGTGCGGGAGATAGAGAGCAGTTAGATCCTGTGGACGTATTGAATCACCGACTTCCTTAATAATATTCCACATCCCACAGTTGTATTGCGGTAATTCCACAGATCCTCTTAAGTTCCTTAAGAGCTCCGAATATATTAGTGGATAGTTCTTTGCAATCAATATTTCGCAACTAAAGACCTACAGCCAATTCGTTGGTGATAAACGATGGACCGGATCCTATATCGATTAACAGATCTACATATTCTCGTTTCAAAGTAGTTAGGTTAAGATTTGTGCTTGTCCTGCCAAAAATTTCAGCGTTTGTCGCGTGAAGAAACTGTATAGTTTTGGTGCTTTCGCTCGGATCTTACTGTATTGGTTTTTTAATGGTATAGTCTTCGTATTCTTTATGGTGCTGACTAGTGACTTTATGGTTATTTTTGCTCTATCTTTCTGAGTCATCTACTACTGAAACGGTTGACATTCTTTGGAGGTTATCGCTGCTATGGTGTGATGTCCACGTTTGTTGCATTTGTGGCAGCAATCTCCTCTGCAACTTGAAGATTGATGAAATTTCAAAACAACGATTCGATCTCTTACAGTTTGTAGCCCTTCTTCGTAGGTTCGTACTTTTTTTGCAGTCGTTTGATGAGTGCCTTAATGTTTCGCAGTACAAAAAAAAAGAATATGTTCTACTTGTACGAGTGCGTTTTTGACCTATGTGAAGCTGCTGTGGGGTCTTTTCTCGTGCACTACGAAAATCTATGCTGAGCGCGAATCCTTCTCCATCTAACTCCGTAACCCTAGTTCTTCCCTGGTATGTTTTTTTTGATGTTTTTTCAAAAGTTCTTCTGTTTTCGGCACCCCGTCTTCTCCTCGTTTCCTTTGTTGAAATTCGTATTTCTAGGCATTCTTCGTACAATGTTAACTTTTTATTTGCTGCATACTGCTGCATAAGAATTATATTCTTCACGGTATTATGTGAAATACAACAAAAATGATGCTGAGATATTTATGAAACTGATAGACAGGCGAAAAGAAACACCCACAGGGTGTGGTGGTTAAAGCTTTAGCCACTGGAAAGGGTAATAGCGTGTTCGTTCCCCTAACGCAGCCACCTCGGTCCGGAGTTTTGCAAATATCTCAACATCATTATGGTTGTATTCTTAGCACTCTTCTCGATAATGTTCTGCCTAGGAGCCTGTTGTTAACAAGTTCCCCTTTCTGGCTTATTTGAATGACCGTGAAATAAAGTGATTTACGCAATTTTACCTGGTCATCGAGACCACTGCTTTGGTCTTAGGCAATACGTGGTCTGTGCAGTGGTTGGTCGATTGTTGTCCGTTCTTACACCTTTGTTTTTAAATGTGACACCACCATTGGGTATGTTTCCTGTTTCATAGTGCTTGAAGAGATTTTACTTCTCCTTTAAGAGCATCTCGCAAGCACTTCATTTCAAGGGATTCGTCCATCTTTTATGGGTACACCGAATGGTTGAGCGCTCCCGAAGTGTTTCCCACTCCACATTTTCAGCTGAATTTCGGAGTAGGAATAGGTAGTTATTTTTTGAACTGGTGTATTGAGGTCTATGTTATTAGGGACGTTTGCTTTTGTATCGTCCAACGTGTTCTTCATTTTTTGGGAACTTTAAGAGATGACGTGTCGCTCTGTCCAGTAGTTCAAGTATTTTTCGGTGTTTGCATCAGTTCTGTTAGGCGCTCTCTATTGATGAGATGCTGGGATAAGGGCAGTGCGTTTCTTCACTGTACTTGTCCAGAGCTGTCTAGATGTTTATTTCGAGCTCACTAAGCTTTCTAGTTCACTTCGCAATGAGGGAGCTTTATTTGGGACATTACAAAATCTTCACTATCGTTCAAAGTGGTTTTTATTAATGACCTTTGTTAAAGCTCCTTAAGGTGCTGATCTTGTGCACATCATTACAAAATAGGTGTGAACGTAATTTATTCCTCTTTGTTGGTTCAAGATTTACGATCGATTGTCCTACAGCTTGGCTAATCCTTTAGTTTAGCCAACGAACCAAAATATACTATCTAGTTCAATGGAATACGTTTCATCTAATCGGCTGATAGAATCGGGTAACCACATAGCTCAAAATGGAATCCTCGCCCTCATACGAATTTCCCGAATGAGGTGAAAAATGCCGAAAAAATTTTTGAGACAATGGAAGGATACATATCGCTTCCATCACTTCTAGAGTGAAGAGTTATAGGTTAAGGGAATCAGAGTTATTGCTTGAACGCAGGTTCTATAATGTTTCCCACTTATTATAATCCTGCAAAGTTGATTCAGGGCGATAGAAGCGACGAACAACATCGGATAAAACGGTGTACAAAAGGCCTCGCTCGTAGAAACACTTCATCAGATAAGATAATATAGCTTATACAGGAAGTTCACCTGATAAGAGTAGAAAGTCTACATAAAGAAACGTGCAAGGGGAAGGACTATGTAAGAGCGAATTTGTGAATGTGCATCCAAAGTGGTAGAGCTAGAGAAAAACGTAAATATAGAGAGATAATAGTGTCAATGCGGTACGTAGCAGACCGCACAAAAAACTTGCTGTGAGGGTTCTTCCTCCTTCCCATACATTGTTTTCTACAAGTTGGGTGCACCTCTTTTTTTCGTGTCGTCCTGAGTAAGCAGATGCTATCGCGCAATACAAAAAGCTAGCGAGACAATGAAGCTAATGCGTGCGTTCCAAGCAGCTGCTCTGAAACGTTCGTGGAATTGAGGCAGTCTCCGAGGTTTTATCATCGACACTGGGAATTACATGTAGAGATAGAGATTACTGCATTACTGCATTACTCGTGGAGCGCTTCGTGACAGGTAACCCATACATCTATTTTAAATTTGGCCGGAAAGCATTTCGTAAGATCTTTGTATGCGCACATATGTGCATTTGCAAAAGCACTAGCTGCAGGCAGTGATAACCCTTCGATAAGGTTTGTTCATTCAAGGCGCCGTGTAAGATTCGTTAGCTGTTCCTGAAATAAATCGCGCTCTCATGCTTGACTTTTTTTAGCACACTTCTTACTTGAAAGTGGTAAATTTGACCCATCTAACCCGTATGCACATCAGTATGCACAGCATAGTTCTGCACCATCGAAATCTTGAAGCCACTGCTTACCCCCTGATATAACCACAGCATATTATTTACTTCGCTGTGTTACCGTATCTACCGTGTTATTTATATACAGAGGTTTAATTGTCGAAATCTGAGGCTTTTTGCTTTAGACGAGAAAATTAAAAGTTCAGCTTGGCAGAAAACAACAGAGCTCATTCGCACTGCTATCTTTGCCGTGGGTAGAAATGTTAGATATCAGCTGGCTTCTTATTGATTAAATAATTTAAATTCCACTGGTGTGATTCTGAATAAGACTGTGCTATAGAATCAACTACATTGCCGTTTTTCTTCTATGCTTATTCAGTGTAAACATACAGACTGCTTCTCTGTTCGTCTCTGTTCAATATGTGTTTATGTATCGGGCCCTTGCACAAAGGGTATACGCCATGACATAGTGCAGTGCAGAGCATGCCTATTGATTTCTTCCTGACCTATTAGTTAGACCTTTCAGTTAGATGGTATGACATTTCATCAAAAAATTTCCTTGTAATATAATTAAGTTTTTTGACGTGAATTCCTACCTTCTGTTGAGGTGTCGCTCAATTTGATAAAACAGTATTCCTTTGACCTGTGAGAACACGAGATCTTTTTTCAGTCTCTGTGCTCTCTTTTCTATTCCAATAAAAGTCGACAACTTCAGTTTAGTGCAAGAAACTATTGATGTACGTCTACTGATGATTTCCTGCAATTGCAAACAAAAAATCATCGAGCGTTAAACTCTGACTTGTTGATTTCTCATGTTTCGTGCTCGGGACAAAGCCTTCATAGCTATGAAAGGACATTTCTGCTTCAGGACTTCATTGAGCATCGTTTGGAGGTGATTGAATGCATATCTGGTTTTTACAATGACTCGCGATGGCTTACTGATGTGTCGAACCAGTGGTGCTATCTTCCCAGACAAGTTTGGTACGCAATTTGCCGAACCCGGAGAGATGGAAGGCTTAGTGAGCCACGGGGACTGGGATCGATTCCACGTGTGTTGCAGGGTGCTTCCGACCACTGCGCCACACGCGCCCGTCTAATCATTGATGCATTGCAAGTATTCATCATTCTGTGTAAACATTCTGCGTCGACATGGTTTCTGCATGAGTTACATAATGCAAAAAATAACGGCCGATTTCAACTCGAAATCAGTTTGTCTCAGCTGTTGATGAGTGTTATTGATTGCGATGGAAACTACTAGAATAAACAAATCTTTTCCTATGCAATAAAAGTTTCCTTGTTTGGCCTGATGAATGTAAAGAACATTCTCCGAGAAATCACAATGCCAACTTTTTTTGATTTTCTGTCTACTACCACTTTTATGGTGGGGTATGATGCTAAATATAACCACCATGATACCGAGATATTTGCAAAACTCCGGACCCGCAAGTGTCTGCGGTGGCAAACGAACGAGCTACTACCCTTACCGGGACTGACGCGTTCACCACCACACCAAGCGGGTCTTTCATTCCTCCTGTCTCTTATCTAGTTCTACCGATCACTGCCATCAGCAAGCACCCGTTAACGGGATTCATCTGGATAGTCCAATTTGGCATTGTAGCCAGTTAAGCTGAGGCTGTAGTTGAAATCGCAATGTTAACTTTTTTTTCTCCTTCTAATTCTTCGAGAATATCCTCCACCTTTCATCCTACCATAAATCTCTTGTGTTACATATTTCTCTTGGCGGCATTTAGTCCTTTCATGTGGACTATTTACAGTTACCATGACCGACTTTCTTTTAACCTGGCGTTGATTGATAATTCACTGTTTTTCTTCGATAAGCAAACACAAGGTTGATACTATAGAATCTATTAGCATACAACAGCTGACGTTCCGGCGGTTTCGCCTTCCTCAGAGTCGTTTTATTCCTGGCAAGTATTCCTATTAATTTCTGGAGAGCGGCCGCACAGAGAAGGACATGAGCGAGGAATGTCAGTTGACAGAAATACCACCGCAAACTCTATCGAGCTGGTTCGTAACCGCCTATATGACCGTCTGTGTACAACGAAAAACTGTGCAGTTTACCCTAACGGTAGAGACGGTGATTGCATGAGTTTGCGTACAGCGTACCTAATCTCTTACAAAGCCTATGCGGACGAATACGTTGGCGGAACGGGTAGACCGCTCTGCGTCCGCTTAAAAAGAACACCTAGTCGGTAAATCTAAATTGAAACCAAACACTCCACCAGACGCGCATAGGATGCAGAAACGTAACGAAGATTTTGAAGTAGGAGTCACTATCCGCGCACAGGAATCCAAGACATCAGCGCGTAAGACTCTTGAAGCGTTTCGGATCAATTCCAAAAATTCAAAAGTGAACCGCAAGGAGGAGTGTCTTGTCATCACGCGTGACTTGGCGCCTTGCCTCAGGCTGATTCTATGACCTGACACAGGCATAGTTCTCGCGCATGTATTACTTTGTGCGGCTGCTATCCACCAACTAATTGGAATGCTTACAACGAATAACCGGTGGGTGTTCAAATGAAGTTGTTTCTTATGCGAATGCAAATTTGTGTGTTAAGTCTTATCTGCTAAGGTTATGAAAGTTTGCCTGAGTAGGTCGCATCTCAACTTGACCTTTCCAGGCTCTGAAGAAGGCGAAACCGCCAAAATGTCAGCTATTGTATGCTAATAAATTCTATAGTATCAACTTCATGTTTGCTTATCGAAGAAAAAACACTCATTTATAATTACTTGGCAGCAAATCGACGTACTTGCCCTAGATACATACCTATCCATAACCAGTGGGCAAGGTAGGATTGCCGAGTCTCGTCATCTCGCCATCCGCTTGTTTACAATGTCTACGTCTCTTTCCTTCTTTTTATCTTATAAAGTAGGCTTTAATTGCTGTGCTGTTTAGAGATAGACAGCATTTGTATAATTACTTATTATTTACTTATTGCATGGCCAGTCATCACATCTAATGGACGGGTCCTAACAGTTCTTGCATTCGATTCGTTTTCCTCACATTCATCGTCCACAAAGGTCTTTGAACATTTTGCATGTGCGTTCGGATGGTTTTCTGAAGATTTCATCTTCGTAATGAATGTCGTAGAATGCCGGTTGAGTCGGTTCCATATGCAATCTCGGAGATAGCCGAGAGCTAAGGCGTTCCCATTGGATCGGAGGAGCCGAGCTAAGGCGTTCCTAGTGGATCGGAGGAGAGCGTTAAGGAGTGGGTAGAAGCAGCACTTTGCTTCCTAATCGACTGTATCACTAACCACTTTGCTTCCTCTCAAGTATGAAACAACGTTATATGTAGAGTTGGTGCGATAGGTTAAAGTCTCCTGAATAAATTTTTATAGTTCTGAACTCTTAAAAATACTCTATTGATCGAAAAGTTGCCTTTAATCATCCAAAAACCAGGTTCGTCACAGAAGGTTAGCGTTACTGTCGTTATATTGTTATTGTTGCATTAGAACTGTATGTAGTGAGGTCTGACTACCTAGGTTTTAGGTCTGGTATAACTGCAACGCACCTATACGCCTTGTGTGCCAGGCGGCAACACCATATTTCATCCAGCACCTTTTCTACATGGTGAATCGTCCGTCCGAAGCTACCCACTGACTTCACAGGTGATTTCGCAGCAACTCGCCTCACTTCGTAGCAGCTCAACTTTATGGCTCAGCATCGCCTCAACCTCGTACCGATATAGTGAGCTTTCGACAAATTTAAATCTTTCAGTAGCTCTCACACGTAATGTCCTATAATCTTACTACTCTCAAGCAACTTCTCAGTGAATATTACAACCAACTAGAAATCTTGGCATTGGGTTTAAAAAATGACGGCCTGGAATCCATCAACCCAAAGTCCGACGAGGAAAATACTTTATCAACTTGTGGTATCAATAACTGTTTCCAGCGCTGGGAAGACGTGGTAAATTCTATTGAGAAAGCTACCATTGGAACTAAACAGCAGCTGGAAGTGTACTCCAAAGAATTAGGCATGCTAGCTCAGCCTTCACTAAAGATGGCTGAAGAATTTGACGAGCATTTGCGTGAAGTAATCAGATTAATAGGTATTGCCTCTGACTACATGCTACTTCTACAAGTGCATATAGATTCCTTTAAGTCCCTCCGGGACTCACAAAGCAACCCAATGGAATCGGATGAAAGCAAACCCATGGAAGCGTTGACGGCAAATTATGCGGTGGAACGCCTACCCACATTACCCATTCCGACGTTCAGCGGCGACATAGACGAATGGGACACTTTTTGGGAACTTTTCAGTTCGAATGTACATTCGCAACCACTACCCGAGATATACAAGCTTAATTATCTTCTTTGTGCTCTTAAAGGCGAAGCTCTTGAATCAACAAAGATGTTTCAAATAATTGGAGATAATTACCAAAAAGTGGTCAACTTTCTACGAAAAAAATATGGAAATGCCGAAGAGCTTATATTCCGTCTTACTGAAAAGCTCGAGAATTGCTCTCTTCGTTCTAATACAATATCTGACAAGCCGAAGCTACTTGAACAACTGGTGACAATAACCGAACAGCTGAATCAAAAAGGGGAGAACATGGATACTCAGCGGCTGGTCAAACAATTTTTGTTGAAGTTTCCTCATGACATACAAAGCAAAGTACTTGAGAAGAAACAGGACGTTGTGGCGAACAACCCCTTCCGAATGCAAACACTCCTGCAGTTTCTAGAGGAAGTTAATTCCAATGAAGATATGCAAGCACACTATGCTAGGCGTGAGCCATCATCAACGAACAACAGCAATTCGGGGAAGAGAGCAAACCAATCTGGCTTCCAAATAATACCCTTTTGCGTGCATTGCAAAGGAAGTCGGAAGTCAGTTGATTGCGGAAAACACCACTCGCCACAGAAATGCTTCCAGTGCCTTCAAAGCGATGAATTATGCTTAATTTGTTCATCTCCACATCATAGCTCGTCAAAATCTGGTGAAAACTCATGCTACAAGTGTCAGAGGAGGCATCACACATCGTGCTGCTTCCCAAAATCGAATGGCCTAAATTCCCCATGCATTTCAAGGTATAAAGTGGTCCATAAAAGAAAGACTAACAAAAATATAGCGGAACAAAACTTGCTAGTACGCCTGAGTCATGGCATCACTGGAACGAACAAAAACTCAGCACAGAAAACATCAGAGAAAGAAGAAGTTAACAAATATACTGGATATCAGGCACTAAAAAGTCGAGCAGACACGACATCCGTCTTGCACTCCAGGCTGGGCGACAATAACGATAAGTGGAGAATGTCATGTACTTTAGGATCGGTTGGAACAGAAGAATTTGCGCGGCTGGAAAGAAAGGAAGCAACCAGATTTAATCAACTGTTGTGCAAGAATTTCGCAGGAGACTTGAACGGTGTTGAAATCAATATTCCTTGTAGAAGTGAACAATGTCATGTCCAGAACAATCATATTTTGTCCGTAAATGCAGGCATAAAAACGAAGAAAAGAACGAAAAGAAGAAGGAAAAAACAAGGCAGGAACAGTGCTGCACACCTCCTGTCGGAGACAGGGCCACATCCACCTATGGCACAATCATAATCCAGTTAGGAAGGATCCTTTCAACTTAAATCCATTTACTAAACGCACTTCCTTGGTATCGACGGCGCAAAGCAATCATATTAGTTAAACAGGCATACCCACAACAATGAAATAACTCAAAGAACTTCGATCCCATAATTGACCTAAAGAGGACGGAGCGACGGCAAGTTGACCATCAGACATCCTGTAGATAAATATGATAATTATAGATAGATAAGCGGAGTCTTATTTTACTAGTTTCTTTCGCATGAGTTATTATATCGCATCGTGATTTTCATATACTGGGACACCCATTCCTTAACTCGATGGTCTACTAAGTCTCGAACCCATAAACTCATTCCGATGGGATGGACGGGACCTTATCTAATAAAGTAGTGAATACCCTCAATCTTTCAGTACATTCATAGAATCTCTGTATTGGTTTTCTGTTGTTCTGTATGCTTCACTCATATCAATTATGTAACGAAATTGTTTCCGGTGTGCCTCCTAGCCTGTTTGGAACCATTGCCTGCCCCAACTTTATTACGTACAATTCCGAGAGTGTCTCAAGATTCAACCACCTACAAGAAGTATAACTAACATCATTACTCATTTGTCAGCTCACATAGGTACTACTGTTGTAATCTTCCCATTAATCCTGTTTCCTCAGTTCATGTAGTAAGGTTCGGTTGTTGAGTTCTCCTCTTACAATAGCAGTATTATCCTCGTTTGTATTTCATGCACACATCGTTTCAGTCGTTGATTCAATGAAGGTATCTCGACACGTTCTTTTTATTGTGTTAGTATTACCTAGGTAAAGGCTTGCCTGAATTTGAGATCTGGCATAACTGGAAGAAAAGTATAAACCCCAAGTATCAGACACAGCATCATAAATCACCCATTTATCCTTGCTGCACCAGTGAAAAGCTGAAAACGCTACAACGAAATTATCCTTGGATTCTCGGAAGAATTTTGGCCACCTATGGTTACTGACATCCTTACGGGTGACAGAAAAGTCAGGTAGTACTCGGACCGATACCCAAAAACGAGAAGGACTTCGTGGAAGACAAGGTACTGAACGAAAAGAGTGAGGGAATCAGCATCATATGCGAAGACTGGTCATATTAGAAGTCCGTATAGTATTAAGTAAGAAATGCGGTGCCAACATTTATTATTTACATGGAGATCTTCGAAAGCTGTATGAAGTGAGGACCATTAATATTTACATGAAAAAAATCAAAGTTTGGAAAGAGTTGTTACTCAGAGTAACTTAATTAGAACAGTGCAATCTGATCTACTGTTTTGATTAAAATGCTACAATGTATTATCAGTGGGAAACAGTTCGAAGAAAAAAGAACAGTAATCGTAAGCGTAAACATTAGTACAGTCGCTCTATCAGGGAGCTTCCTCTTTCGTGAGGAGTTCCACCTTCAGATTTTCACTGGTTTCGGTTTCTCGAAAAGTTCACCACGGAAACCGTACTCCTCACCACAGTAGGAGCACTTGTCTACATAGTTGGTCTTGAGAAGGCGAAGAGGAATGAGACACGTGCAGCATATGGTGCCATAGGCCAGCGCCTTGATACACATCTGAAGAAAGCCAAGGTGTAGCTACTGCGATTTTTCTGTGCTATTTCTTTCACGCAAATATCTCATGGTAGTATGATATAGTCTTGAGTTCTTGGGTCGTCACGATGTTAGCAACTACGTTGTGCTAGAGTTGACTGGGTCTTCGTCAGTCTTAATCTTGCCGCCATTTCACTATCTTATGTGGAGGTGTCGATTTTTTTCGACCTTAAAATGTGGACAAAATATACCTTCGTGAGAAACCGGTTGATGGTTTCTCAGTGAGATCCATGAATATATATATATATTTACATATTTATATAGGTATATGTAGAAATGTAGGACGGAAAAAACTACTGTGCAGGTATTTTCAAATTCCTTTAAAAAATGGCTCGCGAAGGAGACCATGGCGACTTCCTTTTGGAGAACTAGCCTTAAATCGTCTCAGATTGAAACCAACCGCTTGTATCTACGCCTTTAAATTCCACTCACAACGAATTGTACCAGTTCACCAATCTAATAATATTCCAAAGCTTCACCTGTACCACCCATACTTTGAAAACAATTCTCATTATTGAAATGGACCTGTGATTTTCCGAAGAAGAAAAGTTCCATAAAGTGCTAACTTAGAAAGACGTCCAATTAATTGCAAAAATCTTTAATATAGTGGTTGAGAAAAAGGTTACACCTTCATCTTTCATTTCGTTTTTATGAGATCTCAGGCCGATTAACAGAAAAGCCAGACAGCGCATCGCCAGGTGGTAGATAAAAGCTTAAGGTGGACAAAAGCGAAAATATGCCTGCTTTGAAACGCATGAAGACTCCACGGATGCGACGGTTTCAAGCTTCCAGAATAGGTTTTTTGGATATATGGTCGCATGTGCAAGGAATGTAACCAGAATGACGATTTAGCTAAAAATCTACCATCAAGAGAAACGAAAAGTGCACAAGAGGCGATGAGAAGTCGCTCGTCGGAAATAGGCTAAATGTTTGCACGAGAAAGCCTCGACAATCTATCCGTGAGTGTACTCAGTCGAGAAAGTGCCATGAACAACTAGTGAGTATCTCATTGCCGCTAAAGCAATAATATATGGCAGGCGTTCCTTCTTAATTAAAATATTTTGTTGTATTTGGTATCTATGGAAGGACCACCGCAGGCACATAATTAGTTGCTGAGTTTCTTATGCAAACCATGGAAGCAATTAAAAACCAAAGGAAAGAAAACGAACTGAGTTATTACTTCCTGTGCACTAAGTCCAGCTAACAGTATATATTTGTGAATTCCCAGTTTTTTCGGTATTAATCTATTTTTAACCTACTATCTGCTTTATTTCCATGTTTGCCTGCAATGTGACAATTTTGAGAAATGGATTCATCAGGACGGTATCTACAGTGGTCCTAGCTTCACTCACCTCTCTAAACCGTGCCTGACCACGGGTGATATAGCCGAGACGGCACTTTGGGCATGGTCTCGGTGCTGGTTGTGCTGAAGCACCATTCGCGCTGCCTGCGTTATTAGAATTGGAATTTGAATTTGCATTGGTGTTCACAACAAGGTTGATTCCTCCTGAAATGATCATGTATGCGTTACGCGAAAGGAAAAAACTCATCAGCTACGTAAATACGTGAAATGAACAATGTCATTTAACGGAATCCTGCTACGTGATTGAGTTGGCTGTGCTGAGCTGTTCGAGCTGCAAAATTTTTTGTGCAAGTGGATCACGTTGACCGGTGTGAACGAGCAGATCGAGTTGACCGAGCTAATCGAGCTGATCCGGGATTTGTGTCGGATTCCTTTATTCGTCCAATGAATCATGAAGTGTAGAATGATGAGTGGTGGGTGCTAGGCGTGGCTTGTGGTTGTGCTCTATAGTTACGCTAGTCCCCATCATACGACGATACAACCATTTCACTTTAGAGCGATAAAAACTGTCAAGAATTTGATGAGGAAACGGAGGGAGGAGCTCAAAACGAAGAACGGAATGGAGTCGAGGGTGTGCAGCCGTGCGTAGGATATGCACACGAAAGCCGAGGCCTCACAATCTCCAAGTGCTACCGTTATTTCTATCTACATAATAGACCACCTTTAAACATCGCATTTATCGAAAATTCTCGGTTTCTTAAGAAGAAAAAGCATTCAGGAATTTATAGCACAAGTTTGAAACAAATAGAAGGTTCATCGTTCTGAGTTTTACTCGTTTTTACAACCATCGAAGATCTAAAAATCAGTGATAAAAAACATTTCCTGCAAACGTTCATACTAATGAAAAATACGTCTTAATAAGAAAAACTACATGCTGCTTTTTGTTGAGCTCACCGTTCTGAACGGGATTCGGGCCCATCCCGGCCACTGCTGGATTCATTACCATTGCGGGAGGCTGAGTGCACATTGGTTGCATAGGGATCGCAGCAGGATACATTGGCACTCCAGGCATGGGCGTCGTACCCGTTCCATAGGTGGTGAACGGTGGCGAAGTCATGCAAGGACCTCCACCAACCTGTCCAGGGACACCATTCATCGTAGGACTAAAAGAAGCAGACACATTTGGTGAGTGCTTTGACGAATCACTAGATGGCAAATTACACGTGAAAAAATCCTGTGATAAAATGTGGCACTTCGTGTAATTCGTTGACTTACAGGAGCGAACACATTAAAGTCGTCCGGATAATTAGATTAGCAATCGTTACTAACTACTTGCGGCTAGTGGCAACCTCAACGATGGGATGAATTGGAGCGAAGGAAACCATATTGAATGATAGATGTGAAGATCATACTTTTCATCCTTTCTGATGAATTAAAAGGTAGCTCAATGGTCTCACCTTGAAACACTAATATGTTTTAACGCTCCAGTAGTAATCTAATGTCCTAGAAAAACTCCAAGCGCTAAATATCTTTCACTAAAAATTGCCCGGCCAATGTCCGGAAATAGAAACATAGTGCGATATTTACTTTTGTGGTATCTACCAAGATGATGTACAACCTACAGATATGCTGTCTGAGTTGGTACCGGCATAGTCTGCTGCTGCTGGTGCTGCTGCTGCTGCTGCTGGTGCTGCTGTTGTCCTTGTTGGACCGGAAGAGGAGTATTTGGTGCAGTAGAGTACGGTAAAGGAGTATTAGGCAATGTATTAGTGTTAGGTGAGGCCAAAGCTGAAAATTTTGCAGCTATCGTTTCCTTGTTATTTCTACAGTGTCGAAGGCTAAAATGATAAGTAGCCTACTAAGTGCATAAATAAATTTTTCAAGCATTGTCACTAATGAGCTCTTCAGCTTCGTTTTCGCTAGGTTTTTCCATGAGTATTCCATTCTTTCAAAAAGAACACTTACGTGAGACAGTTTGAGCACGATTAAACGCAGAAACTATCTATGTAAGTGGCAGATGAAGCGGAGAACAACTCAAGGATGACGTCTCTGTTATTCGGCTTACCTATGGTTTTTCTATGGTTAAATGGCTGTATTAATACTAAGCTGATGTAACATGTAGGCTATGGTAGAGGTCACCTCTAGCAAGAAAAAGTCAGGCGTGCACATTGGGAAAGCCCTGATAAACCACAATACGTAATCAGCCGTTAGAAGAACCTGTAGCAGAGAAGAACCTCATTGCTCTAATCTTGTGCCACAAATATAGGAAGAAGATGGACTGATAAATTTTCGGGCTACAACGGACTTAAACGATGGGACCACCATAGATGCATTTGCTTCCAAGAGCAGTTTCATCGAGGATCACGTCATACAAGAGGCAGTAGTTTACCGCCGCCTCGTCGGCTGTGGGTGTCCATGAATATCAAACTGAGAAGCACCCCAGACAAATCATCGCCTAACATCGTCCTAAGCTAAAAAAGGGCTCGAAAATTACATCAGTAAGCCCAACTTAAGGTGAAACACTAGAAGACTTCATCCTAGTAACAAAATAGCCGTTAGCTGGAAGGGAATCTTGGCTTACAAGCAGATTACGTCTCTGGAAGCTGTGCCGAAATCTGCACGATTCTTTGTGATTCTTCAACTCACCATTCAAGTGGCCAAGCAGGTAAGTCAGCACAAGTTTAAAATTGAATGCCAGTCTTTTTCTGAATCCCTTATCACTCGAATCGCACAATAGCCAGTCTTCAAATTCTATTTGAATGGATTTTGGATACACATCGTTTTTGACTCCTTAATAATACCTTTATCGCCTTCAACGATGAGGAATATTGCCGGTTAAATAAAAAGATTTCACAATAGTGCTATAAAATTAACATTAACGTGAGACAAATCTCAGAACGATTATCAGTGGAAAAACCAGTGACGCTCGGTCTGAAATTGTTTTGCTACTTGCTATGTGCCAGCTGACATAATACCGACTGCTGCAGGGTGGATTATCCGTTGAGAAACAAATTATTACCAGTGGATGATCATATCAATAACAAGCGCTCTATATAAAAGGGTATTGCCGGGTGAAAATGCCTTATTCGTGCGGTTTTTCAACTGAAGAAGACCCGTCTACGAAGATGCCACGTCGGGAAGAAGAACAACTGTGGTCCATCGACTCGGATTATCGGCTTCGATGAAGACGAAGACGTCGAAAAGTTAGCCGAACAAGTCTATTGATCAATCTCATGTAATCTTAACAATTTCAAATACAAATCTTAAACTTACAAGCTGCTGCTACACTGGGTGTAGCAACGCGAGAAACGCTAATAAAATCCAACTTACGTCAAGCGTTGCAAAACTTTGCTAGCTCTGCAAATAAAGAGACCGAAGAAGACCTTAAAGGAGACCGTAAAAATCGTCGTCCTAAATACTAAAAGTGGCGAAAAGGAGAAATCGTAATTTCCACCAAGACTTAATCAACTACAAGACACCAATAAAAGCTTCGAAATGTCCAGCCGGAATAGACAGAGAAAATGAAGAGCTGTGAACCACTTCGTCCACAGATTATGAAAGTTCAAGGAGAACTGAAGTATTCTGCAACAGAGCAGCAACCTCTGAAATGACTCAGAGGATATCAAACCCACAACAGGTATGCAACCAACACAACAGTAAGACTTATTCACGAACATTCTCAAAATGAAATACCATTATTACTTTCGTGGGTCTCTTCTACGTGCAACGATCCATGCTAACGGGTATACGTATTCTTGGAAACACAAAACTCCTTCTGCCTACGGGTGATACTGTCGAAGAACGAGCTCTAGATGTGCACAGTAGTTCGAAATGCAGGGACAACCATGCTCACTATGTGACAATAAACTACTGGGGATAACTGAGCAATTGCTAGTAGATGGATACACCAGAATTTCATATTGTCGTCAACCAAAAAAATTACTAGACGACTTACTTTCCTTATTCGAGCCGGTTACTGCTTGTGTTGAGGATGAAGGAGCATCAGAAGCCTGAACAAAGTGAATTCTGTATTATATAGTTCCACTTGCACTTCAGCAAAAATGACAGCAACTCACAAGTTCTACTTTTTTTTACAACTCTACCTTCTCGTAAATGCCTTGTCGAGATTTTAAGTATAAATATCCAGTGCTAAGCAAACATTTTAAAAACGGAGGTAAACATTTCTTAGAATCCATTACCATGCGTAAGAAATTGTTCCACACAGAAGTAAGAATAAAGATGGACTACCAGAAACAAAATCAAATGTTCGTCGATTCCATCGTCGCTTTTTGACGACGTCCTCAACACTGTCAGAAGTCCACTGGTGTCAAACTGCGATGGGCAGCAAGCACCAATCATTTAGTGCGATTTCACTTTTTATTCAGAAACCTGGCTTAAAAGAACCTCGTAAGATAAAATGCAGCAGAGCTTGGGGAAACTTCATCGCTGGACGGAAAAACCTATTGAGATGCAAAATGTTGGAGATTGCCTCTAGCCACAAACACAGGAACGCCATAATATCCTTGTCCAAAAAAATACCTGTTTCACAAATGGAAATCCACCCTAAGTCTCTCGCACACTCAGATCCGACATCTATGATGTGTAGCGATAAAACAGCAAGCAAGAGGCTATCCTATGAACGTAGTAGAGCCATATCTGAACAACGCGCCCACTAAACTCCACGAAAACCTTCTTAGTACGCAGCAGAGCTTTTCCGAAGCCAAACTTCGCTCTCTTACAACCTCATCACCCAACATAAAATCCTAGGTAGAACAAGGAGAGGAAAACCAGATGCAAAACCAATTTGGATCCAATGATCTCCCGTGAAAAATGATCTGGCTACGGAGTGTTGGCCTTGTTGGTGATGATGTGATCATCACCTGGCCTGACCTGATTTTTCACCTTAGTCAACGTGTTTCTTTTTATTACACAATTTCTCGGCAAGGATGTGCGAATGTCAAACTTTTTTTTTATGCAATGCCGCTTAGATAGAATCTTTCTTAAAGGAAAAAAAATTGTCGCATGACATCGTTAAATGGGAAGGCCCACTCAATGGCGGGTTATATTATTGCAGGCAGAAGGTAGTGTCTTTATTATATGCTTATGATCTCATCGTGCTTATGAGGATCCATTTTTTCATCCTAGTGAAGACCGAATCCACCCATAGGTTCCTGCTTTTGCAAATGGCGGGATAGTAACAAGTAGAGATCAAGATAGCGAGAATACGTGAAAGGAAGTCTCCTAACCATTCTTGTTTCCTGAACTACTAAATAGATCTTCGGAAACCATGAGCATGAGTTAAGGAGTCTAGAATTGCTTTAATAATGTGAAGACCTAAGACAACCAAGAAGTGCTGCGGTCTTATTTCGAACCTTTGGCCCATTGCTGCGGCGCCTCCACCACTACGATATCTTGCCACTCGACAATCCAAACCACCTCTGTAGGTATTGGAGTGGCTGGTCCCGAAATCTAGTTGTTAGCCGCACCCATCATCGAGTTTGACTTCGCAGATCAGATCTGCAGATGTTCTTATTTCGAAATTTAGGCAAGAACACATATAAAACGATGCATGTGGAGATGGATATAAAAAGGATGAAGCTCTTGGCGCTGATCAATCCCTGAGGAGTGCGTTATGCATCCGACTTCATTAAGCAACGTTTGGAGGTGAATGAATGCATATCTGGTCTTTACAATGACTCGTAGTAGCCTATCGATGTATCGAGCCACTGCTACCCTCCTCCCAGACAACTCTGGAACTAATTTGCCGACCCCGGTGGGATGGACGGCTTGGTGGGCCGTGGGCGCGGGGATCAATTCCACGTTTGTGCTGCAGGGTGCCTCCGACCACCGCGCCACACGCGCCCATGTATATAAAAAGAAGATATAAAAGGACACAAACGCGTTGAAATATACGACCAAAAATTAGCAGAAACTCTCGTCGATCAAACGGAAATTTATATTTTCATTTGGAGACTACTTGTGGATGAAAGCACGGCATTTGCACGCCACCGATTCTTGTACGAACCGCAGCGTCATCGCTACATATGTGAAGATGGTAGGCAGAATATCCCAAAATTTGTGCACTTCGTAGGCTCTCTGAAATTTATTGCGCAGGAGAAGCTCCTGTAAGACTGAGTATGTTTTGAGTGAATTTAGAATGAATTCACCTTTGCAGGTACTAGAGTGACGTCGTTGGCATCTTCGACACTGGAGTATGGTGGAGGTGCAACCGAGGTCATCTTAAAATCTAGATGTATTAAAGGTTAAAAACTGAGAGGGCATCGCTGATAGAGAAGGCAAGAATATCAAGGAAACGATCGGAAACACGCAGAGGTGAAATTCAACTTCCGAGACGAAGAGGGTGATACATCGCTCCCGCGCGCTGTGGTCAAGGCCACCCACAATCGACCACCGATCAAGAGCTCTGTAAACTCTTTTTCACCTAAATGACTGATTCCCTCATCAGTATAGTAATGTTGAGTATTAAGTACGTTTGCCTTGTGAAAACCTTTCAAATTCAATTGCCCGTAGAAGTGAAATGTTTGTATGAATTTGTTGTTTTAGTCTCTGACTGACGGTTTTAAAGCTCCTCATGAGAAAAAAAGCGAAAAGAGAAAGCATAATTGTTCGGACACGGTCGACATACCCCTCTGTTAATCTGAATTCCGTAAATATTTAGAAATTCCAGTTTTACAAGCTGCAAACTATTTCGCTCGAGCCTTGTCTTCAACAGTGGAGTCAAGCTGGATGTTCCTTCTGATGGGTTTCAATTTGAAATAGCGTGACTTAGTGTAATTATTAAAGTAAAAGCGATATTTGATTGTAAAGATTGACGATTTTCGCCAATATACTTCATCGTTGTTGTCGATTTGACGAAAGCACAGTTGATCAAAGGAAAATCGACTTATTGCCACTCTACGTCCGCCAACGAACATCCAAACCCTTCTCCACTACGGAGTTCACCGCGAAATTTCTACTGAAACATGTTCGATTCGGCTTATAATTCTAAAAAGCTGTCAAAAATATGACAAAATGTTGCGTTAGAAACCGTCGTGTTTTGATAAAAAGATAAGGGACGAAGTTCAATACCTACAGGATGCGCCATGCATTCGACTTCACTAAGCATCGTTTTGAGGCGATTGAAGGCATATCTGGCCTACTCGCGGTGGCCTACCGATGTATCGAACCAATGCTGCTATCCTCCCTGACAAGTACGGTACCGGTTTGCCGGTCCCGGAGGGTTAAAAGGCTTGGTGGACCATGAGCGCGAGGACCGATTCCACATGTGTGTTGCACGGCGCTTCCGACCACTGCTCCACAGACGTTTCGGTATCTCTGCGGAAATTTATGTGATCATCACCATGAACGGCCAACAGTTTGTCGAACGTGACATCTACACATCTACCGAGCACAGTTTGCAGTAGTAAAAAAGAAATGAAAGCAACAGGAATACTAGAAATAAGGAGACTTTGGACTGCTAACCGCTCCATTGTCTTCGTTTGTTATAAACCAAGACTTGAAATGTTGGAGGGTTACATTGGCTGTGTTGTTACGAGTCAGCAGTCTATATGTGATCGCGCTTGGTTCGGTGTCTGAACAACTTATTCGGGAGATGTACTACTTAGTCCCACATTGATTGTTAAGCGAATTTTTCTTCTGATAGTTAGCAGTTTCGCCAAGGATTAAATTTGAGAAATCGCGTTGCCTCCTCGTTTACTGCCTCATCGTGGCTGGTGTTGTTCTCGACTGTTGAAATGCCAAGTACAGTGTTAGCAAACTCCTATAAAAATACCAACTCCGTCCGGGAATTCAGGTAGCAACGAAACTATCCTAAAATAGAGCTCGAAAGGCTTTGTTCTGTGTCTGTTAAGAGAGTGGAGACACGAAGACACATCTCTGGGTAAACGACTGGCTGGTTCCTTCTAGAGTTACCTATTGATGACAAGGGTTACATGTGACAGGTACTGCATGCAACAATTTTAAACCTTTATCGTAACTATTTTAAGTTTTATCTTAGTATGGTACGTGTTAGAGCAGTGGTCAAATGTGCCCTGGAACACACCTGGTCTTTTGGTATAACTTGCCTGGTGTTTGGTATAACTAACCAGAATCCGTCTCTCCAAGGTTGACAAATCCCTGCGGGAATTGCTGCGGAAGATAAAGACACTCATTTAACACATCAGTAAGCCCCGTATTTTTATTTGATACACCATGTTTGTATTTAATAACATCTTCCATGCCACAAATTATGTCGAATGCACGATGAATCTTTAGGAGGATCGATCAATGCCAAACACTTTATGCTTTCTCTACCCTAGTTAGCACACATTCTATGTGAAATGCTTCGCAAATTTAAGTCTTGCCCGTAAACCTTTAGGAGATTTTGCAGTTTTATGGCTTTCTTTCTTACCTTCAAAAAATGAACAATAGTTGAAGAATTTGCCTTGGCCAACATTGTCACCTTTCGGTTTGGTAGCCTATCAGATTCCAGAGCATACTGAGTGAAGGTTCACATGAAGTCCAGAGTAGCCTAAAAGCATATCGACAAGCATTTTAAATTATTTAAATTCTAGATGAATGAATGCGACCATATTTCTACCAAAATTTCTAGGAGAGAGCTAAAGTTAGGTATGTATATCGTTTTCTAGATGTGATTCGGAATTCTTGTTTTAGGGTGCTTGTAGTGCAGTGGTACGAGGCGCCCTGCAATACACATGGGATCGATCCCCGTGCCCCAGCCTCACCAAGCCCTCGACCCTGCCGGGGTCGGCAAATTGGTACCAGACTTGTCTGGGAGGATAGCAGCACTGGCTTGATACATCGCTAGGCCACTGCGACTCATCGTAAAGGTCATATATGCATTTAATCACCTCCAACGATGCTTAATGAAGTCGGATGTATGGCGCATCCCTCAGGGATTGATCGAAGCCGAGAGCTTTATCCTTTTCATTTTTCATTCTGATTTTCATTTTGGGTAGTCCATTCAGAATTTGCCCTTGCAAAAGAACGTTTTTAGTTCCAACCACTTATATTACTCCAAAAAAGAAACTAATGTTTCTTCGAAGATGCTCTCAAAAGAAAGATTCTGTGTTTTTTGTGGAAGTTATAATATGAGTGTTAGAATTGCTGGTTGGTTGTAACTGCTGAACCTATCTAGTGATATGAGCCATATACGACTCATATGTATGGCCTTCTCTAGGTCTCTTGGCTACAGCCAGTCACCAATTTCTGTTTCCTTATCTATTTTACAATGTCGTTAACATACTGGTAGACTGATAGAAATCACGTCCATACAGGCACACACATCCTCCCTTGCATGCGACTTTCGTTGGCTAGTGGATATCTTTTCATGATTAACGTAATTAAGGGTTTTGATCTACTGTGCTAAATCGCCTTTGCAACGCAAGTGATTTTTTTCCAAGCTTTTTGTTCTGAAACTTCTCTAAAACCAGATTTCGTAAAAATTGGAAGCAGAGATGATAAAGGTTGTAGCGTTTGATGTTGTTCAACCTCTGAAGGGATGCGCCATGCATTGACTTCATTAAGCATCGTTAGAAGTGTTGAATGCATATCTGCCCCATAGACTGACTCGCGGTGGTTTGCTGACGAACTAAGTTAGTTTTGTAAGCCGACTTTTGTTTAGCGCCAGCAATAGTCAATGACGTTTTCTTTCATTCACGAGCTTACAAAAGGTTGTTGTAAAAAATTATTTTGATAACGACTCAGCTTTAGTGTTTTTTTTCAGATCCAGATAGAGAGGAGTCGATGGTCCTCCTTGCAATGTGGATTCTCGTATTCGTACCGAGCCGAATCTTTTGCAGTGAAGCTCTTCTTGAATGAAGTGATCTCACTCTGTAGTGCCTATATGTACAGTACCGTTGTTGATTGATTGTTCGTTGATAATGATTTGTTTTTCTCCACTTTTTGTTTCACTCGGCGTGGGGACGAGCCAAGGACCAATTCCATATTTGTTAGTTAGGCGTTACTAAAAACTGCGCTATGAGGTCTCAAAAAAATTTGGAAGTAAGTTTTAATGCCCAGTTTTCTTAAACAATCTGTGCAGTTGGGAGCACCAGCGGTACCTTTGGGAAAGCGATCCTTGACGAGAAAAGGTTAAAATTATATGTTTCATGGTTTTGGAAAAATCGCAGTAGAATCATGTCGCATTTATTTTGATTGATATAATTCACTATAGCTCAGTTATGGATTTTTTATTTTAAATGTGCAGTTTGTTCACGTCGGGAAGGTATGAGTCGTATGTGATTTATGTCGTCGTCAATGTGGTAATACTTCATCGTCTTATAATAATGAACAGCTAAATTCAACGAAGTGATGTTTTGTCACCAGTCCGCCACGAAGATTATGAATGATTGGTAGAGCTTCTGTAAGCAACCAAGGAATCTGTGTAGAGTACTTGCAGCAGACGAATATTCTTGTTCACGAAGCACCCAGATATTTTGAAAGCAATGCTAACAGAAGAATTCGTTCACATGCCACCGAATGCCTTTTTTGTGGGGCATAAATGAGAAGGTTACGTTTATAGAACATCAAACCAACTTTGGTAACGCCGCAGACGTTGTACAAGCAGTTGAATCCCTCGTTAAATCCAGCTTAATTTGTAGATTAGACTTCATACAAGATGTTTGAACGAATATGATCGCTTTGATGGGCAAGTTGTAGAGCAGTCAAGTGAATGGCTGGACAGATCGTTCACTGCGAATTCCAAGCTATAAAAAAAGAATAGAATGTAGTAGAGAGGAATTCGCCGTTTTGAAACACAATTGCATGAAGAAGACAGCAGTTTTCGCTGTGCTTCCACACTAGACAATTTGACCACTACTGCTGATCAACCTCGTGACCATTTTGAATGATAAAGGATAAGGGATAAAGCTCTCAGCGTTGATCAATTACTGAGAGATGCGCCGTGCACTCGACTTCATTAAGCATCGTCGGAGGCGATTGATTGCATATCTGGCCTTTGAAATTACTCGCGGTGGCCTACCAATGTATCGAGCCAGTGCTGCTATCCTCCCAGACAAGTCTGGTACCAATTCTTACGACCCTGAAGTGATGGAAGGCTTGGTGGGCCATGGGAAAGCGGATCGATTCCACGTGTGTGTTGCAGGGTGCCTCCGACCACTGCACCACACGCGCTACCACTGTAAAGGATTCCAATTAAAAGGTTTCGGATAATTGTTTTTCGCTGTTGTTTTTTAAAAAATCTCGCCCTAATTTACTTCGGAAACCAAGAAATGATGGATATTTGATAAAGCGAATGTTATTTTGCTGGTAATGTGAACGTTTCGATAAAGTAATCTGGTGCTGTGGGTTTCATTTCACGTTGTGAGTCTCTACTACTAACACGTACTACTGACACTTCGAAGTGAGCCGATCAAGTTTTTGTTCTGGTTCCCATCCTTCCCTAGGGACCTCATCAATGTCGACCTCTCTTCTCGTAGGTATTCACTTCTGTGGAAGTATTTGGTGCGTAGACTACGAGATAGTTACTTAGATACTTAGACAGTCCGTCTTCACTGGTTGTTGGGGCCCCAGCATTATTTCCATTCTCCGAAAATTTGCTGGCTTAGCCGTTGTGGTTTTCCGCAGTCCCGAGAACGGCCTAGCCAAAGTCAACCCCATGTCGTCACCACCACAGACAGTCGCAGCTCTTGTGGATGAGAGGGAGATTTGCCACCATAGGGACTAGTTTGATACCAAGACGGTGACGGATCCTGGTACTGGGTTACTCTTAGCTGGGCTTATTGATGGAAAGGCCGGACTCCTTCTCAGCTCGGGAGACCCTGGCGCTGGGATGAATCCTTCCGCTGAATATCGCAATCCGACACACGGGAACACCTTCAAACCACGATGAGGCGGTAAACCGCTGGGAAGGATGGTGGATTTTTCTATTAGAACATAAGTCGTCCCTTTTTTTCAAATTTCCATTACAGATAGGACAATGGCGAACGAATCCAAGCAGACGGTGCTTTTTTATTTACTTGTTAGCTAATAAAGATAAAAAGAGTTGTAAGGTACTGATAAATACTGGTTCCAGTAGCGTTGGTGCCTAAGACATCGTCAATTTTTAACACCCGTCTATAACATTACTAACAACTGCATTTCATTATTATTATTGACTATACTGTATAAGGTATGGTGCAATACTATTAATGAAATCACCTCTATTAACCCGCACCGCCTTACTTTTAGAGGAAGATGTTTTAGCAAACAGGGTCGTCCGCACTTTTAAACGATGGTGCCAATATGAGCTTTTGTATGATGCCCTCAAAGGAAGCTGTAGAAGCTACCCCCGGAACTCCTCTCACAAAAGGTCAGTCAATTTTCATTGATTCAGAGCGCGAAGGTGTTCTGTGTTCACATGACTACACTATGTTTTATCCACCGCCTTGTTACGTAGACTCAGCGAGTTACTGGTGGTTGGGCTTCAAAACACAGTGTCTTCTGGAGACGCTCAGCAATGAAATTTTGTATCCATCTCCAAAATGATCAATCATCGCCTAATTTAATACAGAAGAAGTGATTAAATTACAAGCCCAAGGCCAACTTCCAAAAGATTTCAATCCTGAGACGCAGACTGCGAGTGTGCATAAAATAAAAAGCGGCGACCAAGAAATCATGGTGGTAGGTCTTTTGGCTCCTTTTCTTCAGAAATTGTCTCCCTAGTAGCGAAATTGTTCTTTTTAGATAATGATCGATGCGCCACCATGTGGATGCGTTCGTCTGCCGACTGGAAAGAAAAAGCGATGTAGTAAACACAAAGAGGAGCATAGAGCACGAAAGAGGACGAAGAAGGCGAAGAAGGCGAAAAAGAAGGAGGTGAAGGACGATGATAAAAAGATGGTGAAGGACGACGACAGTGACAGGAAGTGAGCTTAATTGCTGAGCAGTAGTACTATACTTTTTTAAATATAGCAAGACATGAGGTTAGTTAGATACTTACTGCTGAAGCAACTGCTTAACCTGAATGACGTCAGCTATCTATAAATTCAGTGTCCTTTTTCTCCTGAACAACTCTGTTGTCAATTTCCCACCCCCGAGGAACTTTGTAACCGTAGGGCGCTGCTGAATTGTGTCGTGAACTAACGGACTCTGAATATATCTTGCAGGATACATCTTACCAATGCGCTACATGCATGCTCATATTGTCTTTATTGTAGCAACAGAAGCGAATTTCGGCAGTAACCTTCCAGAAAAGAACTCCTTTGTTCTAAGTTGTGCTTCATTATATTATTCATGCATAAAACGGTGCGGATATGAGAAGATTAGATTTTGTTATAAAACTAGTGGTAGCGAAATACGAAAAGGTTACATCCTTTGTTTTTCTTTTTTGAAAGCTATGAGATAAACCTCGCCACAAATAAACGATTTATTCATTTACATGTTCTTATGGACCGATCTTCTTGAGCTGATGCGAGGTTGGTATAAGTTGTCGTTGTCGTTGTTGCTGTTGTTGTTGTTGTTGTTGTCGTTGGTGGTGGTGGTGGTGGTGGTGGTGTTGTTGTTGTAGTTCGATGGCTGTTTCGGCGATTTCGCCTTCCTCAGAGCCGTGCTGTTACGAGTGGGACTCAATAACTACTAACGACACTTTATACCAACCTCGCATCGGCTCAAGAAGATCAGGTCATAAAAGCATATAAACAAATACTTTTTTTTTCCTATTGGAGGTCAGTAATACTGATCAACACCAACTTTAAGCCATTTACTTGCAGGAAGGTCGTCGAACTTCGACATGCTGGCGATTCTGTGAGTGATGATGACAAGCCGGTCGACGGCGCTCTCACCCCTGACAAGATCTGCGCATTAGTAAGGCTATACATGTCACCTGCTTCTATAAGAAGGTGTTAATTATCACTAAAATTTAGGGTCCTGCTGGTGTAGCTGTGTTGGTGGAGGTGAAAGCTGAGGGGATCCGACCTCGGCCCAAGGGCCCACATCGACAAACCGATGAAAGGAATTCTGGTAAAAAGGACCTCATGGTAACTGGAACACTGAAGCTAGTTCTCTTCATGGAAATGTTAATGCAAAACACTTTCTAGACACTCCACAATTCGTCCCGGAAGAAAAGATCCCTAAAGATGCAAATAGTCAACCAAAGTTTCAAAATTACACAAAAGGACAGCTCTGCAAAGGTGCTCATGGGGAAGCTATTTTCTATGCTGATGATGAGTGTCAGGTGCACTTTTTAGCAGTATTATTAATGCTCATTAAACAAAGTGTTGTGCTTTTTGTTGATTTTAGCCTGACGATCGGGGTAATCCGAAGAACGTGGAGGTAAAAGGAGTAGACAAAGCTCTCCAAAACAAGATTGGAGAGACGGGTAAGTGTCCTCTGTGCTTATTGGTCTGCCGAAATTGTTGGTGCATCATCCGTTTAACTCCAGTATGCCCACCTTGTGAGATCGACGTGAACGAAAGAGGAATGCCGGTGCTCAAGCAAATCACCAATGCAAACAATGTTCCAAAAGTCAGAGCAGTTCTTCTAAACGTATAATGGAGACACCATAGCACTGATTATAAGATCAAACAATTTTTCGGTGTTATGATATTTGTTGTCATTTCAGGAAAAAGCATGCAACTGTGGGTATATTGACGAAGAACAATGAAAGAGTCGTCGTATTCACTCAGACCGGAGGGCAAGAGATCGGCGCCAAGGAAGGTGGGTTAATGAGACCAATGATTATTACATTATCTTAACTAAGCCAACAACTTTTTTTTGGCTTGAACTTGTTTAAATCGAGAAAGCTGAAGTTCCAGTCGTTGTGATTATATTCGAAAAGATCTTATTTGTGCTATACTAGCGTTGCAGGTGGAGCGAACATTCCCACAACTCCTAACGATAACGTAGCACCGAATGATGTGATAGGAAAAGTGGTCGCCAATAAGGAAGGAGCTCACCATGTAATGCCAGCTAACCAAGCAGTGAAGCAGGATGAGAAAGTCATTGGTACCGTGCTCCAGGTACGTGCCGCAACGCTGTTAATTCTTAAAAGGATCTTGTTTTCCTGGGCTTTTTATCCTGTTCTTAAAGGAAGTTAGGCCAGGTAAAAAAATTCGAAATTGAATTTCAGGGCAACTACAGTGAGCCCGTCTTCGTCAAGGATTCGAAAGCAACTGGAGGCACTGCTGCCACGGGAGCCGTGAAGAAGTAATTGTCTAGCATTTCGATAAGAAATGTTCTGAATGCGATAGAGCATAACCACCTTAGAGAAATATTACCAGCTATTACTATGGTATGTATAGCACTATACACTATATAGCAGTACTTTAGTAATAGCCGGTTATAAGAGTGTTCATTTCCTTCCATCTGCTACCGTCAGCGATTCTCTTGATCGTGTTCGACTTCCAGTGCTGAGACGGCCAACAAGACGCATGACCAACAAATTGCAAACGCCAACATTCTAGTTCAGAGCAAGTTGCAGAACAAAACTCCGGAAGAAGTGAAAAAAGTGAATTCCTAAATTTCTTCGCTATATTCTTGTAACGTTCCCTATTTCGACTTTCCAAGGCTGAACATACTAACTAGGCAACAGAGTTCTTTATCCTCATTTTAGGAGCAAGCACTAAGCACTGCTGCTGAACCCAGTTCGTCTAGGCCTGCCGCAACCATTCCTGGCAAGAGTGCCCAAACTGAAGGAGGGGTGGTTTCATCCGGAGCCGACAGCGGTAGAAAAGAAACCACCAGCTTCGGTGTGAGAACAGTGAGTACTTCGCTGGTTGTAGCAAATCCCACGACGACTATCCTTTAACCTTAGCATTAATCAATAGTTTCCTGCTTTTTTTCAAGAGCAAACATGAAGCGATTTTGCAGCATTTATTAATGCAAAGTAGCTGATGCTGGTTCGGCGCTTTCGCCTTTATCAGAGCGTGGGTGAGTCCAATTGACGTGCAGTCTACGGTGCCAAACACTTTTATAACCTCAGACAAAACGTAACACATAAATCTCCATTGGAATAGTAAACAGATTCCTTCAAACATTCACCGTCTTGTTGTTTGTAAGTCTTGTAGTTTATTGGAGACCAGCTACACAGAATGATCCACCATTGGCTGGTCTCCGCCAAATAACTAGAAGACTTACAAACAGAACAGCGAGTGTTTAAAAGAAAGCGGTCCATTATGCGAATGGAAGATTTATGTACTAAGTTTTGTCTGCAGAGGTGATGAAAGTGTTTGGTTGAGTATGCATGTCAATTTGACATTTCCAGGCTATGAAAAAGGCAGAAACCTCCACACGCCAGCTATTGTAAATGAATAAAGGCTGTAATAATAACCCTGATTTTCTCATGAAAAAAAGTTGGATTATTTCACTGATTAAGTAAAAGTATAACCATGATGATGCTGAGAGATTCGCAAAACTCTGGTCAACAGCAAGGCTGAAAGAAGAGACAAGACGAAGGACTCGTATGGTGTGATGGTAAACGTGTTAGCTCCCGGTAAGGGTAATAGCCTGTTCGTTGCCCACCGCAGGTACCTGTGGTCCGGAGTTTTGCAAATATCTCAGCATTATCATGGCTATAAAGGATAAAAGGATAAAACTTTCGGCGTTAATCAATCCCCTGAAGGAAGCGCCGTGCATTCGACTTCATTAACCATCGTTGGAGGTGATTGAATGAATATCTGGCCTTTACAATCACTCGCGGTGGCCTATCGATGTATCGAGTCAGTGCTGCTATCCTCCCAGACAAGTCTGGCACCAATTTGCCGACTCCTGAAGGACGGAAGATTTGGTGAGCCACGGGAGCGGAGATCGATCCCATTTGTGTGTCGCAGCGCACCCTCTGACCACAGCGCCACATGCGCCCTTGCCGTGAAATGTCATGGTTATATTTCACATAATACTCTGCCATTAAACAAGAGTAGGCAGCAAATAAAAATTAACTATGTTTCACTGGTTGTTGGAAAAATACATACTAAAAAATGATATTCAATATCAGGGGAGCAATGTCATATACTCTGTCAATGACAGTGGTGATCCGTGTCCGATCGACGCACAGCCTGACTTTCCTTCACAGCGTCGAGAAAGAACGGCACACTTAGCTTCACTTGATGTTTCCGATTTCCGTCAACATCAGTAGCTTCGGGCTTCCAGCATAATCTAGCGATTAAAAAAAGTAAATGTTTTTTCAGGGCGCATATGCGTCGGCTCAAGGCGGAGGGGCTCAGGCCCAAGGCGGAGGAGCGCAGGCTCAAGCTAGACCGACAGGTCAGCAGCCGCTAGCTGCATTTAAGCTAGACGCAGGCGGTGGAGTCCAGAGTGTATTTATTACGGTAGGAGTTCTTCTAAGATTGCTTGTCAGCTTTAGACTAACTCCACCGTGGTATTGGATTACATAACTAAATTCTCCGACTTTGCTATAGAAAGGCCTCGATGTTCTTCTTCATCAGCACAATTTTCCATTTCTGCTACACCATGTAATACTTTAAAGTGCAGGTTTGGTTTTTGCAGTAATCTGAATGTAAATGCTGTCCACAGGGAATGACAATGGAAAAGGTGGCCATAAAGCCACGGAAATCGATCGTAGTATTCAGCCAATGTGTCCCAAAATAAATGTCCCGTGGTTCCTAAAATTTTTTATAATGAAGGTGAGAGCTTCCAAGGCAGGCAGTTATGACTCTGTGCACGGTTCGTGTCCAAGAGAGGCCCATTGAGGCATATGTTCACAGAAACGCTCATGATCTTGCGGAAGGTTTCGACCCAAGTAAAGTTACAGCGTCGGAACTCGTAAAATCAATTAAGAAGACGAAAAGTCTTCATAATCCAGTAAGATCGCCGTATGAACTTTGTTTTGAGCTTCTGCAAAGGAGAAAAGATCCACTTTTTTCGTCGGATTGTGATATGCGACTGGAAGTGAATTCTGCCGAACGACCGATTAATCTGTATGATGTCAGACGAGCATGATGCACCGGAATGAAATTCACGAAGCTAAATTCCTTGCAATTATTTTTTTCGCGCTTAGTATATGGATTAATTCACAACGAGTTTTTTAAAGCTATCATTAAAGAGGAAGATGTTTTCGCCACTGACCTCTGAAGAAGAACTGGTTCTGCCACACGAAAACTCGAGTGCACACGTCTCCTTATCGTTTGTTCACAAATCGAATGTGTCCCAGCACAAAGCTCTATCTTATCTGCTTTGCGGATGGGTTTACGCAACAACGCAATCAGGTTTCTTGAAGTAAATGGGCAACTTTCTTGACAAGAAAAGCTTGCCAATCAAGATATATCAAGAAGGTTTACGAATTTTCACTGCACCTAAGCATTAAGGCTTTCATGGGAGATATAATAGGATGGCTAGGTTCGCTACTCAACTTGTGGTGATGACTGGATTTTTGCTAACCCTACAATGTTTCGTAATTCTTGCAAATTTCCATGGCCATATGGTTTTTGCAGTATTTTTTCTGTTCGGAAAAAGCCTAACAGAATTAATCCACCTTTTGCCGATTGTTCAAATATTTATTAAGGAAGTTATTTTTAATGACTGATTCTCCATAAAAAGTTTCTGTTTCTCAAACAGCATTGAAGTGTCACTATTAACACTTTATTATGAACTAACACACCTTGATGATACGATAGTCCGTGCTGAAATGACCTGTCATCCCTAGTAATCCATCTATTCGTTTCGTTGTCTTGCAACTTTGTCATTCATGGAAATGGTGGTGTTCCTACGGATGTTCATCTAGAAGTCGACGATTCGGAGGTTTTACTGATTTTTCCCCGAATCCTGAGATATCCGCGCTTTTGCATTCTCAGCTCCTGACCAAACGCAGCTCGTGTGCAACGAAGTAATGTTTGCCGCTTTTCGACTAAGATTCTTCCAGCACTGCAGAAATCCCTATTCCATCTATCGGCAGATCAACAAAGATGTTACAGATCGAATTATTATCCTATTAATATCTATTTATTTATTCTATTTTAATTGATCAGTCTTCACGTCTAATGTGCGGATCTGCTGCTTGAGGATTTTCATTTCATCCTAAATGCAGTAGTATGCTGGTCGAGCAATTCTCCCAGGAGTCCTGAGCCCAGTTGGATTGCACAGAGTGATTTTTTTCCCAGACAAGCCCAGTACCAATTTCCCGACGCCGAAGGGATGAGAGGTTGGTTGGCCCGGAGCGGAATCGAACTAGCACCATGCTCGTGATGACGGGACATCACTACAACTACGTTATCCGCCCCATCTTATTAATATTACTGCTCATATCTACACAACTCATCGAAAAATCAACAATCAATCAATTCAAAATCAGTGATTCATTGACACTCCGATAACAGCTCTACCAACCCACACGACAAAAGATATGCAGCTTATGACCATAAACTGAATTTCAAAACAATGAAGCACCAACTACCTAAGTTACGAGACATTTGAGTGTGATTTTTAGGACCGCTACCTTGGCGGATACGGTGGCGGTGGCCAAAAAAAGCACGTACGGTGGTGGCGGCGCTGGCAGTGGCGGTGGAGGAACCCAAAGCGTGCAAGTTGGTAGTGGTGGTGGCGGAAACGGTGGCGGTGGTGGAGGCCAAAACATGTACGCTGCTGGTGGTGGTGGCGCCAGCGGTGGAGTCAGCGCCAGCGGTGGTGCTATCAGTACCAGTGTCGAAAGCGTCTACGTTCGAGGTGGCGGTAGCGCAGGAGCATCAGGACCAAGTGCGGAGGCTATTTTAAAGGTCGGAAAGCATTTTAAAAAATAAAACTATATTGGATTAGATTGTGGCGATTATGTGAATAAATTCTGGTCGGTGATTTTCAGAAACAAGCTCCACCTGCGGCTTTCACTAACACACGTAGCGTGTACTTGTAAAATTCGTGAGTGAACTTCCGCGGCTTTAGCAATGGTTTAGTTGGAATGCTGTATTTAATCTATCATATTTTAGGAACGTTTGTCAGAAACCTGTCACAGCTGTGATCTGCCTGCAGTGAACAAAAGAACGAAATAAAAATATTTCACTTGATTTGAGAATTTCTAGGCAACTACGAAATGAATGTGTACAAGTTGGTGACAATTTGATATAAGCGTTTTTCTGATTACCAGTTTCTCTAGCACAAGAATAGAAGCAGAATATAAAAAGTGTAACGAGGAAAGCAAATAGGATGAAATAGTAGGTAAGGCTTTGAGACGAGAATGGAGACGCTGTTGAAAGTGGCGGCCCGGGGACACAGGCCGAATTGCAGAAGGAGGACGAGTTGCAGAGCTTGAAAGCATAGCTGACCATGTTGATCTGCCTGAACATGAGATTCATATCTTAACGCTTTCTTCTGTTTCCAACTCATTTCCTATTTTGTTGCCAAATGAAAAGAAGTACGTACTTTGTTTGATGAGAGGCAGAAATGTATTAGCCCATTTCGTCACTCGAAAAAAAGTTCTCCAACATTAAGTAAAGGTACTAGAGTTAAGCTATGAAATCTGAGTTATTGAAAAAAATTGAGTTAGCAGTTAGAAAAGCGTGCAGGGACTTCTTACCCTGCAGTTACTATTCGTTTTCATAAAAGTAAAACTGAGACAAAAGTGTTCTTTGTATTCATAGGATTCCCTAGTATTGATTTAATGGTACCGACTGGGCTAATTTTTTTAAAGGCGGAAGGGTACTGTGTTCTTCATGTCCTAAAGAATACGAAAAATGCCTGATGTGGCGAAAATGAGCAGTTGCTCTTCGGTGGAACATTTTGGGCGCATCTGTCGGATGTAAGCACCTTCCCACACCAACCTGTACTCGCAAATTCCAAACGAAGAATATCGGATACCGTCGACGTACAACAGCTCATTGGAGTTCGTGCAAGATTTCTCCACATGAGTCTGAGTTGAGGATCGACTTCTTTCTGAAAACGCTGTTCACAACCAAGTCGTAGCTGCGCTTACACGCGTTATTTTAAAATTAATATTAGAGAAATGAGAGCAAAAGAAACTGAATTTAAGCGCCCATCTCTTGCTTCTATTTCTCAAGAGGATTTCTGGCTTCGCTTAAATAACAGTGGACGAGTAACGAGTCAACACTGTATAGCATTTACTTCGACACATAAGAGCGCGATGACATGGATGATATAAACAGTTAAAAAGAAAGAATAAAGCTCTCAGCGTTGATCAATTCTTGAGGGATGCGGCATGAATTCGACTTCATTAAGCATGCTTAGAGGCAACTGAATGCGTATCTGGTCCATAAATTGACTCGAGATGACTTACCGATGTATAGGCTCAGTGCTGCCCACCTCTCAGACAAGTTTGGTCTCATGGTCAGAGGCGCCCTGCAGTATACATGGGATCGGTCCAGGAGCGCTACGCTCACCAAGCCTTCCATCTCTCCTATGTCGCAAAAATTCGTGCCAAACTAGTCTAAGAGGATAGCAGCACTGACTCGATATAGCGGCAGGCCACAGCAAGTCATTGTAAAGGCCAGATATGCACTCAATCACCTCCAACGATGCTTAAGAGCGTCGAATGAATGCAACATTTTTTAGGGATTGATCAACACCGAGAGCTTTATCCTTATTCACTAAGAGATTTGGGTTGATAAATTGTTCCCAAGTAACTGATAGCAATTACTCTCTGTGTAGATAAAATCCCTGTTCTTCTCCAGGAACGTAAGCTACAAAACAGCAACAGTAAATTTCTTCCCATTCCAACACACAGCATCATCAACTACTTACTGTAACGAGTCAGGGGAGGCGCTGGCATATTTATTTTGGGTTTCTAGGGAAAACTCATTGAGAACAAAATTCCCCACATTTACATACTGTAGTCAAGTCCACAAACGACCCCGAACACCTCTGTGGATGACTGCTCCTCGACAATTAAAGGAATGGTGGGAGTATTGAGAACCGCACGATTTGTTGAGGCCGATCACCTAAGTATGTAAGCAAGTAGATGGTTGAATTAAAAGTGGAAATACGATTGGTAGTGGTAATAGAGTTCGTTGGCTAATAATTCAAAGACAAAACCCTTGCAGATGCATTGCCATGAATATGACTTCAATTAGCATCGTACAGATGTTGGATGCATATTTAGCGCATACAATGAGTTCCAGTGGCCTTCCGATTCATTAATCATGTGCTTCTACCCTCCGAATAAGTCTGATGCAAGCGAGGCTTGTTTTGCCAGGGGTCGCTCGTCGAAGCAAGAGCCATCGGCGTAACACAATACATCACTAACCATTGGGCTGCACGCGCTTCATAGTAAAAAAACATAGTAATAGCAGGAAAATGGCATTGTCTCAGTGAATTATCACTCGTGTGGATAAAGATGGAGCCGAAATAAGGGAGTTACACCAATTCGATGAGGGAAAGCGTAAATATCAACGTGTTCTTAAGATACAACGTGTCAGTAAAAAACATTTAGGAAGCAAGCTGTTCCATATAATTGAAAAGCAAATATAATACAAAGTAGCGAATGAAGGAAAGGAAAAGCAACAAAAGAAATTACCTGCAAGCAAGAAATTGTTTTTTTATTTTTATTTTTATTTTGTGTTTTATGTGATCCGTCTTCATGCCTACTGCGCGGATCCCAGCACTTACATTCGATTGGTTTTCCTCGCATCCGTCGTCCACGAAGGTCTTCCAGGTTTCTACGTGTGGCTTCGGTTGCTGCTTGAGGATTTTCATTTCATCTTGAATGTCGTAGAATGCTGGTCGAGCAACTCTCCTGGAGTCCTGAGATAGCCGGGCTGGTGCGTTCCCAGCTGGATTGCAGAGAGTGTTTTTTTCACGGACAAGCAAGCTACGAATTTCCTGACCCCGTAGGGGATGAGAGGCTTGGTAGGCCCGGAGCTGAATCGAACTAGCGCCATGCTCGTGATGACGGACATCACTACCACTGTGCTATCCGCCCCTCTAAAAAAGATACTGTCATAAAATTGCTCACGGAAAGTGCAATATGATCCTTGACAAGTTCCAGTTGTGCAATCATCTTGATTAGTTGCTTCGCAATTGTAGCAGCTTATGAGCGTCTCTGAAGTTCAAGAATTTGTGAATACCTTACGCTTCCTGTGTTTTGTGGTTCCTCATAAACGTGGACAACTTGCAAAGTTACCCTGTTCGTTGATGACAAACCAACGTACCCTTCTGTCCAGAACAAGCTGCATTGCAGTTGTTACCTAGATTACATACCAGCACCTGGTACTGCACCCCTTGAATCGTTCTGAAGTAAATGGGACTGCGATGAGATTACGATGTACCGCTAGGACGTTTCACCTCATTTCACATGTATTCAGCGCCGTCGACACAGTTCTGTCAGGGTACTCGAAGAACGGCAAGTTCGTGCACGATTTCTTCACGTACGTTGTGCCAACAGGCTGTCGAATCTGATGCTCTATTGAAAAAAACATCCTTTATTTGTGAAAATACTCACGAATCTGTTTTTTAAACTGTTCAGCTTACACGAGGTACAGAGCGTCCTCTGACGAAGACGAAGGCGTTGAAACGTTAGCCGAAATTAATATATTTATCAACCTCTTGTTAGCTCAACGACTTAAAAAATATGTTGGTTATTTTACTACCGAGGTTAAATTAGGCCAGGTGCATCAAATTGATCGTGAAGCTTCAAACTTCCTCTCCATTCGTCCACGTCTTTGCTATGCAGTGGTTGTTATGGATTTGACGTGACGGTGTTAAAGCGCGGTGACCAACAGTATAACTCACCGTAAAGACAGTACTGTCCAGCACATCGTCCAGTGAAGCAGTCGAAGCCATAAGATTCGCATTCGTAACAGGTGACAGATGGCTCTGAAGCTTTGGATTTAAGTCATATAGGACCAAACCACCAAGCATTTTTTCTACAAATTCTATTTTTCTTTGACGTACTTCTGCAATAGCGCACTCCCGAAATTATCTCTGCGATTCAGAATCTGTTCAAAATTTTGAGATAAAGTTCACTTACGCCTTTGTGGAGTAGTGGTTATCACAGGATTGCAGTAGTTGTTGCAGTAATCTTCATTATCACATATTTTTACGAAATACCGCGAAGTGAGTGTGTTCCTATAATTTCGTTCTCAAAACAAGCAGCGAAGGAGAAGAATGAAAAGAAGAGAGCACCAAAAAAAGTTTTGATCCGGTTATTTGGGTGATTTTTCACTGATTCACATCATTTATGGTAATGAAGCGAAGTGATTGAGGCTGACGGCAAGAACGACCACTTGCCCTGCACAACAGCCACGTTGCGTCTAGAAAGCCAATAAACCACCTGATTTCGCACAGTCCAACTTCCTCAATAATTGTACCGTCATCGAGCACCACCATAGGTTTGTCCGTGCAGCCTTTCCTCATCATCAGTTGATTACCGGAAATCCGTCGTTCTGTAATCTATTATCTACAATATTTTATCCGCCGAAAGCTCACCGAATCCAGATGTTATGCAACAGTGTGTTAAGGTTACATTTACTCTGCATGAAGCCTAATAAGCTTCCCAACAATCCCGTGTTGGCAAATTGTAGGATTTTTTGGGAGAAGCTTCTTCAGACCTACAAAGGTCGGAGTCCGCTTGCTGCAAACACCTGATAACACTCGATTAGAAACCCGATAGCGCAGCGGTAGTGAGAGCCATCATCACGAATGCGGTGCTGGTTCGACTCCGTACCAAACTAACTAAGCCTTTCATATTTCTCAGTTGAGGAACTGGTTACGGAGTACTTCGAGAAAATCTCACGCTTTGCAATTTAAAAAGGAAACCCAATGGCCGAGTTTAACTGAGGATTCCAGGAAGAATCGAAACGACTAGCACTTAATGACGTTCACAACGGAAGGAAAATCTTCAAAGAGCAGCTGATTCACACACGAAAAGTCTGAAAACCATTTGGGGTTTATGCTTCGAGGAAACAAACTGCATGGCAAGAAGTGCTGGAATCCACCGAATAAATGTGAACGATGGGTCGTTTAAAATAGAACAGAAGGATATGCATATATGCATATAAAAGGATAAAGGACATATATGCAAATATACTTTTTTATTTAACCCTTTAATAACGGCTTAGTAAAATGCTTCGCAAAATGGGCACAGAACTAGCATATGGTCATAATGCCTTTCGCCTCTAAGGCTGTGACAAAAAGCCGATCTACACAAGCACCGCTTACCGTAAACACAGAATTTTCCTCGGCAGACACTCGACTGACAATCAGAGCCATCATAGGAAACGCAGCTGTAGCACAATACTGAAATATATTTTATGATTTCAGTGAAATATGTCTGCCTTTCTTGATCATATCTATTTTTTAATCTTATAGTTTTGCGGTTAGACGCGTGTGGTGCAGTGGTCGGAGGCGCCCTGCAACTCACACGTGGAATCGGTACCCGTGCCCCCTAGCCCACTAAATCTTCCATCCCTCCGAGGTCGGCAAATTGGGAACAGACTTGTCTGGGAGGGTAGCAGCACTGGCTCGATACATCGGTAGGCTACCGCGAATCATTGTAAAGGCCAGATACACATTCAGTCACCTCCAAACGATGCTTAATGAAGTCAAAAGCAGGGCGCATCCTTCAAGCATTGATCAACGCCGAGAGCTTCAGAGCTTTAGAGCTTTATAGCCTTGCGGAAATATTAAGTGTGCGTATCAATTCCCCAGTATTCCCATCAATTTGGATTTAATAACCAGTTTGCCCAAAGGGTTTTGTAACACTTTTTTTCTATCAAACCACCGACGATTCCGAAAAATGGGTAAGCCTAGTGGCACCGTTACGTGTTTGATGAAAGCTAAAAGGATAAACCTCTCGGTGCTGATCAATCCCTGAGAGATGCACCATGCATTCGACTATATTAAGTATCATTTGTAGGTGATCAAATGCATATCTGACCTTTAGAATGACTCGCGGTGGCCTACCGATGTATCGAGCCAGTGATGATATTCTCTCAGACAAGTCTTACCAATTTGTCGATACCGGTGTAATGGAAGACTTGGTGGGCCAAGGGAGCAGGAATCGACCCCATGTATGTTGCAGGGTGCCTACGACCACTGCGCCACACGCGTGTTTGATGAGGGGTGGTTTTTCATCTTTTTTACTCCACTTATCTATTATTTAGTAGTCTCTGTATGCATATTGCACTTTACAGTACCCATAGCCGTATTGCCCAGAAGTGGGTGTACTTTACAAGTCCCTAACTCCAGCTAAGCTGCTAAGTAAATCAGATAAGATAAGCAGGTTTAAGTACTTTACGTGAGGGCCTATAATCTTTGTGATACATAGAAGCTTGAAAAAAGCTCAAAATTCAGTATAACAAGTTTGATGAAACTTTTTTTCAGCTTCTTAAAAATATTGAAAAGTGACCGCTTCCAGGAAGTGATAGAGGTGTTGTTGGAGTTGTCGTCACGCAGTTACTATTGCAATCATCACTGGAAGTGCACAACAGCACATAGTACTGCCCGACTGGTGAAATCCTGCACAGAAAATCAATTTTTCGTCTGAAACGAGATAATCCGCAAAGACTTAAGGAGTGAAATGAAAGACTCTAGATGTGAGGGGCTTCAATAAAGCCGATAGCGACTTGGTTACCTGGATACACATTGGTTCAAATTCGTCATCGTTGTACCGTCGTCGAACTGGTACTGACCAATATTGGTGCAAGCCTTCCTGATAGAAACAATTCCGTTCGGTCTGATGATCTCTTCTGTAAATTATCCGATCTTAGTGTTTCAACTTTTATTTAGTATTCTTTTTTTCATGGTAGAGTACGAAATGTCTTACAACCAGAAGGTTGCTGAGATATAAGCAAAACTCAGTTGGTATCACATGAGCCCAGAAAGGCTTATCGCTGGTTCGAAGTCGAGCTGAGGTTGGAAGCTTTGTTCATATCTCAGAACTTTGTGGTTATTCAATCTTAGCTTTCGCTCATTAACTTCTCTGAGGTCTACTGAAATATCTCCTTTTGCGAAGAATATATTTCCATGAGGTATTTCGTCAAACGTTTTTATCCTGCCGTTGTTTAAGCAGTGCCGCGCCTCCACTTCTACCGATGGAAACAAGAGCGAAGGTTTTCAAACGGTGTTTTTTTTACGATTGTCTAACTAAGTTTTCATTGTTTATACCGCTTTTTTAACTAAGGCTTGAAAGGTCTATGATGAAAATACTTCTTTCCGACCTTTTGGAAACTGGTGCGATAAAATGATAGGCATCACCTTCACCAGCCGCCCTTCCATCGAGTAATTCGCGTTGGTAGTAGGTAGCTCCCAACTTGCCCTTGTGTCAGGCGAGAGTAACCCACTAGGTCCTACTTGCTCTACGGTCTCACCCACCTCCATATTCTTCAGTTTCTGCGTGAAAAATCCTAATCGAGTCGGAATTAGTCCCAAAATGCTTTTAAAATCCGCTAGAATTCAGTCTAACGGCTGTAGTCCATCGATTACCATTTGGACACATAACGTGCCTGGCCTACCTGATTTTTGGTATATAGCGGATTCTTTGATCTTCTTGATGAAGAAGGCCTTGTATTCCCACTCTCACTTGCGTAGTATAGGGATACTCGCATCAGCACTGTTCTATATATTGGACCTTCAATGATGCGGAGTGGTCTTTCATCATGCTTACATAGCTACCAAGTTTCCCATGCGTTAGCTAAGACAGGTAGAAACGTGGTGTCGAAAACGTGCGCACGAAATTGGACGTTTTTTTTTGATACTACATCCTTGGTTCTCCTAAAAGCTCTACAAGCATTTCACTTAGCAGTGGGCTCTCAAGCGAAGTCGGTCACCAAGTTGACTTGTTGGTCTACATCCAAATAGTCACCGATCGACGCAGCTGATGAGTGCAATTAAATGCGTTCTTTTGTTGTCAATTTCCATATCACAACGCCAGAATAGGAAAGACCAACCAGAGCGAATACAGGATCTGAAGTTTTGGATTAGGAGAAGGAAATGGGAGTGGAAGCCGCCTCGCAGGACTCCTATCTGCAGCACGTCTCTTCCATGGAAACTCGTTTTTCCAGAAGGAAGAAAGCGCTGCTGCAGACGGGAGTCTCCCAACGGCACGATCTCGACCATATTCTGAAAAACGTAGACGGTGCCTACTTGGCACATCGCTACTACCACCAAACTGTACTGTTTCTGATCGCCACCTTCTCCACGCGAAGATTCGATTCAGCCGTGAGCTGGAAAAGAACTCTCTTCATACCAACGAGGAAAAAGTCTAGCTGTATACGATGAGAACATTCTGAACGAGGTCCTAGCCAAACGCGACTGGCAGATTAAAGAAGACCCGACCGAAGACTACGAGCTGCTTGTCGAAAGACTGAAAAGTTGTGCCGAATTCGCCTCAGCCTCTCAAGAAAGAAGATCGGATTGCATCTCCATTACTACGAAGGAATTGCTTCAACAAAGAAATCTGAAAACTTGATACTGCTGCAAATTGTTTAACACGGTTGGTGATAAATGCTAGTTGCACAAGAGCTTTGCAGGAAGACTTGTATCGCTTCAGGCAGAAGAAACTACTGGAAGCAGCACAAAAAAGTAGTCTCGAAAAACATCGTCGGGACTTGTGTGATTTTAATATTCCGGTGTTAGCCCTGATGAACCAAGATGGGATCACCAAAACTTCCCTTGTATGGAATTAATAGCGGTAACGTTCCACAGCAACCTTTCCTGTCCCACAATCCCGCCCCGGCCCTTAAAAACCCCGCTGGAGAAAAACACCACCTGAAATTCTTCCGTCGAAGGTTCAAGTTGCGGCAGGAAGCATGTAAAGAGGCACAGCTCCAGGACCCGATAATATTACTGCAGACTTCCTTAGAGCTGGAAGCCACAATTTACACGTACTTCTCGCAAATCATATGACAGCCTTCTTTCAAAAGGAAAAAATCCCAGAACAGTGGAGAATGTCGCGTGCAGTCACCCTGCGCAAGAAAGGTGACAGAAGGGATCGTAGCTACTGTCCGATGTGCTTGTTAAGTGTACTTTACAAGCTCTTCACGAAGATTATCCTCTCGCTCATGTCAAAGACATTGGGTGAGGTGCAACCAGTCGAGCAAGCAGGATTTCGAAAAGGATTTTGCTGCATGGACCACATCCAAACCGTGTCCAGGGTCATCGAAGTTTGTCTGGAATACCACTTGTCTTTAATCCTAACCTTTGTCAACTATGAGAAAGCGTTTGACAGTGTCGAAACGAATGCAATCCTATCAGCGCTCGTCGACCAAGGAGTGGACCCGTCCTACATAAGAACTCTCTGCAACTGTTAGCGGAACTGCACTACGAAAATAAAGCTTTTTCATCGGCCTCTTACCATACCTATAGGAAAAAGGGGTTCGACAGGGCGACACAATATCGCCAAAGCCTTTCAGTGCCGCACTGCAGTGGATAATGAAGTCACTCGACTAGGATGAGAAAGGCATACGTATTGATAGAAAATTCCTATCAAACCTTCGTTTTGCCGACGACATTGTCATCTTCTCAAGAAGTACTGGCGAAGCAGAGATGATGATCAACGAGGTCAACGAAGCGGAGAAAAACATTTGACTTCGCATAAATCGAAAGAAGACCCAGTTCATGAAAAATCCATGGTGCGAAGGCGGAAAATTGAATTGGATGGCTCTCTCATTGCAGAGACCACCTCGTACCTATACCTTGGGCGATCAATGAACATGGAAAACAACATGAAGGAGGAAATAGATAGAAGAAGGAGAGTAGGTTGGGCCGCATTCGGGCCTCTCAAAGAAAGCCACCGAGCAACTGAAGGACCCGGAAATCCGCGCTCATCTCTTCGATTCTACGGTCCTCCCAGTGCTCTGTTATGATGCGGAGGCATGGGTTGATACTTTAACTACGTCAAGAATGCTTCGCACTACTCACAGAGCGCTTGAGCGGTGTCTTCTGAAATATAACCGGCACTCTCAATATCTAGCCGGAATGCGAAGCTCTGACCCTTGAAATCTGTCACATCTTCGAGATCCAGGAGAATATACATCGACAGCGAAACATAGATGGGCCGGTCACATAATGACAGGAACAGAGGACAGATGGACGAAAAGAACAGTAGAGTGCTCTCCAAGAGAATGCAAACGTTCCCCAAGACGACCACTTACACGTTGGGCAGACGTGTTCGTAAACAAAGTTAATCAGCTGTACCTGCAGCTGCAGTTGTTTTACAGATCACGATATGAGACTCGCACCTGCTACCATGCTCGAACAAGACCACCATCATGGACTTCGATTGCGAGAGAAAGAAACGAATGGCATATGTGCTGGGGTCCGCACAGCTCGTGAAGACGGACCGTCCAAGTAAGTAAGTAAGTAAGTGTCGCCTTATCAAGCTTTTTCTCTCATCTTGATAGTACCATAGTGAGACACTTTTCGTGAAGTTGCTAAACAACTCATGAAGTATCATTATATTTATGTTTGGACTCTCATTATCACTGGCGGGTGATTGTTGATAGCACCGATACTGTGAAAATGTGGTTGAGAGAGAGAGAGAGGTAAAGGCCTCGGTTAGTGTAGCAGATAGCACGTGATACCCGTGGTAAACAGAGTCGCGGGTTTGAGTGAGTACGATCCGAGATTCCGAGTTTTACTCATGTCTGAGCATCCTTGTGGCTTCATTTCCCTGCATATGTTTACAAATCCAGACATAAGCTCGTGAAACCATGTTAGATATCAGCTCCAATTATCCCCGAGACTGACGTCTCGTCGTGATTTTTCCAACTCTCGGCTTTTCAGCGCTAACGTGAAGATGTTAAATAGACCATTCGCATTCTTCATCCATGTTTTCGAATGGGGTTTTCTAAAAAGCTGGTCAATGATCGAAACAGTTTCCAATTTACGTTAGTCTCAGAGTTCCGCTTTTTGTCTCTTTTTTTTCCCTTGAGGGTTTTTAGATAAATGACAAGAACCCTAGAATGAATAGCAGGAAGGAATGCCCAGAGATCACACCTGATTTTTCCCCGTATCTAGGCATGGACTGTTGATGTGGTGTGGTGCACTCATCAAACATATGCGACTCTAAGAGGCTATTCTCGCTCAGTAGAAGGAACGTAAGAAGCGGTGGATTTTTCGAGAAGCTGTTGATCGTGTGGTAATCATTTAGATTTTGTTCTTTCTGTCTGTTCTATTAAAGTGTTTGGCGTGCTAAATTGCATGTCAAAATACCCTTCCAGGATCTGAAGAAGGCGAAACTGCCGAAATGTCAGCTTTACGGAAATAAAGAATAATTTAACACTATGTCCGAATTGGTATAATAGTTCTCCAAAAAAAGTCGACGTCCATGCCAAAGGCGCCAGCTCCTTAATTGTCGTGTGTTCCGAGGCACAATTCTTCTCCAACATCACAAATCGCTTTGAAATGGCACAAGGCTAGTCTGATGGCGTAGAGCCTAATCTTAGCTAGTAGTAGCAAATCTCCAACGAAGCTTCACATATCAATGCGTGGAGGTCATAAATAGAGATCGTCATTTTAGTCCTTCCACTTTTAAGAAGTCTAGAATGACTGTAGAGGCGTTTGCAGCGAACTGGCTTTAGGTGGCCTGTAATAAACACTTTTGATTTTACGCTTCAGACTCGGCATGCTTTCCACGCTCCTGAAGTCGACAGGTTAATACAGAATTGTTTTGGAAGACAGCAGCACTGGAGTGACACATTGTTGGTCCACCGGAAAATCACTGTATAGGCCAGATATGCATATCACCTCGAACGATGCTAAATGAATTTTTATGCGTGGGTCCTCCTTCAGGGAATGATCGACTCGGGAAGCTTTTTTCCTTTTTTTTTCAAATGAGCCCTAGACTTTCGCAGTCTGTACATAGTTGTTCTGGTCAACACTGCCGCATCAGAAGCCTTTTCGAATTGGAGAAATGAAGTGTTCATTTGTGTTCTCCAAATTAGACACCAAGACGCATGGCGCACAAGGCTGCTTTCCATAGCTTGGGAAACCTGTGGATTAAGTTGAAGATTATTTTAAAATAAAGTAGCTTCCAGAACCAAATGATAACGTCTTTGAGCAAAAAACTACTTTTTGGGAGTTTTGTAGCAAAAAAAAAGAAAAAAAGAAGAAACAACGCATACCAAACAGACAAAATTCTCCATAGCAGTCCATGTTCCAAATACACGCTTGTCCGTTATAGTTGAAGCAACTGTGGCATTTGATCGCTTCTGAATAACACAAAATCAAAAGAAGTAACTCAAATTCGGACTTAAACAACCCAAGTTATGTCTTCAGAAAGCTGCACAACCGCGCCACTTTGTTCAGGTCCATATTTTAAGAAGAAACGTGCCAACACGATTATTCTCAAACGGCACTATAAATACTTGAGTTCGCTTTATTATTTCAAATGAATTTAGAAAATACCTCAAGTAAACCGTCACTTATTTTTTTGATTGTAAATGACCCGTCTTCACGTCTACTGTGCGGATCCCAGCACTTTTCACATTCGATTCGTTTCCTGGCATCCACTGTATACGAACATCATCCAACTTTTACGCGTGGCTTCCGTCCCTTCTTGAGAATTTTCACTGCATCTTGAATGTCGTAGAATGCTGGTCGAGTCGATTCTCCCTGGAGTCCAGCGATAGCTGGGCTGGAGCGTTCACAATTGGATTGCAGAAAACGATTTTTTTCTCAGACAACCCCATTAAAGATCTCCCGACCCCGGAGTGATGAGAGACTTGGTTGGCCCTGAGCGAAATCGAACTAGCACCATGCTCGTGATGACGGACATTACTAACACTGTGCTATCCGCTCCGCGCCTTTATAAGCTGTCGTTATCACTATTATTATTGTTATTACCGTTTTTGTTACTACTACCACTACCATTATTGTTGTTGTTATTATTATTATTCCACGGATCTCCCTCGCAGAGCGATCTCATGCCGCTCAGTCGTGAAATAACGTGCTGAGTCTCCAGGTGGCCGATAGAGGATTAATCACAGACCTAAAGTGACATTTGTTTTCCTGAGAAGCAGACGAATCCAGGAGATAGACTCTGTATTTCTGCTGCGCCGATTTTTCACACACCTTCAGGGAAGTACGTGGGAAGCGGATAAAAGCAGCTTCTAACAAATAATCTCCCTGTTTACTATGGGAGAGAGCGACAGGTTAGCCGTGAGTATAGTCAGCACCCACGTTTAGAGTTAATTAAGCCATGCGTGGGTATCAAAAAGCTAAACACAAAATAAACTGGCCTCATTCGCTGACCACGAAAGAGCCCCCGATTCGGCAGCGTTGGGTAGGACGGATATAAAGGGGCTGGTAAAATCCCAAGGCCATTCTATGCGGCATAAATCCTAAAGAACTACGGTAATGATCTGTAACTACAATGCGCACACTTTCATTTGAGTTTCCGATGTAAGACTTGATAATGCAAGCAACAAAGATAAGACGCGACTTCATCGTATTGGCTCAGATGAGAAGACGCCGTCTATTCAACGCCGTCTATGGTAATGCTGAAGAACAGTTCCTCGGAACATGCCACAATAGAGGAATCCGCGACGTCGGCGTTTTCGTCAAACCGAGTTTGAACATCGATTCATTCGAACAACTAACAACGCGAAACGTGTACGATTAAAGAGATGTGGATCAATACCGGCTATGACAGCCTTCATCGTTTACGCACCAACATGAAGCTATGACGAAGACGAAGTCGAAGCGTTCTATACGGACTTGAAAAAGTCCTACATAGAAACCATATATACTTTAAGGTCACCACTTTAGATTGGAACGCAAAAAATTAGACCCAGAGGAACGTCTGAAGAACGTCTCGGGACCCACGGTTTAGACTGGAACGAGCAAAGACCGTTCACCGTAAGTTGAAATTCCAGAGGCCTCACTATCAAAGCTGGACATGGGGGTTCTTCCAATGGAGAATACCATAAAGAATTAGACCTCACCATAGTAAGTAGAAAGTATTGCCCAGCGGATGTGTTCCTGTGCCAAAAATCTTTACGGATCAGAGCATCGCTTCCTTTGTGTATGATTTCATTTCTTGCGGAGAGAAAAAAGGAGCGGCTAAATCCAAAAAATGAAGTCCCGAGACCACAACAGACTGGGATTTATTCAGCTCATTTATCAGTTGTTGGAAAGACGCCGTTCCTGATAACGTCAACAAGGAGTACGATCGACTTCAACATCTTCACGTTAGCGCTATGAAAGCTGAGAGTTCGAATGTCACCAAGAACATTTGTCTCCAGAAACACTGCAACTGATATGTCAACGTGGAATAGCAAGAGCTACAGACAAAAAGCCAACTCATTTCCGAACACGCAAAACCTTGTAGACAGGCGATAAAAGATCTTAAAGAAGAAGAGCAGCAGTTTTACCCGAAGCCTCAGAGACTGGGAAAAACATTTGCAAAGTCTACCGTTCTCTCTTCGGAAGTCCGACATGCAATTTCATCGCAAAGAATCGAACAACACCAGGCCTGGGCAGGATAAGATCTAAACACCTGAAAAACCTTATGTCAGTCCTCTTAAATGCACTGGCTTGGCTCATACGTTATCTGTCTGAATTCAAGGTTGCTACTGCGCGGAAGATGAGCAAGACCGTACTATTGTTCAAGAAGGGTGACCTCAACGATATTGGCGGCTACTGCTCAATGTGCCTGAGGTCTCTCGTCTACAAACTTTCCACTTGAGTACTCCTAACCAGAATTCAGCGAACACTGGACGAAGAACAGCCATTTGAGGAAGCAGAGTTTTGAGAAGGACTCAGTATGATGGACGACATCCACATGATAACGAAACTCAACGAAGTATCGCGAGCCTACAAGAGACCACTCTCGCTCACTTTCATTGATTTAAAGAGAGCTTTCGACTCAGCTGGGATAGAAGCGGTCATGGAAGCCATGGACAATCAGAGAGTCCCTACTCAGTATATGAAGATTCTTGGTGACCTATGTAAAAACCTCACAATTAAGATATTACCATTCTCTGAAGAAATTAACATCGACGTGAAAAGAAGAGTTGGTCAAAGCGATACCATCTCGCCAAAATTATTTACCGCCACCCTCGAGAACGTCATGCGAACACTGGAATGGGACATCGCAGTAAAAAATCGACGGTCGGCAATTACACCATCTTCGTTTTGCTGATGACGTCATTATTATAACACCATACATTAGCCAGGCGGAACGAATGGTTACGACTTTAATAATACCTTTGGAAAGATTGGTCTTCGACTGAATCCCAGAAAAACGAGGCTCATGAGGAACGGAGTGGTTATGTATGCCCCTTTCACGCTCAACGGAACGAATATCCCTGAATGCTCCAGTTGTGTCTATCTAGTTCGGGAAATCAACAATATTAATGTAATGAGAAGAACGAAAAACACTCGACTACGTGCCCATCTTTCCGAATCCACGATTCTTCCTGCCGTAACGTAAGCGTCAGAAACCTGGTAGCAACGCAGGCAGAATAAAAGATCACTAAGCGTAATAGAAATCGCAGTAGGAAGGACGACGCTAGGAGTATCGTGTGTGAACAAGTGAAAGGAAGGGATCCGACGATCCCGTCAACGATCAAAAATCTAAGATACCGTTCCGCATGCCGAACAGTCGAGGATAAGGTGTGCCCGACACATAATGCGTATGAAAGACAACCGATGCACATGAGCCACTAGTGATTGGATTCCTCGGGACGTCAAGCGTACTGCAGGGAAGACCACCGACTCGATCGATGGCCAGAGTTTTTCACGAAAGCCCTAGAAGAAAGGTATGGTGTACAATGAGTCCGCAGGCAGAATAAATGAGTCCTGGAGCGAGGCAGGACCCACTGTTTTATTATTGTTATTTTTTTATTGTTATTATTATTATCATTATTATTAACTATCATTGTTGTTATTAATTATTATTTAATTATTATTATCATTATTATTATTGTTATTATTATTATTATTGATTATTATTATTATTATTATTATTATTATTATTATTATTATTATTATTATTATTATTATTATTATCATTATTAAGGGCGCGTGTGCCGCAGTGGTTGGAGGGCGCCGCTGCGACACACACGTGGAATCGATCCCCCGCACCCATGACCCACCAAGCCTTCCATCCCTCCGGGGTCGGCAAATTGGTACCAGACTTGTCTGGGAGGATAGCAGCACTGGCTCGATACATCGGTAGGCCACCGCGAGTCATTGTAAAGGCCAGATATGCATTCAATCACCTCCAACGATACATAGTGAAGTCGAATGCATGGCGCATCCCTCAGGGATTGATCAACGCCGAAAGCTTTATCCTTTTTTTTGTTACCATTATATTATTATTATTATTATTATTATTATTATTATTATTGCGCTACCACCCGACATCACATATATCACATTATATGAATCTCAACACTTCTTACACTTCCTGTACCCGATTCCATTCTTCGCATCCAGCACCCATGAAGGTCTTCGAACTGCAAATGAATGCAGACGGATCTTTGCATATGGGTTCGGCTGTTGCCTGAGGATTTCACGAATTTCGTTGGATTTTGTTCGAGTCTATTTCGTTCTGCAATCCTTCGACACCCGTCCTAAGGTGTTCAGATTTAAGGTGGTGAACTTGTCTCAGAAAAGTCTTTTACCAATTTCTCGACCCCGGAGGGAAAAAAAGGCCTTTACGCTCGGGACGGAGACCAACCAGCCACTGAGTTGGTCGTTGGGTAAGATAAATCACGATTCAGGCTAGTAGAAAACCTAATCATCGTCAAAATTTCTAATACTATCCACTCCTTATGTCACTTTTGTTGATGACTTTGTTTGTATTGAACAAATTGAATATAAACGATCTCAATGACGAAAAACTTTTTGAAAAAATACGCAGAAATGGAGTTGATTGCTGTGTTTCCTTTCAAATGAACAAGGAAGAAACTACCATAATAACGAAAATCGCCACCTACTCGATGAAGGTACGAGAGTTATCGGAATAAGAACGACAAAGATGCTCGACCGCATTACTCAAATGAAGAACTCGGCATCAGCACGTCGTGCTGAAATAGGGGAGTGGAGTGTTTGCCGGAGGATTAGATGATGCGCGAATGTTGTTGAATCATTCCAGAATTCGACACACTTATGTTGGATTCCCTTGCTGTTCATGAGTGACGTCAGGGGAGGAGATCAGCGATTATTACTATTATTACGCTATCACCCCACATCACATATATAATTTAAAAATGGACGTTGTACATCGGTGTGTGAACCGAAGAAACGTCAGAAACATCAGAGACGGTTTGCGATTAACGCTAAGCAAAGAAGAAGTACTTCACGTAGGAAGAGTCACCACTGTATTAGACTACGGTGAAGCTTCTTCAACTATTTTGAGCATTTTCTAGAAATGTACCCCTAGTTTCCAATTATGCAAATGTGAAAATACATGAGATGAAAAGGGTTATGCTGTTATACTATCGAGAATAAAACGTACAAAGTTATTACATTACTAAGTGTGAAAAAGTGTTTAGAAAAGCCATTCTCCACAAAAAATTATTGCAGTGGAACTCAATCACTGCTACTATCACGATAGAACTAGCTGAGAAACAGGCGAAACAGAAGGAACCGCATGGTGCGGTGGTGAACGCGTTAGCTCCCGAAAAGGGTAATAGCGCGTTCGTTCCCCACTGCAGGCACCTGCGGACCGGAGTTTTACAAATATCTCAGCATCATTGTGGTTGTATCACACACATACCCTGTCATGAAAAACTGTAGTAGGTAGTAAGTAAAAAAAACTTAACATTGTCAATCAATATCCTCATTTCTGAGAGAGAGATGTGATCCATATTATTCAGTTCAGAAGGCCATTCAGTCGTGGCTCAGTGGCACATTGGTCTTCAGTGTCTTTTATTTAGAAAACAGTAATTAGCTTCTGAATAAACCTAACAGCAGTCGGCAGTTACCACCCAGGGAAGGGAACTATCTGATCCCGTAAAGGTTTCCCTTCTAGCAGTTTTCCAGGACTATACACCCATTATAAAATCCATGAAGTTCAAAAACTACAATCATACGTAAAGGAAAAGTTGACGGGTGTTGTGAAGAAAGCAAATTGACAAATGTGTAGTGGTTTTCACGTAGACCAACAGTAGTTAAGCATTTTAGTGTTGCACTATCATTATTCCAATGGCTTTTGCTTCCACAAAATTTTGTGATCCGGTCGATCAGATACCATGTTTGTATGAAACTACTTAACTCTAGGCCACTTTTGTTGACGAATAGGGATAAATAAGAGATCCGTCGAAAAACCTCCCACCATTTGCTGGAAATCAAAAGTTTTTTTGTTTTCCTCAGTTATTTTTCCCAAACTACCCCTACATTTTTTCCGCTAAACTTTCATCCATATCTATGGAGTTCGAGCAATAATTCTCGTTGTAGCAAAAAACCACCAGCACACTTTTAGGTGTGTGAGAGATGGGCACTTGCTTGAGCTACCTTGAACGACTGCAGTTTCGTCTGCTTACCTTTAAAATTTTGTTTATTCTTCTAGACTCCCAGTCATAATATTCAGCCGACGGTACTACTTATTCCTAATCTCGAAGTTATCAGTTCATACCACAAATTAGAACGTTTCTCGTGATCGTTATCAATCGACCTGGACTGAAACATCAGTTGTGCCGTTTTCTTGTTCAGCAATCGCGCGGTTGTTAAACAGCATACATTTACACTTCCATAGAAAAAACACAATACAATACAACAGTAGCTGACGTCTCGGCAGTATCGCCTTCTCCAGAGCCTGGAAGGGTATACTGATATACAATTTACTAGGCCAAACGCTTAAATAACACTTACAAAAAGACGAGAAACTCTATGGTAATTACATGGTCTCGAAAAAACTCACCGCTTTCTTACGTAACTTCCAATGAGGAAGATTAGAACAGCTGAATGGTTGATGACTGCAAAAAAGTCGATCCTGGGAGCATCAGTTGTGGTTGCTTTTGAGCAGGACACAACCATAGGTTGGTGATGTGACACGAACTCAACAAATAAGTAGCATGATTTATTGGCGTCTGTCTTAGCCGTCTGAACAGTGATTCGTTCCTAATGAATTCAACCATCTATTGATCCATGGAGGCCTACTGACCTTGCCTCGCTGATAATTAGAGGTCCAGCATTTCTGTGGCAAATGCACTTTCAGCACTAAGAGTTCTTCTATCCTTCTAGATTTTTTATTCATCAGCTATATTCCAATGTGCTTGTAGGTGGCGACAACTTTCTTCGTGGGATTTGTTTCAATCACATGTTCATGGCTGGAAACGAGTGTATACTATAGCTTAAAATATTGATTCAAAAAGTGCTCCTTTGGGAGCGGCGAAAAAACAGATGAGTGGCTGACGGCGTTCTTATGAGTGTTCCCTGGCTGGTGAGATATCGTCGTGTTAGTTGCTATCAAGTATGCTTCACTACTCGCTGGGTAATCAGTTGACAGACATCTCGTCGACCAACAGGAATATCGATAAGATGCTAGTTGACCAGCAGTGTACAGTCGTGCCTGGTGGTCGTAAATCAGGAGTTGGTTCTTTCATCTCGTCGTATGCTGTATAAATCCTTTTTATTCGGTGAGATGGTGCCTCTTACTCTTTGATTTCCTAATATTTCGTCTTAACTGCAACTCTTTCAATGTTCTGCATGAACTTATACCGTATTATTTAAGCAGACTCTCTTTTGTGTACAAGTGCGGCATTATGGACTTCTTTGTCGTGTTTTTGTCTCATTTCCCTACACATTCGACTTTTCCGTTTGTTTGTTTGAAGTCAACGTATTGTAAATGTTTAGTTATATGTACCCCAATCGGATGGAAATGCACCTGCCTAATGATGAGACATTGCCCAACATTCAACGCCAACAGATCCCACTGAATCCCATACGTCGGCCTCTTACCCAATGGTCCACGGTAAGCTCTGTACGTCGCTTTACTAGAATATCTGCTAGTGCTGCGACATATTATGGTCAGGATCAGGTGTCGTCCCACCTTTGATCTCATACCCAATTGTTCTTACTCATTACGATCACTGTTATTCATTACCTTTTCTAGTGTGCACTATCATCTCTGATTCTATTAATTTTTTATTTTTTCTATTTCACGTCATCCCTCCACATCTAATTTACGGATTCCAGCATTCCTCGCTTTTGCTTCCTTTCCAGGCATCCATTATCCATGAAAACCTTCAACTTTTTGAGTGTGGCCGTTTCATGAGGATTTTCTTATTCGTTATAAATGTCGTTCATTGCTGGTCGTGTCGATTTTCCTTTGAACCCTGGCATAGCCGTACTCGAGTGTTCGCACATTGATTAAGGGGAATGAACTGAGCACAAGCAACTCTAACACCAATTTCCCGACTCCAGAGGGATGGGAAGCTGGTGGATCAGATGAAGGCTCAAACATGCGCACTGTGTGTGATAAATGACATCACTGCCTCAGCTATAATGGTCCCTTTTCCATGTATTACTCAATACGTTTTTTTCACAGAAAAGTCAGCGATGGAGAATACTAATAGTGCACTGGTTGGCATTGTCAGAAAAATATAACAGCACTATTTTTTGCTAATTCTTTTTGAGATTCGGTGAAGCATTGTAGAAGAACTCTGCGTAGGCAGCCCAGTGGTCGACCGCGACTGAGCAGAAGCAAGCCTGTGATCCTTCCGAGATCGGAGAAATGGCAAAAGACTTATCTGGGAAGCCTCTTTTTATCAGAAACTTGAAGACACTCTAGCACGTCTATCGCAGGCTCAAAAACCAAAAACTTTCCAAGCTACAATCCAACCCGTGCGCAAAGTACGAACGCCCATATGGGTTATGGGCGCTAGAAAACGAATCGATCGAAATAAGTGCTGAAATTTGTATAACACGTGACGTCGAGTAATGTGAAATGAAAAAAGTGATAAGAATTGAAGATGCGCCTCCTCATTTGGACGGAACCAGAGGCAGAACTCCAATGTTCTCTGGCCACGGTCACTCACTATTTCACGCGCGTTTTCTTCCCAAACATTGGTGACTAACACAAGAATATCTGGGTGGAAATCCCTGGTTTAAAACCGCTTCCTCTCCTGCAAATGAAGCATCTTCCTAACGAGGTCGTTGATGTGCATGGTTTCTGCACATTTTCCTCTCTATTTCCAGATCGACTTGCTTCAAGAAACAAGTCTGAAAACAAGCCTGATAAATATTTTCGGGTTGGGTTTTTCATTGCTTTAGTCATCTACCATTTCTCTTTTAATTCCAAGCAGTAAACTACCATATCAATTTCGCTGAGTGTTCGTCATATCATATCATAGGCGTTGGAACATTTGCTTTGGTTCCTCAGGAATGGCTTTTCGAATCGTCATTCCGTGTTTCTGAATCATCGTCTCAACATCAGTATGGTGACACCACATGAACAATTGCACAGAAATACTGATGTGTCTAATCTGGAAATGCTTCCCTGATCCCTAATGAGTGATTCGTCACTTACTATTAGTTCTTTAGTTCTTTTCTACAGTATCCCCTAGCTCTTATGTCTAAGAAGCCTCTGACGTTCAACAGTTTGGCTGGACAACAACGAGTACAAAAATTGGATAATAGTGCTGATGGTGCCGTCATGTCCATTAAAAATCCTATCCACTGCCTATGTTTTATGAAAATGACGTGTAAAACATAAAGCTGACACAGCCACTTCTTGTTCTCAGTTCGAAGTACTACTCTTTTTAATTCTTCCTAAGTCTTCATATCAACACATTCGGCAAGACAGCCAATTTTTGGCGATGGGGGGCACGTGAGATGGCACCTTTTCCTCGCGCTGTGAATCACGGTGTGACTCGTCCTTTTTTCCGCACGAGAATACCACGCCTCTTTACCTGTTTTTCACTCAACGATTCGACTTTGTAGTATCTTCCCTCCGCTCATTTCTGTAAGCTTTCATGTTCCATATGTGTCCTTTACATCCTACCATGTATTTTCCCATCTTTTCGAAAGATTTCCAACCTGATGAAAACTGTTCTAAAAAACCACGCTTCTTTCAGCCGTTGGTTGTCAGTTTTATAAAATGTTTCGAGTACAGCACTTGACGGTTCTATCACATTTTTTGTATCCACTTATTCGACACAGCAAAAAAGGCTGAAAGAAGGGATGTTCAGTTACTGGCCAAAAGTTGATCTTTATACTTCGGTTATACCAGCTAAAGATGAATTAAAATTTATCCTAAATAGATTCCTAATCGAAAGCAAAAAAGGGAAAGCTGAGGACGCTGATGACAATGAGGAATTTGTGGTGACTCCGTCAAGAAGTGTGAGGAGTGTGAATAGCGAAGTGACCAAGAGGGTGATCGCGATGAGAAGTCGAACAACTCCGACGCCCACTCTGTTTCTGACAACAGTAGATATGCAGTGGATCAGCAGCTTTTACTTTAGTTTCTAGAATGTATACATATTTGGGAGTTATTTATAACTGATGGAGCGGGTGGGGCTGTGGTAGTAATGCCCCTGCCAGGGGATGAATCCCCGCTGTACATCGCAGCCTGACACCCAAGAACACCTCCCAGCCACGATGAGGTAGTAAACCGTTGGGAGGGCAAAAAAAATATTTCGGAGTCATATTTAGGATCTGGACGTAAAAATGACGGGCAGATACGAAGAAGACAGGATTCAGTAGAGCAGACAACTGTTGAAGAGTTGCAAATATCCAAAGGACTTCACCCTAAAATAGGAAATATGAGGCTGCCGGGTGGGCATTGTTTAAGATGGCAGAATCGTACGTATGGAGAATGAGCCATCTTTAGAACAGGGAAATGTGGCGGAATACGTATTAATAAAATCACCGGGTATTCCGTGGAAAAGGAGAGATTACTGCCTAGCGTTGATTGGCATACGAGTGCCTCATTAGTTGAGATTTCGATCTCGACGAAGAACTAGTCAGGAACGACACCTCCAGAGGAACCGTAATGAAGTTTGATTGATTACCGGAATCAGAGAGGTATAACGGTGGTGAAGCAGAGAGACAAGAGAGAAATTATTATGATTTAAATGACATGTAGTTTCTTCAAGATTCAAACGTACAGGTGTTTTTTCTCGAATGAGTAATGCTTCTACGACAACATTAAAAAATATGATCGATACAATATCAAAGGGTTGGAGACGTTTTGTCGTTGGTCGTTAGAGGAAAGTAGCAGGACATCACAACTCCCCAGCTGCTTCTGCCATGTAGACCACCCACTAGATTCAAGAAGTACAACTGTTATTTTCCTTTAGATTCCTTCAACAGTGCCCACTAGAGGTGGGTCCTGAACGTTGTAGGTTGTTGTGGTTGTAAAATTTGGGTATGAGAAATGTAAATGGTGAATTTTAAGTAGTAAAAATTAGTTCTGTTTGTGCACATTAGTGTTTGTAATATAAGCTAGCTAAGAGTAAACCAATACCAGGGTCTACCACCGTCTTCGTATCAAAGTCGCATAGTGGTAAATCTCCCGCTGATTCACAAGGTCTGCATCTGCCTGTGGTAGTGACGACCTGGGGTAGACTTTCGCCAGGCTGACCTCGGGACTCCAGGGAAACACAGTGGCTAAACCAGCAAAGGTGGGAAAATTGGAGAATATGCTGGGGCCCGCACAACCACGGAGGGCAGGCCGTCCAAGTACCCAAGTATCACCTACCGTCACGGTTATCATATGAAATAAGCGGATGTAAAAAACACAGATGCATTACTCATATATGAAAAATATTAGCGCATTTCGAGAAGTGTTTCTCGGTTTCCAAGCGTTGTTCACTTCGTCAACCCAATGTTCCATGGTATTGCTGGCTTAGTTCAGCAATCGGCAACAACAGTCTTCTTCGATTCGCCCTTTTTGATTTTGATCTTCTCGGATCGAAGGAGAGGGAGTTACCGTAATGATTTTTCAGGTCTTTTCTGATCATATTATGACTAGATCTTTGCCAGCTTTTCTTCCCATAAATCGGCTTTAATTTGTGAAGGAACACAGTTTATTATCGCTGCAACGCTCCTATAAAATTGATTATTGCTGAGATAATACGTCCGTGCTTTAGTTAAAAACCTTCCCGCCACTGTCATAAAATCCTAGACATCCCTTGATTCAAATGTTTTATACAAAATGAACGTGAACTGATGGATGGCGTGCTAAAAGCCGTCATACCGACCACTGCAGCAATTCTGGATGCTCTTCTATTCCTTTGCGTTTCTAATATTTACAGACTGCTCTCCATTGGAAATCCATCAACCAGATATCAGTTATCATTTTCCATGTCTACGCCGAAGACGCATAAGCGTCTATCTCCTTCCTCTCAGTGCTATTTTTTTAGTCTTATCATTGAGATCTGAGGATGGGACAATCAGTATCTAAAGATGACTTTATATGGACCTACACCGAACAGCCGCATTTAAGCAGAAGGACTGCAATTTTGAAGAAGCATCCGGAGATCAAGCAGGTTCTGTAATATTTCATGACTTAAGTGCTAACTAAACTCACACTGAAACTGATCTCTCGACGTGAGATTGCTCATGCATCAATCAAAACAACGAAACTTACCGTTGTCAGTGAAAATTCTGCCTGTCGGTCTTTGAAAATAATCTTCGGTTTTCAGCTGTTCGGCACTGATGAATCGTTCAAGTTCGTCGTCATAGCAATGGTTCTTTTTCAAATTTTCATGTGCTGGCTACTTCAAGGTTAGTTTAAGTGCGGGATTCATTTAGAAGTTCTACCTTGCGTACTCTTCTAAAATGGAAATGACTTAGAAATGACAGAAAGTCTCAGTACCGAGACATGAGTTTTGCGGATTTCGAAACGCCTGCAGGTACGACAGTAGTGACCTGGATGAAAATGGTGGATTGTACGAAGAACGACATTTTCAATATTGAATCCATGAATGACTAGATCTTCTTTTTTTCGTGAAAAAGAAGTTGACGATGATATATTGGATCGCAGCATTTTTTGTGGACGGGACTCCAGAAGAGTCTATCTTATCTAATTACTGATACTTTGGGAAAGCATGCATTTCTTATTCTTCTTTCGACCGTTCTTCGGAGAGTGTTCATGGATACAGAATATTATAGGTGTGCCAGTGATAGTGAGTGTTATCGGCTTCTGAAGAAATCATTCTCAATTGCAATTTTTAACAGTACCCAGGATCGACTTTCTATTAACCTCGGCATTGGATTATGAATTCGTCGTTTTCTCTCTCAGCAATCACGAGGTAGTTAAACAGCATACGTTTACTTCCATACAATAACACACATACAACACAACCGTAGCTGATGTTCCGGTAGAATCGCCTTCTTCAGTGCCTGGAAGGGTACACCAACACGCAATTTACTAGGTCAAACGCTTCAATATAAAAGCATAGCGGAGACGATTTTGATATAAAAGTCGCTATCCTCGCAAGGGATCCTAAAACACCAACGCGCAAACTCCTCAAGGCTTTTTGGATATGTGCCAGAAATCCTGCAAGAATAGCAGGGAGGAATGCCCCGAGATCACGCGTGATCTTTTACCGTACCTTTGTATCCATGGTTGATGTGGGAAGATGCAGTCGTCAACCATATGCGACTCAGAGCGGCGGTTCTTCCTCGGTGCAGGACAGGTGAATAAAGCGGTGGGTTTTTTTCGAGAAGCCGTAGATCTTGTAATTATCGTTCAGATTTTCATCTTTCTGTTTGAGCTGTTGAGGCGTTTGACCTAGTAAGTTGCATGTTAGGGTGCTCTTCCAGGCTCTGAAGAAGGCGATTCTGCCGAAATGTGAGCTACAATGGTGTTGTATGTGTGTTTTTGTATGGAAGTAAACGTATGCTGTTTAACAACCTCGCAATTGCTGAGACAGAAAACGACGAATTCATAATGCAATGCTTAATTTCCCCTTTACTTCCTGTTCTTTTTTTCATTGCAGGGCATTATGTGAAATGCAACTACAGCAATGATGAGATATGAGCAAAATTCGGAGCCTTAGGTGAACTTTGAACCAGTGATTAAACCCAGTTAACTCGAATTCCTGCCAATGGTTTAGCGCCTTATAGTGGCTGGGAGGTGTTCCTGGGTATCGGACTGCGATGTACACCGGGGAGATTCATCCCACAGCAGGGTCTGCCAAGCTGAGAAGGAGTCCGGCTTTTCTATCAGGAAACACAGCTAAGAGCAAACCAATACCAGGACCCACCACCGTCCTGGTATCAAATTAGTCGCATGGTGGCAGATCTCCCTCTCATCCAGAAGGACGGTGACTGTCTGTGATGGTGACAACCTGAGGCAGGCTTTGGCCAAACTGACCTCGAGACTCCAGGAGAACACAATGGCTAAGCCAGCAAAACTCCGAAAAACGGAGGATATGCTGGGAGCCACACAACGAGTGAGGATGAGCCGTCCAAGTATTCAATTATCCAATAACTCGAATTTTATCACTGACGGATAATTGCTTTAGAGTAAGAACTGGTTGAAAGAAAAGCAGAGTCAGTAAGGACCTTGGTTAGTATGGTGGATAGTGCTTGAGTCCACGGAAAGGGTGATATTTGGGTTCGTAGCCCACCTGAGAGTCTGAGTTGTGCTCATATCTCAGCATACTTGTGGTTGTTTTTCACATTCTCGTTCAACTTTTTATGCATCAATTAATGTTGCATACATATGACATGTGTCTTCCGAAATGACGTTAATGATGAAATGGCTTGCAATCTGCTGATTGTGCTCAATCGCATGGTGGAAAACAACGAAAGGAGTCACATATTCATGGAAGCTTCGTCGGCGAAAAAATGGAGAGGGTCGTAGTAAAGTAGTCCCCACTTGTACCTATCGCGCGCGAGTGTAGCCTAGTGAGTTCTGCTCGCTCTCTGGTCTCGTTGAGCATCACGTCTTTTCTGCAGTGCTTTTTGACATTACGAGGATTTCATTTGCTAACGCGTGTTGTCCATCTGTGGCTTTTAGATTCACTACGTATCCAGCTCACCTGATTTTCGACATTTTGGTGAGGATAACAGCGACCGCGACTTTCAACTTTTGACGTAGGTCGTAGCTACGGATGCCATTCCTCGCTTTTGTGATACAGGGTACTCATATCATCGTTCTTTCGACTACGCTTTCTACAAAGCTGAGTGATCTTTCACCATGCTTATGTGTGACAACGTGGTTTCTGACGTACAGGTTAAAAGTGGGAAAGTCGTTGATTCGAATAGGTGGGCAAAGGGTAGGGTATTCTTAGTATTCTTCACGAAATCCTTGACGCTGGTGAAGGCTCTCTACGCCGTTCTAATTTTCCTGCTCAGCTCTGGAGCTAGGTCGTTCCTCATGTTGATTCCCTGGCCTACATAGACGTAACTGGAGTATTCGGAGATATTTGTTCCGTTGAGCGTGAATTGTGCATAAAAAACCAGTTCTTCATGAACATTGCCTTTATAAGGCAGTCGAGAACCAATCCTAAAGCTTTTTTCAAATTCAGCCAGCATTCGTTCTGCCTGGGTAACGCTTTGTATTATAAGAAAGATGTCATTAGCAAGGCGAGGATGGTGTAATTTCGGAATGTTTTTCAAGTATTCAGAATTTGTACTCTCTAGACCAGGTGTTGTTCGACTTTTCACCGAGGAAATGTCATGTCGGAATTCGAAAGGGAGAATCGATAGGGAGACATAGCCGTCCTTAATTTCGTATAAGGGCAGGAGGGCATAGTTATTAAGAACGTCAGAATACTCGCTGAGGATAATTTCCTTCATTACCTTTCTGGAAGCTGTAACTGCTACGTCTGCATGTAAAAGTGCAGTCATTTTATTCGGGCAATTAGAGAATTTTCAGAAGGCGTTGCAAATGCTCCTTCAAGCCACTTCGACGGTTACTGTTCCTGTTTTCTCCTTAAGATCTCCTTTTATTGCTTTCTGCAGTCGTCGCATCGAATCTATTTCCTTCAATAGAGCACCACTCTCTGCTAGCTGATAATTAACCGAATAAACCTTTTTATCAACCTCGCGACTGCTATCAGTAAAAGAACGCACGTCTTTCTGCAGTGCTCAGAAGTGAGTTGGCGGTTACCTGTATCTTGTGCAATCCCATGATGGTGTTCCAGCTGGAGTGTTTCTGAAGACGTACGGTTTTTGATGACCTTCGAACTCTCAGCTTTGTAGTGCTGAATTAAAGATATTGAATAAGCGGGGGGGGTATTTATCATTTATTTTAGCAATGACGAGCACTTTCCAAAAAATGGGAGACTCTCACGTGTTGTGGTCAAAATGACGCTTCCAGAATCCTAAGGAAGGGTCTTGGTCGTCACGATAAACTCTCTATTCACCACCTGGGGAAGGGATGTACTACTAAATGTCGGGACCAACCAGTTAGGAACCTCTCATTGAGGGAGATTTGTGGGTTCCTTACACGATAAATGGGTCATTACTAACACATTAATCGTTCTTGGAGACGCTGCCAATAGACCTACATAGGTTTTTAAGAAAGTATTCTTTTCAGATGAGGACTGGATTTTGATATTCCTAGAAGCGTACGTTTGTGGAGGTGTAATCAATCATGCGATGACGTTAGCCATTCACGACATCTCTCACAACACGGCTTTTGGGAACAAGTATCCTTTGTGGGTGAGCCGAAATCTTTCTGACGCTACATCATATTTATTCTTACATGGAAGAAGCGAGAAAATTTCTTCGTGACACACTTTGAAAGTGAATATGTAACTTCTTCCGGGAGGGAACAGGAATTTTCGGTTTGAAAAGCAATTAAGAGCCTATCGACGTTGTTTCTTCCCCACCCTTTCCCTTTAATGCCCTTCCACCTCATCATAAAAAGCGCCTGCTTCTAGGCGTTGGACAACAATCTAGACAAAAGTGCTCACACCTAAGGTAGAGCTTCTTTAATAGTTGAGGAATCTGGTATGCTTGTCAAGGAGCACAGCTTTTGTGTATGTGTGTTTCTGAAGAATACTGGGCTACATAAAATTTCAGTGTTCTGTTGGCCTATCATATTTGCTTACAATAGGATGTTTTGCTGACGAATTGCTAATTTAGAACCGCTTTTTTTGGAATGTTAGCCAATCTTCCTATTGGAGTGCCATTCTCCGTCTCTTTCAAGAAATACCATGTCGAACACCATCGCTATTTGGGTATGGAGTTTTGATTATTACGTTCTTCAACTGAAATCACAAAGATGAGTTTAACTTTAAAGTTCCATTTTTTCCCTATGGAAATGTAACTGTCTGATTCAAATCGACGTGGAAATGGTCTTCATGGAAGTTGACAATAAAATTGAGGAAAAGAAATACGGAGTTGGCTACGATCAGAAATTTGCACCAACATTTCTCGTCAATTTTTATTAAGTATTCATTATTTTTCTTTTGCGGTGAGGACCAAACACGCTATTACCCTTTTCAGGGGGCTGAGAGAATGGCGAAACGAAGGACTCGCATGGTGTGCTGGTGAATGCGTTATCCCCCAGAAAGGGTAATAGCGTGTTCAGTCCCCACCGCAGACACCAGCGGTCCGGAATTTTGAAAAATATCTCAGCCTCATCATGGTTATATTTCACATAATACCCTGCCATTAAAAAATAATAAGCAGTAAATGAAAATTGACGACATTGTGATATATACCACAGCTTCAGCTTAACTCAATACCGATTTGTGCTCTCCAGATAGATCCCGTTGACGGGTGGTTGCTGGTAGCACCAATAGGTCAACAACACGGCTAAGAGATCAACATTTGTGTTTAACTGATATGTTAACGTGATTCAGTAATAAATCTAGGAACGTTTCCAATTGGGACTCTTATTTTGAGTGGTTTAGGTACGAAATGGATTCGCGTGATCCATGAAGAGGCATCATGTTCCCTATAGCTTGCTTGCTAAAAAATGCCTCTCGTACTACTTATTTTTTAAAAAATGTGTCTCATAAGGTTTCTTCGTTCAGGTGAAGACGGACTGGATACCGATGTTCCAACGGAGTTGGAGGCTCAACTTTTCACGACACCAGCGCGAAAGTTCCTATGGTTGCTGTTTCAGCCGTTCTTCTACGCATTTAGGCCACTTATCATCTACAAAAAAGCACCAAACGATCTTGAGATCATCAACGCGATCGTTCAGGTGTCTCATCTGCCCACGAGCTCTCCTGAATCTAAGACCAGAATCTGATTGCCAATTTCAGATCGCCTTTGACGCATTTGTGCTACAAGTGTTTGGAATTCGGTCATTTCTCTATCTGATTCTCGGCACTTTTGTGGCGATGGGAGTTCATCCGAGTGCTGGTCACTTCATTTCGGAACATTATGTTTTCAAAGAAAGCCAAGAAACATACAGGTAACAGCGGCTTTTTTTTCAACGTATATTTAGGTTGAAAATTCCATTTCTTTAAGCTACTATGATTTATGGAATTTGTGCACGTTCAATGTTGGATATCACGTAGAACATCATGATTTTCCCTACATTCCCGGAAGAAATCTTCCGCAGGTTGGTTTTGAAGCAATGCACCCTTATGGTGTAATTATAAACAAATGATCTTAGCAGTGGTAGAGGTTGGTGAAGGGAGGAAAAAATATTTTTAAATAGTTAACAATTACTTACTTGAATATTTGTACGACACTTCAATACGTGTAGCGCGAGATTCAGCACACTTACCAATCGTCTCTTGAGCCCTCCAATGTCTAGAGCAAGCGTCTCCATTTATCCCTGCCACATATCAAAGTTATTTTTGGTCAGTACTTGGGAACGGAAAAGTCGTATTTTTCTCGCGATCGTAGACAAAAAGAAGTTCGACTAACTGTTCACGGCTCCTTGTTGTGCACTTGAAGTTCCTAGAACACCGTCTTTAAGCGATGTCAGTTGAGATGTACATGACCGGACTAAATGATTTTCAAGTACTCCGGATATACGATGGAATAAATGGCCCTAGTAGTTGAGTACATTGGAACTTCACATTCCCCTCTCAATTGCTTGACCATGATCCTCCGATCAATAACGTGTCCTACAACAGCCGAATGATTTTCAGTCTTGGGCTAACCTTAACCTCAGCATTCAGGTTTTCTACACTTACGTAGAAGAATATGGTCGAAACATCAGTGCGGATCTAATCGTTTTTTGTGTTCGTCAAAGCCGCCTCCATGCGCTTGTCTCTTCCTTCCTTCGCTCTCTCGCTCTCTTTCTTCTACAGTTCTGGAGTGTTGTTCTTCACGTTGATTTCTTGCTCAGGTGAAAGTCGCTATGATATCGGGATGTGCTTGTTCCGTTAAGCGTAAATGAGCCCTTCCACATGGATCTTATTTTTTCCGAAGCATCATCGGTACGATAAAGGTGAAATCATTAGAGAACCATTGATGGAAGACGTTTTAACAGCTAATTTTAATGCATCCTGAGGGAAGGTAGGTTTGATTGGTCTGTGACGGTGTCGAACTCTCACTCATTTATGCATTGCACTTATAACCACTGCGCTTTCAATACTCCTGAAGTCAATTCTTTTTACATGACTCAACATCACATGTATCACATACTGGGCGGATTTCATCACTTCATGCATTATTTGTTTCCTCGCCTGTAACCTCAACGAAGGTTTTCGAGCATTTTGCGTGTGATTTTGGCTGCTGCTTGAAGATTTTTTCGTCGTCGTCACCAATCTTGTTGAACGCTAGGTCGAGTCGTTTTCTACTGGAATCCTGAGATAGCTGTGCTAAGGCATTCCCACATTAAGTGGAGAGAGTAAGACTGTCCCAGACAAGTCCAGTACCAGTTTCACGAATCCGGTAGCGATTAGGGACTTGGTGAGAACGGCGCAAGTTGAACCAGCGCCTGGGTAGGTTGGCTCGTCCTGGTAATGAGCGGTGAGCTAATTGACTATGAATAAATGGAGAAACATTTGGTAGATCGTTAGCAGTTCCAATCGAAGTGTATGTGTAGGTAAGGAAAATCGCTCCGGAATTCTACACGAACCTGCACACTCATTCATCATGGACTAAAGTCTTGTGGGACTTCGTCTTTTCTCCGGACATGGGACCGTACATGCGTCTTAAGAGGAAAGCCAGTGTGGCTCAAACCTTTCGTCCACGACACGCTCTCAGTGAGTACTACGAGGCAGTGAGTAAGATTTCGGATTTTTTCAAGTTCATATTTTATCCAGATAATCTAGTCGAACCACTTAAGAAGAATTTTCAGCTGCTTCAATGCAGTAGATTCAATGAGCTGAGGTACTATGCAGCTCAGTGGTTGGATGTGATTAATAATAGAAAGAAAATTGACTGAATACAGCTGTTTGTACAGAGACTAGGCAATTACGCTTTTGATTATCACTGTGCTTTTTGTTTACGCTGTTGTACAATGCTCTCTCATGACAGTATATTGTTTTTCGTGGCTTTGCTTTAGGTATCTCACACATAGAATACTAGGAGCGGATTTCATAAGTAATTGATGCAACATTGAGCGAAAATTTTTGTTACTATCCTAAACCACAAGGAGGCGCGTAGTGCAGTGGTCGGAGGCGCTCTGCAACACATACGTGGAATCGATCCTTGCGTCCATGGCTCACCAAGCCTTCTATCCCTCCGAAGTCAGCAAATTGGTACCAGATCTGTCTGGGAGGATAGCAGCACTGGCTAGGTACATCAATAGGCCCCGCTAGTCATTGTAAAGGGCAGATGTGCATTCAATCACCTCCAAACGATGCTTAGTGAATTCGAATGCCTAGTGCATCCCTCAGGGATTGATCAAATCCGAGTTTCACCAAAGCTTAATCAGCTTCATCATAAACCATACACGCTACTTTTCCTATTAAATAATGAGGTAAATACACCTTAGACATTTAGTAATCCAAAACAACCAGATCTTTTAAGTGTCGTATTATTCTGAGCAAACTCGAGCGGGGTAAAATGATTGTTTGTGACTTTATCATCGGATTGTGTAAAGCGTTGAGCGATTTTCATACAATGACAAGGACTGCCTAAGCTTGGTGAAGCAAGCAGGAGTTCTCCAGCAGTGTTTATCAAACCACCTCGCTCCCCTGAGTAAATATCCAGATATGAATAATATGGCCGGATATGAAGGATACTACACCACACGACGGGAGTCACGCGACCACCTTCCACAGTGAGTAGTAACCGTGGATAGGAGTGAGTTCCCCAAATAGTTTGCGTTGAGGTATTCACGAACAATGCTGATTCGTAAATCTTATGCTATTGCTGACATGCCTTTTAAAGCCATTGATGTAGATACCGGTGAATGATTGTTTGTATTCTACATGAGGAAAATGTGAAATACAATACTTTCATCGAACTGTTCATGAGCACCATGCTTAACAATTGCCACGATGTCTGATGAGTGACTTCTAGTGGATATACTGAACCTGAGTTCGGTGTCAAATTGAGATCGTGGCCAGATTAGTAACCTTGTCATGGAATTAGCCTGAAATTTAACGTGTTTCCAACTGAAGGGACTTCTGAATTTTTCTCCTGAAATCTTCTAATCTAATTTTTAAAATGTAATCACTTTTTATTTACTGCCTATTCTTTTTTTCATGTCAGGGTATGCTGAGATGCATAACTACAATGACGCTGATATATTTGCAAAACTCCTGACCGCAGGTGTCAACGGTGGGGACCGAACACGCTATTACACTTTCCTGGGGATAACGTGTTCACCACCACACCATGCGGATCGTTCGTTTTGCCTTCCTCTCAGCCATGCTTTATAGGTCCTATCTATTTTTTTTCTTTGGTCCTTGTAGAATATCCCTTCAAATATTTTCTCTAATGATTTGCAGCTTGAGAGTGAATGTCATAAGAATGGTACGAAGTTCGTAACGAAGTAATGTGGCAGAATTCCTCCTTCATCAATTAATTCTTCTGCAAGTCGTCTTGGGGAGCTGCCACACGAGAAATCATCTTTTCTTGAATAAAACAGTTCCTTTATTAAAAGAACACCTGCACCAATAGACGGCATAAGATAGGGGTGAACAATGAACGAAGTGGATGATATTCTATTCTGAACTGGCCCCGTGATGCTCACATGCTCAAAGGAGGCAAAAGGTGAACGCGGACCTGAGTGCTAAGTGTCCCAATGCGCCCACCCGCAAGCTCGTCTCACCGCTTCCTTCCACTGCTTCATATCAGCCGCTCGCTGCTCATCGTCAGTCCGCGGCTCGTATGAAACTGTCTGCAAAAGTCCCTAGCATTCATACATTCCTCTATTAAAGTGGATTTTAAATTCTGGCAGTCAAAATGAACAATAATTCGAATGAATTGGAAATATGCGGCTATCATATTCCGTTAGTTATAAATAAAACGCCGTAAGTGTTGAAGCTACCGAAAAAACGATCAACTGGTTATCATTTTAGTGCTGTTCCCACCGCAATGTCATTTTACCATAATTTTGCGGAGGCGTATAGCATATTTGTTAGAGGTGGTCTGCACTACATAGCTGATGAATCGCCTGTTCGATCCCCCACCTCGGGAGCTCAAACTCTACCTCCGTGGTCAGAAACTCCGCTTTGGCAAGGTTGTAACAGTCACTTGATGCATTTGTAGACCGTCGCAGGCTACGATATAGGCGAAATATGCATCCAATATTTTTAACGATGGTTGACGAAACCAAACGTATTATTTTGAAAAGATTCATTAACAGCATACGCTATGCTCTACGCTTTTTAAACTCTTCCCTTGTATCCATTTTTTTACCTATAAAGACCCAAATTCACATTTTGAGAGGATTCTTGCGTTTTTCTTTTATTTGGTTCCTTGTCTCGTATTCATCATGCACGATGATCTTCGGTTATGCGTGTGGGTTCAGCTGTCAATTGAACACTTTGCCTTCTTTACGGATTTGAAGAATGTTGGTCGATACTAGAACATTCTCATGCCTTTCCCAAAGGCAGTCATTGGGCTATGGTGATCACAGAGAGCTTTTTCTGGGAACTTTATTACCAATTTGCTGACCGACGATCAATGGACGGCTTTGTTGGACACAAGGCGGTGCTGAATCAACGACCATATATGCATGTCTGTAACTATTGCGCTTCCCACTCTATTCTTACCAACTGTTTGAAAACACGAGGTTAAAGGTGTTTCTTTTTTTCATCTCGCGCCAAAACTTTACTGTTGCCTGATTGAAATTCTCTCGTTGCTTTAGTTGGTATGATAAACGCAAACGAAACTGGCATCATACCGGCGGTTCTCTAGAAGAAAATATGTCTGCGCATATTTGCTGGAGGCCGATACCAGCCGCCACTGCTGCTCCCCACCCTGTGATTTCCGTTATCTTCGAAGTCTGGAAGGAAATTTCGAGTATCCGAAGAAATTTGGACAAAACTACCGTACCAAGAACACACCTTTATGCATTTTCCAATGACATCGGCTTGAATTTCATTGAAAAACACATTGGCTGTCATTCCTCCATCAGTCTGAAGTAACAAGAATAATAACTTTAGAACAATTAATTTGATCCGCTTGAGAGATGGGATATTTTTATGACAACTTAACCTACAAACCTACAAGTATTCCAAAAGAAAAACCTTCGTAGCAAAATATCAAGCCTTCTAATTTGTTGTGACACACATTCCAAACCCAACGGTTCATGAATTTTTCGAGCACTTGGAAGTATGTGTCTTCTAACTAATACGCTAACAATTGTCCGAAATTCACAACATTCAGACGTGTTTAAAAGACTCAATTCTCTCGGAACTTCTTCCGTGAAACATTTTCCAACCACAGCGATGCTTTGCGAAATTTCGGACCACAGATGCCTGCGATGGGGGAACAAACGCACTATTACGCTTTCCAGGGGCTTTCGCCTTCACCACCCCACCATGCGGATCCCTCGTTTCGCCTGTCTCTCAGCTAGTTAAAAATTGTAGTAGGTAGCAAATAAAAAGTAAACATTTTTTCAATTCATATGAAGACCCACCCTGAAATTCTTGATGGGGGTATCGCCAAGTTCCCGCTGAATGGCGTCGAGCATTTCAGCGCTTTGAAAAGCGACGGCTCGAAGAGCAGCCAAACAGACGTGAGCTTTTGTTGTCACCTGAAACCTTCAAGTCTTCGCCGCGGCCTCTTTAAATAGATCTCTTGCAAATCAGTTTACTATCTATAAGGTTTCGCACTTACTTTCAAAATCGGCCATAAAAACGTCGTTCTTATGAATTTCATATGAATGAAGTCACTGAAATCCACGCGGCCAATGGGATCAGGTTGTGGCAAAGTGCATTACTATTTTACTACTATTCTTGATTCTTGATACTTGAACGGTCCGTCGTCATTATTGTGCGGTCCCCAGCATAATCACCATTGTTCGGAGACTTGCTGGTTAAGCCATTGTGGAATCCCAAGGACAGACTGGCCAAAGTCTGTCCCAGGTCCTCACCACGACAGGCAGTTACAGCCCTTGTGGATCAGAGGGAGATTTACCACTATGCGACTTTGATACCAAGACGGTGGTAGACCCTGGTATGGGTTTACTCTTAGCTAGGCTTCCTGATGAAGACGCCGGATTCCTTCTCATCTTGGGAGACCTTGCCGGAGGGACGAATCCCCCCCGCTGTACATTGCAGTTCGACACCCAGGAACACCTCCCAGCCACGATGAGGCGGTAAACGTTGGGAGGTTTTACTACTATACTATTTTATTGTTATTATTTGTTGAAATTTGGTATTTTTCTAGCACTTTAACTTCGTTGTTTTGACATTTTGCAGCAGGTTATGATGAAGAAGATGAATTAAGACCCCACATGGATGGGAATATTGCTTGGACATAAAGCTACCACTCAGTGTAAAATTAGGTGAATCCGCTCTGTGTTCAACACAGTCTAGAAAAAGCAGAACCTTTTTAGAAACCAGAAATTTAGTAGATGGACTTATTTCCTAATATATAAAGCAAGATGGGAATATCTTTTAACACCAATAATAAGAACAGATTATTCCGCCAAAGACAGCTCCGTTGTATGTGACTGAACACAGACGTCGCAAACCTTCAACATGTTTTTTCTAATCCACTGAGTTTCATGGGATTGGAAATATTCGCGCAATTCTCACCAAATTAAAAAATTCGCTGGTCTGAAAAAAAGACGGCCGTGAAATGGTTCAGGTAGGAGATAACTCCAAGTCTTATGTTTTCTTCACCACCTAGGGTACTGAAAGTAATTAACCGACGATTCCATTCGGCAATGAATCCTTCGTTTAAGTCGATCGGTTAACGAGCGTTGGTGTTCGGCAGTTTTCTCTAGCGAGTTCAAAAAAATGAGAGATGTAAAAGTGAAAGGAAGAACAACAAATATCCCATCCAACAAACGGCCCTACCTGGCTCTGAAAAAGGGCCACAACAAATATTTTGACGCCTATGAAAGAAATTGATTTCTTATAGTCTTGGACTAGGGTTCAAATGCTTAAGCTGAGCTTCAGAAAACAAATTTAAACAGATTACAGCACCTGTGTAAGGCCTATAATAGTGCCTCTAGCAGTCGGATCCCAATGGGGAGTATAGAGACCGGTGAAGCATGGAACGAAAACCACACCTTCGGTAGAATCAACAGAACGGCATATCTCTTCCATTTCATTTGTATTCTTAACAGAAGCTATTGACCAACTTTTAACGGTATTAAATTACTAAAGACTTTAAGAAATTGCAATCTACAAGTACCTTAATAAACTGGAAGTTATCGCGAAGGAAACGGACTACATTTCCACCAATGGAACCTGAACCCTCCAATGCGTAGACGACTGGCGCTTCTGGACCAAACTGTAATAAAACTTACTGAAGCGATTCGAATTCAGTAAATCACCTATTGTTTACATAATTGCGTACATTAATGATTTTTTGAAGTTGGTAAAAATTCTTGAAAGTGTGCTTAATCACTTTAATCGCTTCCATTGTTACTGATTATTGTGAAATATTGTCTTTTTTACTATAAAGGACCCTTTCAACGGTTTACCGCCTCATCGTGGCTGGGAGCTGTTGGTGTCGGACTGCGCTGTGCAGCGGGTAGATTCATTCTTCTGGCAGGGTCTCCCAAGCTGAGAAGGAGTCCGGCGTTTCCATCAGCAAGCTTGGTTAAGAGTAAACCATTATCAAGATCCACCACCTTCCCGATATCAAAGTTGCGTGGTGGTAAATCTCCTTGTTATCCACAAGGGCCTCGACTGCTTGTAGTGCTGAAGACTGGGGCAGACTTTGGCCAGGCTGACCTTGGGATTCCGGGTAACCATAATGGCTTAACCAGCAAATCTCCGAAAAATGGAGATTATGCTGGGGCCCGCACACCAGTGAGGACGGGCCGCTCAAGTATCAGGTAAGTAAGTACTGTAAAGGACAGTAGTTCAAACCTGGAACCCGACGGTCGTTAACAGACCATTCCTGCCGATGGTTGGTTCTGGACCTACAACGAAGCATGTTTGAGAAGTTTAGGAATCATTGTGGTTGCTCATTAGGACTAGCCGATGTTGCAAAGCATAAATGTGCCGGTGCCATAGGTGTTCTTCGTGTCGCCTCTTTGCAAACAGTTATGACCAACCATTGCGGCTTGCTGGTCACCCAGACAACCCGATATTGCAACTCCCTTTAATGGACCTGAAACTACTCTAGTAGATCAATGAATATGTTTTCTACCCCCTCTATTAGGGATATATTACGTCTGCCATAAAAATTTTATAAGCGTAACGTTATTTCTTGCGCAGATAAAGTAAATATATGTCGTCGAATTGATTGTAATGGCTCAACCGTCAGCAAGAGTACCGTAGACCTCAGCGCTTGACATGATCCGTGGAAGAATTTCTTGAGGAATGTTGAAGAACTCGCACATTTCAGTCGACCACTTCCGCTTGTGTAAATCTGAATTAAAGAACCATGTGCAAAAGCGAGGATGCGCTTCGGTTTGTCATTATCACTGAAGATCTTATATTAGCCTGTAACATATGAAATGTCCGATTTTAAATGCAAATGACCACAACTCTCTTCTTACTAAATTTTATTATTCGAATTAGGCAGATCCAAAATCAGTGCATTCTTTTTCAACAGGAAACAAGTTTAATTATTTTAGTTGCCTAAAGTTCCCAGAGTTGTGCAAGCGATGAATTCGCTGATGGCATTTTTTGCGTCATCATCGTTAGTGAAGCATTTCGCTGCCAGAAAGCTGTCAAGGTGCTTGAAGAAGTGATAGTCGCTAAGCCAGAGGTTTGATGAATATATGGCAGATGGAGGCAATTTTCGTAGCTCAACTCGTTCACCTCTTGCAGCGCTGGTTCCCCAACGTGAGGCCAGACGTTGTCGTAAAAAAGGACTGATCCTTTTCTGTTGACCAACGCCAGTCGTTGTTGTTGTTGGCGGTGCAATTCGTCGATTTGTTTGCAATACTTGTCTGCCGTAAACTTTTCGCTGGGATTCAAAAAGCTGTGGTGAACCAGCCCGGCTACAGGCTACCAAACGGTCATCATAACCTTAAGCTTTTTACTTACTGCCTATTTTTTAATGGCATGGTATGTTGCGAAATATAACTTCTATAATGCTGAGATATTTGCAAAAACTCTGGAGCGCAGGTGTCTACGGTGGGATACGAACGCGCTATTATCCTTTCCGGGACTGACGCGTTCACCACCACACCAAGCGGGTCCTTCGTTTCGCCTGTCTCTCATCTATTTCTATCGAGTCTATCCATCGATCACTGCCATCAGCAATCACCCGTCAATGGGATTGATCTGGGGAGTCAAAATCGGCATTGAACCCAGTTTAAACTGAGGCTATAGTTATAATAACAATCTAGTCACAAGATAGAGAGACTAGCTGAGAGACAGGCGAATCGAAGGACCCACATGGTGTGCTGGTGAATGTGTTACTCCCCGGAAAGAATAATAGCGCGTTCGTTCTTCACCGCAGACACCTGCGGTTCGGAGTTTTGCAGATATCTCAGCAATACAAAGGTCATCATAACTGTTTTTGGTGCAATTTCATCCTTGGGAAGTGCAATGGAGCCTGGTCGCTATCCAACCACTGAGCTGAGCCCCTCTGGTTGTCGTACTGAATCCACTTCTCGCCGTACGTCACAGTTCGATGAAGAAAAGGGTCGTTTTTATTGCGTGCAATAAGAGCAGACGACACTTCAAAGTGGTGGTTTTTTTCTTATTATCGCCTAATTCGCGCCGCACTCACTTGTTGACTTTCTTTGTCTTTCCTTTGCGATTTAAGTGCGTGGAAATTGTTCCTGTGGTTACGTCAAGCTGTTCTGCAAGCTCTCGAACAGTTGTTCGCGTGTTTGCTTCCACTAGTGCCTCCAATTCGTCATCATCAGCTTCGTTGGGACGTCCGCGGCCTTGCTTAACTTCGAGGTCGAAATCACTAGATCCGAACTTTCGGAATCACGTTCGCACTGTTGATTCACCCACACTGCCTTCACCCCCAAACGTGACGATATTCCGAGCTCTTGTTGTAGCATTATGTCCCCTCTTCCACTCTTACAAAAAAGGAGACGAATATCACCGTTGATTCATATTGAAGTTAGAGCATATGAAAATGCTAACAAATCTTGAGCAAAATTAGTATTAAATATAAAACTTTTGCTTTAGAAATATATATATTAAGCATGAGTAGGAGCAAAATCTTTTTTCAAAAAGTACACGAAAAAAATTAAAACAATAAAATCGGACATTTCATATGTTACAACCCAGTGCTTGACAATTCTTGGCTCGAATCCCTCCCCAACTATTCAATTCTTTAACTGCTAATTTCGGCCGAATGTTACTAAATGGCGCGTCTTTCTTGGCACTATTTCCTTTTCTCAAGCGATTTGAGCTTATTCGTAGTGCAGTACTTTACTGATCCGTGCGACCATCTAAGAACCTATCGGGGTGTTAGCAAGAATCTATGCAGTGCCCTCTACACTTTTTATCCTGACAACTTCTATCCTTGACTACACCAACCTTTACCCTCTTTTTTCGTTGTACAATTTAATGGATAACACTTGGGATTTGTGAAAATAGAAAATCAAGAGAATAGTTCACCAAACAGTAGAGTTCTGGAAGCATTTGTTACATCTGTTACGTGTTCTCCAGTGAGTTTCCAGATCAGCCATGTATCGACAGTTCCAAACAATAATCTCCCATCTGCAAGGGCTTCCTTTACAAGACCTTTATTCTCTATGAGCCACTTGAGTTTCAAGGCGCTGAAGTATGGATGTATTGGTAGTCCTGTCTTTTTCTTGAACTCATCTTGAGACTTGCTCTCGGTTCTACTGATGCTTTCTTCTGCCAGTGCAGATGTGCGACTGTCAAGCCAAACAATAGCGTTCGCTAGCGGTTTTCCTGTCTGGCTGTCCCATACTACTGTAGTCTCTGAAATAGTTCATTTAGGGGTGGTCTAAGAAACAAAAGAAGTTGTACGTGGAAAATGACACTTTAGGATGTGCTAAATTCCAGTTCGCATCTTTATCGTTTTCAAGGTTGAAAAGGGCCTGAAATCGTTTTGGAAATAAACGCACACCTTTGTAGCCTCTTCAATATTTCTAATTGTTCATTGGTTTTAATTCGTATTACATTTCTAAAGGAAAAAGGTCTCATCGACTCTTATTTGTAATGGTCAGCTGGCCGCAACTTCATAAATAAAGATTTTTAACAACGCTGTTTTGGTGATAACGTTGTTATGAGGTCCTGACTTGATTACTACCCAACTACCTACGTGGCCAGCACTTAGCAAGGATAGTGTGAGGCCAAGCACATTTTTCAATTAATGGGCACGTTATCAATTTGGTAAGATTTCTTTACTGGAGTGCTCACGAAGAGCCAGAAACATTCCCAAGGGTGGGTGAGTGTATACACGTTATCATGCAGCTAGTTTCCAACCTTTACGGATTGAAATAATCGTTTCCATGTTGCCAATACGTTCCTTTAAGGAGATTATAGAGAGGTCTCTCCTATTTGAGTTACCAGAAATAAATTCTGTAGTTATTTCTAGCCTGTATAACAATGAACAACCTGCTGCACGTCACAATTGTGCACAGGAGCGAGCAGAATCTACCGGGTTACTCTCGCACGCCAGAGGGGCAAATGGGAGCTTTTTGTGGCGAGAACTCGAGTCACTCGACGATCAACGGGATAACAAATGAGTGATATAAGTGGTGTTTAAGAAGAATTCCTAATGAAATTACAATCGTTTAAGTCTCAATTGGTCAGCATCCAATGAGTGACTGAGCCAAACCTCGTTGATTTGCGATGCCAATCGACTTGATTTCGTCTTTTGCAATACCTAGCGATTTGAGTCTGTCGACTACGTTCCACATACATTCCTTGACTGTGTCGATGATTTCCATAGGATTCATTTCCACCCATCCTGGATTCGGAAACAGCTGTCGCACCTCAATCTAAAAATCCTTGTTTTCTTGACCACAAAAATCTCTTCAATCATCATAACCTTCGAGATCGAACCATGTGTTTCCGTGGTACAAAGGAATTTTCAGATGGAGGCGGTACTTTTCGAAATTTCTCAAGTTCGTTATGACGAAACACATGGCGTTACCCTCACAAAGCTTCGATCTCTCCTTTTTCTCTTGGAAATCGCCATATTGACACTTTTAGTATGTTAATTTCATGCCACACAAAACAGTAAAACTCGCCCCGCGATTTAAACACTGAAACGCGGTTTTTTTCTATAATTGGCAATAAATTTTCGATAGCTAAAGGGCTTATGGGATTTACACCATCATAGAAGAAGAGGAGAGAAGAAGATAGAAGAGGCTTTGCTTCATCTGTTAGATGTACTTGGGATACTTGGACGGCCTGTCCTCACTGGATGTGCGAGCTCAAGCATAATGCCCACTTTTTTGGAGATTTGCTGGTTTAGCCATTGTGATTCCCTGGAATCCCGAGGTCAGCCTGGCTAAAGCCTGCCCATAGTCGTCACCACCACAGGCAGTCGCAGCCCTTGCGGATCAGAGGGAGATTTGCCACCAAGTGACTTATACTAGGAGGTGGTGAGTCCTGGCATTGGTTTACTCTTAGCTAGGTTTCATGATGGAAACGCTGGACTCCTTCTCAGCTTAGGAGACCCTGCCAAGGAGACGAATTCCCCCACTGTACATCGCAGCCCGGCACCCTGGAACACCTACCAGCCATGATGAGGCGGCGAACCGTTGGGAGGTTCGTCTAACTACAGTTGTAAAATTATTACTCGACGCCGAATTTTACTACGCTTTACTTAATAAACCGATTGCTGCGAACACATGGAACTGTTTTCAACTTATATTGAGTCTCTCTCAATGTCTCTTATATCTGACCATCCCACATCTCAGCCGTTATACATCAGATTGAACTATATGTGCCATACATAAGAGACGAGGCCGGTTTTCTAATTACTTCTGATAATTTTCTGTAATTAGAGGAGTTACGGAGGTGACAAGTTGGAACTAATACAGACGTGAATTTGCTCTGTCATTTCAAAAGGAAGTAATAACATTTGTACATTGAAATTTCCACCCAGGCTTCATTGGAAATTGAAAGTCTCAAAAAAAGTAGAATGAAAAATTTGTACGTTTTTGGCGAAGACCTTTGAATTGACAGAGTTCACTCCCGAGCCGAGAGAAGCTGGTGAAACTGCATTGGGGTACATATGAGTGATCTCTGAACAACCCCTGAATGATCTCTCCGTCTCTTCTTTTCGCGCGCTCTCTCCTCTCTCTCTTTTCGTTTCCCTTCGCTGTTTTTCACATATCTCTACCTTCAGTTTATTGACCTTAGTCTTTTACGAGGAACCCCCTTTTCATCATCTTAGATTTGTTAAAAAATATTGAATATTACAAAGTTGAGTCATGCCAATTGACATCTTCAGTTTCGGCGTCGATCAACTTCTCTTCAAGAGTGATAATGGAGACAGTGGAGATATAGGGAGATAGCGAAGCTTTCTGTGCTTTTTGTTGAAGACACCGAAGAAAGCAAAGTCGGAGGAAGAAGGAGAATCTTGGCAGTGGTGGTGAGGTGAGGTAATGGCACACAATCTCTTTCTCTTCGAAGAAAGTAAGACGTATAAATGGACACCTAGTAGATCAGTGTAGGAAACCGAAGGATTTCTATGAATTGTCTATGACTAATATTTGGGAAGTGGTCGTGAACGAGTCTGACAGATATGTTCTACAGAAGGATGTGTCGTGGGAAGCGCCAAATGTTAATGAGATGGGAAGATTCCTCACTTCCTGTTTGACAGGTACTGTTCAGCTACAACATTGGAAGGATTATTGGTGTTTGAATTCTACTCCTGCATATCACCCTGTTGAATCCCTGTTACAATGAGGCATGGATTCGAAATTCTGTTAACAAGTCTCCACTTTCTCGACAACACAATGTGTGACGGACACGACAGGTTGGACGAGATTAGGCCGCTAGACCTTATTAAAAGGAACTGCAGCAGAATACAGACTCCTGTTGGAAGGTTCATCGCATTGACGAATTCCATGTGCCATTCCTAGGCGGTGTCGTACTAAGCCAGCATCTCTCACAGGAATAAACGCGGTTTGAAATTATCTAAAGTGAGCTCAAGATTTGGCCACGCCTATAGAGTTTTAGTATCAATGGTACTGATCTCTACATAAGGGAGATGTGAGATACTATTTCCAGTAGAGCTCATGTGGGATCTGGTAGGTGAAGGAAGGTATCTTTACACCAATAGTTAGTCTTACAGTGGCCGAGAATTTACCGCAGAAGAGCACTATTGATATCGCCATGTGTATAAAAAGGGTAAAAGGATAAAGCTCTCGGCGTTGATCAATCCGTGAGGGATGCGCCATGCATTCGACTTCATTAAGTATCGTTGGAGGATTGAATGCGGATCTAGTCCTTACAATGACTTTCGGTGGCCTACTGATGCGTCGAGCCAGTTCTGCTATCCGCCCAGACAAGTCTGGTACCAATTTGCCAACCCCGAAAAGGATGGAAGGCTTGGTGGGTCATGGGCGCAGGTTCGATTCCACGTGTGTGTTGCAGCGCGCCTCCGACCACTGCGCCACGCACGTCCTTTGAGTCATATAACTGCTTAAATACTGGCGATCGTTGCGAGCACTCATCTAACCTTCTGCAACTTTAACTAATAGCTTGCTGTCTTGGCAGCTGAGATTTTCTTTCATTCGTCGTTTTCTTGTTCAGCAATCGCGAGGTTGATGGGCGCCGAGATCGATCCCATGTGTGCGCTGCAGGGCACCTCCGACCACTGCGCCACACGCGTCCCTTGGAAAATGAGGAAAGGAAATCCTAAGTATATCATGCAGTGAAAGTTCGGTAGAGGACAGCTAATAGCGTTGCAGAATCGCAATGGTATAGTACTGTTGATAACTGAAGATGTGAATGAAAAGAAGAATAGGAAGAATAAGATGATATTAACATGATGTCCACAGTTCATAATGTTGTGGTTCTCTCAGAACTTTTCAAAATCGCGGGCGGTTGAAGGCATTGTTTTTGCTAGCGTGCCAGAATTGGAAGTTGTATGTAAAGAGTGTTAGTTCCACTTACAATATAAATGCTGCATGTACGTTTACAATACAAAGCGTAGGGCGCGCAAAATGAATGTAAACTGAGAAGGTGATGTTCTCCTATTATTTGTTGTACATGACCCATCTTCACATATACTGCACGGATCCCAGCACTTTTTGCATACGATTGATTTCCCTGCATCTGCCATACACGAAGGTCATTTGAACCTTTTTGTATCTTGGTTTGAATGCGGCTTGAGAATTTTCGTCTTTGCGATTATCTGGTCGACTCTCTTTGCAGTCCTGGATAGCCGGGCTGCGATGCTCACGTTTGGACTGGGGAGAGTGGGTTGATCGCTGACCAGTCTCCTGTCAATTTCCCTTAACTGGGAATGAAGGGCCTAGTGGGCCTGTGGCAGCATTGGATTAGTACCCTGTTCGTGATGAACAGCATCACTACCACTGGCTAACCACTCCATATATGGGACATGTATCCTGTGCGTATGTACAGGCTGAAAATTGGAGGGTGTGGAAGAAATGTAAAATGAGAGAGTAGCAAGATTAAATGACTGTTTCTAAAGAGAAATTGTGTTGTAGCATGTTGACGAAGGCATACTATATCAGCTTAGAGCCATTCTGAAAAAAGCCGCCTCACTGACTTATCGTGTTATCATACAGAAAAGCCTTTCCTATTTGTCGCGCTTCGGTGTTCCAGTGGAGACATTTCTGTACTTGCTCAATCGCCGCACTTTCTATGCTGCATACCCTTTTTCCTATAGCAAAGAGCCTCTTGCAGCGAAACGAACTCGTTCGAAAAAGGGTTTTTTGAGAACTATTAAGCGAAGAGAACCAATTTTCAGGCGCGATGCCTGATATAACGACAGTCTTTGACAAGGTAGTAAGGGAGTACGAAAAGTGCCGTAAAAAGCTCTGCGCATCACCACTGAAATGGTGTATGAAATGCTATGTATCTGCTGTCGATTGCCTTAATTAACGACCTCTATGTAGACGCTTTTTCACGGGTGCATTAAAACGTTCCCCTCTCGATTTTATCAGCACGCTAGGCTCCACTCGCCTTTATAAATGGCCCAATACATACTCAAATTAATGCTGATGTCTTCTGAAGCTTTTATGCCATTTAAGTTTTAAGGTTTAACTAGTGGAGAACCTTTTGCATTCAGAAACCACTCAGAATTGAGTCACTCTGAAAATACCCTTAAGAACTGTGTTCTACACTTCTTAAGACAAGGCTGTGCCGCCGTCTCAATATGGAAGAATTCCTTAAATGGCACAGAAAAAGAAGACAGTTGACCTTCAACCTAGTCAGTCAAATGCTCCTCCTTCCTTGCTAGCCTACGTTTGGAGTAATATGCACTGGTGGTTTTGAAAATTCACTGAAGGAAACGTCGATAAAATCAGTAGCCCTGCCATAAATCTGGTAGACATAACTAGCCTTCTATTTTTTACGACTTACCAGCTCATTACACTGAATCTTAAGTTGTAGGTGTACCAAAGTTGCGCTCTAACCTTGTTGCCTATCGTAAATGTGCCATTAAGTTCACAAACCTGATGACTGGCCACTAGGTCTCCACTATCGCTTTCGAATACAAGGAAACGACTACTGGAAGTCCCTTGATCGATGGCGGCTAGAAGAACCATACCCGTTGCCGTGGAAAACAATCTGAACAAATGCATAAATCTGCAAGAAAAACTCATACGGCCCACTTTCACCACCAGCGATCGCAATGAAGAAGTTTACCACCACATTGATGCGTTGTGATTAGTCGCAGGCCGCTACACATAAACACGAAATAAATTGCATAAGGACCATCAAAGAACAGTAGCTTTCTCAGGTAAAGAATTTTTCAGGTTGGACAACAAACGAGAGAACAAGAGAAAAACTGCTGAGGATGACAAAACACGTAAAATTACCTGTGCGAGATGAATAAAAGACAAAAACTATTCTTTAGGCCACTGAGGGTACGATACGTCCATCACGTTATAATTCTCAATTTCCGGGTTTTAGACGAAAAACTAAGGATTCGGAGACTCATTTTTCGGTCCCAGAAATGCAACGAATTTTAGGAACCGGTGACGATTGCTTGCAAATGATGTCATTGGAAGTTGAGTTTTTTTATCAGACCAGAGATAAAACCGTCGATCAGCCAGCAGAGGACGAACACATGTCAGCTGTGTAATAGTGACGCGTGCATTGCTAGAAGAAACAGGTCATCTAGGGTACTCACTCCTTCACCTGCTCTGCTAAGTTGGTTTCAATTCCTCGCTCGACCATCTCACTATGGTTCCATTCATTTTCCACTTTATGCCAAAAAAGTCTTGATAAAAGTTGTAGGATATTGCCAATAGAAGACAGTAAGCTGTTAGGACGGTGTCCGAAGACTTATGTTTCGTAGTGAAACTACGGCATCTGCTGAACAAAGATATTGTGGCGTTGTGCTTTAGTGGACTCTGTCATTATAAATGCACAGGAGTAAGGGAAACTACCACCTTCATTGCCTTGTTCTCAAACGTATCTCCATAAGGTGGGGCTGGATAATCTTGGTAATTATGGACTTTTTTGTAGATCTCCTAATCGCCTTTACTGAGTGAATAGTTCGACAGCCTGAGTTATCCCCATAGGCTGAGTGATCCCAACGTAACAAAGAGGCTGTTGCTCGCTCGATACTTTTGCATGCCGCATGAATCATTATGGCTTTGCCAATGGGCATGGCAGCCGATAACTGCTACCATCGTTTTTATAACTGAGCAATGTCTTTTTACTTCTTAAGTCGATTGCAAAATTATCAATTCTACTCTTTTGCTGTGTTTTCTTGCTTAATAACCGCTAGGAAAAGTGCTCGATCATTGACAAAATTTAGTAACAATAAATATCATCTCAAGTGACGATCGCTTCTTTCGTGGAAACACCAGTACAGCTGATCCAAGGTGGAATTCACGAGAAAGGAATGATCCGAGTAAACTTGCAATTCCACCAAGGATAGGATGAACGAAGTCGCAAAGTATTCAGCACAGCTGGTAAAAACAACGCTGGTGTTCACATGACGCGACAACAGCGATAAAATTAGCGGAACAGAAGATTTCTTTCAGTTATGCGAACCTGAAAGCAAAATGACGTCTGGTAATGTTAAGGGGTAACAGGCAATAAGAGAGTATATTTGTTAGTATGCTGAAATATACACAGAGTCAAACACGGCAGTCGGCCCTCTATGGTCCTTGAATACCAGGCCTCCGACTACTATCGCACTAAGACTCAACGTTGTTCCAAATAGATAGTCCGAATCCTTGACACCATGATTGAGAGCTGACAGAACTGAATTATTGAAGAAAATCCACTGCGCCAACTTCGTGACACATCTGTCATCTCATTCACATCGAACCTATGGCAAATTTATTCCAGCATCACATTCTGCTTCGCAAACATTCCTTATCCTTGCGCAGTACCTGCAGCTCCATCATCATCGCTAACAGGCATTCCTCATCATAGCAATTGGCGATAGGCTCATATACCTTCCCCAGTACCCGTTCATGCGCAACTTTCTTCATCATTCTTCGTTGCATGGCCCCCCTTCTCCGGATCAGCTTAACTGCATTCCAATTGCACACGGAGTACTCGGTCGCATATTTTTTGCGCTTCACATGCAACACGATTCTACCACTGGACGTCATTATCTCATTATCTCACCTACGGTGTAGACGACTGGAGCGATAAGTGTTCTCAAAGTTGCTTCTATGTGATTAGACATTAAATTTGCTGCTTTTCCTTACAATTTTTCAATGATCCTAACTCACTCATTCTTCTTTCTTTTTTATTAACTCATTCACTTTCGTTCCCGAGATCCATTACTTTGTACTTCTCACCTGATTCAATCAACACAGATCTCATATATTCACCTGATCAGTGTTTTTTTTCACACTGCCTCCTATCCAGAAAAACCTGTGGTTTTCTGTGTAAAAAAAAGCTTCACTAGTAACGGACAACCGACAGGCGTGAAATAACTAAAAAGAGGAAGGAACTCCTAACAGGAACAAACAACATGTGCACCATCCGCACGATTATTTGAGTGCACTTATAGTGCAGGCGATAACAGTATAAAAACTTGAGGCGAGTTGTTGGAATCACCATAAAGACCAGAACATTCAAGTCCTCAGGAAAGAAGCCGTTTCACTAGAAACACTGTAGAGCTGCTACGTGGCGCAAGGAAACTCTTGGACCAGGTAACAAGTTCCTTAATAAAGAGAATTGTTCAACGAACTCAGTTTCGGAATCGGAGCGAAACATTCTAGTTGAGTGAAAACAGTCTCATTTTAATGGAAGATCGCAGAGAAAAAATACTGATCAAGTGAATAGAATAGGAGAAAGAAGGGCCTGGATAACGCTGCAAAGGGGCTTGCAAGCGCTGTTCTCGGCGAACCTGGTCTTGGATTACACCGAGATTTTTTTTATAGTATTCAACAAAGTACACGTAGCTCTTTTTTTTCTTTGTGATTTAACATTAACCTAGGGAAATGGGAAAGGACTTCATTCGCAAGTTGTTAGAAACAGAAAGAATACTGCGCTCCTCATGGAAAATCAGCGATAACGTTTGAAAACTACTTTCTGTGACAAACAGAGAACGTAAGAAAGACGAAACAATGTCGATCAACTGACCAGATGACGTAGCGACCACCGAGTAAGCACGAGATGAAATCGATCATCACCATTCTACACTTGAACAGATTATGAGCACGTGACCGCTGATAACGAACCCATCGACTGATAGCTGCGCTATCAGCGATCTCGCTTTTTATCTTACATTCCATTTCATTTCCTTAGCACCTCGAAAATAGTCCATTGTCTAGGTGGTTGAAAATTGAAGAAGTACAGTGTCATAGTTGACGAAGTGCAGGACGATCTCGTTCCACGAATTGTCACTTATCAAAATGTCAAGATGTTTTTAGTCTGCAGTGAAGTTTCACCTCCATTTGATACCCTCATAGCCATACCTTGTTTCTCTGCACTTTCTTTACTGTCGTTAATCATTTCATCACTTTTTGGACGCACCTTGACCTTTGATAAAAAATCCACGGTCTTGTTTTCATCATGCTAGCCAAATTCCTGCTTAAAAATTGAATTATTTTACGAAGGTTTCATTTCTATCGACGTTCTCAACCGTCTTATTTACTGCCTACTCTTTTGAATGGCAGGGTATACCGCGAAATATAACTTCAACGGTGTTGAGATATTTGCAAAACTCCGGACTGCAGGTGTCTGCAGTGTGGAACGAACGGGGTATTGTTCTTTCCGGGGAGTAATGTGTTCACTACCATACCATGCGGCTCCTTCGTTTCGTCTGTCTCTCAACTAGTTTTATCGATTCCCTGCCATCAGCAATCACACGTCATGACAAACATCGATAGAACTAGCTGAGAGACAGACGAAACGAAAGACCCGCATGGTGTGGTGGTGAACGCGTTATTCCCCGGAAAGGACAACAGCGCGTTCGTTCCCCACCGCAGCCACTTGCGGTCCGGAGTTTTGCAAATGTCTCAGCACCGTTGAAGTTCCATCGACGTTGTTTGAAATTTTCCCAGAGTTCCGAGCTCCACATCCATTTTCTCTTTGACAATATCCCTTCGAGATGTGGGTGTCCAGTCGAAATGAGCCAGAGGGTACACCAAGTAGTACACGTTCTGCCACATGCAACTGACGAATGAGCACTAGTAGAACACATAAGCACAACGATGACTGCCACATGTCGTAAAGTAGTTGCCTGCTAAACGTTTTGACGATGGACCGTCTTCACACATCACGGGTCATTACGGACGTATACGTCCAAATGTGGTGGCACGAGTGGATGATTTCTACGCATATCGATTGAAGGTAGATCAAATTAGGAGCGGTCATAAGAACAAAGCGGTTCTCAGCACTCAGTACTTCCCATAAACCAGGTTTTCAGATGGGTTCATTTGTCTGCGACACACCCTAAAATACGACACCTGAACACCGCCTGGACCTGAGGTTATAAAGCATTGAAGGGACTTTTGTATGTGTTACTCACTCACTGCACATTTAACGTCACCCTAATTAAAAAATTGCGCATGGAAAGTCTCACAGTCTTCTGTCGCTCGATTGAAAACAGTGCTCAGAATGTTCGTGCTTGTTTTATAAACAGAAACTTTTACAACTTACTGAACCAGCCTCTCACAATTATTGCGGCCTTGTTGGTCCGAATGGTATCGATCGATCAAAGGCCACAAGTATTAGGTTGTAAAATAAGAAATGTTCGATTTTACTGTTTTAATTTTCTGTGTAATGCTTTAAATAAAAAAGTCTGCTCCTTATGTATCTCTAATGCGTATTTGTAAAGCACAAAGTCTGCTCTTTTAATTAGTTTTAGTTTTTTCAAGCTCTATTATTTTAACATTTTCGTAGGCTTTAACTTTAGTATGCATCAAAGTGGCAACTAAAGGGCGCGCGTAGCGCAGTGGTTGGAGGCGCCACTGCGACACAGAAGTGGAGTCGATCCCCGCGCCCATGGCCCACCAAGCCCTCCATCCCTCCGGGGTCGGCAAATTGGTACCAAACTTCTCTGGAAGGACAGCAGCACTGGCTCGATACATCGGTAGGCCACTGCGAGTCATTGTAAAGGCCAGATATGCATTCAATTACCTCCAACGATGCTTAATGAGGTCGAATACATGGCGCATCCCTAAACGGATTGATCAACGCCGAGAGCTTTATCCTTATCTTTTATGCATCAAAGTGATATTGGTGTCCTTTTTTGCACCAGTGGAAGAGCGATATAATACCGCAACAGGTGCTCGGAATACCAATGCCGCGTTTGGAGAAGGCTTTCTTAACGAACGCGCACCACTCGTCGTTGGCACACAAGATTTGGATTCCGGAACGAGAGCACTGCAAGCGACGAGCGTGGTAGGCCGAAATTACGGTTTACGATGAGGCATTCGTACTCTAGTCGTATCAAATCCATGTCAAACGGTCCGAGAACTTGCGACAGTGTCTGGAGTCAGTGCAATAACGTTTTCACGTCACTTTGCTTGAGTTACTGATTAGCAAAGTTAAAAAAAATGGACAGATGGATTCGACACGAACTCAACAAAAAGCAAAAAACTCGTCGTTTGGAAGTTTGCAATCCCCTACTAATTCGCAGCGATGAAGATCAATTTTTGAATCGCATCATAACTTACGATGAAAAGTGGATACTGTACGACAGTCGTCGCCGTTCTGCACAATGGTAGACGCCAATGAAAACCCACGACACATGCCTAAACCAAATCTTCACCTAAAAAAGACAATGGTTTCTGTTTGGTGGTAAAGGCAGATATAATTCATTGCAAGTTCTTAGGACTTAGCGAAACGATTACGTCAGAGAAATACTGTGCTGAGATCGAAGAAGTGCATCAAAAACTATGCGTCAAGCAGCCGGCACTGGTCAATAGAAGAGCACCAATACTGCTTCACGACAACGCAAAAGCGCACGTTTCCCAAATGACATCAAGAAATGAATGAAATGAATGAAATGCCCTCCCAACGGTTTACCGCCTCATCGTGGCTGGGAGGTGCTCCTGCGTGTCGGACTGCGATGTATAGCGGGAGGATTCGTCTCCCCGGCAAGGTCTCCCAATCTGAGAAGGAGTCCGGCGTTTCCATCAGGAAGCCTAGCTAAGAGTAAACCAATACCAGGATCCACAATCGTCGCGGCATCAAACTAGTCGCATTGTGGCAAATCTCGCTCTGATCCACAAGGGCTGCGACCTAGGGTAGACTTTGGCCAGGCTGACCTCGAGATTCCACGGAACCACAATGGCTTAACCAGCAAATCTCCGGAAATGGTGATTCCTGCACAACCACTGAGGAGTGGCCATTCAAGTATCAACTAGTAATGAAGTGCACTACGAGGTTTCACCACATCCGTCTTATTCGGAAAACTGGTCTTCAACGGGTTTTCATTTTTTTTGAGCATCTGGGCCACTTTATGACGGAAAAAAGTCTTCCGCGATCAAGCAACAGGGGAAATGCGTAGATACTACAACCTACAATTTTCAAATTAATGGAATTACATAACTCGTTTTCTTGTAAAAAAATGTGCTGATTTCACGGTTTTTATTCCGATTAATAAACATTGGTATGAAAAAAGTTATGGCTACTTAATCTTTATTTACATTTAAAATCGGGCATTTCATACGTTACAACCTAACAGAATTCGGCGTTTCGGTTTTGATCGATCCCATGACCACTATCCCCTGATTTTGGGTTATCGCAATAGAAAAATATTTCAAGCTAGTGGCTTCAACAGCGTAACACTTAGTTGTATTCCGGCTACACGTGCCATACGAAATGCAATGGAACCATAGCATCCAAGTTGTTTGCCTATAGTCGAACAAACACACAGGAATATAGTCCGTAGCCGGTTGGAACACATTGAGAAATGCGAAGTTTTTGGAACATCAGTGATGGAAACCCTTGACGACATGTTGTTGAAGTAAAGAGAACAGCTACAGACAAGTAATTCTAAGTGTCGGAGACTGCTCCCTAGGAAAACACAGCTGGTCTCCAGCAGGCCTTAGTGTATAATTTAAGTGCAATCAGACAGGCATAAAATGACTTATTTCATGAGCTACAACGTAAACAATCGCTTGCCAGAAGCACCCAACAATATCCGATCAACGTCGAAAAAGAAATAATCGCTCTACAGCAACGATAGTCATGGAATGCAGAAGAAACACTTCTTGAATACGTGAAAGAGGAGTCATCTAGCTAACCTAAAGCAAAGATGAGTTAGTATGCAGGATAACACTTATTCGTCCTTTGACAGCAAGACGACGAATTCCCTTTGTGTCTTCACTTTCTTCATAACCATTCTCGAGTGCTAGCTGGTCGAAGGCAACTCTCAACCTTATAAATATCAGGTGTTGATGCGGAACATCTTAGTGAAAGATGTAAATAGCGGTAAACAATGAGCAAAAAAGAAAGCTAAGAAATCGGTTAATATAGCAACCTAATAGTACATACTTCAAGCTCAGGAGATTTCGCTTTCCTCACAGAAGACCAAGTTGAGTTCTTCATTCTCGGACATGGTTCAGTTCTGCATAACTCAGTCGTTGACCAACTCATAACGATAAACGAGGACCACAGTATCTTAAAAACATGTGATCTCTTATGATCAAAACACGGGACACATAGGCAACATGGACAGAACCGTTTTCAATGATGAGATAAAAAGCGACAAAGCTCTCGGCGCTGATGAATCTTTGAGGGATGCGTCATGCATTCGACTTCATCAAGCATCGTTGGAGGTGATTGAATGCATATCAAGCTGGCCTACCGATATATCGAGCCAGTGCTGCTATCCTCCCAGATAAGTCTAGCACCAATTTGCCGACCCCGGAAGGATGAAAGGCTTGGTGAGTCACGGGTGCTGAGATCGATTCCACGTATGTGTCACAGTGGCGCCTGCAACCACTGTGCCACACGCGCTATAATAAGATAAACATCATAAATATAAAGTAGCCCCAAAGATGACCACATACTAACTACCTTGTTACATTCATGAGCATACACGAGGTTGATTAATAAAGTGCTCACTGTGGGTAATCTTCAAACCACCAATGATTTGAGTCAAGTTTTGCACAGATTTTTTATAATGAACACTTTACAGCAGAGAAAGAACAGTGTGCATATGAAACTTTTAGTAGCAGAGCTTACTGCGATAGTTGATGCAAATGTCAGAAGACTGGTTTGGTTTTGCCTCGCTTGCTTACAAAAGCACGAAGCTCACTCTCTAGGGTTGCTTCAACTGAGTGAAGGTGCATTTGCACCAGTGAAAGAGCCGCAAGCCAATCCATTAAGATATAAACTGTCTGGACATACGTATCTCGTAAAGCGAGTGTGCGCTTGGAAGTCCACGGATATTTCGGAGAATCTGGAACAAACTTTGGATACTCGCCTCGAATCACCCTCACCTCGAAGAAGGAGAATACGTCAGGGCACCTCTTAATGACTTAACTTATTTTGTTTAAAATGAAGGGTTGCTTAGAAGGGATCTTACTTATATTTGAAACATTGTTTTGGGTAATAACCCTACCATTTAGAGCGATCCGAGTGGCTTCTGCATCGTAGCCATTGAAAATGGCTTTTTTCGTGCTAAGTTTAACGATTCCTTCCTTTTGTGTTCTCCTGTGCACACATTTTTAGCCTTTCAGTACATGTTTCTGACGTGTACTTTTTTTCATGTGTGAAGGATGAAAGGAAAGGAAGTGAACTAGTATATTTTCACCACTTGATTTTCGGTACCATTTTATTATGTAGCCACTTTCTGAGAGCTTAATTTGAATGTTTAAGAATGGATGCCAGTTCTCGGTTGGTCTTTCCCGTGTGAATTTTACATGCTCTGACTATCTATTTAACAATGCAAAGCACTCATCCATCTGTTATTGTGTGGAACAGACGATGAAGCACTCGTCTATATGTCGACAGTTGAGTAAGGGTCGGCGATCAGAAATGGGGCTTCCACCTTATATATCAAGGTGATGGCAAGACTTGGCACTTATCGCTGTCCCATGGCCAGCCCTCTAATTTCTGCGAAATGTCCTCCCGACCATATAAAGTTTAAACAACTGAGGCACTGTTATGAGAGAATCATTAGTTGTTGAATCGATAAGCCATGCATATTTATTTTTTTTTATTCTTTACGAATAGCTCAAGAATGGTTTGCGTTATGAAGTCATTAGACACATTAGTATAAAGTGAAGTAACATCGAATGACTCCATTACATGTGTGCTGTTTGGCTACGCGCACCGTAGGTGATCTAGGAATATTTTGGTATTAGGCAGATGGGTTGGCACGAAAATCAGCAACTCGGTTAGCATAAAGTTTAGGAACCATGTTATTTTATACGTTGGCCCGCCTATGCAACTGATGATTGGCTTAACCTTAAATGATGACGGGTCGGTGGACGCAAGATAGAGGCAAACCTGTCTGTTCTAATAACCGAATACAAGACCGAACAAGTTGAATAGCCGTTTTTTTAGCTGAGAAATAACTAAATGCTCTAGACTCGTTGTCTTTGGAGTGTCAAACCAATCCCCTGCTTAATTTTCGCTATTGATTTCCATACTCCTTTTTCAGAGGACGGTCCACAAAGAGAAACATCCAGCAGATGTTTTTTCTGTTACTCCAACTTCGTACTAAGTAGAAACAACTACGAAATCCCCACCTTTATAGCTAATAGATAGCCGGATAGATTTTTTTGAATTCATAAGCTCACTGGCCGGTGCATATACGCATGTAAGGTTGAAGCTTAATTTTCTAAGACGATTGGGATTAAGTATTTGAACTCTGCCCGAAAATAGGCGAAAGACAGGGTCAATCTCTCTATTTGGTGGTTCCTGCTTGAACAACGCTCGGGAAAAGGTATTGGTGGTAATGCCTTTCTTGGTGCTCCTTTACCTAACCTTTCTAGCCTAACCTTATAACGCAGTTGACCTCGGTGTTCAAGTAGACAGCACGTGATCACGAAAATTCGGACCCAGTTCTAACGGTGAATGCGCACTTTCCGGAAGCGTTATGCCTCCAAACACAGTAACTCTGGGTGATTTTGTTGCGCACTGTATTTCAGAGTTATTACTTAGAACGTGACCAGCGATGGCGATTTGTTTTGATCTTTGTGGGCATGATAGACCTCCAAAATTTTTTACTCAACTTGTTTCTAGTGTAACTCTGAATCTTGTTGCAAATTGATGTGGACCCACCTACTGTTCTCTTCCAGGGGTTCTCCAAATGCTGAGTAAAATGATTTTCTTTGCACAAACATTTGTTTAGTTGAGAAAACATTTCTGTTTCCCACTTTCCACACTTTTCTACATTTTTCACAACTCCTCTTTCTCTCTTTATATATATATATATACATATATGTGCATATATCTATATATATATATATATATATATATATATATATATATATATATATATATAGGGGTGAATAGCATGGTTGTAATGATGCAAGCCGTCATGAGCAAGGTACGGGCCCGGTTCCGCGCCAGCCCCACTAAGTCCCTCATCTCTCCGGGGTTAGGAAATTGGTATCGGACTTGTCCAGGGAAAAAAATAGATTTCTGTACCCAATTGAGAACGCTTCAGACCGGCTATCCCTGAATTCCAGTGAGAATAAACTCGACCAGCATTCTACGACATTCAGGATGAAAAGCAAATCTTTAAGCGGCAGCCGAAGATACGCGTAAAAAGTTGGAAGGCTTCGCAGATGATGGATCCGAGGGAACGAATGTAATGTGAGAAGTGCTGGGATCCGCACAGTAAGCGTGAAGACGAGCTGTATAACGTAAGTAAATAACAGCGCATATATAATGGCAACTTTTTTATCTACTGCCTACTACGATTTTTTCACTGCAGGGTACTATGTGAAATACAACCACAGTGATGCTGAGATACTTGCAAAACTCCAGATCGCAGGTGTCTGCGGTGGAGGACGAACACGCTACCGCCCTCTCGAGGGGCTAAAGCGTTTATCACCACACTATCAGGGCTCCCACGTTTCGTCCTTTCATAGTTTATATATATATATATATATATATATATATGTGGTTACAAAGTAGTGGTTATAGAGTTTTATATATATATATATATATATATATATATATATATATATATGTATATATATGTCCATAATTTCGGTCGATAGATTCCGAAGATCCGGCCACCTTAGGTGCTCATATCTTGTTGAATTTTTTCAGCTTTTTTTCCAGGTGTTACTGTTAAGGCAGTGCAATATTTTAACCGCTTTTGCCCTTATATACAAGCAACAAATGGAAGGAAGCATCGCTAACAATACTACCGCCTTTTTCAGAAACTTCAGTTTCTCCCTAATTCCACCAAGTTCTCTGTATTTCATCTCTTCCGCTTCTGTATACAACTCAGCAGCGTTCGGCTTCATTCTCATTCCACAAGCTTTCGCGTATTGCATGTCTTCTTCATCTGCGTATACCTTCATTCTTCTGTGTGCAACGGTATATATCGTCATATTTCTGATTTGTACGGTAGTGCTCGCGAAGGTGGGAATCCCGAGAACTTTATGACAACCGTCGAGAAGTGTTGTTTACGATAACCTTGCAGAAAGGTTTTATGGGAAGTGCTGGAAAACGTATGTCAGTAGTCGAAAGACTTCCGTAGTAGATTGGGCGCTAAGCTTGTATTCACTGCCTTCTCTTTCCACAGCAGGAAAGGCGGCGAAGTTGCCTCGCAACCATATACTGCCCGTCTACCGATCATGCTAAGATCAAGTTAAAATTTATTTAGTAAATTCGATCTATGTTGTGTTATTGTCACCCGCATTGCACTGCGATATTACGGGGCCTTTCCACTTGAATTGTGCAAACCATTGTTAACATTGATTGCTGCCAGTCCCTCTCCACCAATAGACTTCGATTTTGTAACATCTTAGAACTGCCCATCACCCCATGCGATACAAATGCGCTAATCACTCGAAAACAGTGCAAATCTTGTTGTCAATTAGTTGTAAGCCTACTTTTTTTCACATATCATCTCACGTTTGATTTAGTTCTGACCATGGAGCTATAATTGTATGATATGTCATTCGTTCTTCAAGTTGCATAATATATCCGACTTCTTCGTAATGATGGGATTACTGACGTATTGTTTGCATATGTAAACGTTTGATTTCCCAACTTAGAGATTCGCTAATAAAACTTTTGTGTAGCGGGTCACAAGAGGGCAAGCATTCTGCATTGCCAGTACCTTTGGTGCAATATTACTAAAAAGAAATGTCTGACTTTTCATGAGCCAGAAGAACCAGCTCCATTCGTCATTTACCACTGCGTTAGGAATAACTTTTCAGTGCTCAAAGCGATCTACGAAATGTTTGCAGATTCTGTGTTGGTTATATTTTTAAAAACCTACCTTCATTAAACTTCAATTGCAATAATCAATAATTTTCTAAGTGATCGAGCTGCCAGGGGTTGGTATAAAAAGTTTTATCCAGCTAACGTTTCGGAGCTTTTGCCTTCTTTAGAGCCGCGATGATCCGAGTCGACAGTCCACAAGAATCCAGTTGAGGGAGCAACGCTCGAATGAAAAGCTTCACTTGGCGGAGCGCTTTTATAGAGAACGTAGGTTGGTCGATTCTCACCATCCATGTGATCTGTATTTTGATGAGCATTGCGCCCTGAGCAGTTAGTACTCTATTTGCTCTATTGGTTAATTGTGCATTTAGTGACTAGTTTCTGGAAGGTGCGGTGAAAAGTGCCGCCAATGAAGACATTTTGATTCACTTTGTTGTTATAAACAACGACGATAATGGAGATACTTGATACTTGAACGGCCCGTCCTCACTGGTTGTGCGGACCCCGGCATAATCACCGTTTTTTCGGAGGTTTGTTGGTTAACCCATTGTGGTTCCCTGGAACCCCGGGATCAGCCTGGCCAAAGTCTGACCTTGTAATGAAGATAAAGACATCAATGGGGAATTTTTGTAATGTTTTAATGTTAAATAACGTTAGTAGTTGAAGTCAATTCACGTATATATACATCTAACAATAAAGAGCCTGCAATTAGATGTATAACCCTTACGCGACGAAGTGACTTCTCTATAGAAGCAATATGATAAGAAAATTACAGCCGCTTTCAACTTTAAGTCAACATATCTTGGTTTGTTGTGCGCTTATTAGTTGAGATTAGAACTGTTAAAATCTGGAAATCTTTGCCTGCAGGGAGGTCCTCTTGTTCTAACACAATGAACTTTTGGTTTCCTGTATCTCACGACCTACATTTCGTCCACTTTTTTCCTTCAAGGCTCATATTTCGGATCAGAATGCAACTGAAGAAACGGAATTTCGCAAAGACGTGATGCTGTCCTCCATCGTAACCATTATGCTTTTCAGATCTCGCTATTTGGCAAGAAATTTTGAAACAAGACTTCATTTTAGGGGCGCTGTGGAGCAGTGGTCGGAGCCGATGTGTAACACACACGTGGAATCGATCCCGGACCTCATGGCCCACAAAGCCATCCATCTCTCCGGGGTCGGCAAATCGGCACCAGAGTTGTTTGGGAGGATAGCAGCACTGACTCGATACATCGGTAGGTCACCGCGAGTCATTGTAAAGGGCAGACATGCGTTCAATCACCTCTAAACGATGCTTAATGAAGCCGAATGCATGCTGCATCCCTTAGGGATTGATCAACGCTGAGAGCTTTATCCGTTATCCTTTAGATTTCATTTTCAGTTTTAGGGGATCTTGATTCGAAACATATTCAGAGCTGAAATGACACTATATAAGATTTATCTATGCAACAATTGCGAAGGTGCAAAGTCGCTTCCTTGGATCAATACAGTTCCACACTCAAGAAGACCCTAATTACTGTTAATTATCGAAAAACCAGCTTCGTCGCGAAAATGTTAAAAGAACATTGAGCAACGAGAAATATGACTAGAATGAGATGACTATGAAAATGAACTGTGAAATGGATCTTTAGGGATTTGTCCGCACATCTTAATGTTTGTCAATCACCAGTCGATAAATCGAAGTATCTAAATCACAATGTCCTTACTGAGGTGAACTTCTAATACACATTATTCCAAACATTTGAAAGTGAAGAAATTGATAAAAACCTTTTTTTAGATTAAAGAACTATGACATCGCAGTCCAACCATTTGTGACACACACAGATGCCTACAAACAAAACGTGGAATGCGGATTTCCTACAGAGCTAGTCGAATACCGATACATACAAGAGATTATTCTCACGTTTTCCTCAAAACTGAGGTTTTTCCCTTCAACCCCTGAGTTATGGAAATCTTCAGGGAGGCTGCTTTTAGTTCTCCTATCAATATTGCAGATACACTACAAGAATTATCGAGATCTACAATGAGGCACTTCTTCCCTATTTAAAGTCGAGCTCTTGATCTAGAGAATTTCGCTTGCTTTATCGTTTTTATCCGTATCGCTTTTAACCAGCACAGAGTTTTCCAAGCTATCATCGCCGTCTGGATGGTGAGAATCGTCGGAATGGAGCAGATGACGTGAGATCACCATCTCCACTGCATCCACGTCTGTCCCCGTTTCTCGTGAGCAATGATTGCCATCACTGGAAGGGTTTAATTTAACAAGTCATCGTCAAAAAATTAACAAAGGGGTAAATGTGAGGAGAAATTGTGTCAAGCACAGATTTCAGTTCCACTCTTTGTATGTATCATGTCGAAAAATAAGAAATTTGTGAGCTTGAGCAATTGAACTGGTGAACTCCCATTCGATACTGCAAAGTGCAAGCAATGAATTTGGCTACCGGTGAGAAAAAGGAGATACAGCAGAAGCCTAGTAATAGTTCAGTTAGCATGCCTTAAGCTGAAAGTCTGCTAGTATTCTTACCAGAGACGGAACAAAGCGCTTCAATTTATGAGAAGAAAGAATTTCCTTTTATGTGGATCATGAGCTGTTCATTTGAATCCATACCCGACCTCATTCATAGAGGTAAACGATAAGCAAAGGAAAAACTCACAGTTTTTCTCCTACACGAATGTTTTTCGAACACAGTTGAAGACTCATTGCGTCTCGGATTTCCTGAATACATTTTTTTGCGAGTGTTTATATGTTAATCACTATTCGACTAAACTTCCTTCGGAGTTGATCTTTTACTGATAGTGTAGAATTCGTCAGCGCTCGAGCAGCACATTGGTAGTGATCCGATCCTCATCATTACGCAGACGGCCCAACCTAAGCGGTGGCTCTAACCCGCCTTGGGCACACCATCTCTCCGATGTCGGGAAATTGGTACCAGGCTTATCTATGACAAGCTAACTCGCTCTAATCTATGCGGAAAGCGCTCTAGCACGGCTGTCACAGAGCTTCAGGGAGAATCGGCTCGACCACCATTCAACGACATTTGTGGCGAAGACGAAAAAAATCCTTAGGCAGCTGCCGAATCCATGCGCAAAAAGCTCGATGGCATTCACCGATGGTTGATACTAGGAAACAAATCGCATGCAAGAAGTACTAGGATCTGCACAATCCTATATGTATCCTATATGTATATATGCGGTCTCGGGTCATGTAATAATAATGTGATAACAGAAATCGTTTACGAGGGAAAAATTTCCAGCTTAAGGCCAAGGCATTCTTTAGCAGGGAGAATGAACGGCAAAGCATTGGCATTTATCAATACGTTAGACACTTCTCATGAATTCGATTCCATCATTGCTTACATGTCATCTATAGAAGTCATAAAAAAAAGGATAAAGCTCTCGGCGTTGATCTGATCCTAAGGGAAGAGCCATGCATTCGACTTTATCAAGCATCGTTTGGAGGTGATTGAAAATCATATTTGGCCTTCAGTGCCGCTATCCCCCCCAGACAAGTCCGGTACCAATTTGCCGAGCCGTAGGGATGGAAGGGTTGGTGGGTCATGGGCGCTGGGATCGATTCCACTTGTGTGTGCATAGCGCATCCGACCACTGCGCCACACGCGCCACCTATAGGAGTCATTTGATACGAAAAGCATGGGCGCTTTCAATTTTAAACCAACACAAACATCATACTGAAACTTGTTAATTCAATAAAAAAGCTCTAGAATCTTTGAATCTTCTTCTATAGGATTGACGCTTTCTTGGTTGAACATGATGGAATTCTGATTTTTTGAAGACCACGGCGCATAGTTCTTCCACGTTATTGCTTCAAAGACCATATTTCAAATTCGAAAGCTAATGAATAGGCAGGATTTCGCTTTGCTTGAAGTGATAGTTTTCGCCAATATGTCGTTTATCATTGCAGTAGCCGCTCAATCGCTACAAATTTCAAAGAACTCAACTTTCGTTGCCAATTTTTGAAAGTTTCCAGAAGATTCCAAAAACAAAAAAAGGAAAGTATAAAAATTACACATGCGACTAATGCAATAGAGCAAAGTCCTTTCTATAATCTCTGAAGATACAAATTCCTCACACACTCAAGTGAGAACAAGCTTCTTCGGGAAAAGAGTTAAGCACTGCAACGTGAACTGGATGTATAGTTCGCCCTATGCAATGGCTTCTGAGAAACTACCGATAAATGAAGACACTGTTTTTGTCTTTCCAGACAAGCTATTCACCAATTTGTCAACCCAGGAGTAATGGGAGGCTTAGTCCTAGGCGCTGAGTTAAACCAACGACGACGACTGTATTGCGTGACATCACTAGCTACTGCAATGCATGTAGCAAGACTTTTTAAAATTTGAGTACGATTTTTGCCTTTCCTACTCTAAACATGTCTACTGTTCATCATACGTAGCGCAATTTTAGTGAAACTAAACTCTGCACGTGAGTTTTGAAGGAACCAAAAACACCACTGCTAATTAACCTTGTAATAAAATAAAGGCGAACAGGAAATGCTTAAAAGTGTCATAGTGTTTGTATAATATTTTACGGCTTATTTTTTATCGTCGAAAGCAACCAATTTTTGATTCGTGGAATTCAGAAGGGGGTGGAAGCATTGTTTAACACCGTCATTTAAACCGTCAATGACAATCAGTGAAAAACCATAGTTAAACCCTAGCTTCCTTACAGCTGACGCTTCAGTCAATTATTATTTTTAACGAATTATACCTTTTCGAGGGCGTAGTATGAAGTTCCGGTATTCAGTGATTTTGTAGACTGCTGATTTTTAATATCTGCACTTTTTCTCACTTATTTGAACTTGGGAAGCTGTCAGAATACGCTGCAAAAAAGTACTTGCCGTGTTGCAGGTGATGTAGACGAACAACCTCGTAGCGCATACTAGCACGTACAGGACTGAAATCACGTCCGTGCAGAATTCGTAAATCTGGAAACAGCTATGAAACTACTGAACAAGTAGTTTGAAGTACCACAGAATGCGAACCACGTATGCTTCCTGTGTTTGCGTGGATTGGAATGCAACATACTCCCATAGAGTGATGAGCACGTTCAAGACGTTAGCGATTAGGTACGAGCACACGATCAAAACAAGAAGCCGTGTTGCCGATCGAATCTTCCTCTGAAATCAGTGTTGCAACGATTATAATTAAGCATCGTCTTCCGTACTATTGTAAGTGTAAAGGGTTGGTAATGTGTTCGTATCGTTCATACAAACAATAAAGAAGAATGAAGCGTTCGACTACGACCTCTGCCTCACATATGTACAATAAATCTAGCTGAATTCGTAGCAATGTAGAGCTCACTAAATGCATATTTATCCCTACGCAATGACTTGCGCGGACCCACTGATTTGCCAAGTCAGTGTTTTTTGTCCTCCCGGAGTAATCTGGTACAAATCTACCAAAGTGATAGCGGTGTCAGTTAGCCTGAAGCGCGGAACTGATATATCTTTTATGCCATCAGAAAGAAAAGCCTTGCGTTGAAATCCATGTCCCTGAAGTGATGAACGGTTTGTTAGCCTAGGATGCCAGAAGAAGCGAGCGATATTGCACTTTTTACACGTGTTTTCTAACCACTGCGCAACATACCCTCAGGACCAATATACTATACAGCAATTTTTAATTGTCTTAAGCTTATAAATTCACTGAGGGAATGAACTGAACGGAATGGAGAAAGGAGAAGAAGTGAATGTGAACTGTCATGACATGGGCAGAGCCTCTTATGGATGAACAATAAAAAGCGTCGTATTTTATTGATGTCTTATCAAACTAGAAAAGTTACAATGCTTGGAGGATTCGTTTTATGATACTCGGTGTACCTCACCATTTTGATGTTCTTACCTTTTTTGTCGAATATTAAGAACAACTACAGTTCACCAGACAAGTTGGTAAGTTACTACCACCGCATAATCACTACTATCAACCATCAGCATCCCTACATAAAAGTGCATCAGCGGGTGAGTATGCCTCATTCGAGAGATAGCCCGCTGAGGAAGACACAACCCGATACGAAGGCGAAGACGCCACGTCGAGACAAAGAAGAACCGTGTACTATCGACTCGGATCATCGGCTGTAATGAAGACGAAGAGGTCGAAGAGTTAGCCGAATAAAAAATTATTTATCAACCTCGTGTAAGCTCATCAAAGAAAGAATGCATGCTGCTTAGTAATACTGAGGTTAGAGGAAAGTTGGTTTTGAAATATTGTAGGGCAGTGTTGATAATGAGAAACAACAATTATCGGAAGGTTACTTTATCAGTAACTGTTTTACCATTATTATACTGTTACATGAATAGATACCACATGTATCTCACTCTGCGGATCTCAGCAAATCTTGCAATCCAATGCTCCCTCTCGCCCATCATCGTCGAAGGTTTCCGAAGTTTTTCGCTTGTGGGATGTGCTGTTGCTTGAGGTTTTTTGGTCTCTTTTTTGGTTTTGGTAGTTATAAGATGGTCAAGTTGATTCTCCTTGCAGTTATGGGATAGCTACTATAGAATTCGCACTTGACTTGGAATGAGCTGATCCCGGTCAGGTCCGATACTAATTTCTAGGCCCGTAATGTTAGGTGGCTTAGTGGGCGTAATGCTCGTCTAAACTAAGACCGTGCTGGTGATCAACAGCATTGCTCTACCACTGCGCTTTCCTCTCCTTAGCCCTTTTTTCTCTTACATTGAGGCTTCGAAACAAAAAAATTTTCTAGAAAAATTCTTATAAAAACGCAAAAGACCGACTTTCTATAAACCTCGGCATAGATAGTTGATATACTTATTTATGTGATCTTATAAACTGATCTTCTTTAGCTGATCCGAAGTTGGTATAGGTGTTCGTTGACGTTGTCGTTGTTGTTGTTGTTGCTGTTGTTCTTGTTGGTCGATGGCTGACGTCTCGGCGATTTCGCCTTCCTCAGAGCCGTGATGTAACGAGTGGGACTGGCCTTCATATCAAATGAAATAAGTTACGCCATTAAGAGATGCTTAAGAAAAAGTGGTTTTGAAAATTAAATAACGATTATTGACATCCTACCCAATACCCTACGCCCTCAGTTAGTTCGCAACCGTTTCTATGATCGTTTGTGCAGCTCAAAAAACTGTATGATCTGTCCCTAACGGGAGATACGGGGATTGCATGAGTTCAGATATAATAGGTATATAATATATATAAAGCACAACGGCGATGATTTTGAAGTGACTGCACGGATCATAGCGCAGGAGTCGAAAACATCGACGCGCAAAGCTCTTGCAGCGTTTTGGATAAATTTCAAAAATCCAAAGATGAACCGGAAAGACGAATGCCTCACTATCACACGTGACCTGGCACCCTATTTGAAAATGATATTTTGACCCCGGTGTGTGTCGTGCTCGCGACCCCACGTGAACAACGCGTGGGCCAGTCCCACTCGTTACATCACGGTGAGTAGCCTTCCAGTATGACCGTAGCATCCTAACACACCATCTATTTAAAACTTTGATCTTCATTAATACTTTAGCCTTTTACACCGAATACCTAAAGTATTCTAATATAAAAATACGTCCAGGCTCTGAGAAGCCAGTCCCACTCGTTACATCACGGCTCTGAGGAAGGCGAAATCGCCGAAACGTCAGCCATCGACAAACAACACCAACAACAACGACAACGTCAACGAACACCTATACCAACCTCGGATCAGCTAAAGAAGATCAGTTTATAAGATCACATAAATAAATATATCTTATAAAAACGGCTGGATATTTATACACCTTGTGATCGCTCGCTATTCGGAACAGTTTCGCCGTTCGATGTTGCTTCCGCAGTGTTCTCACGATACGGTAGTTGAGGTAGGCAAGTAGAAAGAACGGCAAGAACACAGTCATGATGTTCCTATAAAGATTTACATTATCGACTCACATTCTATTTTTTTTATAAAAGGCAGACGACAACTTCCCATCCATGGGAGGAACTGTACTTTGCAGTAAAAAGAAGTTGTAAAGCGAATTGTTCTTCTCCTATACTTGCAGCGTTAGACAAGAAATGCTGCGTGTTTAACATTGTACACTCCGCATAGAGGAGATGATTTTGATGTAAAAGCCACTACCCTCCCACAAGATACCAAAGCATTTGCGCAGAATATTCTTCACGTTTTTTCGATAAACACCAAGAGCACTAATATGAATAGCAGGGAAGAATGCCCAAAGAGGACACGTGATCTAGCCCGATGTCCTCGAATCGGCCTTCTTAGTTTTCGGGCGCTTCCGACCACTGCGCCACACGCGCCGTTACCTATATTACATCTCCATATAGCATTCATTCTCACAGGTTCATGTTGCCAAAAATTACTTCGTGTGGGTCTCCTGTTATGCCGATATCCTCAGTGGAAGACACGTAAAAAAACAGTAGGTTTTTTTTGAGAAGCTGTTGGTTTTGTGGTTACCTTTCAGATTTTCATCTTTCTATTTGTGTTATTGAAGAGCTTGACGTAACAGATTGAGTATCAAGATACCCTTGCAGGCTCTGAGAAATGCGATACTGCTGAAACGTCAGCTTCACCGGAACAAAGAATAGAGCAGTACTTCATGTTTGTTGAGCAAGGATATCGAAGATCATTTGATTAGCACCGAAGTTAATAAAAGGTCGGTAGTTGGAATTTAGCACTCCCGTGTTCCTCTGCTTTCCACTCCTATGTTGATGAACTACTTCGTATCCCCTCTTCTTTTTGCAGGAAGCATTGAGCAAATATTGAAGTTTGTTCGGAGATTGTCAATCAATAAGTAGAATTCGATGCTTTCGTATTAGTTTAAAATAAGGGATAATCAAAACGAAGTAGGGGTAGAACAACACAAGTGGATGATGAGACAAAAAGCACTGCAATGACTTCCCTTCTAATCATAGAGCACGACAATTCTCACCTGATGTAAAAACGAAACACGGTGCCATACCATACTGTGTCCACGATTTCCGTCAAACCTGGGACGTACTCTGAGATACCCGTACAGTCGCCGTTTTTATCCAACTGAAATAGCAAGTCGCTTAACTTTTTTCTCTTAACTTCGTTGAATATCAACCTATTCAGCAGCTGTTCATTGTTGTATTTACGCGTTTAGTAGATAAGCTCATGATTTTGACTTTTTTCACTCTTACCACAAGGTTTTCGCTTATCTTTGAGTTAATTTAGATCTCTTATCTCCGCTACTAGTTCGGCTTTTTGGTGTCAGTGCTTTCATGCAGTAAAAACGAAAGCTCCAGGACGAAAGACTGTGACGTTGATGAATGTGAGTGGGATGGGTGTATAACGTTGTTAGGGAAATAATGGAGAATTCGCCGAAGATGACATCGGCGTGCTGTCAGAGTGACGTTACCGATGCTTACATGCTTCAGTTTCTGTTTGTGTCTCATTCATTTTTTTACTTCATCCGCTATGTCCCGTGTACGATTTCCGACAACATTGAGTACATTGATATTGCTTTGATAGAAACAATGTTGTCTTCCTAATTAGTGAACGACTCCGGCAGTACTTCATTCTTCCGGATGTTTAGGAATGACTGAAAGCCAATTCGTTCAAGGGGCCAACCCAAATTTCGAAACTCGATAGGCGGTGTTTTTTTTCATCGATGTTACGTCTATTGTATTTACTTTAAATGAAAACGTCATCAGAATGAACTGTTATGAATTTCTATAAACGCCTTGTGCCCATTGGGATTCCAAATACTGAACAAAGCTGAACAGATTTTTCTCATGCGTTTATTAGCGAATTCATCTTCGAAACGGAAAGTGTTGACGGCTTTCACAATGAGGGCACTCGAAAGGGCATTCGATGGCGTCTTTTTCGCCCCCCAAAAGTGGATGAAATCACTTGGAGCTTAGTTCGGTGCTAAATTTAATTTAAATTAGTTCGGGCGTTGAACAAGTAGTAGATATACCTAAGTTCGCTCAACATCTCTGGCATGTACGCGCCAAAAATAGAACCTTTCCGCCCTCGATATTCGATGAAATCGGAAATAGTTTCTGGACAAGTTCGGAGTGGAGGGCAGCATTCACTTCATAGTGGGTTCCTTCATTTCAGTGTCGGTCCTCTTACACTCCTAAACGTCTGAAAATTGAGCATTCCCCACGATTTTAAAAACTCCACCTTTCTTCCTCGTCTTAAATTGGACTAATGCCTTTGGAATTGATTAAAGGAGCAATTCATTTGCTCATTGAAAGATTTCACCACATTACAGAGAAAGTGGAAGACTCAGAGGAAGCGTATAGTGTGTAAAGGTGTTTTGTTTCCAATGTGATTGAGATCTAAGTATTATGGTTTTTCCATTGAGGTTATGGGGGGTATATGGCAGACTGTGTTGCTCTCAACTTGACCTTTCCAGGCGGAGGCGAAATCCGCCGAAACACCAGCTTTTGAGGATAAATAAATACTATAGCAAATAAAGTTTTAATAAAAAAGTAAGTAGTACAGCAACAACATCACGTGTGCTCATCATGCAAACAGCGATTTACATCACACGAGAACTCATTACAGGAACAAAGAAATCGTTATCGGTCTCAAGGCGAAAAATTTCCGTTCCAGTCAGTTTTTTCCATACTTCATAACAGTGCAAATATTTCCCGGCACAATTCAATCCAGTCTGATTTACAAGCTGAGAAGTTCTAGGAATAAGTTATGGGCTCTTTCAAGGAAAAAGAAAACTTCTCACAGATTCTACCAATAGCACTGATTTCCAAAGTAAAGCTAAGTGTGGGCAAAGTGAGTTGAAATGCGCCTGATAATATGAACCGGTAGAATTCATGAATTTTCAGAAGGACAGAAGAAGAGGAAAGAGCGGCCAATAGAGTAATAATAAAAAAATCCTCCAGAAAGTTTGAACTGCTTTAGTAGAACTAACCACGAAAAAGGAATTTGCAATGTTACACTTTATTCAGGACTAAATATCTAGAGGAAGACTCCCTCTCTCAAGCTCGCCAATACTTAATGCTTTCTAGAAATGGTCAAAGACACAATGAAGGGTTACGATGCTGAGAGGTCACTGTCGCACCATCGGATGAGAAGTCAACTCTGCCATCAGCGGTGATCGTGTACGAAGAAGGTCCAGTGGTACGATCCACCGTTATGAATTAAAGGACTGGTTCTATCACTAGTACATCACCACTTTCATCACTAGAATTCCATAATTTCTTTACTCAATTTTATTGCAAAACACTACAATGCGTACTCATGACGTTTAGTGTCGCCACAAACTTTAAGAGTGTACTCCACGACACAATGCTTCCACGTTCATGCTTTTTTTCAAACAATTCATTGACAACTTTTTTAAGACAGAAATGACGACTCTTTGTCTCCTTTCTTTTACTTTGGGCGACGTAGAGCTGTTGGGCCAGATGTTCTTCTGTCGACAAGGTGATCAGCTGCGTGAATGCGATCAACTGCCACTGCACTGCGAATCCAGATCAATTCGGCTGAGAAGATATAGATATAACATATCCCGACAGGTGTGCGTCTGCAGTAAGGTAATTAGAGTGCAACCAGGAAACGGCTTAGAAAGGCTTCGTTTAACAGTTGCTCGTACTCTTAGAGCTAACGGGCCGGCAAAGTAATCGGATACCTCTAGCACTCATATTTCACTGGAAACCACTGCAAAAAGAGGAAAGCAGCTTGAGATTTTAAGAAAGTAAAAGGAACAAAATGAGTTAGATAATCATGAACCAAATGAAATATTCGAATCAGATATAAGATGAAAAGGAATGACGAAAAATCGAAACCCGACTTGATACACTCGAAATATTCGACAAGTGATAACCTTCATAGGGCTTTCTTCACCGTAAAGACTACAGTTTTTTTCAAATGAATTTTCAGTTAACTAGTATGTTACTAGTAGAGCTTCCCAAAAATCCTGGGATAACCGTATCAGAGCGTTTCCACTTCGCCGCCAAACTAGGATAACCGTATCAGAGCGCTTCCACTTCGTCGCCAAACTGGGATAACCCTATCAGAGCGTTTCCACTTCGTCGCCAAACTGGGACAACCGTATCAGAGCGTTTCCACTTCGTCGCCACAGGTAGTCGCAGCAGTTCATGAAGCTCACGAAAATCTTTCACTTAAGTTCCAATATTATTCACGCATAACAGCGATCCCCTCCATTGTTCAGATTTTTGGAATTCGAGACGAAAATTTGATCTTGTCAGCCTGGGTAATTCAACTTTGAAGGTGAATTCTCAGCTGGTCGTAGTAGTTCAGTGCTAAGAATTGGTTAGCTTTAGCGTGTTGCCGCATGGCGATCCGATAATATTGATAAGAGCCCGTTGGTTTTTTTCCATTAATAAACTGACCTGAATTTCAAACACAAGAGTTCCTCGAAGTAAAAGTGAAATCAGAAACATGATGAAGGCCATGAGACCACGATTTCTGCGGAATCGCTTCAGACACTTGGACCGTTGAGTGATGAGGTAGCGCTCAATGGTTGCCAACATGATCAAGTAGCAGGAGAACGTCATCGAGACCTTTAAACGAAGATGTTCATTTCAGAAAAAAAACTTAGTTATCTCAGTGTTGAAACATATAATTGGTGAAATTTCTAGAATGACTGCTAGATTGACAACGATGTAATGAAAGGCATAAAAAATTTCTAAAAGTCAGAAGTTGTACTCGTTTGGTTTCCTTTTCATAGTTTTTTCCGCAACCTTATTGAGTCCTAGTGGATGAGATTCCTGATGAATTTTTAGTTCGTCCTCTGGTACAAACATGAATATGAAGGCAATCTACTCAGCAGTTGTATCCTTTCCTTTCAACTGATGTTCAATCTACCACCTCCCATAGTATTCTGCTATTTTCCTGCTTTGATTGATAACAACATTCCAAATAAGGGGCATGTAGCAAAGTGACTAGAGGTGCCCCAGCAGTGCAAGCGTTGGGTCTGGTTCCATCTCGCGCTCCGTGTTCACGAAGCCTTCCATCTCTCCGGGGTCGGGAAGCTGCTACCAGTAGTAGGATCAAAATAAAAAATCAAAAATAGGAACTGATACATCGGTAGACCTTCGCAAAAACCAATGAATCAAAAAATGCTTTAGATGACCTCTACAAAGTCGAAGTCATGGCGGCTCATGACTCAGTGGTTGATCAACGTCAGAAGCTTTGTATTTTCTATGTCAACTACACTTGATACTTGATACTTGAAAGGTTCATCCTCACTGGTTGTACAAGCCTCAGCATAATTTCCACTTTTTCGAACTTTTGCTGGTTTAGCCATTGTGGTTTCCTGGAGCCCTGAGGTAAGTCTCGTCAAAGGTCTGCCCCAGGTGGCTACCACCCCCAGGCAGGGCAGTCGCGGCCCTTGTGGATCAGAGGGAGATTTGCCACCGTGCAATTAGTTTGTCACCAGGACGGTGGTGGATCCTGGTATTGGTTTACTTTTTAGCTGGGCTTCCTGATGGGAACGTCGGACTCCTTCTCAGCTCGTGAGGCCCTACCGGAGGAATGAATTTCCCACTGTACATCGCAGCCCGACACTTAGGAACATCTCCCAGCCACGATAAGGCGGTAAACCATTGGGAACTATGTCAACTATAAAGAGTATAACAAGACCATCTCCAAAAACTTCTGAAAAATAACTCGTCGATGATCAGAAATGCCTGGTTTAACTTAAAATCCACCAATTAGGAGCCCTTTTAAATGGACGCACAGTGGTGCAGCCGTTTCGCTAATCTACACGTCCCCATACTCCTTAGAAGAGATCAGATTACCGAACTCGAACTCAAACAATCACCGTCTCTAACTCGAGTCCGTATTGTTCAATTTTGCATTGTGCATGCACGGTCGTATAGGTGGTTACGAACTAACTGGCGTCTTAGAGTACCCGGTTGTATTTCTGTCACTGTTACCGAATTCTATAGACCGTTCCTTCGTAAGCACCTTTTTATAAACGCACATCTTTCGTTGGAAGTGAAAATCAGGATATGCATTAGAAGCACCATTTCCTGTCTTTCATTTCCAAAGAAAAGGGTACGGCTGTAAAACGTTGCTTACGAAATGACAGTCTAGAGAAATCGGTGGCAATGATTGAAGTACCACCGGACACTAAGATGCCAGTTGGTTCGTACCCACCCATATGACCATCTATGCACAACGCTAAATTGAACAGTTTGCTTTAACGGTAGAGATGGTAATTGCATGTGTTCGTACACGGTTTATGTGACTCTTGTAAAGCATCCACAAACGAAATGTTGGAGAGACAGGTAGACCACCGTGTGTCCATTTAAAAGGACACCTAGTCGGCAAATTTCAAGTACCAAATACTTAAATAGGAGCGAACAGAGCAGAGAAACACAACGGAGAAGATTTCGAAACAGAACTGAACATCTTCGTATAGGAATCCAAAACAGCGGCGCGTAAGGCTCTTGAAGCGTTCTGGACTAATCCCAAAAATGAAAAAAGTGGACCACAAGGAGAGTGTCTTGTGATCACGCTTGACCTAGCGCTAAGACTCTGTGAGGTTAGTCTCCAATAATAACTAGAGGACTTAAGAATGACGAAGCGGTGAGTGTGTAAAAGAAGCTGTTCGCTATACGGATGAAAAAGTGTGCGCATTGGGCCGTATCTACTGAGATTATGAAACTGAGTAGATTGCGTGTTAAGTTGACCGTTCCAGACTCTTAAGAAGGCGAAGCAGCCAAATACGTCAGCAATTTTGTATGAGTAAATGCCGTAGCAACGACCCGGTGTTTGCCCATCAAGAAGAGCAGGAAACTTATCCAGTTATTGATGTTAGGAAAAGTTTTAGTTTCGAGCATCGAAATTTCACACATTTCGAATGCTCGGTGGTTTCCAAGGGCGAAAAGTCATTTTAGGCAAGATAAGTAAGCTATGGATTTATGGAGATAAAACGTGGGTTTTATTAAACAGAGACGTTACCTGACAAAGTGACAAAAGTGGTCCAACGTAGTACCAGTAGAATCTGGTAAGCCAGAGAACCTCAAACAGTAAAATATACGAGTATGCTCAGATAAATTCATGGAATAAGTCATATATGGAGTTCGGAGAATTCTGCTTTTGGTCCTACGTTCATATTTAACCCTTACGTGACGAAGCTTTTTTGTTTGTTTGGTTGAAAACCCTGGGTAATCCCATCACATCATGCCTGAAGAAATTCTGCCAGTTCACTAGCTTTCAGTTTCAAAATATGAATTTTGAAGCAATAAACGGGAAGAATATGTGTCATGCACACTAGGTAATCTGAACTACATTGCGATGAAACAAGAGAATTTACCCTGCACGTAAATTTGTAGATTTTAGAGGCTTTTGTTTAATTAATAAAATTTACTACGAGCCGAAAAATGCTGGTCTAAAACTGAAAGCAAGAGCATTATTTTCGTGTCGACTCCTGTGGAGTCGCGTGAGGGTTAAACCATTCCTGCTAGAAGATTAATAGAAACCGCTTTATCGGAGCGCTACATACTAATCACAAACAAATATCGCTCAAAATTCCCCAAAATACTTTGTTTTCTGATGAAACCTGAAATATTATGAAATTTAGGCTCTTCATCGAATTCTTTACCTTCAGCTTATCCTTTATAATATCCATGGCGATAACCGGTCCGTACATAAATGACAAAAAACTGTCGCTGATGGCTAGTAAGGCTAAGAAGAAGAAGTGCACATGATTTGAGCTGTACAGAACCTAAAAACAACGGCATTCAACGTTTTCGACCTATGCGGCAATCCAGTAGCCGTCGACAATGCAAGCGAGCTGATTCCAAACATGTCAAGTGGCTTCCAACAAACCCAAACGGCTTCTGTGCGTAGTTTTTCTACATCTATTTTTTTATGGCTTTTCTTAAAACTTTGGTCGAGGGGTATAACTGAAATTCTAATTCAACTTTCTTCTTGAAGGTGTTCTAGAAAATTCTCCATTGTGATTAAATTCCTCTAAGCATACCTTAGCAAAATTAAAAGAGGAAGTATTAACAAGTGAAAATCGAGATCCATATGTTCTCAAATTTCCAACTGAGCTGCAGTGAAAAGCCAAACTAAGCACAATTTTCACAATCGTACTATCTAAATAAAATACTTTTCCTGTTGTATTTGTCATGGACTTCTACGGCTTCCATTCGTTTTTAATCCTTAAAACCACAGGAGTGCTGACATATGAGCAAAACTCGGAACCTCAGTTGGGCTTCTAACACATCCTTACCGGAGTTTACATGCTACCCACTGCATCAAGCGAGGCCCTTGCTTTGCTTTCCTCTCAGCCATTTTTTCTACCCTATCATTGCTATCAGCAATCAACCGTAAACGGCACCTATCGAGCACAAGTCGGTATTGAACCAAATTAACACAGAGCAACGATAGAGTAAAGATATGCTTGACAGAAAGACGAAGCAAGTGCCTGGGTTGGTGTGGTGGATAGCACGTGAGCCCTCGCTTAGCGAAATCGCGGCTTCGAAGCCCACTTGATTTCCCGTTTAGCTCATAACTCAGTATCCCTTGTGAAAGCAGTTTACATCGTACACTGCTATGAAAAAAAAGAGGAATGGACATTGAATAGAAGTTAAGACGATTTCCTTAATTGGATTACCGTCTAGCAGACTAGTTTGATAAGCACACGACAAATGAACTGTTCTTCCATCATCTGAATTGAAAATTATTTCATTTGGTGAAGTCCCGTAGTGATTGACATGAACCCGACACGCTGATATGTACGTTAATGGAGAAAAGCCATAGTTGACATGAAAATTAATGGAAAACGAGTCAAAGAAGTTCTAAGCATTTTTTGTCTTTCTAAATAGACGCTATCGCCATGGAAATTCTAATCCGAGGTTTGATAACTGGAAAAGAAAATATTCTTCTGGAATAACTTCCAACGAACCTTCGCGATGAGCACGTTGCAGAACAACGAGACGAACGAGAGCAGCGTGCCAGCGACGGCCATGTAAAATCGACGATCACTGCACTCGACAGCACACGGATCCTCATCATCCAGATAAAACGATTCATTCATTTGAAATCCGATTGAGAGTTGTCGTTTTCTCGGATGGTTTGTTGGTGAGCGAGCTGGAGAATTTAGGGAGATGAACGACGTCTGAAATTCTTTGCGGTAGGAAAACAACAAATTTAATTAGCTCAACAACAGCAACAACAGTCGGACTCATGATCGCGAAAGTGTAGGAGGAACAAAACTTGTGTTGGGAAAGTCTGAGAGTTGATGTAGCGAAGAAAATCACAACGCATTTTGAAAACTAAAAATAAAACGAAAACCATAGAGCTAACTGGGTACGATGGACTGCGATACGCAGTGCTTTTCACTCGCTCGACAAAAAAAAACCGTTTGCTTCAGCACGAGAAGAACGATGAAGAATTCCTGAGTGGATGAGTTCATCTTCATGAAATGCAGTGGTAATGTATAATACATAAGAAGAAAGACAATCTTTCGTGTTGCTAATATGAGTGTGGGATAACGAGTTCGGAGCTCTCAAAAATTACCTCATACTTCAGCTGGAAAAATAACAATATGAGGTTGGAAGTTGACAGAACTTTACTAAAAAATCGTACATAAAAAAGAAAATGTAAGAGCACGAACACTGTCAAGCCACTAATGAGAATTACTCAAGGGGTCTACTCTACTCCACACATTTGCAAGACACACCACGAAAGATAATGAGATTTCCAACGTAGTTGCCTAAAAAACTGGGAACTGCTGAAGTCAGGGACCCTATAAAACCTAAGTGATCAGAATGGCTTGCTTCTTGCTGAAAATTTGCTAAAAAAATTTTATGAGAGAAGACAATCCTTTGTCGAGTAAGCCATGAAAAAGACAGAGATGATTGATGAACCCTTGCTAGAGAGTATTATGATGACTGGTTGTCATGTAAGCCATCGTGTCCAAGAAGCGCAGTAGACCTTCATTCGGATGGGTCAGAATCGTTCGGAAGCAATCAACTGCCTTTCGTTAATCCCAAAGCTGAAAGTTACCCTCGACAGTTTCAAAGCTGTTTTCTTTTACTGTCAAAGAAGTCCAATGCGTTGCTTCGCAACAGAGTGGAAAATTAGCTAAACTTCTTTCACTAACTCATTTATGTCGTATATATCGCGACTTAGTTGGAAAAAAAATCCTCCTCGAGAATCCTTCCAACAAACACATACAAGAAAAAACATTACAGGGATAACGAAAGGTGAAGAAATAGAAGAAAAAACCAGTAACAACGGCTTTGAGTAAAATTGAAAACGATTTAGGTGGAAAGGGCTTTTTCAAAAAAAACCTGAACGCGAAGACGATAGGGGGATTTGGCCCTATGAGATCTATAGAATTAATGCTAAATTAATTGCCTCGTTGGCAAATAGTCTTTTTCGCAATAGCATACCGCGTTTTTCTTCTCCATTTGGAGCATTTTCCATTACCTCAAAAAAAACTGCGTTATATGTAAATACGGTATTTGAGAGTGATAGAAAACCCTCAGTAATCCCTACATGAAACTAATTTTAGTAGCGCTTTCCATAGAAAAATAAAAAAATACTGCTACGTGGCATTTAGTAGTTGCGTTTGACGGCTTTGGCTGTTCCTAATTGCTAGTGGCTAACGACGTTTATTTGAAGGAATCGTCTAACGCCAGGCAACAAAAGCTGGCGATTAACGGTCGTCGACACTCGACACTGATTGAGTTGACGCCGAGGCAGAAGCATACCTCCGCCCGGACGGAGAGCGCGAGGATTGCCGCTGCTACTCCGGATTGTCGGCGATGTGCGTGTCATTTTAATTGGTTTGTGGGCCGGTGGACGATGTGGTCCCGCCATTGACAGCATTCGTGCCATCCTGACAATCAAGCCGCTAGTTGTAGTAAAACGTTTCGGATGGCCGCCGCGGTCGTCTGCAAAAAGCTTGTATGAGATTAATAGGCGTTTCGTGAGATAATCAGCTGGGATTGCAAGAAGTCAAGAAGGAAATCATAGAAAGAAACAGCACACAAGCGCCCACTTCCTACTTGTAACAAAACTTTTCTTGAATAAATCTTTAAGAATGCTTGGCTTCTTCTCTCTTGATTTTTTTCGCATAAATTCCAGCCTTGTAAGACACCTTGTCACCCGCACTACTTGTTCTCAAAGTGGTCATCAAGGAAGGATTGTAAGAGGAAATATAAGAGTGAATGAATGAGTAAATTCGATACGAAACGACGAAGCATCCTATGCGATTCATTGAGAATAAACAGAACAAAAAACTACTGTGGAACAAAGAATGAGAAAAAAGGGAGCATAAGCATCTAGCCAAAATACTGCGATTTCTTTCTTCTTCAGCGGTTCCTCTTCGTAGAAGCTCACACCTACTTGAAACCACAGAGCCACCACGATTACAATAGTACACTAAAAAAGTCGAACTTTGCTAGTATTCTTTATTTTTAATCTTGCAGAAGCTAGAGATTTTTTTCGCTAGCTTTTCTATTTTATTTGGCACTGCTCTTGGCAATAGGGCCGTCAAGGTGCTGGAATAAACATCCCCCGCGAAGCTGCCGTCACCTGCTTCGGATAATAAATCGCTCCTTAGTGAGAGCTAATGGGAATTGGTTTAAGCGAAGTTAGTTTACAAACGATTCAAACGATTAATCATTTGTCAATGGGGGGCTGCCTCCTAGATGTGATTAGTAGAAGGTGTTTTAAAACCAGGCTACTCAAATCCATGGACTTAAATCGTACCTGTTGTAGAAATAAAAAGTTAGGTTAAGGATCTGCTACACATAAGAGGATTTCAGAGATCTGTGATCGGTCCAGAGGTAGAAGAACCAAAGCAGTAGTCATCACCAACTCTGCACGTGAAATTTAGTTAACGTTCTGATCGAAAAGATTGTTGATCAGTTTTATTGGCAAATGAGAGATTCTGATACTGAGTGGGAAAGTCAGGAAAGAAGGAACAAAGACAGTGAAAAAATTAAATTGCACTCTATTTTTTTGTATGGAAGGGTTTCAAGCTTGCTTTAATATTAATGCGGCAGATTCCGCCTTCTTGCATGGTCGTCGCAGCAACGACTTGAAGGAATCCTATTCCTTCGCTAGGTCTAATTTGTGGCTTATAGCAAGAATTATAGGGCGCGTGTGGCACAGTGGTTGAAAGCGCCACTACGACACACGTGGAATCGACCCCTCGCGTCCATGGCCCACCAAGCTTTCCATCCCTCCGAGGTCGGCGATTTGGTACCAGACTTGTCTGGGAGGATAGCAACACAGGCTCGACATATCGGTAGGCTACCGCGAGTCATTGCAAAGGCCAGATATGCATTCAATCAGCTCCAAACGATGCTTAATGAGGCCGATTGCATGGCGCATCCCTTAGGGATCACAGGGAGCTTTATCCCTTTTTTATAGGAATAAATGATTACTTGATGTGTACGATTTTGCCTTGATAATCCGACATATTGCATATTGAAGTAGATATAACACTTTATAAAAAACTGTAATGAGTAATGCATATCTATAGATGACGCTACGAAGTATTGTGTTGGTGCCTCTTTGTCAAAAAATAAGGTGAGGAGGACATGTAGTACCTTCGAACGAAAATAGCTGGAGAAGAGCGGCCGGTGATTGGGATTTCAGACTCAAAACAACATCATCACCAATCTAGGAAGTTCTTCATAGAAATCGTCGGAGAAAAGTAGGCCTGCACTTGCGTGCCCCGCGGTCTAAATAACCTTATGAATCGTAGTTTAACGAAGAGACGTGCGAGTAGTGAATGACGCAATATTTAGCATTATCTAAGGACTTCAAGGATAAAGTCGAATCGAGTACAGGATTAGATGAGAGGAGAATTCATATGATGTGGACATGTTGACATGCTTAATAGAGCAGTAATTAAAAAAGGTAAAGACGTCTAGATGGGGTAACGATTTTATCTAACAAAAAGCAAGTCACGAAAAGCGACGGCTTAGTAAATAACATGGAAGCCAGGTACTTCTTTGATGTACGAACATGGACAAAAATGTACTTAGGCCTACTACTAAGAAGTTCTGATTGTAAGCATCAACAGAAAATTATCTAGAGACAAGATGCTGTGAGCACGATAACGAAGTCACCGTAATATGTTTTCATTAAAAATATCAAGTTGTGACGGTCATTCTATCACCAATAAATCTCGTCACTCATTTGAAACCACTGAAGAGTCGGGATATCCTCTAGGTGTAATTCGGCAGCGATTTTTTCGGACCATCGGCGCACACGTCACTCATAATGGAGAAGCAATCCTTATTAAAAAAAAAGGATAAAGTTCTCGGCTTTGATCAATCCCTGAGCGATGCGCCATGCATTGGACTTCATTAAGCATCACTGGAGGCGATTGAATGCATAACTGACCTTTACAATGACTCGCGATAGCCTGCCGATGTATCGAGCACTGGCTCGCACCAGTGCTGCCACCCACCCAGACAAGTCTGGTACCAATTTGCCGACTCCAGAGAGATGGAAGGCTTGGTGGGCCATGGACGCGAGGATCGATTCCACGTGTGTGTTGGAGTGCTCCACTGACCACTGCGCCACAAGCGCCCTTAAACAAGCCTTAACGAGTTAAAACGTTCTTGCTTGTGATGTATTCTTATTGTGAGTGCTGTTCGTGCAATACAAAGTGCGATTCTCACACCGCAACTTCAAGCAGCGAAAACTTGGGTCAGACACAATTTTATCTTATTCGAACAACTTTATCCAAGTTAAGGCTATTTGAACCTACACAATCCCACCAACTAGAAATAGTTTTATTTATTTCGATAGCAAACAATTCTGAAGTTCTGAAGGCAACGAGGTATTCGAAGGTAATTTCTACAGCGCCTTGGTTGTCGTAGATTTCCTTATAGAAGTAGCTGGTGAACTTCTTGTCGAGCGGTCGTTGACGAAACGTCCGATAACATATTCGATTAAGAAGGGTTTCAAAGCTCAACCCGTTCAACTTTCGCAGCGTTGGCTGTGCACCCACGACTGTCATGCACTGTCAGTGGACTTTTCTTCCGGCTAGTTCTAAGTAAAACAAGCATGGCAGATTTTGTAATAGGTCGTTGATCTCGTGACAGCACCCTATGAGGACTCTTTTTCACAGGATTTAATGCATTGCATTGGATGATTCCGACCACCGAAAGCAGAGAAGTTATTAAAACGATTTTTTTGACGGAAACTGGACTTTTAAAATTATTTGCGACCTTCATTAACCTCCAAAACTTGTTGTGAACAACACCTGTCATTTTAAAGGACCCAATTTTCATACTATCTCCACGGACCTCCCTCATATGAGGGATCTCGAGCCGCTTAGTCGCAAGGCTACGTGACGCGTCCCCAGGTGGCGGATAGGGGGTTATTCGCGGACCAAAAGCGACCTTTGCTTCCCGGAGACGCAGTTGGATCCAGGGGATGGACTCCATGTTTCTGCTGCGCCGATTTGGCACATACTTTCTGCATTTACGGGGCGTATTCGTGCATGCGTGTGTGGCTGCGTTCTCGCTTACGCGCATTGTATTCTAGGAGTCAACTCGGCCAAAAGCCTGCAATCAAGTGACAGAGAAGTATATGAGAGGCAGTTAGGAGTCGCCTCCAACAAGTAAGCCCTATGTCCACTCTGGGAGAGCCTGACAAGCTACCCATGAGTATACTCAGCCACCACATTCAGAGTCCAGCAGGCTATATGTGGGTATCAAAATGCTAAACGCAGTTTAAGCAGAACGAGAACGTGGACTTGGAGAAGTTCTACAGAGAAGACCATACATTCTTCAAGGTCATCATTGGAGATTTCAACGCCAACGTTAGACCAAGAAGAACGTCTGAAGAACGTCACATTGGGACCCACGATTGAGAATGGAACGAACAGGGTGAGAGGCTATCTGAGTTTATCACGGCGACCAAGACCATCCATGGTAACTCGCAATTTCTAGAAGCTCCACTCTCAACGCTGGACGTGGAAGTTTCCCATGGAGAGTGCCATAACGAATTAGACCACATCATAGTAAATAGAAGGTTTTGACTAACTGATGTTTGTTTCAAAATTCTACATGGGATCAGACCACCGTCTCCTTCGTGCAAGATTCTATTTCTCGCGAAAAGGAGAAAAAGCCGCTGAATTCAAAAACCGAAGTCCCAGAACCACCGTAAACTGGGACTTATTGAATTCATTAGTCCGCTGTGGGGGAATATGCCATTGTCGATAACATCGAAGAAGAATACGATCGCTCATTCAACATCTTCACGTTAGCGTTGTGAAAGCTGAGAGTTCGAAAGTCACCAAGAGACGTCTGTCCTCCAGAAACACTCGAGGTGATACGCCAGCGTGGAATCGCACGAACAGCAGGCAGCCGCGAACTAACGTCCGAACTTGCAAAATAATGCAGACAAGCGATAAAAGAAGATCTTGAAGAGAGAAAAGCAGCAGTAACGGTCAAAGCTGCAGAGACTGGGAAAAGCATTCGCAAAGCCCACCGAAGCTTCGCCAATTACAAGACCAAGATGATTGCAACGCCCAGACGGATCAATTACAGCGTCCAGAAAGGCAATAGAGAAAATCATTCACGAATACTCAGCTCTCTTCGATAGCCGCGTCCACCTCCCATCATATGAAATAATAATGGAGGGTGGAAATGCTGTGCCACCGGTTCTCCCTTCCGAAATCCGACATGCCATTTCGTCGGTGAAAAACCGAACAACACCAGGTCCGGACAGGATTAAGACCAGAACACCTGATGAACCTTCCGCCAGTCCTCGTAAACACACTGGTTCGGCTCTTCACACGTTACCTGTCCGAATGGAAAGTCCCTACTCACTCGAAGACCAGCAAGACTGTGTTATTGTTCAAGAAGGGTGACCTACACGTTATCGGCAACTATCACCCAATCTGCTTGCTGTCTGTCGTTTACAAACTTTTCACTCGAGTCATCCTAAACAGGATTGACAGAACACTGTACGAAGGACAGCCATGTGAGCAAGCAGGGTTTCGAAAAGGATTATTACGATGGACCACATCCACACGATAACAAGGCTCATTGAAGTATCGCGAGAGTTAAAAAAAAATTGCTCTGTCCCAATTTCATCGATTTACAGAAGGCCTTTGATTCAAGTGAGATAGAAGCAGCCATGGAAGCCGTTGGTAGTCAAGGAGTCCCTACTCAGCACATAAAGATTCTTCATGAGCTCTACAAAAATTTCACAACCAAGATTTCACCATTCTACAACGATATTAACATCGACGTCAAAAGAGGAGTTAGGCAAGGCAATACCATTTCGCCAAAATTATTTACCGTCACCCTCCAGAACGTCATGCGAACATTGGAATGAGATCATATGGAAATGAAAATCGATGGTCGGCAGTTACATCATCTTCGCTTTGCTAACGACATCGTCCTTATAACTCCGAACATTATCCAAGCGGAACGTATGCTTGGCGACTTATATAAAGCCTGTGGAAAGATTGCTCTTCGACTGAACCTCACAAAAACGATGTTCATGAAGAACGGATTGGTTTCATATGCCCCATTCACGCTCAACGGAACGAATATCTCCGAATGCTCCAGTTATGTCTATCCAGGTCGGAAATCAATATGATGAACGACTTAGCTCCAGAGCTGAACAGAAGGAAACGAGCGGCTTGGGGAGCTTTCAAGCGCACCGAGGATGCAGTGAGGATGAAGAGAACAAAGAACACTCGACTCCGTGCCCACCTTTTCGACTCAACAATACTTCCCGCCCTTACGTATGCCACAGAAGCATGGTCGCTGCGAAAGCAGGATGAAAGATCACTCAGCGTTATCGAACGCGCAGTCGAAAGGACGATGCTAGGAGTATCCCGTTTCACACAAGTAAGGGGATGGGATCCGAAGCTCCGACCTGCATCAACGATCGAAAATCAAAGATGCCGTTTTGTACGCCAAACAGCCGAAGATAAGGTGGCCCGGACACGCAATGCGCATGAGTGAAAACCGATGGAAAAGCGCCGGTAGTGATTGGATTCCTTGGGATGTCAAACGTACTGCGGGAAGACCACCGACGGGATGGTCAGAGTTCTTTACGAAGAACCTAGAAGAAGGATATGATGTTCGACGAGCCCCTAGAGCGAGCAGAACCCACTGGGCTACTCTTTCACGCGACAGGGAAAAAAGGAGGATTTACTGTCACCCTCTCGGGTCACTCGACGATCAGCGGAACTACAGGTGATACAGATGACACAGGTGGTACAGATCACACTGCGATCAAGAAACGGCTCGTTTTTTATTGTGTAAAAAAGTGAAGAACGGACATCATGACGACGATATTTCTGCCAATCCATGAAACTACCGTTTATCAATCCTTGCGAACCGATTGCGTACTGGTCGTTAGGAATCCCGTCCTGACCCACACTTCAATGACGTTTCGAGTCACCTCCATGTAGTAGCAGTGACTGGATTCTGACAATCGAGGAGAACCGCACTTCATAGATATGAAGAAGAAACCATGGAGTAAAATCGATGTGACCTCCTATTTCACGAAATAATCCACGGAAACCAAAGTCTTATCCATAGGCTTTTATTGCCGATAATATGAGAGCAATCCTTTATGCCTACAAACTTTATTATCGACAGGGGTTTTTCTCTTCTCTGGCCACTGTTGTTTCTCAGTGAACTGGAAGACAAAGATGATGAATCCCTACTGTGGTAAGGTGTTCTAAACAGAGAATACTTAAAGATCGGAGTAAAACTGAGGGGGAGTAGTGAGAACATGAGGAAAAAATACTGGTGGATGATGCTGCTCTATAAGCAACACGATAAAAGCATTGAGAGTGCGAAGGACTGTGGACATCGGCTTCGATCATCGGCTCGTATGCGTATGCGTATGCGATGCGAAGCCGTCGAAATCTCAGCCGCATAAGGACGTTTATCGACCACCTGTTAGCTTACCAACTAAAGAATACATGTCGAAAAGCATTTCTACGAATGGGCGACGCTTGAGTGTTGTGTTATTGGGTCAACAAGGCAAGCCGAAAATGGTCCTCGTACTCAACAACTATCACTAAAACCTTCCATTAAAAAGGTAGAAAACGCCTAGTGATAGTTAATATTTTGAGCGCTTCTTTTCCTTTACGGCAGGTATTCGTCATGCACTCGCTTTTGGCTATAAAATGATGAATAAAAGACTTCGAATAGAAGGCTGAAATATGGACGCCTTTTAGATGAGAAGAGTCGACGACGGATAAGCGAAAGGAAGGAGCTATGCAGTAACCCAAAAAAGCGTGAGAATATCAAGTTAAATTACCCACTTGCTGGGCAAAAGTCCTTGTTAACAAGCAGTATTGAAAAGTCGATTCTGCTCCAAAACAAAAAAAATTATTTATATTATTAAGTTGCTCGAAGAATGACAAGAATGTATGTAACTTCTGCTCGAGCAGGAGTGAATTGACCAGATATTTAAGTATTTTAGTTGCAAAATATAACTTGCTGGTAAGACCGTAATAACCTGATGGAATGATGATGATGACTTAGAAGATAAATCCCAGTAAAGAAAAAATAAACGACATGGGAGAAAACTTGTTGGGAGAAAGGCATAGCAAGAGCCTCAGTGGTGCCTGGCCACCCGGAACAGGTAATCGTCATTCGATCTGGCCTGGGGTCCAAGTCCTTCGAAATCTCAACATCACTATGGTTGCATTTCACATAACACCGTACCGTGAAAAATTACAGTAGGTAGTAAATGAAAGGCTTACATAATAATGGTATGTTTGAGTAATCAGAGAGCAGCAACGGAACGCAACTAATCAATTTCTTAATACCAACATAAGTGAGAGGGAACAAGCTGTGTCCAATAAAGAACTTAGACGAGAAGTGTACAACAAAAGCGAATATTGACCAGAATGCTGAAACAACTCGGAACGATTTTGGTAGAGGTAGTCATGGAAATGGATCTTTGTGTTTGCTACAGGGCTAAACTAGCTGCAGAGGCTCTTGAAGACATCTTCCAAAATCTCAATCCGCAAACGAATCTACATGTGAATCCCAGCACCTTCACTGAAAGCAACTGCAAGATAACGAAACAAATGGAAAAAGTGTTATGACAGAAGCAACACGAAGATGTCAGTCATGTAAGTGCCTGAGGAAACACCTAATACATAGTTGCAAAATAACCCCAATTTGTAAGGTGTTTAAGAGAGCGCCTTTCGTTGGCACGATCAACGTGTCGCAATATTTTGCAGAGGGAACCGCATTGGATGGTCCATGAATCTCTAAGAAAAAAAATTGGGAAAAGTGGAAAGAAGTGCAAAACCAAGGGCTTTCCTGTAAAGTGTATATCCACTGAAAATTCTTGACTGAGTTGGTTCAATTTCCGGCAGTAGAGACCAATACTTGAATACTCCGGTAGTTGTACGGACCATTCGCTTGGTTAGTGTAGCTCTCCGTAAATTTCCTACCTCACTTGAACGTTGCTGGTTGAGCAAGATAATTTTCTTCTGCATCGTTATAGTCGTAAGAGGTCGCTCTTAAGATGTCACCACAAGTATTTGCCAGTTTTCCTGGATCACAAAGACGTTTGATATCTGGCGAGTTTGTTTCTTCAACGACGACTCCCATTAACGCATACATTTAATGTTAGTTGCGTTCGCGGACGGAAATGTTAAGTGTAACGCACTAAAAAAAGGTATCAAACTTTGGAAAATAGAGCCGGGATGATATTGTTTATTGAGGACGGCAATGCGAGAGATGTCACGGCTCCTAATGCCCCCTTCGTGGTTCTCTAGGCTGAACGAACAGAGAAAGGAACTAGTTGGACAATTCGACACAGACGATTTGAAGTGGTAACTACACATTAAGCTGAACAAAACGTGTTCTAGAAAAAAAATTTAAAAATGAGCTGAAAGAAGCGTTTTTTACGAAAATTCTAAAGAGTTGCAGTGTATCAGCAATAAGAGCTCTGGAAACCAGTGGACATGAAAACACATAGAAAGGACTTCGCCCTTTCTGACTAAGAGCAATTGTAGATTTTGGAACAAAGAGGTCTTAAAAGGAATGAAATTTCGGATTCATCCCAGCGATATTCCAAGAAAAAAAATTGTAGTAGCGCTCCTAAAACAAGTCCTATTTCTACTTTAGCTCTATGAATGTTTTAAAACGTAGTTTTTAAAAAAGAATAAAAAACAGAATATCGGAATAATTTTTGCAGTAAACCTAATTTTGTCGTCATGTCGCGTCTGGGGATCCGATGAACTTGGAGAACGGGTCGTTAACGAACAGATTCTATGAGATTGGTCCCACAAGTTTTATGATCAGCACAGGAGCCTCATCAATGAAAAAACAACTTGTTATCATGGACACCGACCGTCCGTGGAAGACGATAGGCGAAGCAGATTCAATTATGACGCTCTGTGAGCAGGTGACAGAAGTGAGTGTAAGAAAAGATGGCAGCGTCGGAGCACATCTGTCCTATTGGAAAGTCAAAAAAGATAGAGAGGCTTGAAAAATGAGCGTTGCTTGGATTGAAAGAAAAGCCCAAAATTTTCTTTATGGAGTCGTTTTGTCTTTCTGCTGAGCAGGAGTGATCACGTTACCTCGTCTTAAATGTGAACTGAATCCCTCACCTCAACTGATGACGCTGTGCATTGTGGTTATACAAAGATGAGGCGCTGAAAGCTTTCTGAAGTAAATCTTTCAGCTGAACGTCAACAAGGAACTCCTTCATTCTCGATTAAATCATTCTGGTGGAGAATCCTTACATGGAAAAGAAAAAGAAATCCTCCAAGAAGTGCAACTTCTGCTTTCAGTATAAATCCCGTGCATTGCGGCAACTTAGTTAACTCATGCCGCACATTGGGAACTTTAGAAGGTGAGGGAATTCGCATAAGACAGTCGGCCACTCCATGGATACTTGGCAGACCTCTCGTCAACCGACGACCTCTTTTTTGAGCCTTTTGGTGACTACTGGCTGAGAGAACCCCACAGAAAACGCTAGGATATAAAAAAAAGGATAAAGCTCTCGGCGTTGATCAATCCCTGAGGGATGCGCCATGCATTCGACTTCATTAAGTGTCGTTGGAGGTGATTGAATGCATATCTGGTCTTTACAATGACTCGCGGCTGCTTGCCGATTTGTCGAGTAAGTGCAGCTATCCTCCCATACAAGTCTGGTGGCAATTTGCCGACCCCAGAGGGATGGAAGGCTTGGTGAGCCATGTGCGCGGAGATCGATTCCACCACGTGTGTGTCAAAGTGGCGTCTCCAACCACTGCGCCACACGTGGTGGGATATAGATATTTGTATTTCGCTGTATATTGAAGTAGTTTCTATTTCGGTTAATATGACGTGGACCTATTATATGGTGTATCCGCAGTTGATAGTTGATATGAGTAGTTGGAGCAAAGCTTAAATGCCTCGATTTTTTTTTAAACATATGAATCTGGGTTTTTAGCTATCAACATACATTTTGGTTCGCATTAAACAGTGTTGGTGAAAATTAAAGGAAAATAAGAATCATTACCTTTGTGCTAGCAAGCTGCAGATCTATTCATTCTATTTAGAACAAGCATCTGTTTCTGGGGAAGGGTCCTAATCAACCCTTGATGGCCTAATAGGATACAGTGGTGACCTCCGAAGGAACCGCTTATGTGGATAAGACATCTTCTACCTGCCGGTCATTGATCGGCTGTCAGCATGTGCTTGTCAAGCAGCAACTTGACAGGGATTTCGTGCTGAAAACATTAGAAATGGCTCACTGGGTGCTATAACTGTCGTTGTAAGGACAACATTTTTTTTAAAAAACCACGCGGAATTTTTTAAACTAACCTTCTATCAGGTAATAGAAGACATAAAAATGGAATAGTTCGCGGTTGTGGGTAGTCCTTCCTGTGCACTTCGACGTCGAAACTTATCGTCTGTGTCACTGTCCTCCTGTAGTCGAATGATTCCAGTCGACGCCAGATGTGCTTGTTTGAGGGATAAACAGTGGCCTCATATGTTCGTTCGTGAGAAAATCTGGCGAATTCATTGGTGTTCTTTTTTCTTTTTAATTGCAATTCAGTACAGCTCAATCGCCTTCAGCTCCTTTTTAGCTGCGTTTAGGCCACAATGTCCACATTCCAATTGATTTACGACGACCTCATTGCGAACTCCATATTATCTCGAATGTGTTGGCGCCTAAGAGGTTCGAACTCTCAATTTTCTCCTTCACTACCGCGAAATGTGATATACTTCGAGTATTGCCCTTTTCACAGAAATGTGAGCCTCCATTCTAGCCACGTCGCTAGCTGCAGGTATAACATTCATTGCACCATTACCAGAGATCTTTCAAACATCATGCGATTTATTTGGAATCAATCAGGACTAGGGTCTATGAGAATGTTTCATAATCCTTTGTAATAAAGTAAATACTTTTAAGCTCTGCGGCAATGGCAAGAGCAAGTCGTAAATTTTGCTCTTCGGAGATTTGGTCTAGTAGGTAAAAACTTTTACAAGAATGCGAAAAAAAACGTGCTCTTTTTAAAAAATCACTGGATATTAAACCGAAGATGACGTAAAGTGACGTCACTGGCCTTTTTTGTAAAGAAAGAACTTGGAAGAAAAAAAACGAAAAGTGGGTGAGAAAAAATTGCGTGACCAGTGAAATTGAGGCCCATTTTAATTGATAGGTCCTTCATCGGACATTCTCGACGGATCTATTTGATAAATGATGACGGCAACGTCATAGAAGTGATGAAAAGTCGATTGAAAATTTTTGGAGATTTGTAGTGATCATTCTAACCATCTTCGCTCAACATTCACAAGAGGAGAAAAGAAAATCATAAGAAAAACTCACAATACATTTCTTGGACTTTGAGAAAACCCCCACAATTGGGTGTTGCTGTACAAAACAGAATGTGTTGAATGCGACCAGCCTTTCTGGGCATACTTGCAAACACAAGTTCTGTTATACGTCTGACAAAAGAAAAACCAGACTTAGTGGAAGTCTTGATGGTTACCCATCCAGGATAATGTGTCACAAGTTTTTCGATCATACAACCTCATCACCGTCAACAACTATTATTCTCTATCTTGAGCACTTTTTTCTTAGGCGATTTTGTTATCAACAAAAGCACACAGACGAAACACTGAGTGACAAGCATCCTAAGTTTTTTAAATAAAAGTGTAGAGAAAGTAACATGGCGAGCGAAAGGCGTAGCGATTGACCGTATGGCATCTCTTCTACATCTGCAGCTGGAGGGGTTTATCGTAAGGAAAACTGTGCTCTACAACATTTTTCAAAAACAGTTCTACTGTCACTACTCTTAAGTACATTGGACCACACTTCAAAGCGTCATCGGTTAATTTGACATCCAAGACGGAAATATTCTTTAGTAAATAATCAGAACACCTCGTTTCTTTATAGGGATGTCTCCCTCCTCCTCCTCCTCTTTGTTAAAAAAAATCTCAACATAGTCAAAGATATTCATGATGAATGAGTCAGTGGTAATGTGAACCATCCATGATTCTCTTATTTTTGTTGACGGGATCACGGGAAAGCTGAACCTCAGTGCCACGACTGCAATGTGTTCAGGCCGTCGCCGCCGGTAGCGAAATGAGATCGGGTGGCACATAGGCTCGAAAACATCGACATCGAATGAGAGTGACGTACGGTTGAAGTAGGCATTCATCAGTAAATCCGTTTTGTCTTCTCAGCTGTAGTGGACACAGATTATAAAGAATATCCGCTAGCAACTTAGAGGATGTGTGTGTGTGTGTGTGTGTGTGTGTGTGTGTGTGTGTGTGTGTGTGTGTGTGTGTGTGTGTGTGTGTGTGTGTGTGTGTGTGTGTGTGTGTGTGTGTGTGTGTGTGAGTGTGTGAGTGTGTGTGTATGAAAAATGAACGGAAACAACGTAGAAGCCACCTAATACCTTCCCATAAAAAATCTGCTTGAAGTGAGGAGTTCCACCAACGACCTGTCTTCGTTAGTTCTATTAAGGTTAAGGTAGAACGTTCATATTTTACCATCAGGTTTCCTAAGGTTTGTGTTCTGACAATCCACTAAGTATTCACCTAGCTTTTGAGAGATTGAAGTAAAAAACTTTAGAAATATACGGCAGTGTTGCGAGGAATTAAAAGTACTATAATGCTGAATAAACAACAATAAAGCAAAAAGAGCTCATATCCTAAAAGATCGCGCTGTGCTCGCCGTGGATTGTTCACTTGTATGCTTTCTTTCGTTTCCAGCGCCTGTAACTTCGTTAATCACTAAACAAATTGCTTCGTTAAAGCTTCTGTTGGTTCAGTACCATTTAGAAGAGCTGCCCAAGGACTCCATTCCATCGAAGATTGTGCAAAGCAAAAAAGCAATACTGTTCGCATGAGACCTCCCGCGTGACCAATGCAGGCTTAGGAAATCTTTTCTCCTACTCTACAATATTAGTCCACGACGAAGAAGATCTTTGATTATTTCATGTGGACGTGATGATGTCATTCTAGAGGAGTGGGCAGTATTTGTACTGACGACTTTCAACCAAAGACTGACCCCAAGAATGCTTCAAACACAAATCGAATTCCTTGGACTGTGATGGGACGAACAAGTTGGGTGGTTGTAGCCGCTCAAACTCACAAGCAACCGCTAACACAAATCCAGAGTTGTAAGGCTTTGCAGGGAAGCGATTTAAATAGGACTGTATCCGGAGGAGAACAACAATAGTGGGCCGTGCTGAAATACTTGAAAACATCATCTAAAACGACGGCAGCAACTTCATCAATCGAAAGGCGAAGATTACTAGCCTTCATCATCTAGATGATGCAATACGACTACATTCAAAAGGCAGGTGGAGAAAACTCCCACCACCTGCACTCCGATCTCCTCGATGGTCAAATTCACCTGCTTTAATGTTACGCCATAAATGGCTTATATGTCGACAAATGGTTTCATATTCCGAAATTCCACTTTCTATTTCGTTTGGAGAAGAACCATACAAAGATTGTTTTTTGTAGACCTAAATGGGAAATTTTAAATTCGTACACCTAGTTCTTACCAAGGATTTTACTGTCACCTTACAGAGGTATCAAAGTGGTAGAACAGACAAAATCCAGGGTGACAATGGCTGAAAGCAAGGGTAAAAAAAATGTTCAAAAATCCAGCTAAAGCGAAGGGTATCCAAAGTCAAGAGGTCGAGGTATACGCTGACAAACAAAAAGTTAGAGAAGCAGCTGTATAACGAATGGGCCAAACGAACACTTGGTGTTACTCAAAAATAGTCGCTAGAAAAGAACCGTTAGCAAGTAGGCCCGTGGGACCTCAAGCGCCCGAAATAAAGAATGCCAACTGGGTCCTCAATTTTTTTTTGTTAAAATTCTAAAATAAAAAAGGGCCCTTTGTGTCTCTCGAGAGAAAGTGAGGTTACTGGGAAAATCTGGGGATAACTGAAGGCTTCGTCGGGGTCCAACGAAGTCGCTAAACAATCATTGAGGAAAAGTTGACAAGTGACAGATCTTCTGCTAGAAATTCTTTTCAAAATTACTTCAAGATAATTCTGATCCGTATTTTTCGCGCCAAACATCGTTTGAGAAAAACCACTCCGAAGTCTGCGGCCGGGAATTTGAGTTTAAATTAAGAGCACGGAAGATTTTAAGTCCATAAACAACTGGGGCAAAAATATTTCAAGAAGAAAACCGTGAGCACCTCATACCTCTTGTACATTATCATGGAATATCACTTCAAAAAGAAGTAATCCTGAATACCGTGGAAATTCTTACATAACCATTAATCTGTAAATGATGGTATATCCTAATAGGTGATTCATTCGAACAACTAACAACCCGAATCGGACGTTTACGAATAAAAACATGTGGACGCCAAACAGTCGAAGATAAGGTGGGCTGGACACGTAATGCGTATGAATGACAACCGATGGACAAGAGCCGTTAGTGACTCGGTTCCTCGGGATGTCAAACGGACTGGCGGAAGACCACCGACCCGATGGTCGGAGTTGTTCATGAAAAGCATAGAAGAAAAATATGAAGCTCGACGAATCCCTAAAACTAGCAGAGCCCACTGAGCTGCTCTTGCAAGCGACAAGGAAAAATGGAGGATTTACTGGCGTCCGCTCGAGTCACTCGACGATCAACGGGATGACAGGTGGTACAGGTGATATCCTAATAGCTAACCAATTTTCGTTTTGGGTATGCTCTTCAAATTTTTCTAATGGCTCAAACCAATGGTTTCAGACGAGGGCTAAATTTCTACCAGGATTGTTCGAGAGAAAAGAAGAGACTTGATACAAGCAAGGCGCATTTGGTCAACGCCGAATGCTCTATTTATGGAAACGGTAGCTTGAAAGCGACGTAAATAAGGCACTAGAGTGTGGTCATTGCTCGCTGCAGCACTCTGATATTTATGACATAGTTTCCACAAGTCATATTTTTTCAGCATTTGCTTAGCAGCGAGCAGCTTGACGTTTGTATGCTTGACTGAAAACGCTTTTAACCATAGATAAGCTTGTGATATAATCAAAGCAACTTCTGTCCTTAAAAGGTAAGCAAGTGGATTTAACAAAGAACAGGAACGTTAGAAGTAGTGACAATAGAATAGCTTGCCAAGACTACAAGGTACTAGCTGAAATGTACGAAAGCATAGGCAGCAAAGTTAATCAAAAGCATCACTGTTGCTTACAATGTCGGAACTAGCAGTGACTAGCTCCACTGTGACGGTTCTCAATGACAATAAAGGATAAAGTATAAAGGATAAAGCATAAAGGATAAAGGACAAAAAGATTAAGGATAAAGCTCCAGGCGTTGTTCAATCCCTGAAGGGTGCAATGACAATAAACCTATTGATTTCAACTTATACAAACTTAATAGAGCAGCAGAGCTGTTCTTTGGGGGTAAGCGAATCACGTGAACTCAATAAATATAGTTTTTTGTTACATTTGATGTGTTTTAGTTAGTCCATTATACAGAAGCCTACTATATTAAAAAAAAGACCGTGTACTAAGGCGCTAATGAGCATCAAAGAGCTCTCGGAGTTGTATCGACGATGGTTAAGCCGATGTTCGAGAACGCTGGAAACGGGATAGCTGTGTAGGTGTGATCTGTACAGCAAACTTTCTCACTTGAACGTCCCGTTTCAAAAGAACAATATTTCACGGAATTCGTCAACAAGGACTTCCACATGGCAGCTACTGAACGAAATTGTTCACCCTGTACTGCTCGGACTATTACGAGAACTGGAGATTTGGCTAAGAATGAGGCCAAGAGGAAAGCGGAAAGAAAAGAAAAAACCACGCGGTCGGCTCCAAGTGGCCGCCAAAGAGTGTGGAAGCTGTAATGTCAATGAGATGGTGCAGCTTCGTCCGTCGGAGAAACTAAGGGAAGAATGCAAGATAAACAAGCCCACATCAAATGAATTAAATATATTTCCCAGATGAATTAATGACAAGAAAAAACTCGTAGTCAAATTTCCTTAATTTCGAAAAAATGGAGATGACAACGCAGTAAATGAAAAACATAAATCAAAAATGAAATACATAGCTGAACATGCAAAAAATCCACAGCGGAAGGAGGTTCTACTCTGCAAGTTGTTGAAATTATTCCTATACCTACTGTCTTCTTTTATCACTACTATTGTCAATTCCTCCCAACGGTTTACCGCCTCATCGTGGATGGGAGGTGTTCCTGGGTGTCGGCTGCGGTGTTAAGCGGTAGGATTCATTTCGCTGGCAGGGTTTCCCAAGCTGGGAAGGAGCTTCCATCATGAAGACCAGGTAAGAGTAAGCCAATACCAGAATATAATATCGTCCTGGTATCAAATTGGTCGCATGGTGGCAAATCTCCCTCTGATCCTCACGGGCAGCGGCTGCTTGTGGTGGTGACGACCTACGGTAGACTTTGGCTAGGCTGATCTCTAGATAACCACAATGGTGAAACCAGTAAAACTCCTTAAAAAAAAGTAACGTATGCGGGGACCCGCACAGCCAGTGAACACGGACCATCCAAGTATCCAAGTAGGTATTTTTTATCAATTAAAAAGGTTAGTAAGTAAAAGCTAAGACATTGTGATTTCGACCTTAGCTTCGGGTTAACTGAGAGTTCACTGCCGATTTGTGCTCCCCAGGTTATTCTTCTTGACAACTGATTGCTGATAGCACCGTTAGAGTAAAAAACATAGCATAAAGGAAGGTGAAAGAAGGGTCTCGCTCGGTGTGGTGGATAGCACGTGAGTCCCGGGGAAAAGGGTCGTCAAAGGCTGGAAGCGCAGCTGAGGATTAGTGGTTTCCCAAGACCAATTTTCTGTTAACCTCGACATTGATTGCTAATTCACTGTTCTTCCTCGATAAATAAACATGGTGATGTTATAGAATTCATTAGGCAGCTCTGAAGAAGGGAAACCACCGAAACGTCAGCTGTTGCATGCTAATAAATTCTATAATATCAAACTCGTATTTGCTTATCGAAGAAAAACAGTTTCGCGGATTGTTCCTCAACATCCTTGCGGTTGCATTCCACATAATACTCTCGAATAAAAACAAGAATAGATAGAAACAAGAGCTGAAACATTATTATTACCACCGTTCTTCATTCACTGCGGTGGTCTAGTTGGCCCTTGCAAGTGCACGAGTTTGTTGTTTAGGTCGGCAAAGGGCTAACCGAGCACCACACGAGAAATCAGTACCAGGCTGGTGTATAAAATTAGTAGACACTTAACAATGACTTTAATACATGGCCTTCATCAGGTCAATGTATCGACCACGTATATACTCATTATCTCTATGATGCTTGATGGAGTTGAATGCTTGGGTATCCTTCAAGGACTGACGGGAACGCCAAGTGTTTTATCCGTTATACTTTTGTTAGCTATTTGAAACCTACCACACTTTTTTTAGAAAAGAACTAGCAACAGTATCTTTGCCGTATGTCCCGGAAAATTATTTTTCCCTTAGGGACTCTTTAAAGTTTTTTTAGCCTTTTTACGGTATGTCCAAGCAGAATAGTACACAATCATCCGTGATGTGGATTCAGTGCTGTGAAAATTCATCTCCAGTTTTCCCGACTGAAGCATTTATAACATGGAATTAAACAGTAAATTAGTGGTTGTCTAGTATAGAATCTGGTCGAGGCCATTTTTAAAAGAGAATTAGAGATAGAATCCTACATAGTAGCAACTTGAAGTGGTTGATGTTATCGTCCTCACAGCATTAATAGTTAGCAAAACGAAACGAATTCTTATAGACTTTGACGACGCCTATTGGAAAGGCTGGTCTTCAATTAAGTCTTACAAAAGCAATGTTCATGAGCAATGGATTTGGTTGCGATTCTCCATTAATGCTCAAAGGAATAGCCTACTCAGAATGCTCCAGCTATGCCGACCTAGGTCAAGTCAGTATGATGACCGGTTTGCCTCCCATTTTTTCGACCTTACGACTCTTCTTACCTTAAGTATGCATGGGAAACCTGGTAGCTACGTAAGCAGGGTAAGTGTTCTTTACGTGTAATCGAACGTGGAATCCACAGGATGAAGTTAGTGGGAGCATCCTGTGGCACGTATGTGGGATAGAGAATACGAGCTTCCGAATTAAGCAAACGATCACATATCAAAAACGTCGCTGTACAGGTGAAAATTTCGAAAATCAGGTGTGCCGAACCCGTGCTGCATCTGGACGGTTACCAGTGGTCAAGAATCATTAGCTCTTATATTGCTCGGGATGCCGAACGCACAGCAGGAAAAGTATTGACCCGGTATAAGAAACACTGCATTTCTGGAGCGAATAGAACCCAATGGGATGTTTTTGCACGCTGCACCGCCGAATGGAAAAAACCCGAAAGGAAGGATATGATGCTCATTACGTCTCTGGGGCAAACAGAAACTCACTGGGGGTAATTTTTGCACGTGACAGCGACGAATGGTAAATTTATCGGCTCTTGATCGAGTCAGTCGACAGTCGGCAGGCATATGATAGAGGTGGTATGTATAAATCGCATTTATACATCGCGAATAGTAAAATGTGAAACAAATGTGAAATAAAATGGTAGTAGGACTACTGAGAACTAGTTGACAAAACGACTTCACTAGACAACTGTTTCGAAAGAGAAACTCTGTTGAATCCCAGTGGTGCACGCATCCTCTGCTTGCATCTAGCCATTCAGAAGAAGTAATCCGAGTAATTTATCATCTTATCATGGCGGAAAGTTGTCGCTAAGTGCCGAATCTCAGTGCTCATTCACAGACATTTCAGTACCTCTTCTGTTGCCACATTTTCCGCCGTGTACTCTATTCCACAGCAATAATCTCTGTCTACAAATGAACTCGTCCAAAAGAGGTTTATTGCAGATTATTAAGTGTAGACAGTTATCAAGAGAATAGCTTTGCACGAGTTACGCTTGAAATAAGGTCCTCATTGGTTAAGCTATGGTTTGAAAACAAAGAGTGCGATAAAAGAGCTCTGTTAAGCGATATACATCTCTAAAGCGGTGTGCACAAATTCCACAGCGCGTAGTCCGGCAGGGGTTAGCAGATACTCTGTGGTTTTCTCCTAGAGTAGAAGTGGGGTTACGTTTGGATTATGAAATTACAAAGAGTGGTTCTTGCCAACATGACAAACTTAGAAGACAATTGATCCAGTTTATTCCATCATGGTCAGTGAGTCCAAATTTATGTTCCTCACACGTGTTCCTTGGTCACCATTGAGGGAATACAACATCAATGGTGATCTAATGATGCATAAAGTACTAGTCACCTTTTGGAATGCTCTGAAAGGCGAATCTACCCAGGTGCTCGCTCGACCCCACTCCAGGCCTGGTAAACCTTCCATCCCCAGCTGTCGGCAAATTGGCTACAGACATGTCAGCAACCTGACCACTCCATCTATTCAAATAGAAACCCAGTATAACTATGCCACGATTTCAGGGATAATCGACTCAACCAGCCCTCAACGGCATTGTTGACGAAAATCCTCATGCAGCAGTCAAATCCATACGTAAAGGTCTGAAGACAAGTGGATAGTAGATGCGAGGAAACGAATCAAATGCAAGAATTGCTAGGATCCACGCATGCGACATCGCATTCTTCACAAAATTATCGGATCTTGATTTTATTTAAAAAAAGATTTACAAGTAAATCCGTCAAAGCACGTAAATGGCAAGGCTCATCTACATATGTGATATGGGGCCTGCCAAGTGCAGCTTGCGATTTTAATTTGAAAAAATACCAAGATTAGCACTGAAGATGATTTAAGGGAGAATAAAGAAGTCATCCAAAGCATCGTTGATTAGAACAGAATGTTCATACAGTGCAACCGTGGTTTATATAAACAGAGAGTTCAGCAGTTGGATTCTGATATGTGGAATAGGGAAGCAAGAAGAATGTGAAGACTGTAGGAGCACTCTCGAGGAAAACGAAAGGATGACCAATGACGCTAGTTACATTCCTTCCAGAGTGAGTTGATCTCAACGCATTTTCGAAATTGTGGAACAGAAAATCAGCCTGGCCACGCAAAGTTCACGTAGCACAGGAGGAACGATTCCGTGACATTCAATCCGACAAGGCCGATAACGAAGACAAAGACGTCGAAACCTTAGCCGAATAAACAGCTTTATTAACCTCGTCTTAGCTTAATAATCCAAGAAGGTACTGATTATTAATGTAGAAGTTAAATATGAATTAGTTTCAACAATTTTCTTAATAGTTTTCCGTAATACATCAAATTAATTTCCAGCAACATGTGTGGTCTTAGAAATGAGAACAATACAAAATCAATATAGGGATTGTATGATTGTAAGGAAAGGTTGAGAACATTCGGTACAGCATAAAAATAAGCTCTCTGCGTTGATCAATCCCCCAAGGGATGCGCCATGTATTCGACTTCATTAAGCACAGTTTGGAGATGATTCCATGCATATCTGGCCTTTACAATAACTCGCGATGACCTGCTGTTGCATCGAGTCAGTGCTGCTATCCTCCCAGACAAGTCTGGTACCAATTTGCCGACCCCGGAGGGATGGAAGGCTTGGTGAGCCACGGGGACGGGGATCGATCTCATGTGTGTATTGCAGGGCGTCTCAGACCACTGCGCGCCACACGCGCACACTCCGCCGACTTGAGTTGATGGATGCAAACATTTTCGATTCAAAGAGCAGAGTGTCTCAGCATACTGAAACTGCAGAGCGAAATCCGAACTGCTCATGCAAACGAAACTGTTTTGAAATAAAACTGGCAGCCCAACCGTGTTTATTTATTAAGCCTTCCTTAGTGGACTTGTCAACACTCCCATGCTCTCCCTAATCCCTGGATGGTCAACCTTGAGTTAGTTTCATTGTTGTGAATTGTCGTCATTTATATGGCATGGTTGCTTTCCGCTGTAGGTGCTAGGGAACTCCGTTTGGTAGATGCAGATGGATGGCTCACGCTGATTGATAGTAATTTTGATTGTATCATGAGTATGTGTTACTCTGAGTACAATACGGGAAAATATTAATCGAGTAATTTCGCTATCATGAATGGAATCGCCAAATCGTATCTGCAACTCATAGTTGGCTTTCATATTTTTTACGATTGCCTCAATTTTACTTCCACTTAACCAGTGCTAGTAATTCTTGCAAAAAAATAGTGGAAGTTCGTGTGATTGAAACTGCCTTCACGATTTCATCATCAGCCCTGGGATCTAGAGGAAGAGGAAGAGAATATATGCCATAAAATCCAATATATTCTTCTCATGTCCCCATTTCAGCATCTGTAAAATGCTTTGTAACAGTTAGGCTTGATGCTTGCGCTGATTCTCATAAACACGATTTATCTCGTCTCTAGCTCCTAATACTCTACACTTACTCTGAACGAGAATATACTAATGAATTAATTATATAACCATTTCCTTTATATGCTCTTCCAAAGCAAATGCTGGAAAACTCTCTAGCCTCTCTTTTTCGCTTTATGAATGGAGGCTTTATGAATGGAGTTACATGCATAGATGGAATGCGGCGTGAAATAATGTAGTGCAAAGTTTGTCTATTGATTAATATATACAACCAGTTGCAAACTTCTTCATGGTATAATGAATTTCCGAAGAATCGTTGCACACTGTGTCAAACTACTGTTCAATTTTGTTAAAAATACCATGACTGCAACGCTACAACAGTACTACACCTTATACTTTCTGATTCTTAGGTTTCTATACCGTTTTTGTAGCTCTTTTTTTCACTTTGTTAAAAATTGACGACTTTCTTTTAGCGTAACACATTATCGAGATATGGCCGTATCTCAACATGAAAAACATATCATCTAAGCTGCAACTCTGATGGGTTATTTCATGATATGGGCTCACAACACAGCCGTGATAGTGAATTTCTGTACTTCCACCTTATGCACTCCACCTCCCTCGGAGATAGATCTGCTTCTTACGACTCGAACTCAGAATGAAAATGATTTATATGCAAAAAGAAAACCTTGTGATTAGTTGACTACGGATGATGATGTGAAAAAAATGAAAATACAGAGAAAAACACTTTCGCCTCTATGGCAATTTTTCGCTTGCTATTTAAATGCACCCCACCCAAAGGCTTACCGCCTCATACTAGATGTGGGTGTCGGAGTGTAGGACTGAAGTGTAGAGCAGAGTGTTCCACCTTCCAGCAGGGCCTCCGAAATTGAGAAAGATCGACGTTTCCATTCAGAAGCCCCGCTAAGAGTAGATCGAAACCAGGAATCACTGCCATCCTGGTGTTAAATTAGTCACACGGTGGCAAATATTCCTCCGAATCCACTAGCGCATCTGACTGCCTGTGGTGGCAGAGACGTAAGCAAGGCATTGGCAACGCTGACCTCCGGACTCCGGGGATCGCTCCGTTGACAAAAAATCCGGCTTGAGTATCCCGCACACTGAGTGCGCCCGTTTACCATGTGGCACGGTGAGAAAGCCGGTGAGAGGCGATCAAACCTCGTGTCAGATAACGTTGTTAAAAAACGGACTAAACGGACTAAACGAGCACGCGCACGCAACACTCTATGGAGTTTGTTTCTTGCTCTTCACCTATCACACCAGAATAGTTTTTTTCGCACGCCGATCATAGCGCTCATCTTGACGTAGCTGGTCTATTGAATTCCATGTGATCACCCTACAAGAAACAAAAAGGGAGAAGACTAACATTCGTGAAGTTGATGATCGCTGCCAAACGAGAAAGGAAAATTCTGCTACGAAACGTTGAAGCCATTGACTTTGTCGCACACCTAACATCCCTTAGGAAATTCTATCACTAGGGTTCGCCATTCTTCGTCTCCAACTTTTGCGTCAGAAGAAGGCCACATCAGCTGTCACTTACTAAACTATAAAGCTGATGAGAGCGAACTAGATGCACTTTACAACCATTAAGAGAAAGCAGTCCACAACGCGAAGTTCCGAATTCGTTGTTGTAAACTTCAAAGCCAGATTAGAAACGGCAATGAAAAAGGAATAGGCGACAGGAAAATCCCCAAAAGACAACTAAATAAGGATGGAAACCATTTTGTAGGATTTCCCTCCACATTTCATGAAAATTCATTTCTGAACAGCGCGAAAATAGCCGATGGCCAAGGGAGTCTTCTAAAGGCAAGTCTCATGAGGGAGGTCGACTACACTCTCACGAACAGAATATGATGCTTCTTTGACACCTCAGTGGTCCTAGGATTCTGGATGACCACACCTTCTCCTTGCGAAGATTCGATTCATTTACAAGCTAGAAAAGAACTCTTGTCAAGAAGAATCCAAGAATGTCCAAGGAAAATGAAACAAATAATATATGATGAGGTTATTCTCAACAAAATGCTGTCCTCGTGTGAGTGGCAGATGAACGAAGACCCGACTGAGGGACCACATGTTCCTCATTGAAGGACAGCTTGTGTTGAAGTGGTGTCAGTCCTTCATGGGACAAGTTCAGTTCTCGTTATCACCAAGGAGATGCTCGAAGGAGAAAGATAATGAAGCTTGATCCTACTCCAATACACCTAAAACGGCTGGTAATATTTACCAGATGTGGGAACTGTTCACAACAGCATAAATATCGGCATGGACAAAAAAAATTATTGGAAACAGCGCAAAAATAACCTATTCTGAAGAAGTGCCGTCGGAACCTGTGCGATTATAACGTCTCACTATCCGTCCTGATAAACGAATATGGAACTACCACTACATCCAGCCATGATGCGTGATTTATAAGGAAAAGATTCTACACGAATCTGTTCCACTTTCCTTTGTCCTACGCTTTATCGGTAACGAGAAAGCGTATGACAGCGCCAGAAAGAATGCAATCCTCTCAGCGCTCGTCGACCAGGGAAAGCGTGTCCGTCCCTAGATGCGAACTCTAGCTAGACGTCGGTGAAGAACCACAAAAAAGCCGCTTTTCTATCGATCCTTTACTATGCCCCTAGAAAAAGGGGTTTAACTCGTTTACGTCGAACATATCACCAAACATATGGCCAAAGCAGCTTGCAGCAGCCTAGCAGTGGATAAGGACGTCACTCGATTAAGATGAACGGGACGTACGCACTTATGGCAAATTCTGATCAGATCACTGTTTTCTTGATGTCATCTTTTCGACGAGTGCCAACGAACCAGAAGCTATTCTCAGTGAGAGCACCGAAGCGAGAAAAAAGAATGCACTGTGCATAGATAGGGACGGAGAACCAATTAGTGAAGAGCGGTGCGAAGGTGGAAAACTCAAACGGAATGATTTCCTATTTACACAGACGATCCTGTACGTGTACCTCGGAGACTTAGTGAATACTACGAACAACTTTAACTTATTAGTTACTGCCTACTCTTCTTAACGGCAGAGTATATATTGCGAAATATAATTTTATTGATGCTGAGATATTTGCAAAACTCCAGACCGCAGGTGTCTACGGTGAGGAACGAACGCGCTATCGTCCTTTCCGGGGAGTTCGTTCCCCACCATAGGCACCTGCGGTCCAGAGTTTTACAAATATCTCAGCTTCGTTGAAGTTATATTTCGCAATATACCCTTCCATCAAAAAGAGTAGGCAGTAGGCAAAAAGGTTAAAATTGTGATTATAACTATAGCCTCAGCTTAACTGCGTTCAATGCCGATTTGCGCTCCCCAGATCAGCATTTATATTTCGCAATATACCCTGTCACTAAAAAGAGTAGGCAGTAAATAATAATTCGATGTTTTTCTTCAATAAGCACACATCGAATTATCAATCAATGCCCAGGTTAACAGAAAGTCGGTCTTGGGAATTGCTAAGTAAATAATAAGTTAAAGTTGTGATGCTGAGATATTTGCAAAACTCCGGACCGCAAGTGTCTGCGGTGGGAGAACGGACGCGCTATTACCCTTTCCGGGGCTAACGCGTTCACCACCACACCATGCGGGTCCTTCATTTCGCCTGTCTCTCAGCTATTTCTTTCAAAGAACAGTATTTAGGGAGGGTTATACAGAAGAAGAAGAGCAATATGGCTCGGAGTCGGACCTCTCAAAGAACCTGCTGACCAACTAATAGTCTCAACACTCCGCGCCCACCGCTTCAGCTCAGCAGTTTTCCCAGCGCTCTATTATCCAGCAGAAACGTCTGTTGGTACTTAAACCACATCAAGAACTCCGCGCATGACCCACAGTGCGCTTGGACAATGATTTCTGAAGATTACCTGGCACTCACGTCAAACCGGAATGTGCCGTTCAGATGTTCAGACTTCTCCGATTTTGGAGATCAAGGAGAATGCACACTGATGGACAAGTCTGGTCATATAATAATAAGAATCGAAGACAGATGGACGAAATGAACAGTGGAGTGGACTCTAGGAGAATGCAAGCGAACCTCTTCATTCGCAAATGGCAAATTTCACTATTACGGAGTGGATTCGCACCAAGAGAAACGAGGGTGCGAGAAAGATACGAATAGAAATTGCTCTGAAGCTCGCACTACCAACGAAAACGGGCGATCAAGTTCTCAAGAAGCAAGTTGGGAGATAAAACGAGTCGCTTATTCGTCATATGCTCATATTTCCAACAAATATGCGCGACGTGATTTCGGGGAAGGCGCACGTTGCTAACGCCGAAACCAGGATACAATTTGTAGGTGATCTTGCTCATTGCCTTCCCAATGCAGTGACTGTTTTATCTGAGCTATCATACCTCAAAGAGCGATAATCTTATAGATAGTCATGTAAATAAAAAAAAGCAAAGCGTTAAGCTCTCAGCGTTGATCTATCTTTGAGGGACGCGCCATGCATTGGACTTCACTAAGTATCGTTTGCAGATGATTGAATGCATATCTGGTCTTTACAATGACACGCGGTGGCATACCGTCGGGCTCCAGTGCTGCTATCCTCCCAGACAAGTCTGGTACCAATTTGCCGACCCCGGAGAGATGGAGGGCTTGGTGGGTCATGGGCGCGGGTTCGATTCCACGTGTGTGTTGCAGGGCGCCTCCGACCACTGCGCCACGCACGTCCTTTGGAGTCATATAACTGCTTAAATACTGGCGATCGTTGCGAGCATTCATCTAACCTCCTGCAACTTTAACTAATAGCTTGCTGTCTTGGCAGCTGAGATTTTCTTTCATTCGTCGTTTTCTTGTTCAGCAATCGCGACGTTGTTATATAGCGCAGTTATACGTTTATTACTTCCATACAAAGAACACATACAACACAACGAGAGCTGACGTTTAGGCAGTGTCGCCTTCTTCAAAGTCGTTTTTTTTACGTGCCATCCACTGAGGAAGAAAAGAGCAGCTGATTATGGTCGCATTTGGTTGATGGTTTTCTTCCATCTTTTTCCCGCAGAGTATTGGAAGTTCGTACATAAGCTGATGACTGCGTGGAGCCCGTGCGAATCTATGTTAGCACATCATCTCTTGCTGTTCTGAACGCAAACATATTTTGGTGACTTTCGAACTTTCAGGTTTCTTAGGGTCCCTCGTTTTCTCCATTGGTATGTTCGATAAGGGTATCTTTTCAAAATTCAGTTTACGATACGTAGCTGCTTGTAAAACTCATCTTCAATTGTCGTTCGTTTTTCCCATTGATTTCGTTGTTTCACAGCCTTCGCCCATAAAAGCGGTTGTAATCGTTTGTGGCTTCAACTTTTGTTGGAGGATATGAAAGTCGATCCCAGTTGCGATCATAGCTGGTCTACGCTTGTAACATAGATGCCGGCCCATCTTTGTGGTTCGAAACCGGCTTGGTGTTGAGTGCTCCCAGCCCATTTTCAGAATCCGTTGCTCGAGTACTCTTTGTATTATGGGAAAATTCTTTGATGTAACTATGGTACCAGATGTTTCTGCTGCTTCACAGAGTTGGATGAGGCGTCGCGTCAAATAATCATCATATCCGCGGCGCTCTCGGATATTCGTAGGTTGTGGTACAATCGGTTATCAATGCAGTATGATTTTTCTGTCCACAATAGGCGTTCTTCATGAATTGGGCTCTTCTCCGGATTAATTCGTAATCCAACTTTTTTTCTGCTACGTTGAGCTCAGCAAGCATAATCTCAGCTTCTGCGATAGGGACACTTTAGTCGGTGGGAAAAAAAGTTGAATATGGGTCGTCGATCAGCAGGTGTCTACTTGTTGTCCTAATCTAGCGACTGCATCCACCACTTCAGTAGTGTGAAGAACAATCTTACGACACTTTGTAGCCCTGTGGTATTCGTTCAGGAATTGCAACAGTGATTGGTTGGTGAAAAAACTGCACGTTGATCATACATTTACAGTGTTTTCCGGATTTCGTTTCTTGAACATTACGGCTTTTTTCCTTCTCTACCAAAAAAATTAGAAAGGGCTGTGTGATTAGAAAACGGCAACATGATCCCAACTGGAATTCATGGACATCAAGAGTATCGTATAGGCGACACTTCCAATTTAATCTGGCAAGGTCTATATCGCTATAAGGCTCGATTTTCAGGGACTTCTGAAATTGTGAATTGCTACCAATGCTCTCGGTCGCCATTATAAACTCAGGTAGTCTATAAACCTCTTTGTTCTATTCCAAGCCATCAATGTGAGCGTAAATTTTCTTAGAGTTCCTCTTTGCTGCAAATTTGGTAGGCTATCACTGATGAAACTATACAACGTAGGACCATTTCGGAAAAAAGTCTAAAAGTCCACATAGAATGCCTTCCCAAGGCTTTGTCGTAATGGGTGCTAAAAAGCAGACAATAATTCTGTTAAGCTTGTCTTTGGCACACATCACCTCTGTCGATAAGAACATAACTGCTGCTGACTCTTTTTTTATTTGTTCTACTGAGAAAAACGCTTCTTCTCCAAAATGATGAACGGAGCCATGTTTACCGGCCTATGTTTTTCATGTAATTTTTGTATCTTCTGAAAAAAGTGCTTTCTCCTAAGTAAACAAGATGTGTCAATTTTGAACCTCTCCCAAAACTTCACTACGTTTTTTTTTCGGTGGTTGTCACTACTTCCAAATTTGATAACGAGTGCAAAAGCCATTCGCATGACCACACCGCTAACATGGAGGAATCCGGATGCCCAAGAGCTACTAATTACGCTCTTTATTGTACACTCTCTGTTCTTCTTTATTTTATTTGATCCGTCTTCACGTCTTCTGTGCGGATCCCAGCACTTCTCACACTGGATTCGTTTCCTCCCATCCATTGCCCACGAAGATCTTCCAACTTTAACGTGTGGCTCGGTTGCTGCTTGAGAATTTTTATTTCATCTTGAATGTCGTAGGATGCTGGTCGAGCAATTCTCCCTGGAGTCCTGAGATGGCCGGGTTGGAGCGTTCCCAATTGGATTACAGAGAGTGATGTTTTCCCAGACAAGTTCGGTACCAATTCCGCGACGCCGAAGAGATGAGAGGCTTAGTTGGCCTGGAGCGGTATCAAACTAACACCATGCTCGTGATGGCGGGCATCACTATCACTGTTCTATCCACCCCTTTACACTCTACTTAGATAGCGATGTGCCCACAGTTTAAGGTACTTAAATAACGTAAGTATTTCAAACAGTGCTGAACAGCTTTATCTTTCGAAACTGTGAAGTACGCGTCGGTAAGCCAGCAAGAGGACGGCGATGTTGAGGAAGGACGGTGCAGGTAATACCAGCTATTCATGTAATTTAAAAAAAGCGATGTTAATAGTCCATGCATTAATTTGTATCGAAATGAGTATTTAATGGCAGAAAATGGCAGAAATTCTGTGTTGCTACTTTTAAGTACAACACTTTTGTCGTGGAGAAGCTACAGCCAAACCTTTAAAATCCATAGGTTTTGATCTACGGCAGTACCAAGTGGTTGGAAAAGCTGCACAGAGCATAAATGATCGCCCACTGCTTGTTTATGAAGCGAAGTTAATCTCCTGTGCTATACACCGCTTCTGCAGCGATGTGATGACTCCGCACTTTGACACTGCATTTGACTGCGTTGATAGTGTTTCCGAGTGTTCTCTATTAAAATGGTGGAACCAGGGCGAAATGCATGGATAGTCACAGTTCCTGATTCTGTATTGCAGATTTTCCCGAGATAATCCGCTCCTGATCGCCTTCGCGTCGATCCCTCACAGAGGGCGGAGCTGGTTCGCCGTTTTTCCTCGGGTCAATCACAATTATCCTCCCACTCCACGCATCCATCCTATACACCGCCACTTCAGACCCTCACTATGGACCTTCTTCCCAGAGGCCCGGCTTTACAGTGTGAAAAATTCCAAGTTCCCACTCCATCTTTTGATGGTCTTTCGACTTCTCTTGATCATCTTCAATTTTTTTTGTTCTAAGGATCTTTAATGTCTACAAAGTGACATGGCTTCTTAAATACCGAAAATGTCTTTCAGACTTCCCATTTATCAAGCTTAAATGTTTTTTTCATAGATTTGCTTGAGATATTTGTCGCGCTCGTCATATGCCTTGTTTTTTGACTCTTAAGAGCTTTCGAATTCTCAAACCGTGTTTACATCCTTTCTGTTAAGCTGTTTTTTATTGTTGGGCGATCTATGTGTTTGGGTTTCTTTATAAGCGTAGGAATAGAAATAATTCGTAAGAAGGAAATTTTTGTTGGTGGTGAGAGGGTGTTTGAGTGAAATCAGTTGATCAGCTGCTGATGCTTCCTGCGATATTTTGTGAGAAGTGAATGGGTCTAAACAGCATTCCATTTTCCCTCCATGCTTCCGTAAGACCAATTGCTTTAGTTGTCTTGACTCGGGGATTATTTTCTGTCAATCACTGTGGTCACTGCTCAATCTAACTTTTCACACATTTCTCTTCTGAACAGTGGCAAGTTCTTAGAAGACTGTATGTGAAAGCTTCCTCCTCTCCCAAGCATCGGTTTGTTTTCTACCTTATCTATCGACACAGGAACAACTTGGCGATGTTCCAAACATATGCGTTGTATCACCAATGATTTTTCGACCGTTTCGGCTAAACTTCTTGAAGGCAGCCATAATGGTCATACAATGCTTAACCGTACATTGCATAAATTCCTCATGAATTTCAAAGTGAATCCACTCTGATAACTTTTTCCTTTTATTTCACAAAGCTATTTCTGCTGGATCTTAATCCGTTTTGAGCCAACAACTAATTCGAAGATTTTGTTCCATAAACTTGCTCAGATCTTCTCTTAGCTATCCCTGCATTCAGATGCGGTGCCGTCGACTGATCACCTTCTCCTCATTACCAACATTAGGTAAGAGTCAAATCCATAGTCATCCACAATGAAATCGGATTATCAATAAACGTGAATGTTTTACAAGACATTAAGACACCTAGGTTTTATGGTATAAGATTTACGGTTATACAGTGCTCTTGCTTGCTCTCTGACATTACCGAAGGGAAATTGACAAAAACGACAGCCTAAAGAAAAAACTTAGCGATATGTTATTTTAACGAGTCATTCTGTTTTTTTTGTTTACTAATAAATCATCCGGACAACATAGGTTCCCTCCAATTATACATCCTTCCTTAGAAGAAACGCACAAGGGGCTAATCGGAACCAAATTAACGTTTTTGTGTGTTCGACCATGACCTTGAATTCAAAGTGAGTTCGTTGACCACAAGCACTTGTTCATGAACGAATCGTAGGCCTAGGAGTCCTAGAGACACTTGACACTTGACACTTGAATGGCCCGTCCTCACTGGTTGTGCGGGCCCCCAGCATAACCCCCACTTTTCGGAGATTTGCTGGTTAAGCTATTGTGGTTTTCCGGAATCCCGAGGTAAGCCTGGCCAACGTCTGCCCCAGGTCTTCACCACCACAGGCAGGCGTAGCCCTTGTAGATCAAAGGGAGATTTGCCACCATGCGACTTTGATACCAGGACGGTGGTGGATCCTTTACTCTTAGCTAGGCTTCCTGATGGGAATCCTTCTCAGCCTTTTCTCAGTCCTAGAGACATGACTGGGAAAACTCTATGACTTATTGCAACCAACAAAATCCGATCGGGGCAAGCAGACAAAGATGGGGCCGGTTGTGAATCCCAGGGATGAGCGGGTTCCGCTGCGTTCGTCCCCCCATCTGCACGAACCATGACGACCAATCCGGGTCACCAAAGTGCGCAAACAAAACCGTTTTACAACTTTTTGCCTTGAAACTATTCAATATTTCTCACCGTAACGACGTTAAGAAGGTAATGTTGAATGATCCATTGATTCCGAAGACGAAGTGAACGCCGGACATCACCGCGATACCTTTTGATATTAGCGGAACAAAATGTGTTTCATGTTCGAATAATAACGTTTTAGAGGATTTGGCCTATTATTAGAAGTCATCCACCCGCGTATGCCAACACGCTGTGAAAGATCTGAGAGATTCATGAAGTCCTATCGATAGATATAGCTGTAAAAAATTTATATAATCAATAGTGGCCTCTCTGTTTTTTCCCAAGATTTAAAGTTCTTTAAAGTCTTTCATATCTTATCATCAACTTCACCCTCCACAATGGAGCGCCTATTTTCCATGAGGAAGGATAGAGGGGGAACAACCAGAACGGAATTAATACATTTCGTTTTTCTTTGCTACTGCCTCAAATTATGGAGGTTAAATAATGCTACGCTAGATCGAAGTCGAATGCATGACGCATCCCTTAGGGATTGATCAACGCCGAGAGCTTTATCCCTTATCCTTTCATGGTACATCAATGACATATTTTTTACTTTATTGCGTTTTAATCCCAGGTCGTTTCATAAGTCTCCCCTTTGTCGACAGAACAATTTAGATGACATAAGCACTAAGGTCAAGCTTTCTTGTTAACAGTTTTTTTTCCCACAAAAAACAAAATAAAAGCACAAAAAACTGAAGAATTCTTTTTTACCTTCTGGTATAGAATTCTTGATGTCGACATCATTATTAATGTGGAAACGACTTTTTGCAAGCTTCATTTCATCCTACAACTGTCGAGCTTTAAAAGTGTTCCAACGATGTTCAATGTTCTCCGAGGCTTGTTTCTTTTGAAAATTATCAACGTTCAAAAAAAAACAAGTGACTTGAGTACTTTGATAGCCCATTCTCACATGCGAGTATGGCCACTAGAACTTTCATTATTTTCGTTGTTTCGCAGCCGTCATGCATGGAAGTGGTGGCGTTCTAAGGTAAGATCGTGTGTGGATTGAGGACTGCTTATCCTCTTTTGTCGTCACTGTCAAGTTGAACGCTGTCAGAAGGTTCTTTACTTTGCAATTGCAAGATAAACGTGCTGGGGTCTTCTAAGATTCCCACTTCAGGAAAAGCTTTGGTAACCCTCGCAGGTATGAGGCAGATTTGATACATTATGACTAGGATTATTTCAACGCGTTTGCGACTCACGCAATTAGTCGAACTCTCGATCGAGGACAATGGGAAAGGCCGATCACATGCGCATGCATATTTTGAAAAAAAATGAGGAGCAATAAGAAAACTACACCAAAGTTAATAGTGGAACGCAATGGATAACCGACCAACATAGAGGTACCTTCCGTGAACGAAAAATTATGGGAAGACGAAGCACATTTCTAGCTGTGTTTCCCATTTTCTTCCCACCTGGCCACACCCGGCTTTGAAAAAAAATAATTTTACTGGAGATTTTTGTAGGTAATGATACCCTATAGATGGTTCGAAAGAGGTTCCGGTGTACTTGAACTTGGCTGCTTAACTCCTTGAATTACTTCTGTACCCACAGCTTCTAAAAAAAGATGATAAGTTCACACCTTTCACTAAACAGCCCACGGTTACTCCATGACTAGTAAGATATTATCCGATTCCACTTAGAGGTTTCTTTTAAAAACCTGTTAGCTTTTGGATTAAACTAAAGTAGCTGCTTTAGCTACAGACGACCACTATTAACAAATTTTTCGATGTAGTCCCAACTTTCTTTATACGGATGCCATAGGCAATGAAACATGGCCAACAGTAGTCAAGGTCGAGTTTTTTTTTCCTGAAAAAATTTGTTCGGCTTTATATACTAATGCTCCTAAAGAAGAAATTACTCAATCAATAAGCTGATCGCTCTCCTCAGCAGCAGTGTTGCTAGCGCTCCTAAACGGTGAGATCTCGTCTCGATTTGGCGAATTGCGAATTAAAACGAAAGTGAGTCTGAATACGGCGTGCACTGTGGTGGAGGGGCTAAATTGCAGGTCAATGCCTCGTCCACCTCGTTTCCAGTCGAATCCTTTCTAGGCGAGCTATTCACGCTCATAATGGGCGCCGAATGTTCGCGCTGACCAAGCAGTAGCAACTTCCACGTGTCCTTGTTGATGGAGTTCATGGTCGCCCAAGGAACGATAGGAACTATTCGGAATTCAGAGTTTGGTGTGATGACTAAAAATTCCACTACTGACGAAAATGTTCGGCTGTGTGATGTTCTGTCTTGCTCATGGCTCGCATGTTCTCTCAATTAAATGGGGATCCTACAAGGGGACATAACTCTGATAAACCATTCATTGTTATCACTTGTAGAAGATCACCAGCGTAGTAGAACATCCGTGAGCCGGGGAAAAAAAACCTACGGTAACCGAAATACTATGATATTTATCAAGATTAAAATTGGTTCATTCAGTGACATTCCTCCCAAATCTCCGTCCAATCTAATCATAATCGCTAATCCCGTCGCCTCACCTATAATCCAGTTATTCGTCCAGTTACTCCAGTGGCACTGCTGGATCTACATTCTTCACTGTCGCGTTCTAAACCTACGCACTGAGTTCCGCTCTCTCGAGTGACACCGTTTGCATGAGCCCTCTATTTTTTATCTTTTTCAAACCTTTTTGCTTTTTTCTCCGGATCATCCACGGGCTGTTGCGTAACACGCTATACATGTGCATGAACAGCCTGTCATGCTGTTTCATTACAGAGGTTGGGCTTAGTTTTCGAAATCGATTTCGAACCGAATCCCATATACTTCTTAATTAGTTGCTGCTGTCTTTTGGCTGCATCGACGTGCAAAGTATATTTTCCCACATAAACGGTTATGTACCCTCATACGCAAGGTGGTAAATGTACATGTGCGAGGTGAATGAATGCGTGAATTCGGCTGGATAGAAACGGGGAATCCACTCGCTGAATCTACTTGCGCTTCAAAGCATTTACAAGGTCGCCATTGGTCCAACTTTCACCCGTTCTGCGCCATCGGACATATTGTGTATTTTTCGCGATTAACTGGCTCAGGGTCTCTAAATGAAAGGAGATTCACGAACTGACCAAATAAAATCTAAATTTTTGCATGTCGTAAAATCTGGATTCCTTTTCCCAGCATACAATTAAAAAACCCATAGAATAAAAGGAGATCGTCGACATGGGAGTCCTCTTTGGTCTACTTCTTTTCTTAATCGATGTTCAAGCAGCTTTGCCAAGCTGCCCCTCTCTTTTTGCTCGGTTGGAATTGAAGTTGTATAAACAGTGAGTAACGTTCTTGTTCTAAGTAACAACGCATTATCGAAAGGTTCCACAATAGGTGTTGAGAAATAGCGGCATACTTGTAGCCTATGGCCCATGGAAAGTGATTAGGTGCTAAATGATGCTAGTGTGTTTTTCCTTCGATAGTCGTCACTGCTTCCGATTCTTCAGACGCCTTCCTTCACAAACTTAAAGAAGACAAGACATAGATGCGCATTGCGCTTTCGCCACACTTCATTGAGTTTCTTCACTGTGTGAATTTGACCCACATCGCTGGAAACACTGCTTGCTCGTACTATTCTTCTTGACCCCTTCTTCCAATTTTCTGTCAATCCTACTAGAGATCGAATGAAGAACTTTTAAGCAGATGACGAACGACACAAGGAGGATAGCTCCCATTTTGTCTCGGGTTTCTCTTCGTGTAAAATTGCGCTGTAGTTTTTCATTACTGGCTTACTTTGCTTACTGCCAAGTACAGTATGAATAGACTACCGAAAGTGTGAGTAGAACCTAGTCATATCTTTTCATTTCTCAAGATGCTACAGTGTTAATGTCGTGTATTCTATTCTATTATTAACCGATGGAAGACTATTTGAAAGAATAAAAGAGATATTCGGACGTCGAAAGTGATTTTTAGAACATATAAGTGAATACAGTGCAGGAGAACTTTGAAAGAACTTCCCTAAACCCTGAAATCCGCAAGGACTAAGCTGCCGTTACGATTGCAATTTGTGTCGCCCCCTATTTATGTACCAGGTCCTTACAGTCTTCATTGGATCGATGTTTTTCTGGGCTTTTCTAGGATCTTGAAATAATGACGCGTCGAAGGATCAGCTTGTAGCCATAACTGCTCAACTCCTCATGTGAATCAGAAAAGATTTTTTTTTCTCTTGTGGTTTGTGTCTTGTGGTTAGGTTCTATTTAATAAGATTGGAATGGTGGCATCGACTTAAGCATTGATTGCTCTCTTCAAAAGAATGTTGGATTTCTTCTCAATATTAGAAACCATTGAAGTATGAAAAAAATTTAAAAAATTAATTAAAAATTTAGATTCTGTCTCTACGCTTTGCTAGCATCTTATGTTGGAGATTTCGGTTTCGCTTCTAGTCTTGTTCCTTTCCCTAAACTATCTGAGTGCTTAGTGATGCAGTTCATCAGGAAGAAAAGGCTGTGGTTCGACCTTCACCAACGCCCTTCTGTAATTCCTGCAGGATGCGCTAGCTCGGCTGTCTCCAAGATTGCAAGAATCGACTCGACCAGTATTCCACGACATTCGCAAGAAAGACGAAATCCTCAAGTAGCTGTAAACAACACGCGAAATGTTCCAGGATCTTTGTGGATGACGGATGCAAGGAAAAGATGAAATGAAAAATTCACTATGATGCTGAGATATTTGCAACACTTGGACCCTAGGCCAGATTCGAACCTTCGATTACCCTTTCGGGCACTCATGTGTCACCAACTCTACCATGGAGGATCTTGCTTCACCTTTCTCTCAGCTAGTTTCCTACCCTAATGCTGCCATCGGCAAACAGTTGTACACTGTGATTTCGACTACAGCCTCAGCTTAACTGTGTTTAATGCCGAGTTGTTCTTCCCACAACATTCCCGTTGACGGGTGATTGCTAATGACCGTTAGGGTAAAAAAAAGGCTGGCTGAGAGAAAGTGAAAGTGAGGGCCTCCGTGGTACAGTGGGTAACACGTGATCCCCCATAAAGGGTAGTTCCTGGTTCGAATCTGAACTGGGGTTCAAGTTTTGCAAGTGTCTCACTATCATAGTGATTGTCTTTCACGTCATACGCTGCCGTGAAAAAATAATAGGGGAAAATAAAAGTTTGAAAAGAAGTAGTAATTAAGTAGACCGAGCTCCTGTTAACCTCGACATGAGTAATCAATACATTGGTTTAGATAGCTCAGCTTATACGAGATTGCTATAAAACTTCTATTCGGCTGACGTCTCGACGTTTCCGCCTTGCTCAGAGCCGACGGCTAAAGTCAATGGTCCCACAGCCGTTAGTCTACTCGATGAGAAGTTTTTGCGTCACAGTATCGAGTCGAATATTCTTCATTGGAGCACTGCTCAAATGAGGCAACTTCACCTTTCAGCGCTCTTTTGTATAAGACATTTGTTGATTGATTGTCGACTGGTGATTACTTCTTTTCATGTGGATAATTCATCCTGTACCATTTGGTATTACAGCACCAAGCACATAGCGAAATAATAATTGGCTAGATCGACTTTCACTTGACGTTGGCGTTGATAAATGCCAACGATAATGGACCATCGACTCAGACCATCGGCTCTGAATAAGGCGAAGACGTCGAAACGTTAGCCGAGTGAAAGTTTTATAAGATCCTCGTGTAAGCTGAGCAATCTAAATAAACATTTATTGTTTATATCTCTGTTTATCTAACACGAAAACAGCAAACACAAACATTTTCTGCAAAAAATTTTCTCGTTCGCAAATTAAATGTACCAAATACGCCTCTGACTTGACCACATTTCTTATTTTTTCAATGGAAAAGAATCCCAGAGTTTGTAGAATTTCTACTGTTGCCACTAAATAGCTGTGCGTGTGGCGCAGTGGTCGGAGGCGCCTTGCAATGCACAGATGGGATCGGTCTCTGCGCCGGCGACTCACCAAGCCTTCGATCCCTCCAGGGATCAGAAAAACGAGACTTGTCTGAAAGGATAGCAGCACTGGCCTAATACATCGGTAGGCCACCGTGAGTCATTTTAAAGGCCAGATATGCATTCAGTCACCTCCAACGATACTTAATGAAATCGAATGCATGGCGCATCCTTCAGGGCTTGATCAAAGCCAAAGCCTTATCCTTTTATCCTTTTATTATCAAATAAATATTTGCTTATTGTCATCAAGAGCCATCCAAACTAGAGTTTTCTCTGCCATTTTTCAATATTTGGTCCATTTCCTCGAGAAACATCGCACAGAATTATTCAAGGAGTTTGCGCTGCTTCGACGAAAAGTGATGCACACAGCTTTCAGCTATGAGTGAAATCATTGGTGAAAAAGAATGGAATTAGCTAGTTATTGGCCTAATGACTTCTACCTTACGTCAATCAATCATCAGATCCTAGAGTTCGAAGGAGTTTTGTATGCTACTTCAACATATTGAGATTCGATGACTGAACGAAGTTGAGGCACGGCCAAAAGCTTTCTAATGAGAAAAAAAATGCCATGGCACGGCAATGAACAAAGCACAGAAAGAAATTTGTCTGAACAAGCAGCAGTACATGCTTAGTTCATCGTTTTAGTATGGTCGCTGTCGTGCTTTATATTTGTGGCGACAACAACCTCGAAGAATTCGGAGAGTGCTCGACGCAGTTCCAGGTTCGACGTCCATCTAACCATCAAATAAGTTAAAGAAACTTCTAGAGTTCATTTCCAGTATGACTGCCAGAGTTACGCATTGAGATTTCCTCGCGACGAAACCATCTATTGTCGAACAACCAGACACAAAGCACCAAATAGTTGGTAACTTCTATAGATACGAGTTTAATTGTTCTGTTTCATTCTTGACGGCCTTCTTCAGCAGCATCTCAAAAAGTGTTGTTGCTTATGGGCTGAGTTGAACGGATGTGGTTTTTCCTTTTCGCGCCTTGGAAACTTCAAAATCATCTCTAAAAAACTTTTTGACACGAAACTCTTTCAACTTAATAATTCACACAGTTCTCGGAGTGTCTCCAATGCTATACTATTAAGGGCCACTGATCACAGAAAATGAGGTCAGAACGAGTCGTCGACCTCAATTTCAAGCGATTCTTTAATTTCAGACACTTACACTGTTATGAAGGAATGCATTTCTGAGCAGGATCACTATCGCACCTTTCCCGGCAAGGGTTATACGATCGAGGAGGAATGCGACCTTGCAGAAGTGAAAGGAGAAGAGGTATAGCGTTCCCAAAGCAAAGTTTAGTTATGGCGCGGTAATTTTTCTCATTCAAATAGCTCCATAAATTAACTGAGTGGAACCAAAAAACCTGTACACAAGTTTGTTAGTGGTGAATACCGGCGGAGCACGATTTCCATTGACCCTCTTCTGTTTTCTTCGTCGTTCATGCTACTTTCTTACTGCAAGTGATGACATTCGTGTATGAGAGCTGTGATCCAGCTGTCAACAGCCGCAAACTCATTATCAATCACCCCCCAGCTCCGAAGTTTAGATCTTGATTTCTTGTTTTCAGGACCTGTCGAACCACAATAAGAACATTTCAGTGCCATCTGTTTGGTATAAGAACATTTCTGACATATGTAAGTGGGTCGAAGGGATGGCTAGATCAGCTTTTCGTTAGATTCCCGTGGCAATCGAAGGTCGCCTAAGCTACTCGATGTTTTTGCCTGCGCTAACCCTGTTTATGACTACTCGGATTCATCGGACCAGGAAAATATGAGAAAAATCTGGTCTTTATGATTGAACCGTCGTTAGTCTTCATTATTGTTTTAACCTCCACTATTCCAGTCCATCCATAAATCTAACTCTTCCCCTTTGTTGAATGAATTCTTGGCGATATGTCTGCAACTGGGAGGTAAAGTTATTAAAAAGAATCATGTCTAGCAAAATCCATCCGGAAACTCCTTTCCAATCAACTTCATCTATTCGAAAAAAAGCAAAAGGTGATCTGTCATAATTTCTTAGTTACTTTAGTAGAACGTCTGCGCCCGTGACGCAGTGGTCGGAGGCGCCCTGCAACACACGCATGGGGTCGATTCGATCCTCGCTCCCGTGGCTCACCAAGCCTTTCATCCCTCCGGGGTCAGCAAATTGATACCAGACCTGTCTGAGAGGATGGCAGCACTGACTCCATACAAGGGCATCGTGAGTCATTGTAAAAGCCAGATATGCACTGAATAACCTTCAAACGATGCTTGATAAAGTCGAATGTATGGCACATCCCTCAGGGATTAATCAACATCGTCATCGAGTGTAGCTATGAGTTTTATAACACTATCCCGCTGAGGACGTATTATTGTTCAATGTAGCCTTTTTGGATATTAATCACTACCAAGTTGATGTAAAGTCGTAATCACTGCGAATGGATGACACTAAGACATATAAGTGGTGCTGATCTCATGAATAGAAATGTTGGATCTCCTCAGAAGGTTCACTAGACGCCATTACAATCGATGCACTAGTTATGATCTCGGAAATCAAACTTCTCGGTCCTGAGATTGCTTTTTCGTCCAATGCTATTCTTCTATTCGAGACCATAAAAAGCTAGCAGAAGGGCACACTTTAGTGAAGAATGAGATAAGTTTTTCGCAGATCTTGGTTTAAGATCCAGAAAACAAAATGTAGAATTGGAGCTCCAAGGGCAAATTTCTTTTATTATAACTGGATAAATAATAGAGGATAAAGCTGTCGGCGTTGATCAATTCCTGAGGATAGCGTCATGCATTCGACTTCATTAAGCATCGTTGGAGGTGATTGAATTCATATCTGGCCTTTACAATGACCCGAGTGGCTTGCCGATGTATCGAGCCAATGCTGCTATCCTCCCGGACAAGACTGGTACCAATTTACAGACCCCGGAGGGAAGGGGGGCTTGGTGAACCACGGGCGCAGAGATCGATCCCATGTGTGTGTCTCAGGGCGCCTCCGACCACTGCGCCACACGCGCCCGTTTTTATAGGTATAACATGTAGTATAACTAAGGGCGAAACATGCGCAGTTTAAATAATGCAAATATGTTTTTTTTGCTGGATGGCGACACTGTTTTGCTGGGCTTTCTTCATCATTGCTCCTTTTCAAAGTTTTTTAGATGTGGCCTGAGACTGACTGATCAGTTAAAACAGCACCAAAGCCTTTCAAGTAGATGTTAACTCAATAAAGACGTGTTTTCGTTTGATCCAGTTCGATTTGATTTCTCCATTTCTTAAGCTATTTATCGCAAAAAAATTGCACAATGAACAAAGAGGGTTAAGGCACTAGTACGAAGTAATGCCGAAGAATGAGGATTACTTCTAGGTAGCGTACTGCATCTGTCGCAGCCACAATCTCTGCAATAAAGCTTCCATAGCCGATCAGTTCATTGCATTCGAAGAGGTATTTTTAGGTTCCATCACACGTTAAGTTATGTTATGTCTATTTGTATGATCTTATAAACTGACCTTCTTAAGCTGATGCGAGGTTGGCATAGGTCTTCGTTGTCTTCGTTGTTGTTGTTGTGGTTACTGTTGGTGTTGTTGGTCGATGGCTGACGTTTCGACAATTTCGCCTTCCTCAGATCCGTGCTGTTACGAATAGTACGGCGTCCCACTCGTAACAGCACGCCTCTGAGGAAGGCGAAATCGCCGATAGGTCAGCCGTCGACCAACAACACCAACAGCAACGACAACGAAGACCTATACCAACCTCGCATCACTTTGTAAGATCATATAAATAAATATATCAACTATCTATGTCGAGGTTTATAGAAAGCCGGTCCTTTGAGTTATGTTTTGTCTTTTTCTAGGTATGATATTTTTTGTGCGGTATTCACAAACGCAGTTGGCAACCAACTAGAGCGAATGCGGAGCTTTCTCATTACAACTTTTGCAGAAGTCCATTGCAGAAGAATCCTGAGCTTTTTTGGAGACATCGGCCTTGAACGGAGCGGTACGGCACATAGTAGTGCTAATGACCCGATGCCGATAGCACAATCTTCTTCCAAAGTTGATTTCGTTGCACCCTCGCTGCCTCTTCCACCTATCATTCCTGTAAACGATCCCAGAGTTAGTACGACAGTTATTTTTTTCTTTAGTAGAGAGAGAGAGAGAGAGAGGGATGGAGGAAAATTGGCAGAACATTCGAGATAAGATTCAAGTGGAGTCAAAGTTGATTCGTGTAGAAATCCAATGTACTAGCACACGCTTTTTTTTGCGGTGTTCATTGGCATTCATCTAAGAATCCATGGTGCAGGTGAATTTCTCATCCTTTCACAGTCTCATATCGTTTTATCGTAATCCACTGGTTGATGAAAACCTGAGATTTGCTTAACATCTGAATGGACAATTTGGTGCTAGAACAGTGAACTTCCTCGCTTGTCATTCGAAATTTTCCCAACTTTCTGATGCCTTTCGTCGATCAGTGATAACCTACTTCCCAGCGAATCTACAGCTCAGATGGACCACCTCCCCCAGTCAACTACATAATCCAACTGGGTAATTGGTCGAAATAAATTTTTAAAAAACCTTAGAAATAGCTTGCGCTCATTTTGATGCATAACCTCAGAGCGAAAAAGCCTGATAAGCGAGTTCCTCGGAAGGAAATTTCAAAAGTTATTGCTGCCGCCTTCTTTTCTAACTGAGTCCAATGCCGTTTTTTGCTCCCCCAAATCATTCCCGTCGACGGGTGATCGTTGAGGTCACCGTTTGGGTACAAAACAGGCCGAGAGAAAGCCAAAGAGACGGGCTCAGCGGGGCAGTGAGTAACACGTGTGCCCCAGAAAGGGTAATCGTAGTTCGGTCTGACCTGCCGGCCAATCTTTGTTAATATCTCAGCATCTGTGCAGTTGCATCTTACATAACGCGCTGCCATGAAAAAAATAGTGCGCGGTAGATAAAAAGTTATATATTCACCCTATGTTTAATCGTCGAACTTTTTTCCTTGAAACGTCGTCAAACAGTGAAACTTTTGAATGGAGCCACACTGGCTTATCGAACACATTAGCGATATGATTCAGGTGAATGTTCCCGGAATCGAGTCAGAAATCCGGCGTGCGCAACTTCCTACCAGAGAGAAGACCATCAATTTTTCTGTATCAGCAGATGAGCTACCAGGTATTGGAAACCGTTCTCAACTGTTGACAAAGAAATTCTGCACTGATTACGAGACAACTTCTTCGCCCGTAACCGTCACATTGTGAAAAATGTTCAGGAGAGCGACATGAAACTTTGTCACATGGCCAAGGGAATTTCATCGGAAATACAGGAATAAATCACCATGTTGTGCCCGTTCCAGCACCTCTTCCTGCGCGCGAACTGCAACCAGCGTCCACAGGTAGTACAGTGCACTATTCTTTTTTTCAAAGGCGAAGGAAATTTGAAAAAAAATAAAAACGTCCAATGATTTTTGTTTTCGTTGTCGTCTGTTTTACTTATCTCATTAATGTGTGGTAAAATTCCAAGTAAGAAATGTGGCAGACCGACAGTGGCACGAATTTTATAATTTTTTTACTTACTTACTTGATACCTGAACGGCCCGTCTTCACTAGTTGTGCGGACCCTAGCATAATCACCATTTTTTCGGAGATTTGCTGGTTAAGCCATTGTGGTTCCCTGGAATCCCGAGCACAGCCTGGCCAAAGTATGCCCCAGGTCTTCACCACAACAGACAGTCGCAGCCCTTGTGGATCAGAGGGAGATTTGCCACGGAAAGTTCACGCGACTTTGATACCAGGATGGTGGTGGGTCCTGCTATTGGTTTACTCATAGCTAGGGTTCCTGATGGAAAAGCCGGACTCCTTCTCAGTTTGGGAGACTCCTGCCGAGGGAATGAATCTTTCCGCTGTACTTCGCAGTCCGACACCTAGGAACACCTCCTAGCCACGATCAGGCGGTAAACCGTTGGGAGGATAGTTTTCTATTGGAGCGATGAAATATAAAATATTCCTCCCAACGGTTTAACACCTAATCGTGGCTGGGAGGTTTTCCTGTGCTGTCGGGCTGCGATGTAGAGCGCGGGGATTCATCCCTTGATAGGGTTTCTCAAGCTCAGAAGGAGTTCGGCTTTTTTATCAGGAATCCTAGCTGAGTAAACCAGTACCAGGATCCGTCACCACCACTTGGTACCAAACTAGTCGCATGGTGGCAAATCTCCCTCTGATCCATGAAGGGCGACGACTGCTTGTGGTGGTGAAGTCCTGGGAGCATACTTTGGTGTGGCTGAACACGGGACTCCAAGGAACCACATGGCTAGACCAGCAAAACTCCGTAAAAACGGAGATTATGCTGAGGTCCGCACAACCAGTAAGGACGGCCAAGCATCCAAGTAAGTAAGACAAAATATTGTCTAATGATCACTATCAATTCATAAGTGAACGAATACTTCTTTTTTTTTACTTTTTTCTCCCCATTTTAGAAAAAAACCATCATCCCTTCCTGTTCAGGTGAAAATTCACAAGAATGTTCTTTCATGAGTACTTTCACCGGTAGAAAATAGTTGGTAAAGATGAAGTATTGAGGAACTACGGCGTGTTTAACGCAGTCATTATTTACTCTTTTGATTTTGAAAGCCCGACGTGAGTGGATTTCTACCTAAACGATGGTGAAATTTCGACCGCATTCCACTTTAAACTAGTTTATCTCAGCACAAAGTTAATTTTGTAGATTGAAAAAAAATACCATAGGCGGGTTGGCAGGCCTTCACCAATAAAATACATGATTTCTTACTATGAAGAGATGAAATCCTGATTCTATGGAGCCCAGAAGTCCAAACTTTGAACTTTGCCAATCTTTTTTTAAGTTTAGGCTCTTAGTTCGAAGATGAAAGTAGTCGAACAAGCAGTATTTTTTTCTCTTAGATCAGATGATGTCACAAAATGCGTGAAGGCGGTTTCGAGCTTGCGGCATTCGGTGTGGAATTTCTAAAAAATTAGTTTTGAGTTACATTCTGTCTTAAGTTTCCGACTGTAAACGACTTTAGAAATCACATAAAAGCAAAGAACCACAGTCACTTCAAACAGGAGTTGGTCTAGGTTTGTTGTATACGCTGACCGCGTTTCGAACTCTTCAAGTATTCTGGTTGCCGAAAATTCACCAGCAGTTTGCGAAGAACCAGCTTCGAATCCTTAATGTTGAACGTCTTTGTACCGCCACTTCCTTTCCATTGATTGTTGATGTTGTGGCTTCACTTAGCAATTTGGCCTAGTCAGGCGAACGCCTACATCTATGTATACTAGGTGCATCTCCAATTAGTTGAAAGCATACAACAATTCGAAAAACCACCTACTTTCAAAATGTCATTGAAAAATTGGAATTGTAAGATTCCGTAGGACTCGTAATCGCTTGAGAATGACAACCGAGAAGTTTTCGACGTTCCAAATTTCTAATTTCAGTTGACTTTCTCATTCCATTTGTTCCCCTTTCTCCTGTCATCCAATCTACACTACGTTTTGCTGCGATTCTCAGTTGTTGGCAATCATCACGTATAGTAGATGACTGAGATGATTGATAAAGTTTCTTCTCCTCGTCAAGACTTATTTTTATAGGATTGAGGTGTTCGGAATGCGGAGAGTCTGATCTACACTCAGAGGATTCTGACTGCAACCGACAAGTTGTCGTTGACTGTCAAGAATCGGATGCCGTCTGCTTCACTAGGCAAACACTTCTCGGACGAGGTGAGAACAACATGGCAAAATGAGTTCAGAATTTAGTTCAAGCAGCATTTTAGTTCTCAAGTGGTTAATAAAACATTCAAATGAAGTTTCAAATGTTGAGCACTATAGATTAACTATTAAAGGCTTTCAATCGACATTACATTCGCTCCAGTTCAACCGAGATCTCTGATACCCAGGTCAAGCTGCTGTCGAGAAAATGTGCGTGTCGTGGCAAGCCGTGAAGGCAGAGTTCCCGACTACTACGATGAATTCGTGCGGGGAAACCAGTCAGGGCAGAGTACGCTATTGCACGTGCAGCGCCAACCAGTGCAATTCTGTAGCAATTTCGTCACAGGTACTTCGCACTGAATCATTTGAAATAGCTTTAGAGAGCGTTATTTCTTGTAGGGTTTAGACGACATGATGTCAAAAATGTTATTTGAAATTACAAACCACTTCAATGAGCGCGCGTGCAAACGAAGTAAACCGTGGCTTTCAACGTATCGCCATGACTAAATTTAAAAAAAGAAAATCAAGTTGAAGGTGTTGGTCATACTCATGGAGATGTGCTACTTTCATTTTGTTCCCTCCTAAAACTCGTCCCTTGAAGTTCCTGCCAAACTCAGACGGCGAATTGGACCGACGCTTGTGCAGTAATTTTTGGCACTCAATTAAGGAAGAAATCATTGGTTCTAATCTTCCATGAACTAATCTTCTCTGCCAGTTTCAGAGGGTAGGGCTCTATTCTCCGACGGTGCTATGGTGATTTTTGTGTAACTGAAATATAAAATCTCAAATTATTCAATAACTAGTAGAGAGAATTGAGGAAATAATGGTTTCTCATTTATGAGAAAAAGAGGCGTTTTTCAAAGAATTCAAGACAAAGTCACTAATGTGACCAATCAGCGGTGGTGGACCTCTTACAACAATGTTTTCTCGTAGGAGGCAGTCATTATGGATATTGCAAAACCCATTAGTCAGGGAAGTTGTCTCAAGAAAAAACTGCAAAGTACATCAAGATGTAGAACGAGAACAATTTCACTCCCATCTTTTGACGTGAAAAAAGACTAAGTTCGGAAGCGGATCGAGTCCAGAAAAACGCTACGAGAATTATCTCCTCACAAATGATTAGTACATCAAAGTCCTAACTTGAATTCTAACCATAATGCTAGCTGAAAGTTTAGCGCATTTTTAAGAGCCTTTTCAGATAATCTATTCTTTATGAGTGACCAAGCGTTCTTCAACTGTTCAGAGTTAGATCTGCTATGCACTGCGCGCCATAGCAACTGAAAATCATGTAATCACATAGGACATTTAAGCTACAGTCTCTAGAGCCAACACAGACGAGGACATGCGATATCGATGATTTCCTGGAATCCTGACTCATTTCACTTTTCAGGCTGCTCAATACTCTAAAACGGAAGCGTTACCACCGGTTGTGAAAATACAGCCACCCGCATCGCTACCTCCTCCAGATGTTCCCGAAATACCTGCAAAGAGCTCGTCACCGGCGGGAGAGCTCTCTGTTCAACAGCACCATGGGGCACCAATATCCGAGCATACAAAGCTTCCAGCTGATACTATATCGTCTCGAGAATACTTTTTGAGGGGTAAGGAGTCACTGTCGGCTGTGCAGCCAATTATACCGACAGCTCCTAGCGGCAAATCTGCACCAGAACTGGTAAGCTCTAGTTGCACTGTTATGTTGTATCCAGAAGGCCCACTCTTAAAACGAATTATTTAGTCCTCTAATATTAGTAGTTTTTAAGTTATAGTGATTAAAGATTGATATTTAGCAGTGTGATCTATAATGGAATAAAAAGAGATTTCCGTACAATGAGCATCGTCGTAATGGCATCTGACAACAAACATTACCGTCTTTGTTCACTGTTCCTCCCAAAACCTCCTTCCTTGAGAGTCCAGATGGGGTTTGATTAATTCTAGAAATGCAACGTTGTACCATTTTCAGTGAATTTTGAAGTAGAATTATAACGTAAACTTTTCCATTTACTGCCCATTGCAATTTTTCACGGCAGTATATTAAGTGTGAAACAACAACAATGTTGCTGAGATATTTGCAAGACTCCGGACCGCAGGTAGGGAACGAACGCGCTATTACCCTTTCCAGCAACTAACACGTTCACCACCACACCATAATGGCCCTTCGTTTCGCCTGTCTCTCAACTAGTTCTATCTATAGTGGTAGTGAAATTATAATAGAAATCACCTATAAAATTTAATAAAAAACAAGGCATTATTTATGAACGAAAATATTCGTAACTTCACAACCCAAAGATGTCGGAACTCTGAGAATTTTGGAACTCCTAAATTTCATTTGAGGCATAGCTAGTGCAGTATAGCCAGTTATTTTTCAGAGCAACGGAAACCCGCGTTCATCGCTAGCAGCTGGCTTACCGGATGCAAATGAACCTATCCATGCTCAAAAGGTTGTCCTCTTAAAATCAACAAGTTGAAGGATTAAACGATTTAACACTCTCGCGACGGCGCCTAATTTCGCGTTTTTACGGAATGTGCGACGGCCAATTTTTCGCTGTGCTCATTGTGACACCTATATGTGTCTTATCGGCCACTTTCGGAAAAGCCATTATGACATCTAGAGGTATCACTTGTCGCAAGAGTGTTAATCAAGTCATCGCCTCCAAAACCGCGCCGAAAACTAGAGAACAATGCAACCGAACTTTTTCAAGATTATTTTGGGAAATTATGTATTTAGATATCCTATAATGTCTGTACTTAGATATTGGGGTCACCTTTACTTTTTTGAATCATTTCATTGTGCTGCAATCGTCAGCTATGGAAATTGGCAGGTTCGCTTTTGGATTCATCTGCGGTTTGACACCTTTCGTTTTTCATTGACATGTAGAGTACTGGTGGAAATGGTTCTGGATAGAATCCTTTCATGACTCTGCTAGGGCGTCCGCCCGTCATCACATCACTCGACGGTCCTTGTGAATCGGAAGGTTTGCTCTCTTCCGATTAAGATGCAGCTTTTCTCTTTGGCTTCGCTGACTCTTCTTCTACAATAAGATCAGGTAAACTTGAAAGGATAAGCTACAAAAAGCTGTATTCAATGTTCATCATGGTTCGGATAGATGGAGAAACGATTCTGACTGTTATTATCGACTATACTTCTTCAAATTGTCTTGATCGCCGTCTCACTTAGCATACCTCTCTGAAACCAATTAGATCCCTAAATATTTTTTAAACTTACCTGTGATGAGCGCTCTCTTATAAGCAGTTAGCCTTTTTTCTTACAACTGTTTCACTTGCTTGTTCACTTGGTCTGAATATTTTTTGGCGATTTTTTTTCCTTCATAAGCTAACATGATTGTGATAGAAAGACTCGGATTCGACTAACCTTCCGGCGCCTTCGCATTTTTCAGAGCCAAGCGTCGATTTTCCACAGTCGTTTCCTTTCCCAATAAGGGTCTTCATGATCACGTCGACTCGGATCTAATGGACCCCCTCCCGAATGAAGGAACTGATTGTTCGTTCATAATCGTTTGTTCTTCTCCGGACAGTCCATCCTGCAGCAGTCGCTATCATTATCAGCTGGAACGGAGTGTAACGATTTGACGATGGACTCTCGACTATGTCGCTGATACTAGCATCTCGTTAAGAGGGGTCCAGTGTAGATACATATCATCCATAGCCGTTCGACAAAAAAATTTCATGATTGATTTCGGAATCACTTTATTTGCCTAAGCATATGTCATTTTGTGCAAATCTAGGAGAAAATGAGAATCTGAACAGCGGATTTTCACAGCGCCTTATAATTTATACACCCACTCAATTTGCTTCCATATCTCTGGCAAAGTCACGTCGGATGAAGAAATAGGACATGTATTTGTTGCAGTCGGCGCTGAGATGTGCGGTGTGCCTGGAGTCGGGGATGTCCGATCCGACGGCCGACTGCTCCACGAGCGCGCCGGCTCTCTGCTCCGCTATCGAGACGTTCTGCCTCACCAGACAGACGCAGCACGAGGACGGTGAGTCGTTCGAAGCCGGCGTGAAAAACTGCCAGAGTCCTTTTAGTTGAGATTTCGTTATGTACCTTACCAAGAGTAGTAATGCTGGAATCTTCCATCATTTTTTACTTATAATTCCACTGCGAAAAATTCTCTAGGTGGAAATTATGAGGTTTCTGCAACTCTCACAGATAATTTCCCGAGTTCTGTAGTGGGGCTACACATAATCAAAAGTATAAAGGTTTTCTGGGTAAAGTTCAATGCTTTATGATTGTGGCGAATTCAAAAAGGCTGACGTGTGCACAAAAGTTCTCCTTTAGTTTACCATCCTTCCCACCACTCAAGCTCGTGAATATTCCTCTGTCAAATTGCTATTCATGAAATAGTTAATCGAGCTGAGAAGGAGTTACATGTTTTTGCGAATTTTTTTCCAGCGCAGGCTTTAACGCTGTTCCGTTCTTCTCTTTTTCTTTCTTAATAAAATGTCTTTCTATGGTTAACGATTTACTTCAAGCAACCTTCACAATGGAGAAACGATGTGTGTCGGAGGCTCAAGCGGAGTCGTTTGTGGAGTCATCCGAAGTTCGAAGTGGTTGTGCGACTGCCAAGGGCGGCCTTATCAACTACTGTCTTTGTCAAGGAGATCTGTGCAACCATGACGCTCTACTAGCCCAAGCGCAAATTTCAGGGTACGATAAAAGTATTCCAAGGATTTATTCCATTATTAATTGCCCGCTTGTCACACCGTAGCATCTTTCATTCTTTCATTTTGTTCTTGTTTTCTTCAATTTATGTAAATGTCATTGGGGGGATAGCCTAGTGGTAAGTGATGCCGGCAATCAAGAAGCAAAGGTTCTAGTTGGGCACAGTACCTAACGCTTTCCCCCCAATTCATGGTGGGAACGTCTGCCTTAGCTCAGCTATCCCAAAACTGCGAAAGGAATCGACTCGACCAGCATTCCACAACATTGATAAAGAAGACGAAATCTTCAAGTGCGAAATATTCGAGGGTCATAGTTAATGATGAATGCGACAAAAACAATTCAAATTCAGGAAGTACTGGGTATGCTATTCTGAATGAAAATAATTTATCAGCAACATATTGTATGAGGGGAACCCTGAGAACTCTCTTACAGCGTGAGGAGTCCGGAAACCCAGCCAAAGCCTGCGCCTCCAGCGTTCCAAGAGATACCGAGAACAAGCGAACCGCCTAAAGTAAGCCGCTCGAGTTTTTTTTCCGGAACGTAATCTAATACTTCTTTTTTCAGCCGCCTTCTACTGATGTCCCATTCATTTTTGTCGACGGTGATGAAGCCCCACATATGGAAACCTCCTCCACTCCTGAAATAAGGTATTGTTTTTGTGTGGGCGTTTCACGATGGTTCTTCTACAAACTGGGAGCGAAAGAGAGAAATTTTACCACACAGTAGTTTTGTTTTCTAACGTGCCACACTATTTTTGTTGCGTAAATGCTTTGTCCTTTTTATACTATGCAGACGTAAAAAAAATCTTCTCTACTTTTCGTTGTGTTGTAGCCATAATTAACAGAGTTGCCTAGGTTTGTGTGCTACAGAGGAGCTGAAAGTGAACGACCTTCTTCACTAAGGATTTGGAAGTTTGTTGGCAATAACTCTCTTTGAAATACCTGGATGACGGTGAGAAGACGCTTCCAGATCATCAGTACTAGGGGACACTGCATTTGAGGATCAAGGGGAAGTTTGGTGCTCTAGGAATAGGATTCTAGCGTGCTGGCTTTCCGCCCTCCAGTTTTTTCGACCAACCTGTTAAGTCCGGTGTATTGGGTCAAATCCACGCCTCATTTTTTTTCCATTACTTGTTTACGTAATTATTAGATGAAATGTTCTCTATGGAAACACAACACACTACTGCACATGATCTTCCGACAAGTTCCTTTGTGGTGGAAGTCGCCCTCGTAAATGCTTACAACACAAGAGCTGCATAGTCTTGCTACAATCGGAAATTACTTATCAAGTATATTCATCATATACTCTAAGCTTTCAAAATTTGTTGTGGGCCACTGGAAGGTTTTAACATCCGGTCGTGGTTCTATTTATAGAAGGTAAGTAATTCTCTGAGTGGAGAAGTGCAGCTTGAGGTAGTCCTGCAAAATCACTCAATTTTTCAATTCGGTATCCTAGTGAAAACTTGCCGAATTTGTTCTTCTTGGACGATTGTTTTCATCGTTTTTTTCTATTTTTTTTGTTGTGAAGGCTTTCCGGAATGGACATCGCTGATAACTTGTTATCAATTCTTGACAAAAAATGGGAGGTGTTCAGTTGCTTGTTTCGTCCTTCTACTAATCTAATGAAATAGCTTGCTGCTCCTTTTTTATAGTCGCACTTATGCCTACTTGGATACCTAGACGGTCCCTTTTCACGGGTTGTGCGGACTCCACCACATTTGCCATTCGTTTCTATCCCTCGCAGTCGTCGTCCATGGTGGTGGTTTCATTCGAGCAAGGTGGCGCGTACGACGTGTCTCATACAATGATCTGATCATAGTAGGAAGACTAGATCACATTTATATGTTTCGGTAAGAATAAGAAAACAGTCCTTTTGATGTAAGAGTAGTGTTAAAGTTATTCCGTGTGGTTTCCATTGTTCCCGTTCAGATTGCTTCACGTCATTTTGAAGTTCGTTTGTTTCACATTGAGCTGTCTGCCTTATGGTTGTTCAGCTTGCGCATCCTTAAACGGCCATCAAATGTCGTCGTTTTTCTGGTGATATAAGTACTTGCTTCTCCGAATGTGTTTGGATGGCTGCACTTTAGAAGAGCGTGCAAATCACAGTTTGAAACCTAGAAATCATTATGAATGTCGATCACTGACGGATTTTCTCTACAGAACTGATGACGCGGTTAAGAAACTTTCTGCAGACTTTAACTTGCTAAAGCAAAGTTTTTATATGCTTGTTCAAAGCTGTTTAAATGGTGATTTTCAGACTCATAGAAGACAACCGAGAGCTGATGATAAGGCAGAAGGCTTGGGCTGAAGCGGATCTGACGGCATCGTCATCGTGCATTCTTCCGACTCTTCTCGCGGTGGCCTTCGGCTTGTTTTTTATTGTGACATCTGACGACGACTAACTAGACCTCAAATCCCCTCTCATGCTTCGATGTGATGTTCCCACCTGGTGTTGTTCGAGATCTTCCTACAGTTTACTAAAGACGATTCAATTGTTTGCGAAAAAGTTGAGATTTGATTGTTGTGAAGATGTTTAGATGTTACACTTTATTTTCGGATTCTAATGATAGGTAGTTGAAAAGGAATATCTAGATGAATAAGATTTCTTTCCAATAATTAACGTCAAAGATTTCCATAGGCACTGGAGATTCTTTACATTTCTATTTAATATTTTGTCTTCTAAGCCAGTTACACTATACAACTGCTCAGCCTATTCGTATCACTCTTCCATCGAACTTTGTTCAACTGCCTTCATATCACTCTTTAGCCCCCTAGTGGGCAGTTCTTTGTCAGTTATAAACGTTTTTGAGAAAGAACAAATTGAACTCAGCTTTGATGTTTTTCGCACAATACTATTTTATTTGTTTCAGTCCGCTTATCTTAAATAACGGCTTTCATTTGGCTTCATCGCAGCTCGAGGCTCAGGAACACCTCTCACTTATCAATAAAGTTTATTACGAGTTGTGATATATTCGAATCAATATGGAAGTTGAGATTTCTATTCGTTTCAGAGTTTACAGAGGCCCTTGGAAAAGATAATTTCTTTCTTATACGAGCTTTCTTTCACATCTACTTTGCCGATCCCAGCACTTCTCGCAGTCGATTCGTTTCTTCGCATCCATCTTCCACGAAGATCTTCCAACTCTCTGCTTCGGCGACTGCTTGCTGATTGTCTTTTAATCCTAATTGTTAGTGAAGGGGGTTCTAATAACGACTAATTTCTACTTATCGCGATGCGGCACTGATCACAGTCGTCTCTGAAAGCCGCTGTTGAATCGGGCACTGTAAAGATGGCTGTCAGGTCGGGCGTCTCGGAAAGCTGACCCTGCTCAAACCGTACTTTTCTTCATGTATCGTCATTATTGACGATTCATCTCGCATTCCACCTGGTCTGACAACACCTGCTTACAGCTTTTAAACGGAGAGGTGCGTTTAGGTCTTTTAGACTTTTTTTCACATCTTCCTTACACATACCCCTTCATATTTTTATTACTAATTGTAGTAGTACGGCTTGGTCTAAACTTGAAACTCGTAACTTGATAGAATTTTGCTTTACTCCCTGGTTTATGATTGTCAATCCAGAATGAACCCCATATTTATGACGAGAAGTTGCCAAGCTTTTGTAGGCTCATCACACAGCTGTTTGACTGATTTTTGGCCGCTCTTTTACACTTAACTGTGCCGACTTATAGAAGACATTTCTCATGTTAAGTTGTGTTGGGGGGCGTACTTATGGGACATCTGTGAACTCATTCATTCTCCCAGTCTGATCTCTTCTTAGCTTCTTCGGCTCGTTAGAAAACTTCTTCATGTTGATCACTTACATTGAACTTATTACTGAAATAATCTAGACGGATACCGGAGTGATTCACTGATGCTCAAGTCATGCAAAAAAAAGCATGCGTGTTCGAGCTTAGGATCATGTTTAGATGGTAAACTTATGAGTTTCTTTAGGAAATTTACGAAGCAGTTAGTACCTTACACACGTTCGCCACACAGATGCGCTTAGCTATTCACCGTAGCTAGAACCTGTGAAGTGATACATAGGGGAAACCATCGCTACTATTCATCCTGATACTTCACATTTTCATCGTAGATAGGAGAGGTTCTGACTGTAGAACTGAGATCTGCACTAGCATTGCGCAGAGCAAAGCGGCCTACCTGTATGTGCTTTCCAGCCAAGGACAAAATAATGAACTTCATACCAGAAATGTAATGTTCTTCAAGTGCTATAAATAAGCGGATCTCACTGAATATCGGTGATGCTTGCTCGAATCTCTCGATTAAGAGCAGTCTGTAGGAGAGTTACGATATTCGTTTTTAAATAGTTGATATTTCGGATTGTTTTCTATGGAGACGAGTGGCGTTGAAGTGGATTCTAGCAGATTTCATACTCCTTTAGTTTGGATAGTCGTAGCCAGAATATCCAGCATCTCCCAGCTAATAAGACAGATGTGAATAAAGGCCATAAATCACGTACTTTTTGGTCTATTCACTGTTGACAACATTTTAACAATGCACTACTTTCATAATTATAATAACATCAAGAGTGGAGCGTATTGTAATCAGGTTTAACCACAATAATGCTGAGATAATTCACAATATTTAGCTTTTTTATTTTCTGCCTTCTATACTTTTTATGGCAGGTTATTATTATGCCAAATACAACCACAAGATTGCTGAGATATTTGCAAAACTCCGGACCGCAGGTGTTTGCGGTGTCCCGGTGACGGGTGATTGCTGACGGCACAGATCGATAAGAACTAGCTGAGAGACAGGCGAAACGAAGGACCCGCATGGTGTGGTGGTGAACGCGCTACTCCCCGGAAAGGACAATAGCGCGTTCGTTCCCCAACATAGGCACCTGCGGTCCAGAGTTTTGCAAATATCTCAGCTACGTTGAAACTGTTCTCTCTAGTTCGCCATTATTTATTTATCTTGTCATTTCCCACGAGGGGGATAGATAAGCCCAATTCTCTTCTGTTTTCTAGCCTAACCTATATACCTCTTGAGCGATAGTGCACCATTTTCAGCTATAGCTCCACGATGTAACTTCTGGTTAACGAAAAACGGCAGGAGGTTATAGAAAAACCGGCACTGTTCATTGTATGGGATATATAAGCTTCAAATTTTAAGCAATAAAGGACTGCATTCTTCTATAACTTCGTCATATTCTAAACGGCACAAATCCTCTCCCTATCGAAAAGAAAACGAAATAAAGCGGAGCTCTAGCTGTAGTCGAACTAGCGTCGAACACTCCGATACTTCAGCTACTACGTAGTAGCCTCAGCGACCAACTCTGTACTACACACCATTCCCAAATGTGTTTAGCGCCTAGGAGAGAAGAGCCCCAGTCGAGCAAAGTAGATTGGGGTCCAAATTATTTGATGTCTTCGTTAGCTTTCGACTGGATCTGCATTTCTCAGGAGGACGATTTAGAATTTTCTGTCGCTTGGGAAAAGAACGCACCTAGACAATGTATGCAAAACATCTGCATGCAGTTCAGCATTTGAAAATATCCAGTTCGATAAGTTGAAAGTTAATAAGTTTACACTTCAACCATAAACCTTCACTCACATAAATCACTAACACGTTTAGGATAAGCTCATCATAACAGTGGGAGGACCCAGAAAATTTTAGTCCTATCATCAGCCCTGTTACACTAGCTGATCTCTTCCCAGTGTATGGGTAGAAAATGACACACTAAGGGCTTTAAATGTTGAAGTCATTCATAGTCGGTCTAGTTGCATGCTTTATTCATTGCAGTCAGAGTCAGAAATCAGTAAAGTTGACTAGAGTGGTAAAGTGCACTTGATTTAATTCCGAAAATAATATGTTTCTGGATTGGTTCTTTGATTCCTATGTAGAGGAAATGACAAGTGAACTCAAGCCGAATTTCAATCCATTTGTTTACTGAGCTTTCCTAATGCTTCAAGGTGTCCAATAACATGGGTATTTTCCCAATATATTCCAAGTTCTCCGTTCTTTTCTACACTCCTTTCTTTGGATTTCTAAACTCTATCAATATCCCCTGTTTTTTTTATTCTGGTAAAATTTTCACGACCTTGTTGGGATAAAATATTTTGAAGGGATATTTGCATCAATATATTCGCACTTTTCCTTCCAGCCCAACGATTCCAGTATTACTTGCAGTGCGCCGCTGAAAAACGAGGTTGAACCAGCTTGCTGAACAACCTTAGTGACGGTGATATTGAAGGTGCTATTAGTTCGGTCTCCATAGTAGTTGTTTAGTGTTCGTACGTGCGGTTGCTCCGAAATCATTGTGGCTTTGTTCTCATCAAGGTTCGGCATCCCATTATTGCATAAATGTTCCGGCCGTTTTATTCATATTATATCTCAATTTTAAGCCGACCCTTCCTCATATCAATTATCTTACCTTAGTCACCGTAACTGATATACACATTTCAAGACTAGTACAGAAAGGTTTTATTTAGACTTACTTCTTGCTTGACCTTTGCAGCAAAATCATTGTTGCATAAAGCGTATCTATAAATGTGATTGGTCATCAAAATCGTTGACAATAGTGATTGGGCGATTCCCTTGGGAACTTTTGGAGCAGGAAGAAATTAGAGCTACCTGCCAATGTCACTTAGGTAACCATTTTTCGGCAAGATAGCCACAACCGCATTATACCTACAAGGGCAACCATGTCTAGCGATTTCCTTGCTTTTGAACATTACTGTGACTACTTGCTCAGATGTTTAGATGGCCCATCTTCATTGTACGCATTGTACGAGTGTCAGCAATTTTTTCCATCCGCTTCGTACTCCTGCAACTGTCATTCAGCTATCTGGTCGGCTTTGCATTTAATTCTGGCTATATAATGCCACGTGTTCCACTTATTTGACTCGTATCGTCAACCCCACCTGCTTGCTTCGGTAAATTGTAGTTATTTTATGCAAAGAAGATGACTACTGGTCCCTCCGTAGAGCTTGCTCCAAATCATCCTCCATTCTACCGCTACGACTTTTTTGCTAATTATTCATAGATGAGAGATTAATTCATGAATGCTTTCTGGAAAAAGGATTGATGCCAAGTTACACGTGAACCACTTACTGTTGAGAACGGAGGAAAAACGATTACTTGTAAAGCTGAGCAGTGGATACTATGAGGTTGCCATGGAAATACTTGTTATAGGTGTTTTGAGCCTTTGCAATAGGCGAGTGCGCGATTTCCTAATTGCTGTACTTGAGTTGTTTTGGTGTTCGTTTCCCGAGTTCTGTTTAGTTTCTTTCAGGTTGGCTTCTAAATCCTAGGTGACGAATCTCCACACTCTAATAGAAATTGTGCTTACTACCGCATAAGTTCTCCTTTCATTCCATCTATCCCATTTTTTTGTAAGAATGTTGGCCATAGGAATATTCTCCTGTTGCTATATTCTTTCGTGAGCTTCAGCAGAACTTTCGTGCTTTCCAGAAACCACCGTCTCGTTGAACCGTTCGATCTATTCTTTTTTAAGGCACTGACAACTCCTTCTTAGATCTTTAAATTATGTGTTTGATTAATGCTGATGAATAGTGCAGTATAGTATTCATGTTTACTATACTTTAGATTTTATATTTAATGAAGTGAAAATAAAAGTGAACAAAGTACAAAATGGTTTTTTAATCATAATGCTCGGATACCTGAATGGCCCGTCCTCACTGGTTGTGCGGGCTTCAGCGTAATCCCCATTTTCGGAGATTTGCTGATAAAGCCATTGCGGTCCTCTGGAATCTCGAGGTCAGCCTGGCCGAAGTCTGCCCCAGGTCTTCACCACCACAGGCGGGCGCAGCCCTCGTGGATCAGAGGAAGCTTTGCCACCATGCAACTTTGATACCAGGACAGTGGTGGATCCTCGCATTGGCTTACTTTTAGCTAGGCATCCTGATGGCAACGGCGGACTCCTTCTCAGCTTGGGAGACTCTGCTGGAAGGATGAATCACCCCGCTGTACATCGAACCCCCGACACCCAGGAACACCACCCAGCCACGATGAGGCGGTAAACCGTTGAGAAGTTTAGCCATAATAGCAACCTCAATTCCATATAATGCTCAGATGGTTACTTTGAAGTGGAATGATTTAGACAAAATTAATTCTAAATCTTTCTGTGACTTCCTTAGTTTCAAAAACACTGGGAGTAAGTAGAACAACAGACTTAGACTCTTGGCTAGCGTATTCACAAAGAATTGTGTGAGAACGAGTGCAAAAATCGCTTGACAGTTTGCTTGCATAGTAGGGTTTTTTCTTAGGGATCTCAATGTAGCCAAGCTAGACGTCCTAAAGACGTCAACACACCGCCGTCCAACATAGAACGGTGAAAAGTTTTTCTCCGTGCGACTGTGTCCCTTAAGGACAGATGTGTTTTCCAGTTTACTTTTTGCTTAGGTTTCTAAACTGAGATGTAGAATTCCTCCTCAACTATGGTGACCTTGCTAGAAGATGGATCCACTCATTCGAAGCTTGAAAACGTGCACGATACTTTTATCCCCATGAAATTCCACATTCAAGAAATAGTCATCCAACCAATCAGCTTAAAAAGCAGTTGCATGATTCATTGCCTGCCTGAGCACTATAATAAGAATAATTGCTGCAGTGTTGGATGACGTAGAGCTGTTTTTTGCTCAGTAGAAAACAATAATTGTACCATGGCTGTCGGTAATCATTGTCCCGAGGATGCTCATTTTTAAACCACAGATCTCACCTACTTCAATTCGGGCAGATGTTTGTTCGTTAGGTTACAGTGTGCTTTTTCGGGTCGCCAATATAGTGTCCCAGTGAAAAAAGCATGTCGTTTTCCAGGAAGTCTAACGCATTTAAAGGTTTACTTCTGTGATTTTGCTGAACAACCAAGTACGACACCTGTAATCAGTTTTTTCTCACCAATCTTATTTACGAAAAGACAAAGCGCCTTAACTATCTGAAAACCCAGTATTACAATCGCCTCATTAAATGCGGGAGTAACAGGTTTGTAGGTTTACAAAACCAAGCATCACCCCAATTACTTACACAATTTTCTTCTATTCAACCCGTCTTAACGTTTACTGTGCTGATCTCAGCATTTCCCACATTCGATTCGTTTCCTCGCATCCATCATGCACGAAGATCTTCCAAGTTTACGCGTGACTTGGTTTTGCTTCTTGAGGATTTTCATTTCGTCTTGAATTGAATGACGTAGAATGCTGGTCGAGCAATTCTCCCTGGAGTTCTAGGAAAGCCGGGCTGGAGCGTTCTCAATTGGATTGCAGAGGGTACTTATTTCCGAGGTAAGTCCGGTACCAATTTCCTGACCCCGGAGGGGATGAGAGGCCTGGTTGGCCCGGGGCGAAATCGAACTAACACCATACTCGTGATGACGGGCATCACTACCACTGTGCTATTACCCCATGCTTACACAATTGGTACGATTAATTTGGTGTGAATTGCAATTCCTAGGATGTAGTGATTGAAATTATGAAAATTAAGTTGAACACCATTTGACTGATCTTAAACGGGAGTTCAGGTGTAACGAATGAAAAGAAATACTCGTCTAACTTTTTTTGAAAACAAAACTGCCTTGTTCACTATGCAGTGATTTTGTTGGAGTTATATACGCATACCAAGCTACAGAAGAAGCTCAGCACAATACCTCACAGTACAGCATCACCACGCCTTCGCAATAGAGTCCTAGTAGTATAGGATATTTTTGCTTCATTTTCATGAACTTTAAGGAAAACTTTTGCTGAAACAGTAGCAGTTACGCACGCTATCTTCCGTGGATTTTTTGAGTGTAATATAATAGCATCTCAATGGGACATGTCTTGCGAAACAGTTGCAGGTGCACTACAGTACACTTGGTCGTTGGTTCAATTTGACGCCCTAGGGTAAACCAAGCCTTCCATCCTCCTGGGATCAGCAAATGCTACCAGACTGATCCGAGAGAATAGCAGCACTGATTCGATACAACGGATAGACATACAGTCATCCATAAGTTGGTAAAGTCTAATGGCATGTTCCTCAGGGATTCATCAACGCTGAACCATTTATCCTTAATCAATTCTTGTCTTCTATGTCATTTTAAAACAACTTCACGACAGAGTTTGGCTACTTCTATAGAAGTTCATCGGATCAGATCGAACTTTAAAATGTTATAACTGCCAACCTTATTAACAATGTGGTTGGAAAACTCCTGTGAATTTCAACTGAAGATGTCGTCATCGAGATTCATGCTCCTAATCGACTTCATAATTACTCCAACGTATTAATAATTACATAAACCTAATTAATGCAGGATTTTTTTATGCTTGTTTCGCCAAAATCGTGAAAAATAGGATCTGAAACTACTACTGATAGCTGTGATATAATCAAAACTCGGGACCTCATCTGGCCTTTGAAGCCGAGATTTTCTCTATCGGAGTTTAGATAGGTTTAGTGACGACAGACTACTATTGACCGGTTACTGCTGATAACACCGATAAAGTGAAAACTTGTCTGAGCCAAGCTTCACGAAATGAGTTTGGCGGTCGTCGATTTGTTTCCTTACATTTGATGGCTATACCATGTAAGGTATTCCAAGATGACATATGGTTAGGGCTTTTCACGTGGACAAACGGAGCACGGCATATTCGGGACAAACGAGCAAAGAAGATTTCTTTTTAGCAACTTTGGTCATTTAGAGATGTTGTTGTAAACGTCACTCTTGGAGAACCTAGTCATTCGATTGTCAGGAGGGTAGGAAAAAGGAGTATGTACTCAATTATCTAGTAACTCGTTAATGGTGAGCTTTCAGCCAAATACTTACTTATGACAAAAACGTAACCATAAAGAATCGAGAGAAACAATTACTTGGCTTCTATCTGCTCATTTAAATGACACGTGTTCACCTCTCGTGCTAGTCCCAGACCCTGTTCCATTCGTTCTTTGGCTGGCAACGCTCACCCGTGGAGTTGGCCAAGAGCGATTTTTGCTAAAAACGCGAGAATCGTACAATTTTGACGTACTGAACTTTCCACTACTGACACTCCTTTGCCTGCATGAATCGGAAGGAAATTTTCCGCTTTACGACGTGAATACATCAAAGACAACAGCGACGAACCTTGCGGTCAAGTGATCGGACTACCCAACGACGATGTAAGAAGTCGAATACATCGAGAGAAATGGAGTGGAAACCCTTGAAAGCTGACTAAATGATATGACAGGTTGATCACCGACCATGAAATTACACGCCGCTAGCAGAATGTCTCTTTTTTTCGGAAGACGTAGCTTCTCAGTTGACATACTGTAGCCGATGGTGGCCGCTCCTGAAGGACTCCATTTTATCGTTTCTCCGTTTCTTACGACTCAACGGACTCCTATGAACTGTTTAAGATAACTTAGCCACCTTTGTTATTAACCAAACTATACAACAATAAGTCTTATTTTTACCACATTTACTTTAACTTCGCTTTAAAGGATTTTTAAATACTTCAGTTTAAAAGCTGGTCCTTATTTTGCAATGAACTTTTCTTCAATTACAATTGTATTAACCCATTCCGCCCTCTATGGACACCATAGTGTCTATGGTAAAGAAAACGACCGTTGAATCATTACAGTGCCCACATTAAGTTTATTGGATCCAAGTTTTTTTACCGGACTATGTGTATAGATTCGATATCTAATGGAAACTAGGTCAAAATAGTAGATATGAGAACACAAAAACGATCCTTGCAGTAAAAAAACCGCTTAACGAAACCCTTTTCCGAGAAAGTCCATTGACCGGTAATCCGAATAACAAATAACTATGTCAGCCCTTTATTTTTCTGCTTGCTATGGTTTTTCACGGCAGCGTATGATGTGAATTACAACCACAACGATGTCTCTGAGACACGCAAAGCAAGGGCCTCCGTGGCGCAGTTGTAATGCGCGAGAGTCCGGAAAGGGAAAACGTGATTCGATCTGGCCCAGGGTCCAAGTTTTGCGAATGTCTCAGCATCGCTGTGGTTTTAACAAATAAATGTTACTTCATTTCAACCCTTATGATGAGTCACGGTTATTTTACGTAATGTGTGAGGGTGAAAAATACCGAAATAGGCTCCACATAGGCTGGAACATACTCCCAAATGCAGACAACTGTGTATTTGCACAACGGACCAGAGCAACTCGTAGCAAATGGTAATAAACATCATTTATACCCATAAAAACGATATAGCCAAGTCTCTTCTACAATTCTGTCGTATGCAAAGCTCCAAAAGTCCTCCACTTATTGAGGGAAAAAGTTTTTACTAAAGTCAAAAAACCAAAAAATCTGCAGCGAACGAAAAACTGCGCGTAGTCCGCAAGGCCAGCCATGGAATACAGTAGCCGGCTTGGAATGGACTAAACAGTTTAATTTGCGCTGCCCTCTGTACCACTAATGCTCTTTCCACATTTTACTTTTGTGGTACTTTTTGCTTGCAGTTAGAGGTGGGAAAGAAAGTAGCCACTTTTCCAAATAATTCCACTGCACGATTTCAAAGCTGGATAAAAAAACCACAGAAGCATTTCTTCCGTTTGTAATAAGACGAGAACATTGAACACGAGCAGGTCTCTGACATCTTTCTGCTTAGCAGGAAGCCATTTTTAAAAGGGGTTAAGCAAAAACAACTTTCTACAGGTTTCCAAAAAAAGTAGGCTAGGCCTAATTAGTACTCCTTTGATATTTAGGACTCACAGAGTACATATTGGCCTCAATGAGTTGAATAGTTTCTCTTTCATATGCAGAATAGGGGCCATCTAGTCTTCTGGGTTAGTGAGTCGTTTTGCCCACTTATTGATTATAACAATTATATAAATATGAATATATATATATATATATATACATATGTAGTTCTCGATATTCTTGTTGAGCCAACACGAGGTGTTACTTTATTCTTTATTGCGTTTAAGCTGATGGTTCGGCTGTATCGCTTCATCAGAGCCTGGAAGGGTATATTGATTGGCAATTTACTTCGTCAAACGCTCCAGTAACACATACATAAAGATAAAAAATCTAAATCGCAATCACACGACCAACAGCTTCTCGAAAAACCAACCGTTTATCACGTGCTTTCCACTGAGGAAGTACAACTGATCAGAGTCGCATATGGTGGATGAATGCACCACCCCACATCAAAAGTCCTCCACATCAAAAGTCGATGCGAAGGTATGGGGCCAGATCACGTGTGAGCTCCGCGCATTCCTCCCTGCTGTTCATTCTAGGGTTCCTGGTATTTATCCAGCTTCTAGAAGTTTGCGCGTTGGTGTTTTTGCATCCTGTGCGAGGATATTGACTTTTACATCAAAATCGTCTCCGCTATGTTTTTGTATCCTATGCGTATATATATATATATATATATATATATATATATATATATATATATATATATATATATATATATATATATATATATATATATATATATATATATATATATATATATATACCATGAGAGCGGTACCCACTGCTCTAAGCTGGTGCTTGACATCGCAGTAATGAACAGCAGTATGGTTGGGCATTGGATGGTGCTTCGGATTTTGTTCCCTTGGACACATCTGGGCACACGAAGGAAAATACAAGATATATTTAGATGGTTATTAAAAAGCAAAAAAACCGAATTATATATCGGAAAGTGCAAAAAGGGAACGAGTGCATCCGTTAATAACTCAAAAGACCGACTTTCTATAAACTTCGGCATAGACAGTTGATATATTCATTTACATGACCTTATAAACTGATCTTCTTAAGCTGGTGGGAGGTTGGTACAGGTCTTCGTTGTAGTTGTCGTTGTTGTTGGTGTTGTTGGTCGATGGCTGACGCTTCGGCGATTTCGCCTTCCTGGGAGCCTGGAACTATTTTATACAAGAATACTTAAATTATTCGGTGGAAAAAAGGCTAAAGTATTAATGAGGATGAAACTTTTTAAATAGACGCCGTATTGATCAAAAGCGCTACTCACCGTGATGCTGCGAGTGAGACATCAACGCGCAAAACTCTTGATGCGTCCTGGATAAATTTCAAAAATCCAAAGATGAACCGGAAAGACGAATCCCTCACTACCACACGTGACCTGGCGCCTTATTCCAAAATGATATTTTGACTCCTGGGTGTGTCCCGCTTGCGACTCCACGTGAACAACGCGTGGACCAGTCCCACTCGTAACAGCACGGTGAGTAGCCTTTTTGATCAACTTGGCATCCATTTAAAAGTTTGATCTTCCTCAATACTTTTGCCTTTTTCCCACCGAATAATTAAAGTATTCTTGTATAAAATACGTCCAGGCTCTCAGGAAGGCGAAATCGCCGAAACGTCAGCCATCGACCAACAACTCCAAACAGCAACGACAACAACAACGACAACGATAACGAAGATCCATACCAACTTCGCACCAGCTTAAGAAGATCAGTTTATAAGGCCATATAAATGAGTCCATGCGTTGATGGGAAGTTATGATCGCCTTGAATCCATTTCAATTCATAGGTCGCGCAGAGCATAACTACGCACTGTCTGACGCGATCGCGACTCTAAACTAAACGTCGTAGCGAATGTATTGAACAGTTACGGGCACTGTGTAGAAGTCATCAAAAGGAATCATTCATTTCCTTTCGTGGTTCGAATCTTGGTGAACGCATCACAACTGGAAAAGTACTCCCAGCACTGTCAGAGTACTAACATAGTGGAGAACCAAGTCCACTTCTAACATTGCTCAACTGAAAACAAGAAATCCATTCTCATAAGTTTGTCCAACAAACTAATATGTACAAATCGAAGGCACTGGACTATGGTAAATCACCAAACCCAAATGCACGATTGGTGGCAATAGTCTGAATATTTTGCAAGAGCATATTTGAGTGAAAAAAATCGTCGCCAACCAAATCTCGTCAGCTTGAATGAAGTAGTCGTTTTTACACTCAGACATTTTGTGCTTTCGAAGCATGCAATTTCGTTCTCTTGACAAAACTCCAATGCTTTTGCTTCTCGCCAGAAATTTCATTCTATGCTCTAATACACTTGACACTTGAACGGCCCGTCATCACTGGTTGTGCAGGCCCCAGCATAATCACCATTTATCGGACATTTGCACGTTAAGCCATTGTGGTTCGCTGGAATCCCGAGGTCAGCCTGGCCAAAGTCTGCCCCCGTGCTCTAATACCTTCTCTTATAATCCACTATAAAGTCCACTTTTTGTTCTCGTGACAATTCAATATCCTTGGCTTGCAGCCCAGGGTTTGATTGCTCTGAATGAAGGGAACTTCTATTTTTTTGACATTCCTAACTTGCGGAAAAATCCTGCCAGGTAAAATTTGCAGAAATTAAGGAATAGCACTGGTTGTCATTCAAAAAGTTTAGCTGTGAATATTATTAACTATTATTCTGTTACCTATTCGTGTAATAAGGGGCGGATAGTTCAGTGGTAGTGATGTCCTTCATCACGAGCATGGTGGTAGCTCAATTCCGCTCCGGCTCAGTCAAGCACCAAAAATCCTCAATCTTTCCACACAATCATACACTACCTATATTGATTTTGTATTGCTCTCTTTTCTAAAGTCAAAGTTAATGTACCGCGAAATTTAATGTTGTTGAAAATTGATTTAATGTACTACGGAAAACTACCACTAAAGTGTTTAGAACTGACCGTCAACTAACCGAAATTAGTAATCAATAGGGGTCGGATAGCAAACTGGTGGTGATACCCGTCGTCACGAACATGATGCTAGTTCGATTCCCACTCCGGGCCAACCAAGCCTCCCACCCGAGGTCGGAAAAATTGGTGCCGGACTTGTCTGGGGAAAAAAATCACTTTCTGCAGTCCAATTGGGAACGCTTCAGTCCGACCATCTCAGGACTCCAGGGAGAATTTCTCGACTAGCACTCTTCGACATTTAAGATGAAATGAAAATTCTCAAACACCAACCGAGCCACACGTTAAAGTTGGAAGACCCTCGTGGAAAGTGGACGCGAGGAAACGAATCCAATGTGAGAAGTGCTGGGATCCGCACAGTAGACGTGAGGACGGATCACATAAATTAAAATAAACAAAACAAAAAGAATATTCGTGTAATCTCATCTTCCATCATACAAACATTTGCCCACAAAATTAACTTTCCACGGGGCTCCTCGCCATCGTCTATTTCCTCTACTTACTAATTATCGACCTCCTCTCTTTCTGTCCATATTATCTTATTTTCCTTTTCCTTATTCTCTACCGTCTTCCGGTCTGTTCCTCATTACTCTTGTGTCCCGCGCTTTTCTCTTTCTCATTTCCTGTTCTCCGCAGCTACCTTCGTTCAACACGACTCTGACCATTCCCTTTGTTTCCGCGTACCTTCCCGCCCAACAATTTCATCTACATCCCTAAATGTTCCGCAGAAATTGTCGTTTCACGAAAAAACTTTCCTTGTCTTAGTTATTCTTAATATATTGTTTTCGGCTTATTTCATTTTTGTATAATTCATTTCGACCTCAGCTTTGGGCTATCTTGCGTACACTAAAATGAAAGCCTTACATGTAGTTCACCACCTAATAGTACTGAGATGTAAATGACGACATCACAAAAAAGTGCTTTATTCAGGTTTCCTTCTGAACTGCTTTGATTTTGTATCAAATGTCTTTCCAGAATGTTACGTCGATACAGTTCGCATGGTCTGGAAACAATCCTGATTCAGTCAGAGAATCTCACCATTGGCTCCGATAAGTGCAATGTTATCTTAAAAGTAAATCATTTATCCTTTTTTAAATAAAAACACGGCACTGAGATAGTTTCCAAGGTATTTTAACTTCTTATATGATATATCGATTCACAAAAAACTATATAATTCTACTGAACTGCTTTCACTTCTTACGGTCCTTTATGGAACATCCACATCGATCACTAGGAGCACCTAGTTTTCAAATGACTAATGTGAGCTCAAGAATTGACTCTATTTCATCAAGTATGCCAATTTTCTCGGTGTGCGCACCTGTCATCAAGAGCCTTATATTAAAAAAACACTGAGAGTGTCGTGAACTATACCATTATCTGAAATATTATGTACTCCGAAGCAGAAGAGCACTCGTTTGCTAACTAGAATAGCTTGTCCGAGTTCCTTTTTTGTTCCAAAGATTCAACACTTTATTTCTTCATAACCCCTCCCAACCTCATTTCGATTGCGTTAGAGGTGCTCTTTAATGGATTTAGTGTTCACGATCGCTTCCTCTAAGGGTGCGTGTGGCGCAATGGTTAGGGCGCCACTGCGACACACACGTGGAATCGATCTCCGCGCCCATGGCCCACCAAACCTTCCATCCCTCTGGGGTCGGCGAATTAGTACCAGACTTGTCTCGGAGAATAGCAGCACTGGTTCGATACATCGGCAGGCCATCGCGAGTCATTGAAGGCCAGATATGCATTCAATCACCTCCAAACTATGCCTAATGAAGTCGAATGCATGACGCATCCCTCATGGATTGATCAACGCCGAGAACCTTATCCTTTATCATTTTATCGTTTCCTTTACTTGTCTATCTCACTCTCTTTACCTCTAGAGTATGAAGTTGAGGATTTAAATTTGAAATTTCTTCTATATTTGCTTGGATACGCCACTACTTATCATCCGCGTGACTTCTAATCTCATGCATCACTGAGTACCTGAACTAGACATCAAAAAGTCCTCGTTACTTGCTTCTAAAACGGCACGGGCACTATTTGTGCCATGTGAATAAAAAGTCTTCGTGAGAATTAAAACATTTTTCCTCGTCATTGGTAAACGATATCCAGTCTACTTTCCAACAACGTAAGCAAAGTCCCGCAGCTGTTCGTGATTATTTCATTCTTCCATAGAAACTTCCAATGCTCCATTTCCCGCCTTTTCCGCACTACGAGCCCGATAGTGGTTTTCGTTGATCATTGAATTGTAGACGGATAGATAACGTCGATCGCAACAGAACTCAGTGTCCAACTAAACTGAGCCGTCAGTCATCATCGTAGTTTTTCCTTTTTTTTTCAAAGGTGTTGTAGTGGGAACACTGGCGGGCTTCCGCATCTCACTTGGAATTGTCAAGCGACTGCACAAGAACAACGCCTTCATCTCGCCTCAGACCACTAATCCTCTGTGTAGGAACGTGAATTCAGCTGTTCTTTCCATTCAAGTGAACAGACGGCTTTCAAAAAAGCGACGGCACTCTGTATAGATTAAATGCAAAGCAGTAGCTCATCATACATCTCTTTGGTTTTTCTTAATGAAACACCATTGTGAAACTGGGAGGCGTTTGACCATATGCGACAAAAAGTGTTGATAAGGAATGGAAAGAGACAATTTTTTCATCGAGACCCGGACCCACTTTGCATATGATGACTTATCTGATCTCATGGTGACAGTCCATCCTCCAGCGGACAGAATAAGATTAAGATCAGCTCACCAAGATCAGTTTATAACAAAATATAAATAAATATATCGATCATTTATGCAGAGGTTTATAGAAAGTCAGTCTCTTGAGTTATTAGGCGAATAAGATTAAGTGGAGTACACGGAAGCGTTCTGATTTTTTATTTAACCTCTGCATGGATAATTATTGTCTTCTCTTATTGATAGGTATACACCATATGGTTGAGGAGCTTTCCTGTGGCTAATCTTTCGACGCCATTGCCTCGAACGTAAATGGATATTTTAAAAAAATGCTTTCAGTAGCATTCATTTAAGGGCGCGTATGTCGCAGTGGTCAGAGTCGCCCCTACAACACACACGGTATCGGTCCTCGCGCCCATGGCCCACCAAGCCTTCCATCTCTCCGCGGTCCGCATGTTGGTACCAGACTTGTCTGGGAGGATAGCAGCACTGGCTCGATACATCGGTAGGCCACCGCGAGTAATCACCTCCAAGCTATGCTCAATGAGGTCGAATGCATGGCGCTTCTCTCAGGGGATTGATCAACGCCGAGAGCTTTATCCTTTATCCTTTAACAAACCATTTTCGCCTCGTTTGTTTCCACTGCTCTATCCTATTTCTACGGAGCATAGATTTCGACTAATTTCTTGTAGGAATTCGAGAAATGTCATCAATAAACGCTAAACTTAAATTCGGAGTGACTTATCCATAGAGAGGGATATCGAAGATATCAAGGCGACTCATCCAGCAATGGTCAAACATTTCCAGCAAGAATATTTGGACAATTGAATTTCAAACTTTTGCAACTTTTCGAAAAGTTAGAACGCACATCAAACACCTTCGTTTTCGCAGAACGTTTGAACCACTTTCCTGCAATTTTGCAGGCTGAAGGGAGTGCATCCGATTCATGCGTCCATTCAACAGAATATGGAATCCGGTCTGTTCTGGTTGAGGGATCATTCCCTTGCCGGACACACTACAGTAAATGGACACCATGTTGACGGCCAGGTGAAACTTAGTAAAGAGTTTTCATCCTACTAATACATAAACCTCTCCTATGGTGTTTAGTGTTACAAGACTATTTCTATTACGATTAGATCCCAGATTTCCGGGTTAAGTTCCTATTGATTTTACTGCATTTATGGCTGAACTATCAACGAATCTAGCCCTAAAATTCCTTAAAAACTTCTTTAATTTGCACTTTCTATATCTTTCACTGACTTAATCGCACTTGTAACAACATTTGCTTTGAACCTAATGTTTCAGGTTATAGGTAGAACTGCACAATGGCGACATGCTTAGGTTTGGCAAAGCTCAGCCTTTTGTGTTCGAGAGACGCATCGTTTTCCCGTGCAAGAAAGTAAGCCTATGCATTCAACACGGAGTGAGCCTCATAATTTTTCTTATTCAGCGTAACAATTTCGACGAGGTAGTTCTAGGAAGGAATGATCCGAAACTAACGACGTTTCCAGTTCTAGGAAAGAAGGCAACCTTTTGTTTAGAATTTACCTTTTTTCTCTTCCTTCGTTTTCTTCTGTAAATAAACACTCGAATGAGAGAAACTTCTCCAGAAACGCATTTCTCAACGGCCTATACCATCTAAATCGCCCGCTCGGCGTTCAACCACTACTGTAGCGCAATTGAAGCACTATGCTGAAGAAGTTCCTGGAAGAGGTAAGACTCAGTACTATCTGAAAAACGCATGAACCAATAAAAGCTGCTCAACGAGGAGAATTCATTTTAACGCAATCATCACAAATGCTTTAGCTGAAAATGAAGACAGAGACAACTCTGTTTCATCGTCCATCGAAACGCCGTCATCAACATATTCAGGTAATGCGCTTCTTCTCACGAAAGGTTCTAGAATGCACACCTATAGCCTAACAGAGTTATCTTAAGACTGCTATGGTTTGGAATTTTTCGTTGCCAATTATTGCCAATGCTGCTGCCGGAATACGAAGTGGTGGCCAGTACATTCGTCGACTACAATCGAGCATCTAGCCGGTTGGCTAAGGGACACAAAAAACGACACGGATTTTTCTAGGATCGTCGTTAAGCATCTTACCATTGGTCTTCTCTTTGTCTTCTCGATAATCCTCAATAGTAGTCGATAAATGTTTTTGTGCCAAGGTTCACCACTCAGGCGAACCCTATGTTCAAGTTCCCTTTCTCACCGACCTTGAACGGAATTTTCATAGTCCTTTCGAAAGTGCATTGAATTTCATGGACTCGACTTCATGTTCGTCTTCATATGTAGTGCTCAAGATTCAAGGAAAGTGTTGAGGCAGAAACCATTGTGAAGTCGAAGACACAAGCAAGTAGCCGACAGTTTTCGATGCTTTTGTAAGCTCACCAAAGCCGACTACTTAGACTACCGATAGTCTTTGATGCTCTGTCTCACTAAATCTCAATAAAGCGCTTTCTTCTAGGCTGTACGGCTGGCTTGCTCATAATCTCAAATTTGGCTCAAATGTACGAGTATTTTCTTCTCTTAGCAGTGTGGCCACGTCGAAAAAATATTTCCACACCGATGACAATGGCATTGAAGAATGGTGAAGCCCTTGTCAGCACATGTATTGCGACACAATCGGGTGAACAATTTTTGAAAGTGAGACACGGAAAGATCGATTTCTTTCGAGCATGAGTACGTAGTCGAGTTTAGTAACAATGTAGGCATAAATCATCATCTTGAACTCTTCTCTAGATTCTACTTGCTCTATGACTGTTCTTAATCAGCTTTACTGGCTAAAGAACCTGCAGGTGACAAATGTAGGGACATTTGGTGATATTTGTCGAGATGCTAATCATTGTTCTTCAACAGCTACGCAGTCGTTTTCGCTATTTTTTGCATCTGTTAAGCATCTTGCTTTCTAACAGGTAGGGTATAGGTATGACCGAAGATTTGCATGAAAGCAAAGAATGCGTTTTTAGACGTTCGCGTCCGATTAAATCTTGTCTTGTCGTGACTGCGTATCGTCATCAATTCACCTCAACGGACTTTCTACCAGAGAAGCATCCGACTTCCATATTGAGTCTCTTAGAGCTTGCCTTAAAGGTTAAACCAATTTGGCTGCCTCCGTTCCCTTCGCGTAGCATTTAGCTCGTTATCGGATTAAGTTCTGCATTAATGGATTGTCATAACATAAGCACTTTGGCATTTCCGTTTATTTTTCGCTGCCATTGTGTTTACAGAGTGCCCGATATTATTATCTCTGTACACAGTAGAAGTACACGGCTATCAAGATTGAAGAAAAACTCACTTAGACACTCTAAGATGGTGGGAAGAAACTAGAAATGAAAGTTGGTAGAAAGTGTAGAACTTTATTTGCAGAACTGTAGAGCTGTAGAAGTGTAGAAGTAGCAGACATTCCAAAACCGCACACGCGCTACCTATAAGATATAACCCTCATATTCAAGAAGAAAAATAAATTTTATAAGAAATAAAAAACGGTGCAGTTTGAAATAAAGCACAGGTCCTAAAGTGTTTCATAGATTAAATTTCCATTTAAAGGTGAAAAATTTGGAGCTTTTACACTTTAAAAGTTAAACTTACCTAAAAAAACCAGTTAACAGTGTCAGAGTTAACGCGATGGAAAGTACAAAGGCGACGTTCATTTATACTATTATGGTAAACCCTATTTATTACCGAGACCAAAGATCATCCCTATAATGCATTCATTTACTTCACAATACTGTTGCAGGACTACGTTCAGGTAAAAATGTTCGAGGATCTGTTGGTAACAATCTACTACAGCGGGTTGTTCGCCTTCAGGACGAGTTAGCGAGGAAAAATCTTGAGGTTTTCATACTATACTTTTCAGTCAAAAATTCTCTGATGCCTCCTACACTTTATAACAGAAATTTCCCTCCACTAATGACAACGGTTCCATCATCTGAGTGGCGTATGTCGCTCTTCTTCGTTTTCACCTGTTTTCGATTGATCCCTCCCAACGATTTACGGCGTCATCGTGGCTGGGAGATGTTCTTCGGTGTCGGGCTGCGATGTTCATCGGGAGGGTATTCATCCCTCGGCAGAACATCCCAAGCTAAGAACGAGTGCGGCGTTTCTATCAGGAAGTCCAGCTGAGAGTACACCAATACCAGGATCCACCACCGCCCTGGCATCAAATTAGTCGCATGGTGCCAAATCTCCCTCTGATCCACAAGGATGGCGACTGCCCTGTAGTGGTGACGAACTGCGACAAACTTTGACTAGGCTGACCTTGAGGCTCCAGGGAACCACAATGGCTCCTTTTTTCCACTGTTTTTGGCAAAGATGTTACCACGGTAAGCTCACAAGTGCCATGCTAGTCGTCCGTCGAATAAGTTTATTCCTAGATAGGCTTCGCATGGAGATATCGAACTTCTCAACTTCTCAAACTCTGCCGACAAGCCTACACCTCAGTTCGACATTCGTAAAAACCCTCAATCAACATGAGGCATAAGACCACTAGAGGTGTTAGGGGAATTTATCTACGGTTTTAAATTCATTCACATTTCTGTTGTTCTAAAAGAATGACGATGCGAGGAAAAACCATCGATTTTAAGGATTGCTGCGGTCGGCACAGTGCTATATGTCATGGCATCATGTGGAAAACATATCTATACTTCTACAATCTTGGTTTCTTTTACAAGAGTTCCAAGGCAAGGATTATGTCAAAGGGCAGGATAATATTGGTTTAACGAGCCTGTAGAATTGATAAGCATGAATTGAGCAAAGGACAAAGGACAGAGCTCTCGCCGTTGATCAATCCCTGAGGGATGCGCCATGCATTCGACTTCATTAAGCGTCGTTGGAGGTGACTGAATGCATATTTGGCATTTCGAATGACTTGCGGTGGCCTACTGATGTATCGAACCAGTGCTGCTATCCTCCCAGACAAGCCTGCTACCAATTTTTCCGACTCCGGGTGGATGGAGGGCTTGGTGTGCCTGGGACGCAGGGATAGATCTTATGTGTACCGCAGGGCGCCTCCCAGCACTATGGTATAATCCCATTGAAAATTTTAATAGCCAACGTAAAAGCTTCTCAATGGGAAATGTTGAAGGATTAATGTCTGACTGCTGCAGAACTGAAAACGTAGGTAAACAAGTGGTTTGACATCCTGAGAAATTGAATGCTCACATTCGACAAACATATAATGGTGCTGTGTTGGAGGGACTAGAAGTAATGGAAGATAATTGTATCAAACAGGGTTTTTGATAGCAAAATTCATATGAATATAAACTAATTCACTTCTAGATCGATGAACTGCGAAGGCAACGAAGTCAGTACTTTGAAGACCCATCCAGCTCTTTTAAGCAGAATTCACACCACCTAGTGAGTGATTTTGTGACCAAAATTAACCATATTAAGGCTAGAACTACAAATTTTAAACACGTTTGAATTCGTAGCTTTTTTTCTATCATTTTTTAACGAAAACCGAGTGTTTCAAGCAGCTTCTTCCCTTCCTCTTTTCCATAGCGCTTCTCTTTGACAGTCGTATGAAGGCTTTTCTAAGCAAGCACCTCATGTTATCAGGCGACCTCTTTTGACTGGAGGAAATTCAAATCTTCAGTAAATCCTCTACAGACCTACAGTGTAGCACATTGTGGCGTAACCGTTTTGCAATGTCTCACTGATTCACACATCTACCTGATCTGAGAGTTTCGTCTCTCACATGTGGTTAGCTAGAGTAAATTCACGCGCTAGGGTAAAGGTATTAACTTGGCAACAATCTGCATAAGTAGGGTTTCGTATATGTCGCGTTGAATGACTGCTGTATTTATAAAGAGGAGTAAAAATAGGTCAGTGCTTCTCAAAGCGCTGAGAAAATGCTGGTAAAGCACCAACGTTTTGTTTTTCAGCCTCATCTTTTTTGAAGCCCACTCATCAGTGGAAAGAAACTTCGAACTGGAGGCCTATCGTTCGTTAATCGCAATGGTAGCAGCTAAGATCCGATCGTTCAATGATGTGTAAGTCATATGTAACTTCAAAGAATCTTTCTATTTTAGTGCTATTATCAATTATTATTTAAGTATGATGTCTCGCTGAAACATTCGCAACAAAATAAAACCTCTCTGGTTGTCTGTAAGTTAATCTGAGCTCCCACTCTTTATCTTGAAATAGAACCACCTCCACTCACAGTAAGCTTTAGTCATCGAAAAGTATACGTTTAGAACACAACTACAATTTGGAGGATAAGAGTTCTTTGCAGCATCGTAGAAAGGTATTTCTACCAGTGACTTGCTATGGAAATGTTTTTTTCGTTTGGAACTGTCAATGTATTGGAAAGCTGCTAGTTAACTAAGAGAAGGCCCGAGAAACGGCACCATAACCTGCTTCAGTGCAAATTGGGTTCCAGGAAGTATTTAGGTGTCTCTTTTTTGTGCAGTCGCAGTAGTTGTTGACGCAAAAGTTTGTTCGGTAGTTAAATGCAAGTACTAATCGTTTCCGTAACTCCACTTTCAAATTTCTTCCAAGCCAGTACGACTTGTTATATTGCAGGCCCATGAAAGTCGTTCCATGGATCAAATATGCATTAAATCATCTCTACGATACACGCATTTAACCACACGCAAGTAATTTTTGTTTGGCTGCAGTCTGGAGGATTCTCCCATTCTTCCTTCTCCGTTCTCTCTTCCGAAATCCGAAATGCTATTTCATCGGTGAAGAAGCGAATAGCACCAGGTCCCAACAGGATAAGATCTGAACACCTGAAGAGCTTTCTTCCAGCCCTCGTAATCATATTGGCCCGGCTCTTCACACGAGCAAGGATCCTACTTGATGCTAGACCACCAAGACTGCGTCATTGTCCAAGAAGGGAGACCTCTACGACATCGGCAACTATCGCACAATCCGCTTGCTGTCTTTCGTCTACAAATTCTTTCATTCGAGTCCATCCTAAGCAGGATTGACAGAACTCTGGACGAAGGAGAGCCATTTGACCAAGCAGGGGTTTCGCAAAGGATCGGTACGATAGACTACATCCACACGATAACAAGACTCATTGAGGTAGAACAAGAGCACAAGAGACCGCTCTATCTCACTTTCATCGATTTAAGGAAAGCTTTTGGCTCATTTGAGATAGAAGCAGTCATGGAAGGCCTGGAGAGTCAGGGCTTCCTAACTCAGTACATAAAGCAATATTCTACATTAATATTAACATCCATGTCAAAGGAGGGTTAGAAAAGGCGCTACCATCTCGTCAAAATTATTTAACGTCATGCGAACACTGGAATGGGAAAACATGGTTGTGAAAATCGATACCCGCCAATTATACCATCGTTTTGCTGACGGCATCGTTCTTATAACAACAAACATTCGTGAAGCCAAACAAAAGGTTGCCGACTTTGGTAAAGCCTGTAGAAAGGATGGTTTTCAACTAAATTTCACAAAGCGGTCTTCATAAGGAACGGACTGGTTTCGTATACCCTATTCACGCTCAACGGAATGGTTATTTCTGAATGCTCCAGTTACGTCTTTCTAAGTCAGAAAATCAACATGATGAACGACTTAGCTCCAGAGTTGAGCAAAAGAAAGCGAATGGCTTGGGAGCCTTCACGAGCGACGAGGATGTAGTGAAGAGAACAAAGAAAACCAGACTCCGTGCCCACCTTTTGGACTTCGCGGTTCTCCCTGCCTTAACGTGTGCGTCAGAAACTTAATCACTACTTAAACAAGATAAAAGATCAATCAGCGTTGTGAAACACACAGTAGAAAGGACGATGCCAAGAATATCCCATGTCACACAAGTGAGGGAAGGGAGCCGAAGCTCCAACGTAGGTCAACGATCAAAAATCAAAAACGCCGTTCTATATGGGAAAACAGGTGGACCGGGTACCTAATGCGTGTGAACGACAACCAGTAGACAACAGTTGTTAGTGACTGGATTTTTCGGAATTTTAAACGCACTGCAGGAAGACTACCGACCCGATAGTCAGAGTTCTTCACGAAAAGCCTAGAAGAAAGATATGGTGCTCAACTAGTCCCTAGGGTGAGCAGAACCCACTGCACTACTTCTGCCCACGACATAGTGAAATTTAGGGACTTACTGGCGCCAGCTCGAATCACTGGACGACAGGTGAAGCAGCTGACATGGCAGAACTCGTAATTTCATGTCAGCTACTATTTGCTTTTTCCGACAACTGACGATTCTTTTTCAATACTTAGAGGAATAGATGGGTTGAAAACGAAAAATACTAGAGGAATAGAGGGGTTGAAAACGAAAAATACTTACTTAGACAACCATAATGATGATGAGCTACTTGGAAAACTCCGGTCCGCTGGTGTCTGCAATGGGGACCGAACACGCTTTTGTCCTTTCCAGGGGCTAACGCGTTCACCACCACACCATGCTAGTCCTTCGTTTCGCCTTTCTCTCCGCCGTCTCCACCTAAGCTCCGCATTTCGGCTAGACATTGTGAGTGCCGGTTAAATTTCAGAAGACATCGGTAGAGTGCTGTGTGGGTGATGCGCAGTATCCTTGACGTGGTTGAGGTATCAGCCCACGTCTTTGCTGCATAACAGAGCGCCAGAAGGACTTTTGAATCGAAAAGGTGAGCATGGAGGTTAGATTTTCGATCTTGGCCCGAGGGTTCACCAAGTGGTCAGAATGCTGCCCATGATGCTTTCCTTCTTCTATCTAGTTCCCCCTTCATGTTCTCCATCTTCACTAAACGTTTAAGGTACACGTATCAAGTGCTCTCTGTAATAAGGGAACCTACCAAATCGATCAGTTCGCCTTCGCATCATGGGTTTTTCACTACTTAACTTTTTCGTCCTTTTTATGCACACTCTAATTTTTTTTTCCGCTTGGTTGAGTTCATTAAGCATCATCCCTGCTTCACCGGCATTTCTCAAAAAATGATTATCATCCGCGAAATGAGGATTTGATAGGAATTTTCCATCACTACTTATGCCCTTCTCGTCCGAATCGCGTGCGTTCACTATCCACTGCAGTGCAGCAGTAAACAGCTTTGACGATATTACGCCGTCTTCTCGAACACCATATTTCATATGGGTATGGAGAAGGGTCGATGAAAAAACTGTATATTTGTGCCATAGTTCTAGTAAAAGTTTGCTAGTGTTCATATACAGTATGGGTCCACTCCTTGGTCGACGAGCGCTGACAGTATTACATTCGTTTGGACGCTGTCAAACACTCTTTTATAGTCGACAAAGGTCAGGGCAAGGGTCAGATGGTGCTCGCAACAGACTTTTGTGACCAATAATGCTGTTTGGATGCGGTCCATGCCGAATTCCTGTCGGAATTCATCTTGTTTAACTGATTGTGCCTCATCCAAGGTCTTCGATATGCGTGAAGGAATAATTATTAATATTCGTGAGCAGCTTGTAGAGTACACTCAACAAGCATATTGGGTGGCATTTACGAAAATCCCTTCGGTCACCTGTCACTGGTAGGATAGCCGTGCGTTAAGTCCTCCACTGGCCCGGAATTTTCTCCTCCTAGAAGTAGTAGCAATAACGGCTGATCACTCGATATTGATGTTTAAAACCATGCAGCAAGACCATGGGTTCAGTCGATAAAGGCGTCCAGAGTTTATCTATTTCTTAATGGTGTGCCATGCACTTAGCAGCATAAACAATCACAGAGGTGGCTGGATGAATACTTGGCCAATAAACAGACTTTCGAGTGCTTGCCGATTCATCAAGTCAGTGTCTTCGTCCTCCTTTACTTGCTTAATATAAAAATCCTCACCTCGGAAGGACGGAAGTCTTGGTTAGCCCATAGCGTGCGATCGAACCGACAACCGGTTGTGGATCGCAGGGCATATCTAAAAAACTGGACAACATGCGTTTTACTCGATGAAGCTCGAAATCGAAAGTGGGGGTTTGGCTTCTCCAAAAACACAGAATATCGTTATATATGATGTTTCTGTCTATTTTGACGGCGCCGTTAGATACAATGCAAAGAGAAGGGCAAAGCAAGGGTCCAAGTGGTGGAGTGTGTATCATTAGAGCCCCTGGAAAGAGCAGTCGTTGTTCAAGCTGGCCTTAGATCAAACAAATAATTACGCATATAAGCCACCAACAAATAGGTTTATACTGTACAACTCGGTATTTGTTTTGCGTGACTACTTCGTTTCTTGAAATCACCTAACTTATGGAACAAGTTACAGATGTTTCCCTTCCCACAGTTGTATATTGTTTTCTGGCAATCACCATATCGATTAAACTTATTTCATGTGAAAACCATGAATGGGAAAATTTGCTATAAGAAAGACGAAGCTGAACTCATTAAATTCTGTAGAATTCAGTGTTCTGCGAAGTCGACATCGGAGTTACTCGGATGTTTTTCTCAGCCTTCATCAACATTACTGAGAAACCAATTTCTCAGAAGCTGATTGTGAGTTATGTAGTGGTTAGCTAGTGATACATAGTTCTTCGAGTCAATTGCAAGAACCGAATAACTAATAGCTCGAAATACGTTGCCATGCAGAGCTTTTCGTTCATGCCACGGAACAAGTCTCAAACGTGGGCAATTAAATTCTCAAATGCTATGGTGAAATCCACACAACATTGACGATATAGCGAAAAAAACAGTGCAGGTGATAAAATAATAGCAAAATTAGCAAACGAGAATGTTGAGTAGGAACTTGCGCTAAGAAAAGAGAGTAGCTTTCCAATAGGCTGTGTAGTAGCTTCTTAAACTACTATTAAATGACCCATCGTCACATCTACTATATGGACCCAGCGGTTCCTGGATTCGGTTCATTTTCCCCGCGACCACAAATCAAACATTTGGTGTGTTGCTTCGCCTACTGCTTGAGGGTTTCATCTTCTTTGTGGATGTCGTAGAGTGCTGGTCGAGTCAATTCTCCCCGTATTCTTGGGGAAAGCCGACCTACGGAGTTTCCGGGGAGCGTTGGCGAAGGGGTCAAACCAGCTCCTTACTTCTTGTTATGTTGCACCACTAATTGCGCTGTCCTCCATGGAGTAACATGGTGTATAAATGCCACATAGAACAAACGCAGCAGTAATGTTCAGTAATGTTACAATGGGAGTAACACGCTAGAAGACACCAGTGGTCGGTTATATTCCTTTTATGATGGGCAGAGTTATGCTAGAACTCTTCTCACGCAGTACAATCTGATAAAAGGTGATTCAAGGCATATCATGGAAGCCGTGAGAACTCAAACCAGATTAAACTGTTATCATGAAACTTGTACAGAAAGCTTATCTCATCGGCATGCTAAAGTTCACAAAGAACTATTTCCTGGATGATGATTAAACAACATCAGGAAAGTGAATTGAAACACAGAAAATATTCGGTATTTGAGGAGAATTTTACCCTTAAGTCGCCGGCTGCCTGAAAGACTTCATAACTCTCAGCAAACTTTCATGCTGAGCTTTTACCTAAACGTATTAGCTAAGTGAATGATGCTCCAAGAGGTTGTTATTGAGCAGAAACGCACCAGACTGAGAACATCTGCTGAGAGTAAAAAAGAATTCAGCTTTTTCATAAATTCGCTTATATTGTCTCTAATTTTTAACAAATTCAGGAAATCGAAAAGGAATGCGACGTCGAATTGGCGCGGAAAGGATTCAGTGCGATGCAACGCGCTCACCTTGCTGACTTTTTTTCCGTAGGGATGGAAGAGACCAAATACTGGTAAGGAAAATTCACTAATCAAAGCAATAAACCAAAACTTTAAAATTGTTGGACTAATCAAAGGTGTCTCAACTGAGTACTAATTCTGCAATAATGACGGAGTTTCTTCGGTAGACTTCTTCGTCGTTATCAAGACTACTCTTTCATGCCAAGTACACGAGAAATGGCGGGAGGACGCAGATTGATGTTTCTTGTATAGGAGAATTATAGCTGTATAATTTCTTGCTGCTTACATAATGCCTATCGATCAAATTCATGGTAGGAATAAAATTAAGGAAAAATTTATGCCTACAATGCTGTCAATAGGATGTGAAATGATTTCTACGGGGGTGGATACGTTTGCTAATCCCTTTTTTTCAGAAAAACCACTGCTAGTTTGTTCAGAAATTGACGCAGATTATATATATATATATATATATATATATATATAGGATATATATATATATATATATATATATAGAGAGAGAGAGGAGACATAAAGGGCGCATGTGGCACAGTGGTCCGGGGCGTCCTGCAACACACACATAGGGTCAGAGGGAGATTTGCCATCATATGACAAGTGTCATACTAAGACGGTGCTGAATCTTGGTATTGGTTTACTCTTAGCTGGGTTTTCTGATGGGTGCCCGACTCCTCAGATTAGAAGACCCTGTCGGGGGATGAATGAATCTCACCGCTGTACATCGAAGGCCGACACCCAAGAACACCTCCCAGGCACGATGAGGCGAGAAACCGTTAGGAAGATTATATATATATATATATATATATATATATATATATATATATATATATATATATATATATATATATATATATATATATATGTTATATATATATATATATATATATATATATATATATATATATATATCAGAGACGTATTGTTGCGAGTGGGATTCGAACCGTATTCGCTAACGTTGCATATCTCAAAACTTTATGAACCGAAGTAAAACCCATTGGAACTTCCAGATTTTCTCTATAAAAAAACAAGTTGCACCAGAAGCATAAAAATTCTGGACTTCTGGAAGTGGTGAACTAGTTGTGGGTGGTTTCGGCCTCAGTTTGGTTTCTGATGCACTTCTTTCACGTAAGTTGTCGAGGTGCCTAAAGAAGTGGTAGTCGCTTGGCGATGAGTCTTGCTAGTATGGTGGATCAGGCAAAGCATAGTACTCCAGCTTGTTCAAACTTTATACGCCGTCAGTAATGTGAAATGAAGGCGCGCTTCGGCAGCGCGATGTGCTTCCAATTGGTGCGTCATCCACTTGTCGAGATCTTCTTTTTACTTTAAAACCTTTTTTTTAAATGGCCGGAAATGACTAAGGTTTTTATAGTAAGTTCTTCTACAAGTTATCGATTAGTCTCCTTGTGCTTTCTTACAGGAAAGCCTTCAGATCACCGTCGTCAATAGCAGAACGACGCGGCCTTTCTTAACTTTAACGTTGAATTCACGACAACGAAACTTCTCAAGGCGACATCACCCCCGTCCATTCGTTAACATTTCCTTGTGTCCCTATCTCATAAATGTTCCGATCGAAATCGGAAAAAGTGAATTTGTCGTAATTGCTGTTCTGACATCTCAGTGTTTAACCTACAAAATTTGCCAACGAAAACTCGTAACATTGTAGTTACATCATTACGATATAGCGTAAAATAAGCTTCGTATTAATATGTAGTAGTACATCTTTCGAAAAAAGATTGCTTATGAAACATATATAAGACAAACATTAAAGGACCTGCATTTATTCCCGAACAACCTAATAACCCTGTGAGATTCTGAACGAGATGACTGTCGATCTGATTTTTTTCTATGTTAGAGATTCTTCGGTCATTCACAACGTCGAACCCACATTCTGAACGCTTTCGCAATATTCTATTCTGATTTCATTTCCGAATGTGCGAGCAAAACTTCACGAATAACGAGAGCATCTCCATCTTCAGAAAACACAATCCATTACCTTAAGGACACTCTTCTAATTCTGTTCTCAAAAGATGCATCAAATTCTAAACATTTAGTAAGGTAATTTTTTGACTTATTATTTACTGCCTACTCTTTCAGCGGCAGGGTATATATTGCGAAATATAACTTTGATGATGCTGAGATATTTGCAAAATTCCGGACCGCAGGTGTCTACGGTGGGGGAACGAAGGCGCTATTGTCCTTCCCGGAGAGTAGCGCGCTCACCACCACACCATGCGGGTCCTTCGTTTCGCCTGTCTCTCAGCTAGTTCTATTGATCTTTTGCCATCAGCAATCACCCAATCACCAGATCAATCCCGCTGACGGGTGACTGCTGATAGCAAAGATCAGTAGAACTAGCTGAGAGACAGGCGAAACAAAGGACCCGCATGGTGTGGTGGTGACGCGCTACTCCCCGGGAAGGACAATACGCGTTCGTTCCCCACCATAGACACCTGCGGTCAGAGTTTTTGCAAATATCTCAGCATCATTAAAATTAGTAAGGTACATCAACGATTTTTTTTCTGTCGTGGAATTTTTTTCTATAAGTCAGGCGATGTGCTCCACTTTTAGTTGAATTTTCCTTTAGCCACTTTTCCATGTCCAATTTTAGAAAACTGAGGATTTTCCAGCGGCTCATGTGTTATCCACACTGTACCACCAAGGCACCTGCTTTGCCTTTCTCTCAGCCAGTTATTTACCCTAACAGTGCTATTAGTAATTAAAAGTCAGCGCAAATGATCTGAGGAGCAGAAATCCCAGAAGGAGTAATCGCGACTTCGAAGCGCAGCCGAGGTTCCGAGTTTTGCTCACATCTCAGTATTTTTGTGGTTGTATTTCACTTAGTAGCCCTGCCATGGCCGCATATTGAGCAATGATCGAAGGCGCCCTGCAACACACGTGGGATCGATCTCCGCGCGCCTTGCCCACCGAACCTTCCATTTTTTCCGGGGTCGGCAAATTGGTGCCAAACTTGTCTGGGAGGATAGCAGCACTGGCTTGATATATCGATAGGCCACCCCGAATCGTTGTAAAGGTCAGATATGCATTCAATCACCTCTAATGATGCTTAATGAAGTCGAATGCATGGCGCATCTCTAAGGGATTGATCAACACCGAGCTTTTTCATCTTTTCACCCTGCCATGGAAGAAGAAATAATAGACAGTAAATAAAGATTAACATTGAGGATTTTATTTACGAAATTTCTTATCGCTATTAACTCCTCAGAGGCTCATCTGGTGTGGAATTGGTATTCTTATATTCTTCCTGTAGTTTCTTCGACAGACGAAGCAGCACCATCTCAGTGACATCGCTTGCTTCCACGTTCCTCGACGGCCACTTGGAACCGATCGCGTGATTTCTGACCGTTTTCGCTTCCTCCTTAGCCAAATCTCCCAGTTCTTGCAATAGTTCCAACACTACAGGATAAATAATTTGGTTCAGTAGCTGCCAAGTTGACGTTCTCGTTGGCGAATTCTAAGAAATCCTGTCTTGAAACAAAAAGTCTCAGTGAAAAACTTATCCACACCTACCAATATGTATGCATTTAACCCATTTGGAGCATTCTGGAATATAGGCTTGATATGTTTCGACATAGCTTCGAAAGCTCTCCGATGCTCATCAAAGTTTTCCCACAGAGTCTTCTCTGGACCTCTTCTCAGTACGGCAAGCTTCTCTGTAATGAACTAACTCAATCACATGAGGTGTGTAACAGAACAATATTTACTGAGCAAACTTGGTTCTCCTGTCCCAAAAAACAACTCTTCTGCTCCATCAAGTTTGTATAAGTTGAGATCAGTAGGTATGTTGTCAATGATAACCGTCGTTATGGCTGTACCAATCGCTGATTCCGGAACTTTAAGCTACAATGATGCTTAGGAAATGTCTTGCTTCCTATATTTTGTTTACATCCTAAGTCATGTTCTTTTGACATGGGCATTCTACTGTCGTCACTTCTAATATTTAGGGTTATCTCCTACATATATATATGTGTATATACATATATATGTATAAATTTTTTTGTTTTTATATGACCCATCTTCACGTCTACTGTGCGGATCCCAGCACTTCTCACATTGTATTCGTTCCCTCGTATTCACCATCCACTGAGGTCTTCCAAGTTTTTTTCGTGTAGCTTCGGTTGCAGCTTGAGGATTTTCATTTCATCTTGAATGTCGTAGAATGCTGGACGTGTCGATTCTCTCTGAGTCCTGAAATAGCTCGGCTGGAGCGTTCCCATTTGGATTACACAGAGTGATTTTCTTCCCGAAGAAGTCCGGTACCAATTTCTCGACCCCAGAGGGATGAGAGGCTTGGTTGGCCCGGAGCGGAATCGAACTAGCACTATGCTCGTGATGACCGACATCACTACTACTGTGCTATTTGCCCCCATATATGTACATGTATATACGAATTGCCACTACCTACAACTGCCACAAACCAAACTCGATGGTTGAAAGCGCTTCTCTTCAAAAATAATAGTGATGATAGCAAGAATAATAATAATAATAATAATAATAATAATAATAATAATAATAATAATAATAATAACAATAATAATAATAACACTCAATTTCAAACTGCCCCACTCTTAGCACCTTCTGGAAAAAAAAGTACTCCCGATGAATTTATGGCAATCGTTTAGAAGACATATGAAGCAAAGCAAACTCACGCTCAAGTGCTCCATTTCCCCTGCTTTCAATTCACCAGTTCCATGAGTGCAGCGGAAGAAAGGCATATGAGATTTGTGGCAACTACACCGAACCTTATACCAGTGATTGCCATCTGTAAGAATTTCTGTAACAAGGACTAGTACCTACTAACCTAGTCAAACATTACCGCGCCCTTTAATTTTCACTTTATGGTGGCCTGTTTTAGCTGTAATCCCACTAATTATCGAATAACTAGACAGAACACCAGGAATGTCTCCATTCATTCACTCAGCACGCAAAAGCTGCACAATAGGCTCTATTTGCGCAAGAGAGACAAAGATTACCAAACCTTTCGCACGCCACCCTTTATTCTCACTCGTTTTTAAAAAAAATCGCGACTTCCATTTAGGACCTGTCAAACTACATGTGGGACTTGCTTCACGGTGGTCACCTCTAACTGTCTTCCATATAATGCTTCACAGTTACGATTGGGAGCCGTACCCGCATGAAATAATATGATCAAATATAAATATAAATATAATAAATAATAAAAAATAATAATATAAATATGAATACTATAATATAAATATGAATAAATAATAATATAAATATGAATACGCATGTGCGAAAGGTATAAGTTTATCAGAAGCCAGAGAGACATAGACCCTATTCCGTGGACACGCCTTCCAAGGCGTGCTCTCATGTGAGTCAACATCTAGCTCGTTATACGCTGTTTGAGGACTACTATGTAGCCTTGTCACTTACCGATTGGGAAAATTAATTCCCCAAATGAACAACATTTGGTGCGCTCCATGATGCATACAAGAATTTTACATGAATGGAAAGGAAGGCGATTCGCATTCCAGTGTTTTAGCAAACATCATGTTTAGCCAGTCTTGAGGCTGCTTGCAATAAAGGAAGCGAATGTCGTTTGGTCAGTAGTTGTGCATTCTTTAATAGAGCATTAGCTTCCTTTATGAAATATTTTCCTCGATTCTTTCGATAGCCCTCCTTCACGAAAAGATCACAGAATGTTTTCAATTTAGGTCATTCTCAGGCAATTGTCGCTCATGATCGTAGTTTGTTCAGGGTCGACGATGATCCCAAGGACCAATCCATTATTTCCAGAATCTTCTTATGATGCAAATTCAGCTGGTTGATAAAAGCACAAAAAGGTTGATCCATCGTGTAGGCGGCTATTCTTGCATTCTCGTGAAATCTATGAAAAGTGTATTGTATGGTCTTCCCATGAACTTTTCTCTTCCAACCTATATTGTCGTGGATCTCGAAGGTAAATGAGCTTTTGAAGATGTCAACTGCACAAGTTGGCTCGACACTGTGTTGGTAATCTTGTCGGACCCATTTCCAGCTGGAGATTGTAATTTGTCGATGGAAAATTTGCATTTTTTAATAATGGCTTTCCGCTACAGTTCATAAATAGGATGGATCCACTCCTTGACCAATGTACGGTGATAAGATTGCATTCGTTTCGACGCTGTCAAACACTTTCTCATAGTCGGCAAAAGGCTGAACTAGGAAATAAACATGGTGCTCTCGCAAGACTTTCATGACCGATTCATTACACGGTTGATTTGGATGTGGACCATGCATCAGAATCCCCGTTGAATACCTGCTTGCTCACCTGGTTGTGCCTCATCCAAACTCCCTTATACGTACGAAGAGCTTGCAAGATAAACCCAACAAGTAAATCTGATCGTAGTTATTGGCTCTTCCGTCACCATTTGTGGGCAGGATGTACACCATCTTCAAGTGTTCTGGGGATCCCTTCCTTTTGAACGTCGTATCGATTCCGAAAAGTACCTGTTGTTCGTGGTTTCTACATGGGTGACGTAGGCTATGATGTTGTTGGATGTCGTAAGATCCTGGAACTGTGCCTTACCCCATAGTTTCTACCGCTACTTGAAGTTCAGAGAGAACAACTGATCACTTTTAGTTCCTCGATCACTGCGACCAAGTGTGATTTCGCTCACAATCTCTAGACGGGACATATCAGTTATTACGTAGTAATTTAGTAAAGTGATTTCAAGCCTTAGTAGTTATTATAGAAAACACTGCAATACTTGATTATTTTGGAAACCATAGGATCACTTAGCTCCTCAGTGTTACAGCAAAATCAGGAAATAACGATAGAACATAATAGCATTTTTTGTACTACATTAGACAGAACTCGCAAAACAAGCTGAAGCTGTTAAGATTTTCAGACGTAGTACAGCTAAAAATTGGGATTCTTCCACTCCCACAGGGAAGTCAGACACCGGATGAGCGAAACGTGGAAAATTCACAATCCGAACGTGATCTTGTTTTGTTAACGAAATTAAGATATTACCAGCGTCAGTGGCGTCGATCCGAATGGAACCGCTCCACAAGCGAACTCCATCGTCATTGTACGGCCACAGTCCTACACTGGTGAAGAGCTTAATGCCGTTCACTTGAACAAAGTCGGATGTCATCTTCTACAAAACGTATATTTGGATGGGAAGACGTATATTCAAATACGAAATCATCATGAAATTCTATTAGGTGCAAACTAAAGACGATAGTGTTAGCACATTTTACATAATCAGGATCTGACAACGTCCTACTCCGTCTAGGGCTTAAGCGAATTCTATAAAAGTAAAGGTACTGAAATTTACATATCGATCAAGCCTTTTGCTCCTTAAAATCTAGTAGTTCAAATGTTAGCTGCCATCTGGGCAGATTTGAATAGAACAGTTTAAAAAAAATACTGTCGTTTGTGGAACTATAACATATCCATAATCCATTGCTTGGCAGCTATTATGCTAGAAATACCTCAAAGAGATTGCGTTGTGAGGGTAAAGGAATTACTCGAAAAGCCCCCTATTTTTGATGGTGAAGATAAAAGAAATAAAGCATAAAGCTATCGGCGGGGTGGGGAGTGGTAGTAAATTTCGTTTCTTAACCAGAAAGCCGAAAACCTAGAAAAGATCAGTGGAAATCCCGCCAGACCTTAGATGTGACAATTACTCCACATCAATATACTCAATAAACGAAGCTTTTGAGAAAATACTGGAATCAATCCCAATTAGTACTGTACTGTACGACAGAAATTTGAAGGAGATAGACCTAGTCGATAAGGCTTTCATTTTGAGAGAAGGTTCGTTGCATTTGAACAATGCAAGATGTGCACATGTTAGGGCTACTTGGTAGCTGTACTGTAACTGCCACTTAATAGAGACTATGAGAAAGAAATGCGAGAATATAAGAAACCAAAAAAATATACAAGTTGTTCTGCAAAGACGGATATTGTTCTTACTTGAAAATCGTGTTGCAGCAATTTAGAACTTAATATTAATGAAAGCCCCCTCCCAACGGTTTACCGCTTCATCGGCTACGATGTTCAGCGGAGGGAGGGATTCATTTCATAATAAGGTCTCCCAAGCTGGGAAGGAATCCGGCATTTCCATCAGGAAGCCTAGCTAAGAGTAAAACAATACCAGGAACCACCTCCGTTCTGCTATCAAATTAGTCCCATGGTGGCAAATCTCCCTTCTGATCCACAAGGGCTGCAACTGCTTGTGGTGGCGAGACCTGGGGGCAGACTTTGGCCAGACTGACCTAGGGATTCCAGGGAACCACAATGGCTTAACCAGCAAATCTCCGAAAAGTGGAGATTATGCCGAGGGTCTGCACAACAAATGAGGACAGGCCATTCATGTATAAGTAAGCAATTATTAATGAAAGCCATGAAATTTGCTAGAGGAAAAACTCACATGGAAGGTTAGCTAGTAGTAGAATGGTACACACCAATTTACTCAGCAAGCTGAATGATATCGTTAAGAAAGATCCATAAGCAAGTTATCTCTATGCAGAAACGATAAGAGATAAGGTTTCCACGGATGGTAAGGTTTGCATGCCAGTCCATCATCAATAAATCACCACCGTATTCGTCTTCCAACTAGGATTTTCATAGAACGCACTACTCGGTTCTGCCATTTGGATACTTTGCAAATATGCTAGAAATAGATTAAAGGAATATGGAGATAGATGGTCAGTTTAAGTGTAGATGTTTTTCCCAAGACGATAAAATTTGATGGATTTAGACAACTATTTTTACATATGGGACCGTATTTTTCCTTCCTCTATAATTTTTTCCCTTGGTGTATGAGAATATTGCTCATATTAAAAGCGATGGATTGGTGACGAGTATCGTTAAAGAATGAAGAACGACAAAATAATGTGGAGAGAAACAGGCTTAGTTATTCATCCGGGATTCCGAGTTTTGCTCACCATTGTGGTTGTATTTCTCATAATACCACTCCATGAAAAAAATTAGACACTAATAAAAAGTTAAACGTTGTCATTTCCACTGCAGCTTCAGCATAAGCATCAGAGTTCAGTACCAATTTGTGGTCCCCAAATCATTCCTGTTGACGGGTGATTGTTGAAAGCACCGACAGAGTAAAAAATTGCTTGAGAGAAAGGCAAAGTAAAGGTCTCGATGGTGCAGCGGATAACAAGTGAGTCCTCGTAATGAGCAATCACGGTTTTAAAACTAACATCGTGTTACGAGTTTTGCTTATATCTGGGCTTCATTTTAGTTAAGTAATGTGTTCGCGCGAGGCTCGACACGCTATAAAGCCTCCACGAATGACGTAAAATATTATTATTTCATTTCGAGAATGTTATTTTGCATTACCTTCCAACGGTATACCGTCTCAACGTGGCTGAGAGGTGTTCCTGGGTGTCGGACTGCGATGTACAGCGGGGGGATTCGTCCACCTGGCAGGGGTCTCCCGAGCTAAGAACGAGTCCGGCGTTTCCATCAGGAAGCCTTGCTAAGAGTAAACCAATACTAGGATCCACCACCATCCTGGTATCAAAGTCGCATGGTGGTAAATCTCCCTCTGATCCACAAGGGCTGCGACTCCTCGGGATTCCAGGGAACCACAATGAGCTTAACCAGCGAATCTCCGAAAAATGGAGATTACGCTGGGGACCACACAACCAGTGAGGACGGGCCATTAAAGTATCAAGTAGGTAAGTATTTTGCATTATACATGCATGTATATGTATATGATATATATATATATATATATATATATATGGAGCGGATAGCACTGTGGTAGTGATGCCGGTCATCGCAAGCACGGTGCTGGTTCGATCCCGCTCCGGGACTTGCAAAGGCATTTATCCCTCCGGAGGCGGGAAATTGGAACCGGACTTGTCCGGGAAAAAATCACTCTCTGCAGTCCAATTGCGAACACTCCAGTTCGGTTATCTCAGGATTCCAGGGAAAATCGACTCGACCAGCGTTCTTCCACATTCAAGATGAAATGAAAATCTTTAAGTAGAACTGTTGCCACACGTAAAAGTTGAAAGAGCTTAGTGGACGATGGGCAAGAGAAAAACGAGACCAATGTGAGAAGTGCCCGCACATATATATATATATAGTGAAGAGAGCTAGCACAGTTGCGGGGGTATGCAGTTGGTCAGCAAAACAAGTTGCTGGTTCGATCCACTCTCCAACGCTCCCCCACCAATCCACGTGAGAACGCCCTAGCTCGTGAGCGCTCCGTCCAACACATACTACGGTAGGGCACATTAAGATGCATGACAAATGTGACGATGTTAAGACAGCACATGTCAAATTCGCTCATAAAACACAAAGATGCATCCGAAGAGGATGAAACACCACTTGCTGAATCGACCTAGCAAGAAAAACGATTTTCCTTCAAAGGTATAATTTAAGAGGATGAGAAAGATAGGACGATATAATTGATGTCTTTATCAAAACATCGAATACGTATTGATGATTTGAAACTAACGTCTCAGATTTTTGAAAAGTGGATTTTCTTAGATAAAAATTTGTTCTTCTCAACGGTTTACCGCGTCATTGTGGCTGGGAGGTATTCCTGGGTGTCGGAATGCGATGTACAGCAGGGAATTCGTCCCCCCTGGCAGGGTCTCCCAAGCTGAGAAGGAGTCCGGCGTTTCTATCAGGAAGCCTAACTAACAGTAAACCAATACCAGGATCCACCACCGTCCTGGTATCAAAGTCGCATGGTGGCAAATCTCGCTCTGATCCACAAGGGCTGCAACTGCCTGTGGTGGCGAGACCTGGGGCAGACTTTGACCAGGCTGACCTCGGGATTTCAGGCAACCACAATGGCTAAACCAGCAGATCTCCGAAAAAATGAGGATTATCCTGGGGCGCGCACAAGCAGTGAAGACGGCGGACCATCCAAGTATGACCTCCTGACCTCCGGATTCCAGGGAACTACAATGGCTTAACCAGCAAATCCCCAACAAATGGAGATTTGTTGGGGCCCGCACAACTAGTGAGGACGGGCCATTCAAGTATCAAGTCAAGTAAAAATCTGTTCCTTGCCTGCATTGGAACTCTCAGTTAAGATTACCTGATGAACAATCTCTGGAAAAAGAAAGCTATCCATTTATCTACCAGCACTTGTCATCAGCATCAAATAAAACAAGTTTTGGAAGATAAACTTTACATAGATTCTTCTCAACTTCCGCATTTTATATTTAAACTGACACTTTTCAGTCTGTGGCAGGTGAAATCGAAATACTGGTGCCGATAATACGAAATGCTTGCGCCACTGCTGAAGAGTCGATCCTAGTCTGCAATGTGTTCACACAGTGGAGCCGACAACTAGCTGTTGGTTTTCTTCAATTATTACTCGAATTGATTATGCACAAAATAATTACCTTTAATGGGGCAGCACAAGGCTTCACCCACTACGAATTTATGATTCTTGGCTTTTGAGCGTTTTCTGACTTCCCAAAATGTAGTGCTCGATTCTCTCCTGAGCGTTAGTTGACACAGCTCTAAATCAAAGCTACTTCTCGCTAACCGGGACACTGACTGCGCGTTCTTAAACTAAAGGCACAATTGGCTAGATGTTTATTTCCTGATATACTACTGTCACGTCAAGTTCATTTTCAAATCAATATGGATATTTTAATGTTTCTTTTTAACAATTTTTACCGTTACCGGAAGGTTCTGCGACAATGCGAATAGATTTTTTTTATTTAAGCGAAAATTTCGTTGGCAAGAACTTCCCATTTTCTGTTTGGGACTCCTCGTGAAACTCCTTTCCGTAAGTGGTTAACCGCCATAAAGAACATTCGCCAGAATGCTATCTTAACAACATTTCGAGGGTGGAATGACATCCCGTCAAAGGATGGTGACTCTGTGACAAGACTCGGTTCCAAAGTGTACCGACGAGCATTACTGCATAAGAGGAAAACATACATACAGGAGTTTTTCACTGTCCGACATCAACCGATGTTGAGTGGACGATTGTAATCAATGTGGTAATGACAGAAAGAACCTCGTAGTAAACCATTCCTTTGGAGTTTCGTCAACTACATCCATGTTTCACCTGCAACAACCAACTTTTAGCCTCGGTTAGGAGCTTCGGGGAGAAAAAAGACATTTGTAGATATTGACACTCGCCACAAGACGCGATACACATCTGGAAGCAAAATTTTCTTGGGTAGGTAAGCCTGACCAAATGAAAAGGTATCATTGAGGGCTACAACCAGGTGTTAGGATTTGGTCAAATAAAGTACTGCTGGCAGTTATTTCCGAGGAAGAAAAATAAATGAAGGCTGAATGTGTCACAGGACTTTACGCTCAACCATACAGAAAAAGAGAATAATTCTTCAGGATCAAATTCGAGTTGAAGGCTTGACTGGAATGCAACTACTGGATGCCATTGACAAATTAAAGGTAAAGTACTGAATGCCTATCATTTACTTCAAGTTTAACATTATTCCAACCCTAATTTAGGAGAATTTTTATCGTGAACGCATGGAAAATCATTGGCTTCTGCCAAGCATTTCACCTTTACTGTCTCTCACGGCTTATGAACTCGAGAAAACTCGAGAGAATTCTTCTACTGAAACTAATGGAGGAACTCAAGCTGGTATGCTGCTATCAATTACAATAAATTGATAGGTGTAGGACCTCTTTTATAGCTAAGAAATCGTTTTCTAGCTGATGACTCTTCAAGAACTGTTCCGAACGAGCAATCTTCGAAAGTAAGTTTTCGATTAATTCGCACGATTTTGTCAAAGCACTTCCCCTCTTCCTTCAGTTCCCCACTCATTCTGCATGAAACACTTCTTGGTGAATATTCCATTGCTCCACCTGTATCACCTGTAGTCCCGTTGATCGTCGAGTGACTCGAGCGAGCGCCAGTAAATCTTCCATTTTTTCCTTGTTGCGTGCAAGAGTAGCCCAGTGGGTTCTGCTCGCTCTATGGACTCGCCGAGCATCATATCCTTCTTTCTAGGCTCCTCTTGAAGAACTCTGACCATAGGGTCGGTGGTCTGCCTGCAAGTACGTTTGACATCCCAAGAAATCCAGTCACTAACGGCTCTTGTCCATCCGTTGTCATTCATACGCATTACGTGTCCGGCCCACCTTATCTTCGACTGTTTGGCGTACAGAACGGTACCTTTGATTTTTGATTGTTGACGTAGGTCGGAGCTTCGGATCCCTTCCCTTACTTGTGTGAAACGGGATACTCCCAGCATGCATCGTCCTTTCGACTGCGCGTTCGAGAACGCTGAGTGATCTTTCATCCTGCTTACGCATCGACCAGGTTTCTGACGCATACGTTAGGGCAGGAAATACCGTTGAGTCGAAAAGGTGGGCACAGAGTCGGGTGTTCTTTGTTCTCTTCACTACATCCTCGATGCTCTTGAAAGCTCCCCAAGCCGCTCGTTTCCTTCTGTTCAGCTCTGGAGCTAAGTCATTCAACATGTTGGTTTCCCGACCTAGATAGACATAACTGGAGCATTCGGAGATATTCGTTCCGTTGAGCGTGAATGGGGCATACGAAACCAATCCGTTCCTCATGAACATCGTTTTTCCATTGCTTAGTCCGATAAATATCCGTGTATGGCGATCATTTGATTTGAAGTATTTCACATCTGATTTTGACCTTAAATAAAAAGTAGGCTATTCTTTCTAGGATAAGGCAGAAGATATAAATAGAAAACAGCAGGAAGATGTGAAGGAAATCATCATGCTCGCCGAGGAACCACTTGAACGACTTCTGTCTGATGCAGAAGTGAAAGTAGCAGAACTGGAGCATCAGCTCTATGAGCTGCAGAGGAAAGCCAACGAGAAAGAGGCTAGTTTTCCTTTCGGCACCGTCGGTATTTTTGTTACTCCTCTGAAACTGAGAGTTTTAAGAAGGTCAGTGAAAGTACCCGTCAACGGATAGATCAGTTGCTCCCTTCATGTGAGTTCAACGGCGCACTCCACACAGAAGGAAGGATTAGAAGATAATGAAGAGAAACTGAGTGAGTTTTGAGAACTAACGATTGGACTTGTAAGTTAAAGGCAAAAGAAGCAAATTGCATTGCCATATTTACAATTTTATCTACTTGTAAACGCCTCAAGGCAGTAATATTTCCTTTAAAGCAAGGTTTCTTTTTTTGGAAAATTGGAAAACCTTTTTTCTAGATGGGACATCACATTTTTGAAAATTCTTTATATTATAAAGTTATAACCGTACATGTCTTTTTGAATTCTCTAGAAAAATATTCACCGACAAAATATTTCAACAAATTTTAAAAACAAAAAGAGGATGAAGCTCTCAGCGTTGATCAACCCTTGAGTGATGCGCCATGCATTCGACTTCATTAAGCATCGTTGAAGGTAATTGAATGCATATCTGAGCTTAACAGTAACTTGTGGTGACTTACCGATGTATCGAGTGCTGCTATCCTCTCAGACAAGTCTGGTAGCAATTTATCGGCCCCGGAAGGATGGAAGGCTTGCTGAGCACTGGGCGGTGGGTTGATCCCATGTCTATTGCAGAGCATTGCAGAGCGCCTCTCGACCATTGCGCTATATGCGCCCCTTTTTTAAAGGAAGAAACTTAATTGCGTCGTTAATGCTCGGCAAAATAGTGGTCAAAAGGTTTTTGGGCGTCCAGTTAACGAGTCTTCGATCTTTGATCTCCTGTCACAAGCTCTCAAGAAATGTGGCGAGCTATTTTGAACATATACTCTACGATGCGCATTAATTTCAACGAATCCTTCATTCAAGGGTTTACTTTACAGCGTAAACCTATTGCTATGCTTTTTGTATGACTTTTATTTCGTATTCACACAGAGCCTCCCAACGGTTTGCCGCCTCATTGGGGTTGGGAGGTGTTCTTGGGTGTCTGACTGCGATGTACAGCGGGAGGATTCGTCACCCTGGCAGGGTCTCCCAAGCTGAGAAGGATTCCGGCGTTTTCCATCAAAAAGCCTAGCTAACAGTAAACCAATGCCAAGACCCACCATCGTCCTGGTGTCAAAGTCGCATGGTGGCAAATCTCCCGCTGATCCACAAGGGCTGCGACTGCCTGTCGTGGTGACGACCCGGGGCAGACTTTGGGCAAGCTGTTCTCGGGATTCCAGGGAACCACAATGGTTTAACCAGCAAATCTCCGAAAAATAGTGATTGTGCTGGGGCCCGCACAATTACTGAGGACGGGCTGTTAAAGTGTCAAGTATCAAGTATTCAACAGAGATGTCACGCCTGACGTAGGTTGAAAAATTTATTCTCTACACCCTAATAATTTAAAACTGCTTCTTGGACTAGCTTATTCATCAGGTCTACTGTACGTTCCATACATAAAGTCAACACCAACGAACACCTCTCCAGGATAAAACAGCAAATGACTGTAATCAATTCCTCCATACAATGAATCATGTTTATCGTATAGAATGGGCGAATATGAAGAATTCTGAAATGTACTCAGAATAAGTTGCTAAACAGAATTCTACATAGTGATAGCAGTGCGCTTGGATGGTCGGCAAGCATTGTAATACATAGTGGATAATGACATATGCACCTTTCGAGTGATAGAGCAAAGCCTTTTAAAATTCCACCAAGTTCTCTACTCCCGAAATTCTCTAGTTAACGAAAAATCAGCAACTTTTATTACACGGTGTCTGCAATGTGTTTGAGTGTCTGACCAGTTCCAGTTAGCCCGCAAACGAACTTGGCACTGTGTGTCAACGTCGACATGCACTTCTTTTAGGATCCAAGCCATCGATGAGATCTATCATGTCCATAGAAGTGACTGAAAACGATGTTCATGAAGGCCGTGAGATCGGTGAAGCTGAGCTCAATGTAAGGAATGCTATCAGGCTGTTTATCAATACGGTAAACATGTCAGCTTTCATTAAGGCACAAGTGAAAACAGTCATGGAAACAGAAGACGTTCGGAACTCTCAAAACGGAAGATTCCGAAGGAGTGTGGTAGGTGACCGTCCCTTCAGCAGCAATTCTGCAATCGAGGTCTGTGAAATGCAAAATATTTCGTTCATTCAAAGTGTCCCCATAAAATATTCCACACAAAGATTACATACATACGATCTATAGAAATGGGTTACTTTCAGGACAATAACAGTTTACAGATAATGGACGAGCTGCACTTCAATGAAGAGGTGTGTTCGAGTTTTCCCTTTCAGTCGTCACCAAAGTACTTTCTTGCCTTTGTTCAGCTCTATCAAATCTACTCGGACTGTGCGCTATTTCTTGGACGACCAATAAATTCGATAGAAGATTACAAAGATGAAAAAAACAATTGTAAAGAAAGAACTTATGCTGGTAAGGCTAGTCGTCTATGCGTACTTTAATAAAAATCACGTTCAAACGATTCCTGAACCTGTTATAAAGCCATGAAAATCTAAACTTCTGTTACTTTTCGTCAAATAGTCGGCATTTCGACTCTCTGGACCTTCGATGATAATGAGCCAAAATGTCTTTGAAGAGCGCTAGAAAGAAATGAGAGATTTTCTTGATAGTAGAATACAACAGTAGCCTGAATAGAACAAAGAAGTCAAAAGGTTTCATTTCAGGAGGTCATGGATTGCATTCGTGCCTTGATGGCCGTTTTGTCTATCCAGAAGAACAAGAATAATCCAGATAACCATGATGAGGATTATAGCGAAACAAGTGGCAATCTGCAAAAAGAAAATTTTCTCTGCGGAACAAGCAGAACCACAAGGTGGTCGTGCTGAAGAGAGTGCTGAAGGAACTGCTGAAGAAACGCCGGCTATCGAAGGAGGAAAAAACCATGAAAAATCCCAGCCAACGAAAGTGGATGACAGAAATCACAAAGAATCAGAGGAAAAACAGGATAATCGACAGCTGCAATCACACTATGAGTCTGAACATAAGAAAAAAGACTGTGAAAAATCCAATGGAACATAAAGATTATGAAGCGAGAAAAGAGAATGAACTCTCAGACGCTTTTTTAGAACGACAATCTCGAGTGAATTTCATTGAATCTACTGGAGGAAGCAAGGAAGAGGAAACGCAAGCAGCTGAGAATTCACGTGAAATGAACAAGGAACCTGGCACAACTTCAAGCGAAGGTTATCGCACAACTGGAAATGATTCACTTCAGTAAGTTAAAATTTCAAGACTTCGGTAAAACAGGGCTTGGGAGACCTCCGACAAGCAATTCATTTCAAATTAAATGATCTATTACTTATGGTAGCCTTCTCCCCCTTTTCTTTAACCATAGCTCCACATAATTTTTTTTCCTCTAGATTGTCCCTATCTAGTTTTGCAGTTTCTTTTTCTGCGAAGCCAACCAATGGAATACATAATGATTCACGAAGCCAATGCAATAATTTTTTTTCATTTCAATTTCAGTAAGACCTCTGCAATGACAGACAGAGCTGGGATCAATGCTTCGTCAAAAACCATTGATGAAAATGCACTTCTGAAGGTGGGTGGTAGGTACACAGAGAATTTGAAATCAAGGATTATACATAGCCACAAATGAAAAAGTCAGGCGGTCGTAACCCCTTCTGCAGAGCCATTCAGTACACTGACATAAAACTAAAAACACCTGTAACTGTCAAGAGATATTAGCACTTAGTAACCTTATTCAGTGGATGTCCACTTAGAGATTCACATGTGGGTCGACGTAATGATCAGCGTGAACGGATATCCATTCATTTCCTTTGCGGCCCTTTATTTTGCTAAATACAGAATTTTTCTCTCGCTTTTTGTAATTAATCGATAACTGCTCCGTATCTTCAATAATTTACAGAAAGAAAGAGACAGAATTCTACCTTCTGGACGTGTTCACTTTGCGAGCAAGGTCCTATTGCCGGTGTAGGGGGCGGCCGCTGGAGAAACTACTGCCGTTTAGGAGGGAACAGGTCATGGTCTCTAAGTAAAAAACCTGCAGTGAAGTCACGAAATGATGAAAAAAAAGCAAACGAAGAGATAAAAACGACAATCATGTGGCTTCCTGAAAGACCGAAATGACCATAAAACCAAAATAAACCTGCGTGGTTAAATGAGTGGGAACACGTAAACAATGGCGACACCCTATTTCAGTTCTAATGAAAATACTTGCATACATGGATGGCCCGTCTTCACTGGTTGTGCGGGCCCCACCACTTTTTCCAATCGTTCTCTTCTCGTGCAATCGCAGTCCATGGTGGTGGTTTGCTTCGAACATGGTGTTATCCGAGGGGCCTAAATCCGTAATCCTGAGATCGTTGCTATCTATGCATGCAGGTGGTTGATGTTAGCCACGAATCAGCCCACATTTCCGCTGCATAACAGAGCGCTGGGAGGACTGTTGAATCGAAAATGTGAGCTCGGAGTTTTGGCTCCCTTATTTGATCGGTGGCTTCTCTGAATAGCCGAATGTGGCCGATGCTGCTCTCCGTCTTGTCTAATTCCACCTTAATGTTGTTTTTTCTTCAAAAATTTAACACTTTCTGTTTATGCGCAGTCCTATCTCTCCTTCCGCTCTCTCGTTGAGTTCGTTTGTCAACGTCTCTACTTCATTGGTACTTCTGGAAAACATGATGACTTCATCCGCGTAACGAAGATTTGAACGGGACTTTCCACCAATACTCATGTAATTCTCGCCTCAACTGAGTGACTTCAGCATCTACTACAGTTCGGTAGTAAACAGCTTTGGCGATATTACGCCGTCTTCTCGAACACCTTTACCTATGAGTATGGTGAAGGGTCGATGAAAAAGGCTGTATATTTGTACTGTATTTCCGATAACAGTCTGCTAGCGGTTCGTCTATAGGACGGATCCGCCTCTTGGTCGACGAGAATTCATAGGAGCGCATTCTTTTTGACGCTGCCAAACGCTTTCTCTCCTGCTCGATAAAACATAGGACAAGGGAAAAATGGTACTTCCCTGTAGACTTCAGTCAACTGTTACACGACTTTGTTGAGTTCTATGCCTCAGAATCTGCCGAAATCCTTCCTGCTTGCTCAAGGGGTTGTAACTCATTCAGGGTTTTTGATATGCACAAAAGGATGACCTTCGTGAGTAGCTTGTAGAGTAGAGTACACTCAACGAGCATATTAGACGGTAGTTACGAAGATCTCTTTGGTCACCTTTCCAGGGTAGGGACGACCGTTCACGAAGTCTTCAATTGGTCTAGCGTTCTCTTTTTCTGAAGGTAAGACGTCATGTGGGTTGCGAGAAGTACGTATAACTAATGACTACCAGCTCTACGGAAATCGTCGGTGATATTATCGGGCTGTGGAGATGTGCCTCTCTTCATGCCTTCTGTAGCAACTCGAACTACACAGGATAGAATCCTAAGCGATTTTTCATCACCACCGATTTCGTGGTCCTAGACGGGATTGTGGAGTGGAACAGATTCGTGTAGAATCTTTCTGTTATCAATTCCATATCATGGCAGAAGGTAGTGATAGTCCCATCGTACATCAAGGCGGACAGCGGAACATTATAGTCGCAAAGATCCCGACAGCACTTCTCCAGAGTGAATCATTTTTAAGCTGCTTCCATCAACTTTTCCTGCCCATACCGATGTAAGTCCTTCTACAGAGATTTTCTACAACGGGCATTTATTACCTCCCGTGTTAGGTGTGTTGCAATAGGGACAAAGCTTCGGTATCCTTCTCGCTTCGAGCAACTTCTTAGTTGTAATGGAGATGCGGTCTGAACTTCTTGTTTGAGGAACTGAGTCGAGTTCGACACAAAGTTTAAGTCCTTCGACAAGCTGCATGTATTTCTCGATGGGTTCTTCCTTTACATGACAATCATTTGAAGACAGGATTTTATTGAGAATATCCTCGACATACACGTCTTGCTTTGTTTTCCTTGGACGATGACAATAAGTTTTCTTACTGCTCATGGCTGAATCGAATCTTCGCACGGAAAAAACGGTGATCAATCCAGGACAGAATTCAGGTGCCACTGAGGGTGGCAAAGAGGCACCATTTTCTGTTCATGAGAATATGATCGCTCTCCGCACGAGTCGTGCTTTTGGAAGACTCCCATGTCCATCAGTGATTTTCTGTCTTCTCTCGCAATGAATTCCCATGAAAGAGACGTGCTGCGGAAAGAACTCCTACAAAACGGTCTCCATTCTGATTTCGTTCTCCTATTTCTGACTCCTCTATCCTCTATTCATTTTCGTTGGCCGTTCCTAATCTAGCGTCAAAGTCTCCAACAACGAATTAATACGAGGACTTCTCGTTCTCCATTCCTTCCTGCGAATGGTTGTAAAACTCGTCCAGTCCGCTCCTATCAGCTGTAACAAGTTGCTGAGTAACAGTTGATGACACAACCAGTGAAGGCGGGCCACCTAAGTATCCAAGTATCCAAGTAAGCAGTCTCAAAAAAGCGTAAAGACATGCGTCTGAAGAGACTGATCTGGCGTCATAGGTGCAGAGGAAAAAGCAGTCTTCATGGCTTATCGTGGGCGTACTCGTCTTGTCCGTTTCTAATGATGGCTACTGTAACCCCAGATACCCATCGTCGTAGACGGTGGCGCCGAGTGTGTAGGGCACTAAGGCCGGATTTTTACTGACTGAGCCATTATGGTTCCCTGGAGCCCTTAGGTCGGCCTAGCCGAAGCCTTACTCAGGTGGCCGCCCGTTGTGGATCACAGCGAGATTTGCCACCATGCGACTAGTTTAGTACCACGATAGTGGTGATTCCTGACAGTGCTTTACTCTTAGGTGAGCTTCCAGATGGAAACGTCGGATAAGCATATTGCGTTGTGAAAGTCAATAGCCTAGAGAAAAAATGTACAAAGCACAGGTCCCCCTAAATTCTAGTATTATGAGGGCTTCTATGCTAATTTTATTTTATAGCACCCGTTTTTACACCTATTATATGCATCACGACACTTCTTACTTACGAATCTAATCCTTGTATCCATTACTATCATCTTCGTTTTCGTGTGTGGGCTCGAATGCTGCCTGAGTGCTTTCCTGTCGTCATAAATGCCTTTGAATGCGGGCCCAGTTGATTCTCCCTGATGTCTTGGGATAGCCAGGTTTCGGTGTTCCTTTCGCAGCCGCGAAGTGATGAGAAGCTTGGTGGGCTCGGCGCTGGTATAAACCAACGTCATACTCGTGATAAACGGCACCACAACCACTGCGCTACCTGTGCCACCACTACGTGAAATAAGAAGGCAAAACCCGTCATGGCATGGAAAAAAAGACAGCAATCGTTGACATTGACATCGTTGTAGCTATTCATAAAACCTAAGTACTTTTTGGTTTCAGTATGGGACTTCATACAAATACCATATCCAGTCGCACATCAACACCTCTACACGAACTGCTGGCTTCAAACATACAGTGAGTGGATGAAAAAATCTGTTTTCCATCTCTATTCAAATGTAGTTTGTAAAATCAACGCATGTCGTTGGTAGTTCCCATTTCCAATCACTTTGGATTCTCTACACGGATCACGTTGAAGAACACATAATCCACTGTTTATTTCCAGCGGTTTTCAGTCACTTATTTACTCATTGACAAAGCTTGTGACATTTACCACATCGCAAATATCTTTCTTCTGCAGCCAAAAATATTTCCGATCGCCAACGAATACAAGGAAAAAATTTAGCGAGAGGCATCGAAGATGAGCTGAGACCGCCACTTCTCCAGCCTCGTTTTGTCTTCTGAATTCATTTTTGTGCTCAACCAAACAGCTCTAATTGTACGACCGCCTGTGTGCTATTACGAAATGTTACTGTAAAAGTAATAAATGTTCTTACCCTTTTTATTCACTACCTCATAAGGAGGCCGGAAACGTACACACTTCAAGTTGAGACGATTTCCAAAAACGTTTGCGTGTATGAACTGGTGCCACTTATCTTCTTTTTTCTCAATTACGGAGGAAGAAAACAACGTTTCTCTAATGCCTAGGGGCACCAGCTGTATTAGTTGGTGCAATGGAGTATATATCTTCGAGTAGATCGCCAACGGATAATTGTTGTCTCGAAGTAGAATACTCGGGTTTGTACGAGTTTCCCACGCGGGACTTTCTCCGTAGCCATGAAGATCAACCTCGAGCTTGTGTTATAACTGTTTATGGCTATAACAACAATACAATATTAACAATCTGACGATATTTAGTTCAGCGAACGGGCACGAGTGAAGCACTCGAGCGAAGTTGAGCGAAACACGGGAACACTGGAACACTGGCTCGATGACTAGTAATGCTTCTTATGTTTGCGTGGGTAATAGGCGGAGCGTTAACAGAAGAAACCAGAGATAATGCTCAAAGAGATACTAGAATGCTTCTTCTTTAGGAAAAATCTGATAGAGCTGCTTTTAAACCAAGACATGGACAGATACATCAGATGAGACGGTATACAAGAAGCTCTGTTACCGTATGGTTCACCAGATGCTATTCAAAGCTTCTAAAGAATGTTCATCAGATAACGTTTTAAAGCTTATATAGAATGTTCATAATAGCAGAAGGAGGTGCCTAAGATGCTGACTACGTAGCGGTTTGTACAGAGAGCAAGAATAAATGTTGTTACCAGTGTAAACAAAAAGCATACGGTAGTGGAAAATGGGAACTATTTTCGCAACAGTTACTATAATAATTCTTGAAATTCTTTTTAAAAAACAATCTGATTGCAATATGGTCACTTTTTGATTTATTGCCTATTCCTTTGTTCATGGCATGATATAATAGAGATTTAACCACAGTGATGCTTAAATATTTGTAAAGCTCCAGACCGCAGGTGTCTGCGGTGGTGATCGAACACGCTTTTGCCCTTTCCAGGGGGCAAAGGCGTTCACCACCAGACCATGCTGGTTTTTCGATTCGCCTTCCTCTCAGCTGTGTTTTATAGGTGCCATCAGCAATTACCCGTCAACGGGATTGAGAAAGTACCCGCATGGTATGGTGGTGAACGCGTTAGCCCACGGAGCGGGTAACAGCGCATTCGTTCCTCACTGCAGACACCTGCGATCCAGAGTTTTGCAAATATCTCAGCATCGTTGTGGTTATCTCAGCATTATACGAAATAAAACCACAAGATTGCTGAGATATTTGCAAAACTCTGAACCGCAGGTGTTTGCGGTGGGGAACGAACGCGCTATTGTCCTTTCCGGAGAGTAGAGCGTTCACCACCACACCATGCAGGTCCTTCGTTTCGCCTGTCTCTCAGCTAGTTCTTATCGATCTGTGCCGTCAGCAATCACCCGTCACCGGGACACCGCAAACACCTGCGGTCCGGAGTTTTGCAAATATCTCAGCAATCTTGTGGTTGTATTTGGCATAATAATAACCTGCCATAAAAAGTATAGAAGGCAGAAAATAAAAAGCTAAATATTGTGAATTATCTCAGCATTATTGTGGTTAAACCTGATTACAATACGCTCCACTCTTGATGTTATTATAATTATGAAAGTAGTGCATTGTTAAAATGTTGTCAACAGTGAATAGACCAAAAAGTACGTGATTTATGGCCTTTATTCACATCTGTCTTATTAGCTGGGAGATGCTGGATATTCTGGCTACGACTATCCAAACTAAAGGAGTATGAAATCTGCTAGAATCTACTTCAAGGCCACTCGTCTCCATAGAAAACAATCCGAAATATCAACTATTTAAAAACGAATATCGTAACTCTCCTACAGACTGCTCTTAATCGAGAGATTCGAGCAAGCATCACCGATATTCAGTGAGATCCGCTTATTTATAGCACTTGAAGAACATTACATTTCTGGTATGAAGTTCAATATTTTGTCCTTGGCTGGAAAGCACATACAGGTAGGCCGCTTTGCTCTGCGCAATGCTAGTGCAGATCTCAGTTCTACAGTCAGAACCTCTCCTATCTACGATGAAAATGTGAAGTATCAGGATGAATAGTAGCGATGGTTTCCCCCCTATGTATCACTTCACAGGTTCTAGCTACGGTGAATAGCTAAGCGCATCTGTGTGGCGAACGTGTGTAAGGTACTAACTGCTTCGTAAATTTCCTAAAGAAACTCATAAGTTTACCATCTAAACATGATCCTAAGCTCGAACACGCATGCTTTTTTTTTGCATGACTTGAGCATCAGTGAATCACTCCGGTATCCGTCTAGATTATTTCAGTAATAAGTTCAATGTAAGTGATCAACATGAAGAAGTTTTCTAACGAGCCGAAGAAGCTAAGAAGAGATCAGACTGGGAGAATGAATGAGTTCACAGATGTCCCATAAGTACGCCCCCCAACACAACTTAACATGGGAAATGTCTTCTATAAGTCGGCACAGTTAAGGGTAAAAGAGCGGCAAAAAATCAGTCAAACAGCTGTGTGATGAGCCTACAAAAGCTTGGCAACTTCTCGTCATAAATATGGGGGTTCATTCTGGATTGACAATCATAAACCAGGGAGTAAAGCAAAATTCTATCAAGTTACGAGTTTCAAGTTTAGACCAAGCCGTACTACTACAATTAGTAATAAAAATATGAAGGGGTATGTGTAAGGAAGATGTGAAAAAGTCTAAAAGACCTAAACGCACCTCTCCGTTTAAAAGCTGTAAGCATGTGTTGTCAGACCAGGTGGAATGCGAGATGAATCGTCAATAATGACGATACATGAAGAAAAGTACGGTTTGAGCAGGGTCAGCATTCCGAGACGCCCGACCTGACAGCCATCTTTACAGTGCCCGATTCAACAGCGGCTTTCAGAGACGACTGTGATCAGTGCCGCATCGCAATAAGTAGAAATTAGTCGTTATTAGAACCCCTTCACTAACAATTAGGATTAAAAGACAATCCGCAAGCAGTCGCCGAAGCAGAGAGTTGGAAGATCTTCGTGGAAGATGGATGCGAGGAAGCGAATCGACTGCGAGAAGTGCTGGGATCGGCAAAGTAGATGTGAAAGAAAGGTCGTATAAGAAAGAAATTATCTTTTCCAACGGCCTCTGTAAACTCTGAAACGAATAGAAATCTCAGCTTCCATATTGATTCGAATATATCACAACTCGTAATAAACTTTATTGATAAGTGAGAGGTGTTCCTGGGCCTCGAGCTGCGATGTACAGCGGGCGAATTCATCCCCCCGCCGGCAAGGTCTTCTAAGCTGAGAAGGATTCCGGCATTTTCATCGGGAGCTCAGCTAAGAGTAAACCAACACCAGGATCCATCACCGTCCTGGTATCAAACCCGCATGGTAGCAGATCTCCCTCTGTTCCACAACGGAGACGACTGCCTATGGTGGTGACGACTTGGGGGCAGAGCTTGGCCTGGCTGACCTCAGGACTCCAGGAAACCACAATGGCTAAACAAGCAGAACTCCGAAACAATGGAAATTATGCTGCGGCCACCACAACCAGTGAGGACGGCCATCCAAGTATCCAAGTAAGTAAATAAGATAAGATAAAGACCTTTTGAATCTACACATCATTACTAGTAAACTATCTCTTCTATAATGGCAAAATTAGAGCTCCTAGAGAGGTTCTTAGAGCATCTGAAGGTAAGTGCTCAAGACTTTTTCAGCAATTAGCTGTCAAAGGTCTCGAAGGTGACGCAGTCATCTGGCGTAAGGACCGTCGAATACTTTGGGTGAGGCAGAATTTCGTACCCTAGTTGTTCTCCAGTGTTGGTGCTCCGATGATTGCACGGACACCACCGTGGAACTGGAAAAGCTTGGATTTTATAGAGAAACCGTTTCAATGGCTTTCTATTTCTTATTTTAATTCGAATAGCCTGAATTAACAGGGATTAACATAAGAACGAGAACGTTGTCATACAGCAAACCAGCAACTCAGTGCAATATGTGCAGAAAAAAAATGCAAAGTAAGAATAAAACGCCATGAAATCCAGAAAAAGGAAGACGGGAATCATCTGCTATCCAGAAACCAAACGCTTCGTGCGTCAAACCATCATGTGCCATGTCAGGTAAAGAACGCATTATTCCACATTCACATCACCAACAGTCATCAGAACTTCACAACCACACTCTGATTCCAGACGATATCAAGCCATAGGTGAGGAACCCTTTGTCCCTAACTCCACACCTATGAGATTTACTGGCAATCTAATGTGCAGTATGGTAGGTTCCTAACCAGCGATCGATGGATTCTGTAAGATTGGGATTTGCGGAGTCCGCGATGGTCACAATCGATTGATTTCCCCCATAGACGCGACATCGAGGCTCTTGCGCCTTGTAAGTAGGGGGTTATGTTTTGAACACTGACTACTGTCTCTTTTTTCATCAGTTTCATGCGGTTTGTAATAGTTCTATGAAGGTTTGAGGACTTCTAGGATTTCTAGTGGTCTGGGTAGAACTTGTCCGTGAGTATAGTCCTGTTTGATTACCGAAATGTTCGATTGTAGACCGATGTATCGATGTGGGATTTGTCCAAACCATAGTCAATCGTATGTCGTCTTAAGGAATTCCTTAGCGAAAGTAAATTGTCTCCTTGCGAGCGAATCGGTTGAGGGACGGAGCAGCACCGTCTGAGTTCCAGATCTCACTGCATTGGTATGGATATGAATGGATGAAACATTTTCTCCTAACCTTTGTTTTTTCGTACTCTTCCCTTTCCGTTCTATACATTACATGACGTCGTTTTCTTCTTACGCGCCAGTTTAAATGGATTACACAGGTCATAGTTGATTGTTACGATTCTGTTTCGTAATTTTCGAACCTTAACTTGAAGCCCTTGTTTAAAATTTGTTACCATCATCATGCCTAGCTGTCCAGTAATCAAGTGACAACATCTATTTTGAGTTGGATGCCTTTTCTTATGAAATACTTTGAATGGCCCATCTTCATGAAACCTCTTCTGGGCCCCCAACACATTTCCTGGGTAGTTGATGTGCTTCGGGCTTGATGAAACCTTTCCCCCATAGTACCAGGAAATCATGGGATAGGCAGTTCACCTCAGGTTGTCAACACATGCAGTCGCTGCCAGACACTTAACAATCGGAGAGAAGTTTGCCGCCTTGCCAGTGGGTTGATTCCAGGACGGCGCTTCCTGGGCGCTAATTTACTCTATTCTGAATGAAAGTCGAATTCACAGTTTAGCAAATCTTACTGTGGAATGGTGTTGCGTTATGTATCCTCATAGTGAAAATCTCAACTTTGTTTTCCAGATACTCCATGGTTTTGTTATCGCTGTTAATATTCTTCCTGCAACACGGCTTCGTTTCATCGAGATCCGTGTCCTTCAGCCGGAATATGGGGACCAGTCAGTATCTGATGATATCACAGTACACGTGTCAGACAATATTCGAGTCGAGTATCATGGACAGCACTTGCCCGAGAACATTTGCGCATATCACAAAGTGAGTTATTTGGCATTGCCTTTGTTTTAGTCATGGGTAAGATAGTTTTCATATGCATATCCCTTTTTTTCTTTTTGCGATACTATTCGGAACCTCCACCCTGAAAAAGAAAGGTTTGTGCCCTTTGTTTTCTGAAACGCCATGTTAGTTTTTTTCACTTTGTTTTTTTATTTAAAAAAATACGTGTTCTATTGCTGTCTTCTAGCTTTGACCGCACCGGTTGGATCTATATAAATCCATTCCAAAATATATCCAATCATCCAACTTTAATTGGAAACACCTGCAGAATTTGTCAACCTGCCACGAGGCACTAAGGAGATGAACTGCCTGTCTGTCGCTAACCAGGCTGACCATTATCTTACGTACGCATCTAATCATATTCGTCCATAAGTATTCACATGCTTGTGATTTTTTAACTTGTTTAAATTCTTGGGCTTACACGAGGACGCATGTGGTGCAGTGGTCGGAGGCGCCCTGCAACACATAGGGTCGATCCCGCGCCTTTGGCTCACCAAGCCTTCCATCCCTCTGGTGTCGGCAAATTGGTACCAGACTAGTCTGGGAGGATAGCAGCACTGGCTCGATACATCGGTTGGCCACCGCGAGTCATTGTAAAGGCCAGATATGCATTCAGTCACCTCCAAACGATGATTAATGAAGTCGAATGCATGGCGCATCTTTCGGATTGATCAACGCCTAGAGCTTTTAGCTTTTAAGACTTGTTATTGAAGAAGTGAATCATTCAAGCTGGAATGTTCATCGAATGTAAATGCTGGGTTTCAGATGGCCACAAAAAGTTGTTGTTGGTTGCGATTACCCAATACGTGTACATCTCTTACGTGATCCTGAGCAGAAGCGGCCGCCCAGGGCTCTCTACATAGGAAGGGATTCAATGGCAAGATCCATTGCGTTTGTGGAAGATATACAGGTCCGGATGGTTTTCCTTTTTTTCTTACGAAATTACTTTTTATTACACGCACGAGCTTCAGGTACCTCATCCATCTGCTCTTAATTATACGTCCCACATGTATTCACGTTTCGTAGTGTTTTCAAATAGGACGCACAAACATTTGAACATGGTCAAAACGGTGAGTTGTTAATTTTGTAAATATATGTATATAATATAAATATGTGTAGTATATGTGTATTTAAATGAATGGATGTGTATGTATACATGTATGTATGTATGCATGCATGTGTGTATGCGTATATCTTTCTGTGTATACAAGAGAGAAATGGGAATAAGGTGATGCGCAACATTTTTTTTTCTTGGAAATCAATGATTTAGTTGAATGAGTTACTTCTTTATGAGAAATATTGAATTAATGGACATGAGTTACATGTATGTTTGTTTTACTAGCATTTGAGTAGAATTGGTCGAAACAGTAAAAAGGGAGGAAAACTAGCTGAGAGACGAACGAAACGAAGGACGCGCATGGTGTGGTAGTGAATGTGTTAGCCACCGGAAAGGATAATAACGTGTTTGTTCCCCACCGCAGACACCTGAGGTCCGGAGTTTTGCAGATATCTCAGCATCATAGTAAAAGCGGATTTAAATGATTTAGGGTGAAAAGCACTAGTGACTTATTCTTCTATTATTCTGAGAAATTTGTATTATTTTTCCAGGAATACACCGTTTATGATCAGTCGTATCAGCTGTTATATCTGATTACTCGTAATGCTCTTGGAACGCTACATTGTACTGTTTATCGACTTCTCAATCTCTTTCCAGGTGTGTCAGTAGTCTGACTTTAAAAAAAAATTTTTTTTTGAACTATTGCTGTGAAAATTGCAGCTCCATCAAGATTGTGAGCATTTGTTTTTTCTTCTGTGCTTGGTTAAGGATGCCACGTGAAAAGCCTATCTTTTTCGATTTGTTCGTACTTCGGAGATGTTCTTAGAATTTTTAAATAGACTAAGCTTTTTTAAACCGTTCAAAATCAGGACAAGTGTTGCCGTTTCCTCCTCGACATTTTTTTGTGTTTAGTCTCTTTAGTACTCGTATTTATTATTTGTCCACATAGGAAATTTCACATATTTAGTTTAGTGTTGGTGCGGAAATCCATCACATCATACTCTTCTTAGGTGACAACGATCCTCTTATGTTTGATATCAGATATGTTAACAACTTCGAAATGCATTTCTTAAACAAGGTTCGCACTAACTGGATGGAAGATCCATATAGCGAAAGTGTGAGTTCGATTTTCCTGTGATGTTGGTAATTGTTTCTTGCTTCAATCTTTTCTGCAAGAGTTCGGTGGTAATTTCTTGTATGTTTTCGTTTTTTTGTGTATTTATGCTTTTATATGTTACTTTATTACTACTTTTCCGGCAATATTTATATCCCGTGGTTCATCGAAAAGGGTTCAGTTTTAGTAAGCTGAAAAGTTCTCTGCAAAAAGTTGCTTGGTTAGGTATTTTATGCTACTGCTAACGGAAACATTACGTCCATTCATGCCTTGCCAATGAATCGGATATTGTCCGCCTTGCAAGACGGAATTAGTGGAAAACGAGTCTTCTCTTATGACTCTTCTACGCGAAGCGTCATCAGGTTGGTCTAATGACCTAAAGTGTTCCAGAAATTCTACATATTTCACTACTTCTTGATTGGCTTCTGATTGCAGTATATCTGGAAGTCTACTTTTCAGTCAACATTCACAAAATGGGTATAGTACCGTTTACATTCGGTAGGTTCGCCCATTTACCCAATTTCATTCTCATTTATAGGCCTCTTTTTTGCATTTTTTGTTTGAAAATCTTTTTTTGTTTGGAATAAAACAGTCAAGTACAACTACTTTTCCACAAATGACAAATGCAACCTGTTAAGGTCTTTCGCCAATTTAACTCAGCATTCTATTGGCCTATCATGTGCAATTAACGCTGAGGAGCAAACTGCTAATGATCTTCTTCTTTCAGTTACTATCGTGCGGTTTGTTTAAACCCTCTAAGTTCTTAATAACTCAAAAGACCGATTTTCTGTGAACCTCGGCATGAATAATCGAAATATTTGTTCATACGTTTTTATGAACTGACCTCGGTGAGCTGATGCGAGGTTGGTATAGTTGTCGTTGTTATTGTCGTCGTCGTCGTCGTCGTCGTCGTCGTCGTCGGTCGTTGGCTGACATTTTCGCAATTTCGGCTACCTCAGAACCGTCCTGTTACGAATGAGACTGCTCTACTACACTCGCAACCTTCGCTGAGACGCAGGTGGATCCAGGGGATGGATTCCCTGTTTCCGCTGCGCCGATTTGGCACATACTTTCTGTATTTGCTAGGCGTATTCACGCATGCATGTGTGGGTGCGTTCTCGCTTATGCGGATTGTATTCTACGAGTCAATTCGGCCAAAAGTCTGCAATCAAGTGATAGAGAAGTATGTGGGAGGCGGTTAGGACTCGCCTCCAACAAACAAGCTCCATGTCCACTCTGGGAGAGCCCGGCAAGCTACCCGTGAGTATACCCACCCCCCACGTTCAGTGCCCAGGAAGCTATACGTGGATATCAAAATGCTAAACAGTAAAAAAAAACGGGCCTCATTCCCCTGACCCCGATAGAGCCCCCAATTTCGCAGCGTTGGGTAGGACGAGTACGGAGAGGCTGCTAAAATCTCAGGGCCAATGGAAGCTTCCTGGATTTTTAAAGAACTATGGTGGTGGCGATCTGTACCTACAATGCACGTACACTTGCATCCGAGTCCTCGATAGAAGACTTGCTCATGCAAGCAAGAAGGATGAGGTATGACGTCATCGGCCTGTTCGAGACGAGACGAGCCACCCATTCAACGCCGTCCATGATACCGAAGAAGAACTGTTCCTCGGAACGTGCGACAGTAGAGGAGTTGGCGGCGTCGGCGTTCTCGTTAACACCAGTTTGTCCATGAACGTCGATTCATTCGAACAGCTTACAACCCGAATCGGACATTTACGGTTAAAACGGTGTGGATCAATACCGGCTTTGACAATCTTCGTCGTTTCCGCGCCGACATCAAAGTATGAAGAAGTCGAAGCGTTCAATACGGACTTGGAGAAGTTCTACAGAGAAGACCATACATTCTTCAAGGTCATCATTGGAGATTTCAACACCACGACAGGACCAAGAAGAACGTCTGAAGAACGTCACATTGGGACTCATGCCTTAGAATCGAACGAACAGGGTGAGCGGCTCTCTCAGTAACTCGCAATTCCAGAAGCTCCAACCTCAACGCTGGACGTGGGAGTCTCCTAATGGAGAGTACCATAACGAAATAGACCACATCATAGTAAATAGAAGGTTTTGGCTAACCAATGTCGCTGTTGTCCCAAAATTCTACACGGGACCAGACCACCGTCTCCTTCGTGCAAGATTCTATTTCTCGCGAAAAGGAAAAAAAGCCGCTAAATTCAAAAACCGAAGTCCCAGAACCACCGTAAACTGGGACTTATTCAGTTCATTAGTCGGCTGCTGGGAAGATGCCGTTGTCCATAACATCGACGAGGAATAAGATCGGCTCATTCAACATCCTCACGTTAGCGCTATGAAAACTGAGAGTTCGAAAGTCACCAAGAGACGTCTGTCTGCAGAAACACTCGAGCTGATACGCCAGCGTGGAATCGCACCAACTGCAGGCAATCGCGAACTGACGTCCGAACTTGCAAAATAGTGCAGACAGGCGATAAAAGAGGATTTAAAGAGAGAAGAGCAGCAGTAATGGTCGAAACTGCAGAGACTGGGAAAAGCATTCGCAAAGCCCACCGAAGCTTCGCCAATTACAAGACCAAGATGATTGCACTCCGACGCCCAGACGGAACAGTTACAGCGTCCAGAAAGGCAATGCAGAAAATCATTCACAAATACTACTCAGATCTCTTCGATAGCCACGTCCACCTCCCGTCATATGAAGTAAAGGCGGATGGATGTGTTGTACCACCGGTTCTCCTTCCGAAATCCGACATGCCATTTCGTCAGTGAAAAATCGAACAGCACCAAGTCCAGACAGGATAAGACCAGAACACCTGAAGAACCTTCCTCCAGTCCTCGTAACACACTAGCTCGGCTCCTCACACGTTAGCTGTCTGAATGCATGGTCCCTACTCAGTGGAAGACCAGCAAGACTGTGTTATTGTTCAAGAAGTGTGACCTACACGATATTGGCAACTATCACCCAATCTGCTTGCTGTCTGTCGTATAAAAATTTTTACTCGAGTCATCCTAAACAGGATTGACAGAACATTGCACGAAGGACAGCCATGTGAGCAAGCAGAGTTTCGAAAAGGATTTAGTGCAATGGACCATATCTACACGATAGCAAGGCTCATTGAAGTGTCGCAAGAGTACAAAAGACCGTTCAGTCTCACTTTCATCGATTTACAGAAGGCCTTTGATTCAACTGATATAGAAGCAGTCATGGAAGCCCTCTGATAGTCAAGGAGTCCCTACTCAGTACATAAAGATTCTTTGTGAGCTGTACAAGAATTTCACAATCAAGATATCACCGTTCTACAACAATATTAAAATCGACGTCAAAACAGAAGTTAGGCAAGGCGACACCATCCCGCCAAAATTATTTACCGCCACTCTCCAGAACGTCATGCGAACATTGGAATGGGATAATATGGGAGTGAAAATCGACGGTCGGCAGTTACACCATCTTCGCTTTGCTGATGACATCGTCCTTATAGCACCAAACATTAGCCAAGTGGAACGTATGCTTGCCGACTTTGATAAAGCCTGTGGAAAGATTGGTTTTCCACTAAATCTCACAGGAACGATGTTCATAAAGAACGGATTGATTTCGTATGCCCCATTCACGCTCAACGGAAGAAATATCTCCGAATGCTCCAGTTATGTCTATCTAGGCCGGAAAATCAATATGATGAACGACTTTGCTCCAGAGCTGAGCAGAAGAAAACGAGCGACCTGGGAGCTTTCAAGAGCATCGAGGATGTAGTGAAAGAGAACAAAGAACACCCGACTCTGTGCCCACCTTTTCGACTCAACGGTACTTCCTGCCCTAACGTATGCGTCAGAAACCTGGTCGATGCGTAAGCAGGATGAAAGATCACTCAGCGTTCTCGAACGCGCAGTCGAAAGGACGATGCATCCTGGGAGTATCCCGTTTCACAGAAGTAAGGGAAGGGATCCGAAGCTCCGACCTACGTCAACAATCAAAAATCAAAGGTACCGTTCTGTACGCCAAACAGTCGAAGATAAGGTGGGCCGGACACGTAATGCGTATGGACGAATGACAACGGATGGACAAGAGCCGTTAGTGACTGGATTTCTTGGGATGTCAAACGTACTTGCAGGCAGACCACCGACCCTATGGTCAGAGTTCTTCACGAGGAGCCTAGAAGAAGGATATGATGCTCGGCGAGTCCATAGAGCGAGCAGAACCCACTGGGCTACTCTTGCACGCAACAGGGAAAAATGGAAGATTTACTGGCGCTCGCTCGAGTCAGTCGACGATCAACGGGACTGCAGGTGATACAGACGATGTTCTTTAATAGCTATCTCTGAGATAGCCGTTATTTCAACGGAATGTTTGGTTGAAGTTGCTGACAAGTGTCGCGACTGTATTAACTTCACATACCAATTTTTATTCTTGAGACAAGACTTTGAAGGTCGAATGTCAGGTATCAGAGTAGCAGTTTAATAAAACCGGAGCCGAAATTTTTCTTTTTCATGTTTATGCCTTTTTTCAAACTTTTAGTTGGTCGTTTTTAAAGGGACTGGGACTACTGTATGTTGCGCGATGGACCTTTAGCTGATCCAATGTCGTGCTCTGCAGAAAGAGCGCAATGGATGCTTAAGGAAGGAATGGTATCTTCTAGTACTATTATACTTTATTCCATATTTTTTAAAATTGTTTGGAAAGTTGAGTATGTCTTCAATCTTTAACGTAATACGGCCATCCATGTTATGGTAAACATTGTGGAAGTGAATAGTTTCAGTAGCGATAGCTGCAAGCGCTAAGGACACCTTTAGGAACACCACTGTATCTTCCTGAAAGAAATTCCATTGTGTCATGTTTTTTCTGTTTTCGAACTATAAGCTACGACGCAACAAGTGAACAGTCATGTTTCGTGAGCCATGAAAAAATCAGGTTTTCATCTTGATGGAATAATAAAATTTGTATCTTATAGGCAAAGATCTTTGGTAAATGTTTCCTCTCCAGTAGGTACGAGATTACTAATAATAAGGTTTATTAAGGTTTATTTGATGCTGGCAAACGTTTCGGCAGTTTACTTTTTTTCAGAGATTAAAAAAGTCAAACTGACACGGAATCGGCTTAGTCAGAAACCTTCGTAACATCAGCAAAAATGAAGAGATTCGTACGTTCCAATGAGGGCAAGGTGGTCAAAGTGGATGAAATGTGTTGCACGCAGTGTATTCTCTTTTCACTGGTTTATTTGGTTGCTCAGCAGTTTCTTTTTTACTACACTCTATAGTATCTACTTCATCGATAACTTCTCCAGCACAGACGTTATATCAGGAGGGGCGATAGCAAACATAAAGGATAGTGATGCTTGCGAACCACGATTGGTTTTGTTTGTCAGAAACTGTTTTGCTTGCACCTGTTCCCCAGTGCATGTTATTCACTTGTGCATTCTACAGCTTAGTATAAAGGTAAAGAAAAGGAAAGCCTGATTTTTTCATAGTTCTTACTACCATTTATATAGCAAAAAGAAAACTATAGACCAACATACTGCACTTCTATCTTCTACTTTTCATCTACTTATCACTTTAATTCCTTATGTGCCACAGTTTGATAGACATGATATTTATTAATATTTCGTTCGGCGATATAAGCAGTGAAAGGTTTAACTCATGAAAATGAATATTTTAGCGAGGAAGATCATAAAACACCCTACCACGCTACTATTTTACAGAAAAAAAAATTCAGTTGCTCAATTTTTTAAGAAGTAGCAGCTCACACTTTGTAGTCGCTGGTGATTTTATAGGTCGCTGAATCGGGAAGCCTGTGGTCTACTATTTTGATCGTCGTGGTCATTACACTCTCAGCTGTGCGTTTTTATTTTTTGTTCATTTCATTCTTTGGTGTTCTTGAATACAACTCAATATTTTCTGTCCTTCTTGGATTAACGTTTTGCCCTTCTAAGCTTTGGCCGTACAACACTTTTTTTCTTGTGGTAAAATATTAGGTAAATATTCCCCCTATCCAAGTAGCTCTGAGGATTTCAGTTGCTTCTTCTTCTGATTCTGCATATTTGTTGGCTAAGGCGAAATTTGGACGACACTTTTGAGGAAGTGGTGAGTTTTCATGCATGTCTTTCAATATTTCTTAAAGATGTTACCTGCGTGTTTTCTAAATAATTGGTCTTATCAGTTTTCTTCTCAGCAAGAAGCAACTAGCTTCCGTTATCCCGGTATTCGTGGTTATTATCCGGATATGGACATGTCTGTTGATCGGTGGAATTATTAGATACATCCTATGTATGCCGCAGTCGTTCTGACCTTTCTTTCAAGTGAGGACGTCTCCTCCACGTGGTTTGTTTCACCACGGATTATAATTTCATTTATGTTTTTGTGAGCTTTATTTAATGCAACCAAACCCTCATTGTTAAATGAATGGATATTCCTATATAATCTCATGTTTGACACTTGGTTAACCTTGTTTCTGTGCTTGATGTTGTTTAGTGTCAGGAACGTTGAGGAGATTTTGTTTACATAGTTTATTGTTGATTTTATTTGTATGTGTATTCATACGCATGACCACATTTTTGGTAATGAACCTAAATCTTTTGCAAAAGCTTACAGCTCGTGTGTATATGCTGTTATTATTCAAATTCATCTTCAGAAAGCTTAGTAGTAGTTCGTAATGCAGTGCTTAGAAAATTCGCGTCTATGCCCAATTTCAAAAAGGGCGCGTGTGGCGCAGTGGTCGAAGGCGCCCTGCGATACACACGTGGTCGATCCCCGTGCTCAAGGCTCACGGTCTTCCATCCCTCCGGGGTCTTGATACCCGACTTATCTGGGAGGATAGCAGTACGGGCTCCATGCTTCGGTAGACCACTGCGAGTCACTGTAAAGGCCAGGTATGCATTCAATCACCTTTAAACGATGCTTAATGAAGTCTAATACATGGCGCATCCCTCAGTGACTGATCAACACCAAGAGCAGCACTTTTATTCATCCTATGCCTATTTTTGGCCAGGTGCAGTATTATGTCCTAAACAATTTTTCGCTGCGCTTTGTGCATTAAATCCAACGGAGATGGCCTGTTGTGCATCCACAAAAATGGTTACCTTTTTTGTTTTCTGTTCCATAATTCTGATTTGTCATGTACTATAGCAGTAATTTATGTTTTTTATTCATTGTAGATATACTCTGTCTGTCCACCGGTCAAGCATCTCCTTCAGCATCAGTTTCACAAATATACTGACACAAGTACAAGGTTGTTGGGATACGAGAAAAACTAGGGACTTCAGATGGGCTTCGAACCCGCGATTACCATTGCCGAGAGCTTACACGCTATCCAGCGCACCAATGGAGCCCCTTGTTTCGCCTTCCTTTCAGCCGTGTTTTCACTCTATCAGTGCTTTCAGCAACCACTCGTCAACAGGAATCATGTGAAGAGTACGAGTCGGCATTGAACCGACTGAATCTGATGCTGCAGTCAAAATCACAATTCTTCACATCTCTTTGCTGCCTACTCTTTTTTCATGACAAAAAGAATAAGTAGTAAATAAAAGTGAAAGCATGTAATGTGTATATTTCTGCATTCGGCGGTATACGATATGAACTACATTTTGGGTCGATCGGTCATGGAGAGCGGACAATAAGCATCTAAAGGCTGATGAAAATGTGGAACTTGTCTGGTTTTCGAGGAATCTGATGAAATTGAACAGGAGGATGACAACGAGGATGAAGATGACCAGTTTGGGATTCACTAGCCAGACATTATGGTGCCTTATGATTGTTGGATTTGGGCAACATTCGTTCTATTGTTGATCAACAGCCGCTCGAATGCACAAACCGGATATATTTGTGTAAATTATTTATGGTTAATATTTGAGACCTGGTTGTGCAAACGACCAACAGATACAAAGTAGAGATGGATCAATTATGAGGATTAGCAGCTACCGAGATGAAGATACTCATTGTTCTTTGCTTTCATATGGAAAATGTTAGACTTCCACAGGCTTTTCTTGGCTCACGACAGGCACATTATGAAAGGAAAGCCATATGTTTATTACAAAGTTGCAAGACCTTTTTTTTCAAGAGAAATACATAGTTCGATAATGCAACACCAAAATACCATGCCGAAAAGTCGCGGAGATTTTACTTTCTTATTGGACTGGATAATGAAGTCACTCGATTGTCAGAAAAGGGCGTAAGAGTTGAATGGACATTACTGTCAAGTCTTTGTTTTGCACAAGTACGAGGAAGATGGAAAATAGCAATGATGCTGAAGCACCTGGAGGAAATATGATGGAGTATAGGATGAGATATGTAGTGGAAGAAAATCCAGCTCATGGTAAACCCACGGTGTAAAATTGAGAAAATCGAACGAGATGGTTCTCTGATTACAGCGATAACCTCGTTGCTGTACCTTATATCTTCAATAAGCATGAAAAACAACACGGAATAGTAATTACGCAGAACCAGATCATCATGGACTGCGTCCGGGCCTCCCGGAGAAACCACTGAGAAAGTCCTGAAATCGAAATTCCGCATATGCCTTTATGAACTGATTCTACTCTCAGGACTCTGCTATGAAGAAGAGATGTGGGTTGATACACGAAGCGTTTTACGTACCATCCGTACCAGGGTTCAATAATATCATCTGTAATCTGACCGACACCCATGAAACCAAGCATGACCACTAAGGTCATAGCTTCGAGAAATATCTTGTCCCCAAGATCCAGGGAAATACAGATAGAATGCGAGACATGAATGGGACGGTCGTATAATGCGCACTGAACTTCAGAAGTATGCAGGTGTCCTTACAATAACCAGTTGTAGGATGGGCAGTGTGTCTGCGGCGCTCGTCAACCAGCTTGTCTTCCCTGATCGTCGTATACAAAGAAGGATGAGGGATGTGCTGAGATAGGCCCTACTCTTGAAAGATATTGCAAAAGAAGCTAGTATGACAAAGGAACACCAAGAAAAATTCTTTGAAATCAATGCATATGTTCTGTTTGTCTCATAATAGGCGGAGTAAGATTATATACCGCGCACTCTTGCCTTACCTGATCGAGGTGTTCTCCATCGCGTTATATCGCTAGATTTCATCAATTGATCAAGCTTCTATAACATGACTTTGGATGTAGTGATGATTCCCTATCATCACTGATTTCTACTAGAGCTGTCCTTAAATGAGTTACATACTAGGTTTTTAGAGAGGTGAATTATGGATCACCGCTTTTTTGCGCAAGACTTTTTTCTAGAAAGTTTGCAGTACTGAGCGTGGTTCTGTATGGATTTAAAAGTAGCAACAGATGTTCGCAACGAATAATTGTAACATCTCAAGCACGAAGACCATTTGGCTATATGTGCAATATTATGTTCCTCTTAACACTACCAATAGGTCCACTAGAAAATGGTCACTTTTCTGGAAAACGGACAACTCTTCTCGTGCATTCTAGTGGGGACATTTGGATTTTCCGAAAAATCTTTTCATAACCACAATGATGCTGAGATATTTGCAAAACTCCGAACAGCAGGTCCCTGCGGTGGGGAACGAACGCGCTATTACCCTCTCCGAGGGCTAACGTGTTCACAACCACACTATGCGGGTCCTTCGTTTCGCCTCTCCCCCGTTTATATTTTTTCGCAGAAGAAAAACAAACTTTGTGTTGGGTAATCAAAGCACGTGATTTTAGCTGTTACTGACAACAACAGAAATACAAATCAAAAGATTTTATTGTAATTACGGAGCGCTTGATATACAAACATTGCAATATGAACATCAATATGCTGTATAAAATTCTATAATGCAAAGATGAACCCGTATCAAATTATATTCTCACTGTAAAATAAGAAATGAGGGCAACTATATGTGAAGACACTGGCTTTGACAAGGTGTGCTACATTTGATTGAACCACGATACCCGTAAAGCGGAGCAGAAGTGTTTATTGCATGATCAGCGGGGACTGAAAGGCTTAACCACTTAGATCTTATAACACAAAATTCACCACAACTTCATTTCGACGTCAATAATATGCACCTGATTTCTTATTTTTTTCCTCTAGTAATCACCATATATTTATTTAGATTGTTAAGTTTAAACAAGGTTGTAATATATATTTAAACTGAACTATCTAAAAAAATGTATTAGTCGTTCACGCCGAAGTAAAGTAGAAGTCGGTTTAGTAAGGTAATAACTACGATTACAATATTTGGAATATGCCTGGAAAGCTGTTAGATGGTTAACGGTTTGAAAGAAGATCTAAAGTACTACAGTAACAGTAATTGAAGCTCCAAACAGAATCTTGCTATTCCAACTGTAATTCCACTACTGTAAATGACTGGTGCGTTCTATTGTCGCCTAACTGAGTTGCGATGAGGATTCGCAGTTACTTTAGGACTCGGATCTAGAAGAGCGTCATTCTGAAAACCTGCTAGAAATCTGACTCTGCAATCGTGTCATCATCCTTGAATACTGGATTTTCGTGCATTTCGTCCACTTTCAACTGGAACAACGATCGTGTTGGGATCATTGTCTCAATGGCGTGTAAAATGCAGTGATGGATGAAGATGTATTGCTGCTGAAAGGGCGAAAGTATAGTCATTGTTAAGACGGGACCATTTATTATATAACTTTTTTGGTGCTTCCAAAGATTTATGCAAACCAAATAGCATGGGCTACCAACGCTAAACACGCCGTGGCTTCTAGCCAGGCCCTGCAGTATTGATCTATGACAGACTCAATCCAGTTTTTTGAGAGTGAAAGTCACTGTACTAATAAAGTTGTAGAATCAGTTGCCGTGAAAGGCATCATAAAAACTTTCTCCTGTTAGATAACTTGTGAAAAGTCCGTGTAAACTGCTAACTCGTTAGCGGAAATGTGTGCTCTTAAAGAAAACGATCAAAATCCGACCTCGTTTTGAACCATGTGGCAGCGTTCCAGTCGCATCTCATGCACAATGCCGAAGATGTCAATAGGTCGCTCAATTTGTATAGTCTGAAGAAGCCGGTCGATCGCGATGAATGTACCCGATCTCCCTACACCGGCACTGTAACGGAATTACCAATTACATGACAGAAGAACATGTTTTTTCCACAAAGGGTCACCACAAAATTCTGACAAAAACCATGGTAAACAAGAGATAGCACAAGGCAGAAAACATCTACTAAACCAGTAATGATATATATCTCGATCTTCAATTCAAACAAATCGCTATTGAAAGGTGAAGTAAATACCTGCAGTGAACAATTGTTGGTTTATTCTGAGCAGAATGAGGTATTCTTGAACGGTACATCATAGCGAACCTGAGAAATAAAATATTCAACAGCTTTAATGCCCTTCAGAAGATTCTCCCGGAAGCAGTTTATGAATACGAATAAAAAAATGTGGATGCTCGGAAGTTTTTTCTGACAGAACCGTTCTACCAGTAGCAAACAACATCTATACTACTACTTTGCTACTTGGACGGACCGTACTCACTGATTATGCGGGCTCCAGCACAATTTCCATTCTCTGAAGACTTGCTGGTTTAGCCATTGTGGTTGCCCTAGAGTTCCGAGGTCTTACCACAGGGAGTCGCTGCCCTTGTGAATCAGAGAGAGATTTGCTGCCATCCCACTAGTTTAATACAATGACGGTGGTGGATCCTGGTATTGGTTTACTCTTAGCTCAGCTTCCTAGTGGAAACGCTGGACTCCTCAGCTTGACCGCGCCTGCTGTGAGGATGAGTGCTCCCGCTCTATATCGCAGCCCGACACCCAGGAACATCTCCCAGCCACGGTGAGGCGGTAAACCGTTGGGAGATATATAGTGAATACAAGCATATATATAGCAAATTTGTACTACTCCAGCAGACTCCAGTACATGGATAATGTGGTGGTAGACGGACAACGGCTGATTTGAGGCTAACGGTGAATCCTCAAATTTATTACCACGTCAGTTCAGAAAAAAGACAAGATCTTCAGATATTTGGTTCGGTTTTTCCAAAGATTAGTGGAATTTCAGATTCAATAGGCCTTCTTCGAAATTTTTTTCAGCGCTATGCTACAATATGGGACTGAAAACGATTAAAAAAAACCACTTGCACTCATTGGAAGATACGGAACCCAGGCGGAATGACTTTACGTGCACTAAAATGTCAAAGAATTTTTTTGTTTTACATTTTTACGCTGCATGTGCCCCATGTAATCACAGCACCTACTAGCATTGAAATCGAGGTAATCACAATATCCCATGTAGAAGAGCTATGACCATCATAGGTAATCAGATTTAATGTTGTAAACCAGGTAATGTACTCGAGTAACAGATTAAGAGAAGAAACTGTTTGCGCTCACCGAATGATTCCTTGCGGATGTTCTGGTACTCCAAAGTCGGGCCAAGCCATGTAATGGAACTGTTGTAGAATCCAGGATTGTGTCTGATTGTGTACACGTCGCAAACGAAGCTCTCTAATGCTAAACTCATCAAATGATGATTCGTTTAGCATTGTCACCTGAACGATGTATACTAAAAAATGAATTGGATAAAAAACGACGTTCTTGGATAACGCCTTCAACAAAACTCCGGTAATTACTGTAGCACGAATATATGTGACTTACAAGAATGCAGTAATAATCGAGAAGCATTAAGGCTATTTTTCACTATTATAACCAGGCTCAAAAAAAATGCCACTTAGGTCCTAATTCAAGAGAAAATGAAGCTTATGAGATGTGACAAAACCAGCGGTTTTTCTAGATAGCACCAGTACGCTCAGTACAGCGACGCGGATAAGAGAAATTCACTTTTTTCAGATTTCTCTGAGGTTAAACGAAAGTTCATACCCTCACTACTGTGTTAAATACGATTTCGAGATTACTAGGGACGCACGTTTGGATATTGAAACGTGAATACAGAGATGTCCCAATGAGCTCAAGCACTTCGATAACATCGTTCTTCCAAAATATGCTAAGAAATTAGTTCTTCATTCATCTACGTCGCTTTCACGTGCCTCGATATCCCCATAGACGACAGTGGAATGCTCGTTGTCTGGCCAATACTGGTGGCATTTATCGCGTCCTTTCTCCACACACTTCGTAAGGGCAATGATTGCTGGACAGCCTTGTTCCCATGCCATCTGAACATATTTATGTCTATGAAAGCGGTTATCTACTCCAAGAGGTGAAAACAAATCAAACCTTCAAATAAGCCTTAGAAAAATATTCAAAAAAAGCTGGACATTTCCGTATAGAGGAAGTTAGAGGAAGTTAAAATATAGAGGTAGTTAATGAGAAGTTTCAAACACTTCACCTTCATAAATACCAAATTAACGTATTCTACGTGTTCCGGAATGAATATGTTCGACACGAATTTAAGTTAAGGAAATGAAGTGCTTTTACCTGCCAAAAGGCATCTCTTGTTGTGGGCAAGGGTCCTTGGGCAGCTATGAACTCACGGCGAGAGGAGAATCCCTGAAATTTACCAAATCCACGTTTTTTTAAGTATGATTGGTTTGAAACCGTGCTGGTTTTTTAATAAGCGATGATGATTTCTCCACCACCAGACTAGCTGAAAGTTGAAGACTTCAAAGACTTGTAAAGAAGACTTTGTTCCATCGCTTTAATCGCACATATAAACTTAAGAAAAAAAATTTTTTCAATTCTACTTTTCTTTTATAAATAACACTTCCAAAAGATTGACGACGAAATTCAAACGTTTAACTTCTGACGCAAACGTGACAGCTGCAAAAAGCACAAAAAACACGACACATTTGAGTACAGTATGACCTCTGGCTAGAAGAATTCCCATCGGTTCAATTGCTTTCGTGCTTGAAACATCAACCATGACGCAAAAAAAGTGAGGAAATACGTATTACTGGATGTACAGGATAAGAATTTCACCTTGGTAGAAAAGGAAAAAAATTGCATGTCCCACCAAAAACTTGTAGATTTCATAGTCCTTGTTTTAATGAATAACATTCCCTATAAGTGGAGTTGTACTGGCTCAAAGTTGAAGGCGAATGAATCAACTTGGAGAGCAGGTTAGAAGAGACTTTTTTTCGAAAACAACTGTATGCACACCGGTATATAGTTGGCGTTCACATAGTCGGCACCTTCTTGATCCGCGATTTGTTGTAGCCTGACCCGAGAGTGGTCATATGGGAGAATGTTGGTGAATCTGTTCTTAGATTTATTCGACGGCAATTCAGCAGCACTATACGTTTGTCCACAACCGACGTTTCTCAAGATCTGGAACATTGTGGAGAATGCTCTTCTTTCAAGCAATTTCTATGTATTTGTTGCGAAAATTGTTATTGTAAACACTACAACAGTGAGAAGAAAAAATCGATTGGTTCAGAAACTTTGGAATTGGAAATGAATTCCTTGATTACCTCGTATTCCTCGGAGAATCGAAAGCCAGAATCAACAGCCATCATGCGAACGTGGTCAGCGAAATCCAGAATTTCAACAGGTCTACTGAAAAAGATTGATGGTTTTTATCAGTTTGGTTCGCCGCTTAATGGTTTCCTAACTCGTTTAGTCATCACGCATTCGACAGACTGTATATGAGCTAAGAGATGTCGAAATTAATACAAAATGATTTAGGAAGGACCCCTTCAGAGGTTTCTTTGTGGAGATATTAAATATGTACACAGCATATACAGACTCAAAAAAATGTTCGTAGAATACTAATGATACAACGGATGTGGAGTAGAATAATGAACTGTGATGAAAAGCAGAGCTTGAAATACATGCAAAATCCTCCACTGCGGAAGAATTCGGATTTTTCGGGAGATTAAAGGAACGCCGCTAAGAATAATCACTACTATTATCAATTACACAGAAGTTGTCAGAAGAAGACGAAAAGAGAGAAGAACTGTTCCTCGGAGCATACGACAGTAGAGGAGTCGGCGGCGTCAGCGTTCTCGTTAACACGAATTTGTCCATGAACATCGATTCATTCGAAGAGCTTACAACTCGAATCGGACATTTACGGTTAAAACGATGTGGATCAATACCGGCTTTGTCAATCTTCGTCGTTTACGCGCCGACATCAAACTATGACGAAGGAGAAATCGAAGCGTTCAGTATGGACTTGGAGAAGTTCTACAGAGAAGACCATACATTCTTCAAGGCTATCACTGGAGATTTCAACGCCAAGATTGGACCAAGAACAACGTCTGAAGAAAGTCACACTGGGACCCATTGAGTAGAATGGAACGAACAGGGGTGAGCGGCTCTCTGAGTTTATCATGGCGACCAAGACCATCCATGTTAACTCGCAATTCCAGAAGCCCCACCCTCAACCTCAACGCTGGACGTGGAAGTCTCCCAATGGAGAGTACCACAACGAAATAGACCACATCATAGTAAATAGAAGGTTTTGCCTGACCGATGTCGCTGTTGTCCCAAAATTCTACATGGGACCAGACCACCGTCTCCTTCGTGCAAGATTCTATTTCTCGCGAAAAGGAGAAAAAAGCCGCTAAATTCAAAAACCGAAACCGCAGAACCACCGTAAACTGGGACTTATTCAATTCATTAGTCGGCTGCTGGGAAGATGCCGTTGTCCACAACATCGACGAGGAATAAGATCGGCTCATTCAACATCCTCACGTTAGCGCTATGAAAACTGAGAGTTCGAAAGTCACCAAGAGACGTCTGTCTGCAGAAACACTCGAGCTGATACGCCAGCGTGGAATCGCACCAACTGCAGGCAATCGCGAACTGACGTCCGAACTTGCAAAATAGTGCAGACAGGCGATAAAAGAGGATTTAAAGAGAGAAGAGCAGCAGTAATGGTCGAAACTGCAGAGACTGGGAAAAGCATTCGCAAAGCCCACCGAAGATTCGCCAATTACAAGACCAAGATGATTGCACTCCGACGCCCAGACGGAACAGTTACAGCGTCCAGAAAGGCAATGGAGAAAATCATTCACAAATACTACTCAGATCTCTTCGATAGCCACGTCCATCTCCCGTCATAAGAAGTAAAGGCGGATGGATGTGTTGTACCACCGGTTCTCCTTCCGAAATCCGACATGCCATTTCGTCAGTGAAAAATCGAACAGCACCAAGTCCAGACAGGATAAGACCAGAACACCTGAAGAACCTTCCGCCAGTCCTCGTAACACACTAGCTCGGCTCCTCACACGTTAGCTGTCTGAATGCATGGTCCCTACTCAGTGGAAGACCAGCAAGACTGTGTTATTGTTCAAGAAATGTGACCTACACGATATTGGCAACTATCACCCAATCTGCTTGCTGTCTGTCGTTTACAAACTTTTTACTCGAGTCATCCTAAACAGGATTGACAGAACACTGGACGAAGGAGAGCCATGTGAGCAGGCAGAGTTTCGAAAAGGATTTAGTACGATGGACTATATCCACACTATAACAAGGCTCATTGAAGTGTAGCAAGAGTACAAAACACCACTCTGTCTCACTTTCATCGATTTACAGAAGGCCTTTGATTCAACTGATATAGAAGCAACCATGGAGGCCCCTGATAGTCAAGGAGTCCCTACTCAGTACACAAAGATTATTCGTGAGCTGTGCAAGAATTTCACAATCAAGATACCACCGTTCTACAACGATATTAACATCGACGTCAAAACAGAAGTTTGGCAAGGCGACACCATCCTGCTAAAATTATTTACCGCCACTCTCCAGAACGTCATGCGAACATTGGAATGGGATAATATGGGAGTGAAAATCGATGGTCGGCAGTTACACCATCTTCGCTTTGCTGATGACATCGTCCTTATAGCACCAAACATTAGCCAAGCGGAACGTATTCTTGCCGACTTTGATAAAGCCTGTGGAAAGATTGGTTTTCCACTAAATCTCACAAGAACGATGTTCATGAAGAACGGATTAATTTCGTGTGCCCCATTCACGCTCAACGGAACGAATATCTCCGAATGCTTCAGTTATGTCAATCTAGGTCGGGAAATCAGTATGATGAACGACTCAGCTCCAGAGCTGAGCAGAAGGAAACGAGCGGCTTGAGGGAGCTTTCAAGAGCATCGAGGATGTAGTGAAGAGAACAAAGAACACCCGACTCTGTGCCCACCTTTTCGACTCAACGGTATTTGCTGCCCTAACGTATGCGTCAGAAACCTGGTCGATGCGTAAGCAGGATGAAAGATCACTCAGCGTTCTCGAACGCGCAGTCGAAAGATCGAACGATGCATGCTGGGAGTATCCCGTTTCACACAAGTAAGGGAAGGGATCCGAAGCTCCGACCTTCGTCAACAATCAAAAAACAAAGATACCGTTCTGTACAACAAACAATCGAAGATAGGGTGGGCCGGACACGTAATGCGTATGAATGACAACCGATGGACAAGAGCCGTTAGTGACTCGATTCCTCGAGATGTTAGACACAGTTCTTCACAAAAACCGTAGAAGAAAGGTATGATGCTCGACGAGTCCCTAGATCGAGCACAACGCATTGGGCAACTCTTGCACGCGACAGGTAAAAAATGGAAGTTTTACTGGCGCCCGCTCGAGTCACTCGACGATCAACGGGACTACAGGTGATACAGGTGATCGTCCATTTCACTTGTATGGTATTATGGTAAGGCCTCAGTCCGGTAGAGGGCAACAAGAGTAGATTATCTTGGTTGATCTTTTAAACGTGGCGAATACCATGACGAGTTGTAGATGCTCTTTCAAATCTTACAGCCAACAATTACTGCTCTTTTTTCATTGAGCTCTTTCACTAGACGTCAATATAACCTTGATACTTGGCATTTTTGATTGCATAAAAAGCAAATTTCGCATTTAACAATACAACCATTGATGATATTACCACACGATTTCGCCAGGTGGCGCGTGTGGCGCAGTGGTTGGAGGCGCCACTGCGACACGCACGTGGAACCGATCCCCCGAGCCCATGGCTCACCAAGCCCTCCATCCCTCCGGGGTCGACAAATTGGCATCAGACTTGTCTGGGAGGATAGATGCACTAACTCGATGCAACGGTAGGACACCGCGAGTCATTATAAAGGCCAGATATGCATCCACTCACCTTCGACGACACTTAATGAAGTCGAATGCAGGACGCATCCCTCAGGGGACTGATCAACGCCCAGAGCTTTATCCTTTACTTTTTTTACCACACGATTTCGCTCCCACAAACTACTACACTGCTGTTGAAATTGAGACTTGCAATCATGTACTTTGCTGCAGTCATTTGATTTCGTTCATTAAATTTCTACAGAAAGAGATTATATATAATCCGCATGTGGTGCCTTCGAAAGCAGCTCCTCAGTATTGCTTTGGCTTTTTCTTCGCAGCCGATTTTCTTCCATCAGCGCGGTATACTTCCGCAAACCACCTTCTTATTTTTACATTACTGATTACGTTTCTAAGTAATTTTCAATATGAAGATTTGTTCAAGTACAATTTACACATATCTGATTCCTTATCATTTGAATGAGGTCACTCGCACCAAACCTAACCTTTTATTGGTGTTCACGCCGGTGGTGACGGTGTAGAGCGGAGTTTTGTGAATCGGTCCACTCGGAAGCCTTTCCAGTCGGTGATCAACACCTGTTCGTTCTCTTAAACTGCGACACCTAGAAGCTACAAACTAAGTAGTTACATACGGAACTTGATAGAATATTTAGAATATAAGAAAACCGCTAGGGTGGTTGTCGGCAAATGAACTACTGCAGCAGTAACATATTCAAAAGGCATTTGTTCTATTCTACAAACATCATGAAAGGCCTTCCAGAGTGACACATTCCTATTTTCTTCTTATCGAACGAAAACACAAGGACCATACGCAAAGCTTTTAGATATTTTACATCAGAAACATGCATAAAATTCCTTTGGACCATAAAGCAGGGAAGTTCTTATTAAGGAACTACAAATTATCACGCGGTGTTTATAACATATATAGCACTGACTTTGGTTTTATGAAAATAATTTACAGAAAGTGCAATGGTTTTTTATGCGACCAATTCTTCATACTGCATGGGAAAACAGAAAGCTTTAAATGACCTGCGATGGTGACCAAAAGTGGGTTGCAGATGAGAGGGTTGGTTGGAGAGATCCGAGTTGTGCACCGAGCCATCGAGACCCAACTTGGCCAGACAGTCAGCTGCCCGTTCAGCCATGATCATTTTGAGAGCGGCCCACTGTGACTCCTTGGAAGTGGCGTAAACGTCCCTGAAAGGCGAATCACGGTAATGTGCAATCCGATTTCAACTAGACCATAACGAGTTTACGTGTCATGAAAACGAAGAACTTCAAGGTGATTCGCTCCGCTCGAGTTCTAAACTAGTAGAAACTATACAGCAACTCCTAGTTTCATTATCAAATTTCCCATTTCTCTCCTTTTTTTAAATCATATTTAAATTAAATTTAAATTTTTTTAAAATCAAAATCATCTTTTCGTCTTTTACTCTTTGCTAGGGAATGTAGCGTGGTTTGCTATGAAGAATAAGTTCTTAACTGTGTCTAGAAAAACTGGGATATTAAAAAAAACAGCTAGAAAACAGATTCAACTATTGCACTGAGTTGAAACTGTTCTTCACAGGGATATGTCATTGCGCTAAAAAAAAACTGCTGTAAATTATTATCGAGTTTCACATCACGACCACATTGATACGTGGATAATCAAGTGCCCATATTTTTAATATTTCTAAGAAAATTCCACTATTAACGAAGAGTCCACAAGTGCACATAGAAATGATTTTTGTCACAAATGCGTAAAACCAGATGACAGGCTGGCCCTCAAGGAATGGAAGAGAAAGTCCATAGAAGACGGAAGCAGAAGCATATAGAAAAGAACAGAGAAGCAAAAACAACAAAAGCGTTGTGGGCATATCTTGCACAACTACTCTACTAACATGAATTCGAAGCGCATATCTCTCGAAAAGCGTCTCACTGATCTCAAACAGAAAGTGTCTCAGAGAAACATACATTCGAAGCGAAACATAAATGTGGCTCCTCAATAAAAAAATAAATGGGTTTCTAATGTGATGGAAAGAGTCAACGCAACGTATGGTGCACGAGAATAGCGGTAGAGTAGCGCTCAAGGGAATCCAATAATATTCTACAACGAAGGTCTACAAAGTGAACACACATGTTGGTAGCTCATATTCACTATCCGTATTTGCAAACAAGGTCAATTCACGGATTATAGAATGGTCCTATATGTCACTGTGCCAGAAACAAGTCACCTACGACGATCGGAAGCGAGCTGGACGAAAACCATTTGTTTTAATGTTTATCCGATTTCATTACCGATGTTAGCCGCGCGTGTGGCACAACGGTCGAAGGAGCCCTGCGACACACGCATGGGATCGATCCCCATGCCGGTGGCTCAGCAAGCCTTCCATCTCTCCGGGGTCGGCAAATTGTACCAGACTTGTCTGGGAGGATAGCAGCACTGGCTCGATACATCGGTAAGCCACCGCAAGTCATAATATAGGCCAAATATGCATTCAATCACCTCCAACGATGTTTATTAAAATCACATGCATGGCGCATCTCTTTGAGATTGATCAACGTCGACAGCTTTATCATTTATCCTTTTTAATTAGTGACGTTCAGGTATCCGACCGAACTATTAATCTATAAGAAACGATATAACGAACTTTCCATCACAGGTAATAATAAAGAAAAGCAAAAAAATATTCTGATGCTATCTCTTCTTCATGTTCTTCAGAAAAACCCAAAAAAAGCGTACAAGAACAAAGTGTTCGGTGTTGAGCAATCCATTAGAATATGGCAAGCATTCGATTCAATTTGTAGCACTGTAGAGGTTGGAATGGACATTTTGGATATTGGACACTGATTGGATGCATAAATGGCCTAAACAATGACTTGCGGTAACATACCGACGTATCACATCAGCATTATAACCTCCTAGACAACTCTGATACCAATTTATAGACCAAGCGTGGATGGGAGGACTGGTTAGCCCAGGTAGAGGGTCATTGCATAACACGCGTCACAAAACAACAAAAAGCCGCTACAATTTCTTTTACCACTCAAACAGAATGCGCCCAGAATACAAAGTGAGTGGATTTCACAAGGGCACTTGAGTTGAAGCACCAAGTTTCGCTGGGCTTTTGCTAGCAATAAATTCAATTTTCGAATAACTGACATGCTCTCATCACCCGTATCACCTGTAGTTTCGTTGATCGTCGAGTGACTCGAGCGGGCGCCAGTAAATCTTCCACTTTTACCTGTCGCGTGCAAGAGCAGTCCAGTGGGTTCTGCTCGCACTAGGGACTCGTCGAGCATCATACTTTTCTTCTACGGTTTTTGTGAAGAACTGTGTCTAACATCCCGAGGAATCGAGTCACTAACGGCTCCGGTCCATCAGTTGTCGTTCATACACATTACGTGTCTCGCTCACCTTATCTTCGACTACTTGGCGTAAAGAACGGTATCTTTGATTTTTTGATCGTTGACGCAGGTCGGAGCTTCGGATCCTTTCCATTGTTTGTGTGAAACGCGATAATCCTAGCATCGTCCTTTCGACTACGCGTTCGAGAACGTTGAGTGATCTTTCATCCTGCTTACGCATCGACCAGGTTTCTGACGCATACGTTAAGGCAGGAAGTACCGTTAAGTCGAAACGGTGGGTACCGCGAGGGGTATTCTTTGTTCTCTTCACTACATCCCCGATGCTCTTGAAAGCTTTCCAAGCCGCTCGTTTCCCTTCTGCTCAGCTCTAGAGCTGAGTCGTTCATCATAATGATTTGTCGAACCAGATAGACATAACTGGAGCATTCGGAGATATTCGTTCCGTTGAGCGTGAATGGAGCATACGAAATCAATCCGTTCTTCATGAACATCGTTCTTGCGAGATTTAGTCGAAGATCAATCTTTCCACAGGCTTTATCAAAGTCGGCAAGCATACGTTCCGCTTGGATAAAGTTCGGTGTTATAAGGACGATGTCATCAGCAAAGCGAAAATGATGTAACTGCCGACCATCGATTTTCATTTCCATATTATCTCATTCCAGTGTTCGCATGACGTTCTGGAGGGTGACGGTAAATAACTTTGGCGAGATGGTATCGCCTTGCCTAACCGCTGTTTTGACGTCGATGTTAATATCGTTGTAGAATGGTGATATCTTGATTGTGAAATTCTTGTACAGCTCACGAAGAATCTTTTATGTACTGAGTAGGGACTCCTTGACTATCAGAGGCTTCCATGACTGCTTCTATCTCAATTGAATCAAAGGCTTTCTGTAAATCGATGAAAGTGAGACAGAACGGTCTTTTGTACTCTTGGGACACTTCAATGAGCCTTGCTATCGTGTAGATATGGTCCATTGTACTAAATCCTTTTCGAAACTGCTTGCTCACATGGCTGTCCTTCGTCCAGTGTTCTGTCAATCCTGTTTAGGATGACTCCAGCGAAAAGTTTGTAGACGACAGACAGCAAGCAGATTGGGCGATAGTTGCCGATATTGTGTAGGTCACCCTTCTTGAACAATAACACAGTCTTGCTGGTCTTCCTGTGAGCAGGGACCTTGCATTCAGACAGCTAACGTGTGAACAGCCAGGCCAGTGTGTTCACGAGGACTGGGAGAAGGTTCTTCAGGTGTTCTGATCTTATCCTGCTCAGACCTGATGCTTTTCGATTTATCACCGACGAAATGGCATGTCAGATTTTGGAAGGGAGAACCGGTGGTACAGCACATCCATGCTCCTTTATTATAATATATTTATATCGCGTTGTAAGCTGTTCGAATGAATCGATGTTCATGGACAAACTCGTGTTGACGAGAACGCCGATGCCGCCGAGTCGCATGTTCCGCGGAACAGTCCTCCGGTGTCATGAACGGCGTTGAATGGGTGGCGTCGTCTCGTCTCGGCCAGTCGATGACGTCGTACCTTATCCTTCTTGCTTGCACGAGCAAAGCTCCTATCGAAGAGTTGGATGCAAGTGTACGTGCATTGTAGGTACAAATCGCTCACCATAGTTCCTCGTGATCCAGGCAGCTTCCATTGGCCCTGAGATTTTAGCAGCCTCTCCGTACTCTCCTACCCAACGCTGCGAAATTGGGGGGTCTTTAGGGAGCCAAGGGAATGAGGCCCGTTTTTACTGTGTTTAGCATTTTGATACCCACGTATAGCTTGCTGGGCACTAAACGTGGGGGGTGGGTATACTCACGGGTAGCTTACCAGCCTCTCCCAGAGTGGACATGGGGCTTATTTGTTGGAGGCGACTCCTAGCCGCCTCCCATATACTTCCCTGTTACTTAATTGCAGGCTTTTGGCCGAATTGACTCGTAGAATACAATCCGCACAAGCGAGAACGCACCCACACACACATGCATGAATAGGCCTAGCAAATACAGAAAGTATGTGTCAAATCGGCGCAGCAGAAAGACGGAGTCCATACCCTGGACCCACCTGCGTCTCAGGGAATCAAAGGTCGCTTTTTTCGGCGATTAACCCCCTATCCGCCACCTGGGGACGCGCCACGTAGCCTCGCGACTAACCGGTTCGAGATCCCTCATATGAGGGAGATCCGTGGTACAATAGAAACATAGGATAACTGAAACGCTCTCATAAATCTCATAAATAGGTTTTTATCCCTTGAAGAAGTTCCCAATAATGAACAGAAATAGGTTCTACTCGATAGGTCGTTTTTGATATCTTTAAGTACTACGAAGAACGAAGAAAGTTTATGTTTCACTTCGTTGTTCAGAAAACTATACTCATAAAAAGCAATGACAGTGCCCGAAATCAGAAAGCAAATGGATGGGAATTTATGCAAAAGCTCTGAATATGCAGATTAAAAAGGATAAACAATAAAGCTCTCGGCGTTGATCAATTCCTGCGGGAAGGCCATGCATTCGACTCCATTAAGCATCGTTGGTGGTGATTTAATGCATATATGGCCTTTACAATGACTCGCAGTGGCCTACCGATATATCGGGGCAGTGCTGCTATCCTCCCAGACAAGTCTGGTACCAATTTTGCCGACCCGGGAAAGATGGAAGGCTGCTTGGTCAGCCTGGGGCGCGGGAATCAATCCCGTGTGTATCCCGACCGATCTCAACATGACTACATTCTGGCAGCCTTCAAATCTAAGCAGAGCAATTCTGCGAGCCGATAAGTGGGATCACTAAACGTTTTAAGATGACGAATCTAAACTGACGCTAAAAAGCTAAAAAAGTCAGAAAACTAAGTAACATTAATTCAACTACATGATTGAATTTCATGTATGTGATCCAAGATGGAAAACAGCAAATTAACACAGAAAACATAGTGGATTCAGAGAGTAAAGGCTGCCATCACCGACAGTAAATGGATTGGTGAAAAGATTCACCGGCTACCAGATGTTGGATTTATGTGGACAAACGCCGAATTTTTAAGATCCTTCGATTGATGCCTAACAGTGAAAAACCAAACCTCATAAAAACATCTAAACGCACTGAACTATTGACAAATTAATGACGGGTTTTCGAACAACTAACAACCCGAAACGGACGTTTACGGTTAAAGAGATGTGGATCGGTACCGGCTTTGATAATCTTCGTCGTTTGCACACCGACACCATGACGAAGACGAAGTACTCGAGACATTCTTTATGGACTTGAAGAGCTTCTACAGAGACCATGCACTCCTTAAGACCGTTATTGGAGACTGTCGACATCAGGTTATGAGGAAGACGAAGTAGAAGCATTCTATATGGACTTGGAAAAGTTTTACAGAGAAGACCATATATTCTCTACGGTGATCAGTGGAGATTTCAACGCTAAGATTGAACCCAAGAAGACGTCTGAGAAACGCCACATTGGAACCAGTGGATTAGAACGGAACGAACAGGGTGAGCTGCTGTCTGATTTTATCATAAACACCTGCGGTCCGGAGTTTTGCACATACTTCAGCAATCTTGTGGTTGTATTTCGCTTAATAACCTGCCATAAAAAAGTAAAGAAGGCAGAAAAATAAAAGGTAAAATATTGTCATTACTCGGTTGTTGAGAAGATGCCGTCCTCGATAACACCGACGAGGAATACAATCGACTCACTCAACATCATCACGTTAGCGCTATCAAAGTTGAAAGTTCGAAAGTCACCAAGAGACGTCTGTCTGCAGAAACACTCGAGCTGATACGCCAGCGTGGAATCGCACGAGCTGTAAGCAACTGCCAACTCACGTCCGAACTTGCATCTTAAAGATAGAAGACCAGCTGTTATGGTCGAAGCTGCAGAGGATGGGATAAGCATTCGCAGTCCTCCGAACCTTCGCGAAATGGTACACCAAGATCATTACACTCTGGCGCCCAGGCGGAACAGTTATAGTTTCTAGAAAGCCATTGGAGAAAATAATTCTCTATTACATCTCCGATCTCTTTAATGGCCACGTCCTCCTTACCTCATTTGAAATAAAGGAGGATGGATTTGTCGTATTACCGGTCCTCCATTCCGAAATCCGACATACTTCTTCGTATTCTTTTTGAGCAAACACGAAGTGTTTGATGACTTGATCAATGCCGAGGTTAATAGAAAGTCGGACGTGGGAATTACCCGACATACTATTTCGCCGGTGAAGAATGGAACAAAACCTGGTCCTATAGGATAAGATCTGAACTGAAGAACCTTCCGCTAATCCTCATAAATACAGTGGTTCGGCATACACCTGTCAGAACGCAAGGTTCTTATTTAACAGAAGACCAGTAATAACGTGTTACTGTTCAAAAAGTACATCTCCTCAACATCGAAAATATTCGCCCAATCCTTGTCGGTGCTGCTTGTCGTCTATAAACTCTTCGCTGGAGTCATCGTAAACAGGACTGAAAAAACACTGGAAGAAAGAAAGCTACGTGAAAACGAAGGATTTCGAAAAGGATTCAGTACGATTACCACATACACACGATAACAAGTCTCGGTGGGTTACCGCGGAAGTACAAGAGAGCGCTCTATTTTATGTCCAACAATTTAAAGAAACCATTCGACTTCGTTGATAAAGAAGCAGACATGAAAGCTCAGGACCGCCAGCATGTTCCTACTCAGCATAAAAAAATTCTTCGTGAGCTATATAAAGTGTTCGTACAGAAAATACCACCATTCTATGACGACATTAACATCGACGAGGAAAGGAAAGAGAGGTTAGACAAGGTGATACGATCTCACAAAAAATCATTTACTGCTACCCCCTAGAACTTCATGCGAACACTGGAATGGGACGACATAGGAGTGAAAATCGACGGCTGGCAATTAAATCATCTTTGTTCTGCTGATGACATCGTCCTTGTAACATCAAGCAACGGAACGAATGCTTGCTGACTTTGATAATGCCTGTGGAAAATTTGGTCTTTGACTAAATCTCACAAAGCCACTGTTCATGAAGATCGGATTGGTTTCGATTGCCCTTTTCACATTCAATAGAATGAACATCTCCAAATGGTTCAGCTACATCTATTTAGTTCGGGAATTCGACATAATGAACGACATAGCTCCAAATTTGAGCAAGAGGAAGCTAGCGGCTTGTGGAGCTTTCAAGAGCATTAACGATGTAATGAAGAGAACAAAGAACACCCCACTCCGTGCCCACCTGTTCGAAAGTAAGCGTCAGAAACCTGGCCGCTACGTAAGCAGGATGGAAAATCACCCTGCGTTATAGAAGGAGCAGGAGAAAGGACGATATTAGGAGTATCTCGTATCACGTAAGTGAGGGACGCGATCCGACGCTTCAGTTTACATCAACGATCAAAAATCAAAGACGTCGCTCCAAACGGCAAATTGTCGAAGATAAAGTGGGCCAGACAAGCAATGTGCATGAACGATGGCCTATTGATAACAATCGTTAGCGATTAGACTCCTCGGGATATCGAACGAACAGCAGTAAGACCATTGACCCGATGGTTAGAGTTCTACGCGAAAGTCGTAGAAGAGAAACATGATGCTAACGCGCTCCTAGAGCGAGTAGAACTCACTGGGTTACTCCTGCGTGCGATAGGGGAGAAATGAAAAGTTTGATGGGCCCCCTCACTCTAAGATCAACAGGACGAAAGGCGAAGGGTGACACGCGACGCCTGTTTTTTCATTAAGAACTCAAACTTGGGTATAAGGCTATGCCATCCTCAGATATGACGTGGGTTGTGAAATAAGGTAGAGAATTCAAGTAGATGACGTAGAAAGAAGTTTAAAAAATTCCCAGACGTTTGTAAGGCGTTGAAAGACGAAAAATGAGTAGGTTAAAGTGCTTCTATGCTTCTTTCTCCATAGTCGGACCTTTCTCCAACTATAATCCAATTTTCTACGATTAAACAACAGCTCTGCTTTTTAGGGTGTTTTCAAGAACAAAGCATCTCTTCTCAAGAGTTCACCGCTTTCTGAGTATGGAATTCTCAAGTTTGTGCTATGTATGGGAGAACGTATTGATTTTAATGGTGCTTATTTTAAATCACGAGTTTACCTTCAGATTTAATCTTGGATGTTAAAAGAACGGTGATTTTAAATGAAGAGTTCGGCTCTGGAGTGGATGATGAATCTTCATAGGTCCACTACGAAGAGCGGAACGAATTTCAGAATAACCTTATGACCTACATTTACACTACTTCTAGATGACATACTAGTAAAGAGGTACAATACAACCTCCTCGTGTAAAAGCGCATCGCGCTAAACGAGATCATTTCATTCGAACGGTGCTCCACTCAGCAAGATTCGATTCGATACGACTACGAAGACCCATATCACGAAGAAGAACGACTGAGGACCATTGACTTCAATCGGGTTTGAAGAGACGAAGACGCCGGAACGTTTCCCAAAAAAAAGAGTTTACATAACAACCTCGTGTAAGCTCATCAATGAAGCGACGAAATCTACAATAATAGCCGAAAAGAAAACGCATCATGAGACAAATTAACGAAAACAAAAAAGACAGCATCTGGGCAATATACTGGACAGACTCCATAGCTCATGAGCTTCTTACAAACGGTAACTTTGGTGTAAAAAAAATTATGTTCGGTGAAAAAATACTTTCCTTGCATTTTCAACTTTCCAAGCCCTGCAGAAAAAACGCAAGAGTAAAACGTTAGAGTGAATGTTGCCTAGTAAAGTAGTCAACATTTTCGGGTCAGAACGAGTCCTTCGAGAACTACTTCTCTTTCACAGCTGACTATTATTTCTTCACGGCAGGGTATGATGTGAAATACAATCACTTTAATGCTTAGATATCTGCAAAACTTGGACTCTAGGCCAGATTCGAAACCGCGATTACCCTTTCTGGGGACTCGCGTGTTACCACTGAACCACTAAGGCCTTTGCTTTGCCTTCCTCTCAGACAATTTTCTACCTAACGGTGCCATAAGCAATTACCTTTCGACAACTGGTGATAATTTCTCGACAACTAGCACAATTGAGGAATCGCGATCTCAATAGACTTGCACATGAGATTACGTTCTATTGCTCAAGTATTGCAACAGATTGCTCCCAAACATGTATTCGGCTAACGTTTCGACGCCTTCGTCTTCTTCAGAATCGAAGGTCCGAGTCGATGATCCATGATGTTCGTCTTCTGGATGTGGCGTCTTCGTCTTCGTATCGAATCGGATCTTCAGAGCAGCACCGTTCGAATGAGGAACCTCACCCAGCAGCGCTTTCTTACAGCGTTATAACGACTATCCCTTGACAATAATTTCCTTTTCAATGGATAATCCATCTTGTAGCAGTCGATATTATGTTAGCTAGTACATTGCGAATAGCAAAACAATTTTCAAACCGACCGTCATTTAACCTCTAGTAATAATCAATACCGACTGCTGCAAAATGGGTGATATCAACAATAACCGTCCTGTATAAAATAGCGCTGACGGGTGAGGTTGCTTCATTCGAGCGGTACTCCACTGAAGAAGATTCGACTCCACACGATGACGAAGACAATACAACGAGAAGATGAACGGCTGTGGAGCATCGACCTTGAACATCGGCTCTGATAAAGAACCACCTATATGTCAGCCCAATAAATGATTAGTAATAACCTTGTGTTCGCTTTTTAAATGAAATATGGTACCTTGGCAGTCATACCAAGGTTAAACGAAGATCAGTTTACAATAGTATTATCTGACAATTCAAATTTTTTAAGAAAAACTGAAGAACAAATTAAAAGCTTGGTAATACAATTTTAAACGTAAACGTGGCAGTAGGAAGCACTAACGACACATTCGACCAAGCCATCGAAGGCTGCCAAACGAATTCGCCACCACTTCGCCACTTGAAACACGAACCTCGACAAAAAAAAAGAAAAACGATGTCGATCGAAAAAACCACGACGTCATCGTCGGAGCTTACGGAAAGTTCCGCCATCTTCATGAAAAAGTATGGATTACAATGGTTTCTATTCTTACACCTTATATGATTTTTTTTTACATGACCCGCCTTTACGTCTACTGTGCGGATTCCAGCACATCTCACGCTGGATTGGTTTTTTCGCATTCATCATCCACGAAGATCTTCCAACTTTTACGTGCGGCTTCGGTTGCTACTTGAGGATTTTCATTTCATCTTGAATGTCGAAGAATGCTGGTAGAGCACTTTTTCCCTGGAGTCTTGAGATAGCCAGGCTGGAGCGTTCCCAATTGGATTGCAGAGATTTTTTTCGCAGACAAGTCCCGTGCCAATTTCCCGATCTCGGAAGGATGAGAGGTTTCGTTGCCCGAAGCGGAATCGAACTAGCACCATGCTCGTGATGACGGACACCATTATCACTATGCTATCCTCTTCTTATACGATGCTTATCTAAAATTCAAAAGAAAGATTAGTTCGGGGTTTTGCGCGACTTGAAATTAAAGCACATTGGCGGAAGTGTGTTAAGGAGCTTTTTCCACAGCAGGTATTCAAGGGTAAACCATCGCATCCGCTTAAATCACGAATCTCTCACAAAAGAATAGGTTGCAAAGGAAATTATAAATGACATGTCATCTCGAAACCTACCTGTAAATTTAATTTAAATTTAATTTAAACTATTTTTGGTGTAAAGCAGACACGCTAGATTTATGCTAAAAGCGCTTTAAAACTGCCAGACTGCTAGTCTGTGAAATTCGAAAAGAAAAAAGAAGTTTACGTCTTGTCATAAAGTGTTCGCTGCCGTCTATCCAAATATGAGTTGAAATGGTTCGTTTACATGCAATTCGGATTGGCAAGTGAAATAAAAACCTGTTAGGGACGGTAATTCTAACATTCCTACTGCTCCCCACATCGACCTAAGCAAGTGTGCTGGAACGAATAAATGTTATGAAACAGAAGAAGCCAAGAAAAGCAAGGAGAAAGTCGTTGACAGATGAAGCTCTCAAGCGGTATTTCCAGCCCCATGGAAAACCATTTAGCAGGCATCAAGACCAGAAAACAATGAAATCTGCCGACGGGACATGAAATTCGATGTAGCCGGAACTGAGAACGAATAACAAAGGAAGGAATCAATGCTTCCTTCCAAGGAGAAGCTCCAAAAGAATCGAGAAAATTCGATTTAAAGTATTTTTGGAGGTGAAAATGTAGGAACAGATTGTTCAAACAAAACTTCTATTATAAGTTTCTGGTTATTAGGAAGAATAATAGGAAATAGTGAGAAAAAGAAAACTTAGCTTTGATGTAAAATATGGTTACGATACCTGCGCGATAGGGTACTACTTATATCCGAGGACCGAGAGAGAATAGAAAGGTTGTAAAACTGGAAGAAGTTGCAAGAATTCGAAATGTATAAAAGGTACTCTTTTCATCTGTAAAAATTTCCCGACGTCATTCATATGCAAGAAAAGGTACGACATCGAGATGTCGTGGCGAAGAGTGTGATGGTGTTGCAAAGAACATCGTAAACCCAGAAAAGGTGCAGACATTTCGGTTTTCAAAACCCACCTCAGTTAAGAGGGTTTGCAAAATCTGACGTATTTAATGACTGGACCTTCCATGTACTCCACTAGTGGATTACCAAAACTTTGGCGTTGTTCATTTGCTTAGAAGTGTGACGGTATTTTAGTGCTCTTAGGTAGAGTGTGGGCGTGTAATAAAGACTATGCTCTCAAGAGCTTGAAAATCGATTGCAAAACAGCGTGTGAGCAAAGGAAATACGACGAGTTCGTTCACTGGTAACACTATCTGACTGGATGGGTGGAGCTGGGACATATGCGAGTGGCACCTGTCTTTTTTCGATCGGCTCCAGTGGGGGATGATGAGCACTCCAAGCGCTCCGAGGACGACGACGACGGAGAGCGCGAGTGCTGCTATTTTCTGCGTCAATCCACGAGACGCCGCTTCTGGAATGGTAAAAAGTGAGTAAATCTTCTGCCCACTTAGAATTCTTCAACAGCGTAAACCACAAAAAACGAATATAAAACACTTAGAAAATATCGAAGCAAACTAAAGTTTTAGGAATTGAGGGAAACGGTGAAAATATTAAGAGCTAAACAGCATATAGGGTGTTAGATTTTGCATATTTCATCCATACCTTCGGCGAAAATCCACCAGAATTATTCCTGCAGACTTTAAAGTCCCACTACTCTTAACTACTGTGGTCAAATTCTTGGCTCGCAAAGTGCAGCTTTCGTAGGACTATCTTCGAAGAAACTATGCTCCAAGTAACCCATAAAAATACTCTTAACAAAATGTCCTTTGAAGAAAATTTTAAACAGAACTTTCCTTTCTGATTTTATTGTAAACTCGACATGGATTAGAACTTCTGAGAACAAAACGGAGTAGAATGGAGAAATGGCGGTAATTGACAGAGATGAAGCTGCGAGGCACTGCCACATTGCGGAGGTGGAGTGTGTGCGTGCCGAGCCGTTCCCTTTCACTGTTCGGCCCCCGCCGAGCCCACGACGAGAGTTCATAAGCAAGAATTCGTAATAGAGTATACGCAATCGATAACGGAGGAGAAAGGGCGGAACTTTTTGCGCAAAGATGGGAAACCCTCTGAAGAACGACGGGGTTTGGATACAAGTGGTAAATGCTGACCTCTATAGCGATGTCACATCGCTACCTCAGTGGAAAGCGGCTGAAATAGTGGAAAGAGTGGTTCAAAAAAGATGGGGGGAGGAAGCAACGTCTATAAAACACGGAGAAGAAAAGATATTAGAAAGGACGGGTTGTTTCGCCAACAACTCCAGCGCTCTCTCACTGCAAACTGCCTTGTATTCTTGTTTTTAAGACGCAAGACTTTTCCACCATGTATTCAGCAATTCCATCAAATGCACAAAATATTTCAAGCCAGGAAAATAATCCACACAAACTCCTGGACTGATGTGAATAATAAACAGTTCTTGGCGAAAATAACACACGAAATGGATGTGGACCGCGGATTACAGTTTTAGAATCTGAGTCTCTTACTTCGATACTTACTTGGACGGCCCGTCCTCACTGGTTGTGCGAGCCCTAGCACATTCTCCATTTTTCGGAGTTTTGCTGGTCTAGCCACTGTGGCCGAGGTCAACCTGGCCAAAGTCTGCGCCGGGTGGTCACCAGCACAAACAGTCACCGTCGTTGTGGATCAGAGAGGGGAGAATCTGAGTCTCAGAAGTAAGAAATTAATCGAAGCGCTTTCATAGATGTTTTTTTCTCGGTTGTTCGTTGAGAAGCAATAAACCAACCGCTAAAAAAACAACTATGGGAGTGCTTGTAGTAATCCCAACACAGTATTTTACTCACCGATAATTTAGCAGACGCTATAAAAGTAGCGCTTCTTGAGGTGAAAACAATGAACAAATAGAAAATAGGATATAAGTGAAAAAATGAAAAGGAAAAAAGAAGGAATGCGACTATGATGAACAGGATAAATAATAAGCATGGCGACTGAATAAACACTATCCATTTTCGGCTTTACATAAGTAGCCAAAAATATAGTACAAATGTAAACAATTGGGAGTCATTTTCGCAAGGCGGAAGCTTCGGACAGAAAACCGGAAAAAAGGGAGTTGAAGAGGGAGGAAGAGAGAAAAGTGCGACCGGAAGTCGCTGACAGCTGGTGCAGCGCCATAAAATTCATTTTAAAAAACCCCCCATAACTCAGAAGTGGTTATCTTCTTCCCCTCTAACATATTCGCTCGATAATTTACCGTTGTGAATGGATAAACGTAGAAATTTTAAAAAACAGCACGAGATGAAAAAAAATTGAAACCAAAGATAAATAATCCTACCTGTAACGACAACTTCGCTGAAATCGGTATCGGAAAAGAGATTTGGGGCTGTGAATAGTCTCAGTTTGAACTTGTAGTTGGTAGCAGCCTTCAACGGACCATTACATACGGTATCTAGTGGAAGGTCCTCGCACGACTGATCCACACCGACCGCCTGAAAAGCGAGTTCTCCATGACCACAATGAAAAGTTGGAGATTGGAAGTTAGGGAAAAATCGGTAAGTCTCAGCGAACGCTTAAATCATTAACATCTTTGATGACACTATTTAAAATTCATTCCTCCTCGAAGGAACACATTAATATCATCAGTCACAATGATGCTGAGATATTTGCAGAAGTCCAGACCGCAGGTGTTTGTGGTGGGAACGAACGCGCTATCAACCTTTCCGGGGGGCTAACGCGTTCCACCACCACATCATGCGGGTCCCTTGAGCTCAGTTTAACTGGGTTCAATGGTGATTTGGGCTCTCTAGATCAATTCCGTTGACAGGTGATTGCTGATGGCAACATCAGCAGTCATCGAATTAAGAAAAGCGTTGTTCACGTTTGTTAGCTGCCAATATCATATTTCAAGCGCTCAAATGCATCTCCAGAATGCTCCAAAATCTCTTGCAACCATTCTTACTGTTGTAGCGATTTTCTATGAGCGACCCAATTTTAGAACAATTTGGTGCTAAACTTCGATCGAAATGAAAAGAAAGAAATTTAAAGAACATGAATGAATGTCGTACGGTTATTCAAAATGAAAAATCCTTCCAAAGGAGATAGATAGGATCGTATATTCGATCATAGCGTTTCCTCGTTAGAATTACTGTAACGACCTATCACTAATGAAGTCTTTACTAATTAAACCAAATGCGATACATTTGGATGACCTTTAGAATACCAGTGACCAAAAAATCGTGCTAGTTCGTATTCCAACGTCACCGAAGTCAATGTTGAAAATACAGTTCACAGGACAGCATAAATTACTTGCCGAGTTGTCGGAATACAAATTGCATGCTGCAGCTCCAAAATGTCCTCGTTGCAGGTGTACCACCTGACCAGTCACAAAACCTACTTGACTAGAACACGTATTATTAGCATTGCAGTTTTGAATTTTTAACGCCTCTGCGTTAAAATGCCGTCTCCCTAGCAAAGCGTATAGAATAAGAAATGGCTAGCCAAGGAATAACAATAATGCAGAAACTCAATGGTTTATATAACATTAATGATGCTGAGATATTTGCAAAACTCCGGACCTCAGGTGTCTGCGGTGGGGAACGAACGCGCTATTACCCTCTCCGAGGGCTAACGTGTTCACAACCACACTATGCGGATCCTTCTGTTTCGCCTGTCTCTCAGCTAGTTCTATCAATCTTTTGCCATCAGCAATCACCCGTCAGCGGGATTGATTTGGGGAGCCCAAATCGGCAACGAACCCAGTTAAGCTGAGGCTGCAGTTATAATCACAATTTTTAACTTGTTATCTACTGCCTACTGTTTTTAACAGCAGCGTATATATCAATGGTTTATCTTTTCACCACAACGGCAAACCGTTGCTGTGTGTCGAACACCCATTTAGACCAGGGATTCATCACCTCATGGCCCCACCATTTAATCTTAAACCGTAGGCAATACCTACAGCTGTTTTCGATCCAACCTATTGTCAAGTACAGAAGCTTTCCTCCGACCAATAAGCGTAGGTGACCATTTGCAGTCAAAAACTGGGAATGTGCTGGTACATTAAGACTCGAGGGAAAAAGCCTCAAACGACTCATTGCGAAGACAGATTATCCAGCTACTTTATGATACTCCTCATGAATCTCAAAATAAACGAAGTCGAGCTAACAAACGCGTAGGCGCGGTTGCGTGCATGAGGACAATGTCTTGCACTTTAAATTAGGCGGAAGACTGCAGATAAGCTGTCTAGGGCGTTAAAAGAAATTAATCCAAGATTACGTTCAGCAAGGAAATCCATAGGCCTACTTTTGTAAAAGTAAACAAGCTATTCGATGGTGATCTCTCGTAGAAAAGTGGAGATAAAACTCCACTCCAAAAAAACTGGTGCGAAAAAATTGCACGTGTGGAAAAAAAAGTTTCACATGAAGAATATAGGGGCTTAATACGTTCCTTGAACAAAAATAATTGACGGCTCTTGGAAGCCACAAAGCAGGATGGAGCCACTACTAATGATGCCCTCTCCGGATATTCGATGATTAACAGGAACAGACGTTATACAAGTAAATATAATCACAATGTAGAAATCAGACTTATTTGGTGAGTGAGTTTCTTTACAACAAGTAAAGTAATTTTCTCGGATAACACTTCAACGCTGTTTATAGGTCCATTTTGATGTTTTCATCCGTAAGTGCTGACATATGAGTCTCTTTCATCCATTAATTTTTCCCATTAGGGTCGTACTCTCGTTGCGATGTGGTTCTCATTAGGCCTACATTTGCAGTGTTAGCATTCTCGTAAATAGAACGGCACAAGTATAAACGAATGTAGGAAACTGTGCGAGATATTTGAAGGCAATACAGAAATTCAGCCAGTACTTACTTTATTAAAAGGATAAAGGATAGAGCTCTCGGCGTTAATCAATCCCCTGAAGGATGCGCCATGCATCTGACTTCATTAAGCATCGTTTAGAGGTGACTGAATGCATATCTGGCATTCATAGTAACTCGCGGTGGCGTAGCGATGTATCGAGCCAGTGCTGCTATCCTCCCAGACAAGTCTGCTACAATTTGCCGACCCCGGAGGGATGGAAGGCTTAGTGGACCATGGGCGCGGGGGTCGATCCCACGTGTATGTTGCAGAGCGTCTCCGACTACTGCGCCACACACGTCCTTCATTTACTTTAATAGTAACGAAAATTTATTAGTCTTGGATATTAACTAGTCGGTTTGTCATAGCATTTTTTCGAACGAATTCAACTTCAGGAGGGCGCTGTCTTATCACATCTCAAATTCCTACGACTTCAAGAATGCGACGAAAAAGATTAAAAATAATAGAAATAAAGAATGAAAATAGGGATGAAGTAGGTAGGCCACCTAGACTACCACTGTTGAAACCATAGAGATTGGAAATATCATTGGGTCTACCCCAACGCTATCGACGTTCAGAACTACTCGGACTCACTTTATGTCGCTTTAATGTGCAAGTAATTCGAATAATGAGAAAGTAACTGTGCGCTGGAAAAGGCGTAGGAAAAACACAAGTAACTGAATCGATACCTGATGGAGAGACGGGGTGGCCCTCGATTTAGGTTCATCCACAGCTGCTGTGTACAGAGGCCAGACGTCGAACCGCTGCACTTGCATCCACGTCTACAAAAAACCGCTCAAATCCTTTCTACTTATTTTACAACCAACATGGCTAAAAAAAATAGTACAATAGAAGCAAGACATCTAAACGCTCCACGCGTACGCTAAGTGAGATAATGGAAGGAACGAAAGAAAGTAGGTCGTTCAACAATGCAAAACCTTTGTAGAGTCACAATCTCAACCTTTTTATTTACTGCCTATTCTTCTATAATGCTGAGATATTTGCAAAACGCCGGACCGCAGGTCCGAACGTTCGTTCCCCACCGCAAACACCTGCGGTCCGGAGTTTTGCAGATCCCATTGTAGAGTCTTCAAAAAACGCCCTTTTTAGCACCACAATCTAAGCAAACGATGGTGATTTATATCAAATAAAAAAATGAAAACGTTTGAAAAATGGGTTAAAAGCAAAAACATAACGTCTTACTTTAATACACCAATTTAAAACTAAAAATTAAATCAACTTAAAGTTAAACCAAAATTACTCCATCAAAGTATTCCAAATGGTTCCACGATGCATAAGTTTTATTTATTCCCTATTATTTTTTTGAATGAAAGGATATCACGTGAAACCCAACCACAATGATGCTTAGATATTCGCAAAGTTCAAACCCCATGCCAGATACGAACCCGTGATTACCCTCTCCGGAGCTCACGTCTTACCTACCCACTGCACCACTGATATCCCTGCTTTGCTTTTCTCTGAGTTTGACTGCAGCCTCAACTTAACTGGGTTCAGTGCCGACTTGTACTGCCCAGATCATTCCCATTTACCGATGATTGCCAATCGCACCGTTAGTGTAAGAACCTGGAGTATGAGCTTTGCAAATATCTCAGCATTATTGCGGCTGATCCTATAATGTTTCCGCAAACCTCTGGTTCTCACACGCGATCACCTGGAACCAAATATTTGCTGCCTATGGTTTACTAAATCTCTGGAAAGACTTATTATTTTTCCTCTTTTTTCTTTTTATTCCTATTTGTTTGTGTTTGCCTGCTATCATTTTTATATCACGATTATGCCTGAAAAAAACGTACATATGTGTCGTTTCCGGCATTCAACCAGATTTCGCTAACTCGTCCGTCTTCCGTTACTTCAGCTACCAGCAGTGCACTCCTGAATTGAAAGTTTTTAAATGACAAGCATTTTTAGGTATTTTTACTAAAAATGCACATATAATAAAGAGGAAGTTGGAAAAATAACTGAAATATCAAGAAATTCAGCTGAACTGTACGCGCCATAGATGGAGTATGCAGTGGAAAGAAAAAAGGAGGCCAGTCGTGAAATAAGCGAGGTTACGGCCAAAAAATGGCAAGAAAACCCAGCGCTAACAGAAATTATGCAAGAATATGTGGGAACAAGCATAACGAGGCCCAAAAAGAAAACGAGAAAACCAAATCGTAAAGGGATGAGTGAATATGGATTGACTGGATGACCTGACAATTTTGCCGTGTTTTGCGTTAAATATGATTGGCGAATATTTGAGAGTCAAAGAATAGCTAGTGATCGAATTGCTGTCCACCTTCGGCACCGCTGCTGTACGGGGAGGCGCTGAAAAATCCGAGCTCATAAATATCACTCTTCAAACAACTTTGAAGAAAATTTTCCATATACCTCACTGAATGGTTCATCCACGCGCTAGACCTTGTAGTCGTTAATGACAAAATTTTCCCCCTTTCAATCACAGTGACATTTTGGCGCAAGCGATGAGAATGTTTTCTCCGGCTATTATTTTCATTTTATGGTTAAAATAATCTCTGTCTACTGAACGACCTGACGAAGACCAAGTCAACGCATTTCCCGTCTTTGAAATTTCTGTCCGCTTTAGTGCCTTGTTCAGTTTGAACAGGTCATAAGCAAAAAAGTTTACGAATTTGGGTTCTAAAAAATATCCCACCCATAATCGGCATCCTGATGAAATCGGGCGGCACAGTATGCGGCTCACCAGGTCCGGCTTCAGTTACTGCACGAACCACAAAGTTGTACCTGAAAAAAAAACCGCCTTGAAATACGGAAGAAGAGGTTACGCAGTACCCTCTTACCCCCGTTTTTAGAACGCTTACCGCTCCCCACCCGACAGCCCGTCAATGACCGTTTCCAAGAAGTGATCGGATCGGTTTGTAGCCGTTCCCACAATGATAGATCGCGAATCTACCGAGGTGTCCTAGAATCGATTCAATTTCTAAAACTGGACCGACACTCCGACAGATTCCACTTAAACAACACACAGTATTACCTACCGGAAATTATTCGCTACCGAAAGCACCTTAAACATCTGAATCGCCAGATTATTCGTTTGACCTAGTTTTCAGGAAAAAAAAGAAGTTGCGGACATCCTATTGAATTTTAAGTCACAATTTTGTTATCTAACAGAAACAGTGCCAAATATCTTTGCCCTGCATTACATCAGTAAGTTTCCAGAAAGTGGTAAATGTGTACCCTCATCGAAAAAATTTCACAAAGCGTAAGATGCTCAATGTTCCGTTCCATTCGGAATCTACCGCATCGAATTTCTAGAACCTGGGACGAAGTTTCACGTTTCACCCGTCTCAAGTCAATAATTGTCTAAATTGTCATTGCCTAAGCGAGTCGACGTTGTCACAAACGAACGGCCTTTAATGTTATATCGTGGCATCAGAACATCTGAGACATGAACGTAGATGATTCCTCAGATTCTAACTGTAGTATTATACGGCTCTCATTTCAAGCGAGGGGATATTCCACATACAACCACAATGATGCTGGCCTATTTGAAAAACTTGAACCGCAGGCCAGATAAGCTGAGAGGATCGGTAATTAAGATTTACACTGCGAACGAACGTGTGGTCGATCGCATGAAGAGCTAGCTTTGTCTCTGGTCGACATCAAGTGATTTCATCTCAGTGCACATACAAAACCTTTTTGAAATAGGCTTGAAATAAAGATGACGTTTAATCGGTTTTGTAAACTTTTTAAAAAATATCACTTTAGACCAAAACAAACTAAACTGTTGGTGACTATAAAATCGATGATTATCAATGAAGAAACAGATCCGTTTCTAACCATAAATCATCTAAAGGTGGATGTCGGAAAAAAAATTCCACTAGAATAATCCTCGATTTGTGTACCGCCAATAGCCAAGAAATGTTTACATTTTGCAGTGTTTTGAGAAAAAAAATCCTTTCAAAAAAAATGAACTGGAGTAGATACTTGATACTTGGTACTCGAATGGCCCGTCCTCATTAGTTGTGCGGACCCCAGCATAATCTCCATGTTTTCGGAGATTTGCTGGTTTTAACGATTGTGGTTTTCCGGAATCCCGAGGTAAGCCAGGCCAACGTCTGCCCAGGTTTTCACCACCACAGGCAGGCGCAGCCCTTGTGGATCAAAGGGAGATTTGCACCATGCGACTAATTTGATACCAGGACGGTGGTGGATCCTGGTATTGGTTTACTCTTAATTAGGCTTCCTGACGGAAACGCCGGACATCTTCTCAGCTTGGGAGATCCTGCCAGGGGATGAATCCCTCCACTGTACATCGCAGTACAATCCAGTAACACCTCTCAGCCACGATGAGGGCAGTAAACCGTATGGAGGAAACTGGACTAGAACTAACAACATATACATTATGGTGTCCAAAGTGAAGATAATTCACCTGTCGAGAGGAAGGCAAAGCAAGGGCCTCAATGGTACAATGGGAAATACGTGAGCCGCCGGAAGTGGTAGTCGCGGGTTCGAACCTGGCCTGGGTCCAGGTTTACAAATATCTCATTATTATTGTGGTTGTATTTCATATCATATCCTGCCGTGGAAAATAATGGGCAGTAAATTTCAAGCGGGATATTTCCACATATTTTAAGGCGATACCTCATGTTCCACACTGATGACGTAGTGAGTCAAAATTCCGTTGGGCAAAGCTGGTGGCAACCACTTCATCTGCACCGAGTACGGATTCAATGCGGACACTGCAAGCACGGCCACTTATTTGCTCAAATTTTACGTCAGCAAAGTCGCATTGGCAGCACTGTTAAAATGTTCGAGTAAATGAACCTGAAGCTGATAGCACTGGCCCAGGCTTATCTTGCATAGTAGAGAAGCTCAACTGTCGTAACGATCGCACCGCCGGCTTGCATTCAAGCGGTCCTGATGAACACGTGATCTGCAAAGATGCAGTGCACTGTTGGGAAATTCGACAACCATTTCTGTACTACTGTAAACTTGTCTTCGGATTCAAAACATCAAACGAAACCATTGAAGCAGTTTTTTCTTATTAAGCCCAAAATAAGATGGAAAATTGCCATTTTAGCCCAATGACAAAAGCTCGTAAAAAAAAGGCCTGATGAACCAAGTTCATGGAGTAGTGGGCAATTCATTGGGCAATTATAACTCTTTATGAAGTTATATCATATTTTCCCATGAGGCCATCAATACAGTCACTATGAATTTGACCACATGGTCGGATACTGCAGAGGAGGAGTTTTCGGCAGAGGCAAAACTGTTACAAAAATAAAACTCATAATCACCATGGAAACTCATGTTTCTACTTGCTTTTTATATCCGCGTCGATACTCCAACTAGGCTCGCTTGATTCAAAAAAATGACAATATTAAATAATTGTTTTTTATTCTCGAGACGTTTTTTTCTTTATTTTTATGCGACTCGTCTTCAAATCTACTGTAGGAGTCCCAGCACTTCTCGCATCCGATTCGCTTCCTCGTAATCATCATTCATGGAGGTCTTCGAACTTTTCGCGTGTGGATTCGACTGCTGGTTGAAGATTAGCTTCTTCTTTATGAACATCGCTGAACGCCGGTCGAGCCGGTTATCCCTTAAGTACTAGTTATTGCTGGGCTAGAGCATTCCCACTTGGATTGGTGGCGGTGGGTGGTAAGCCCAGATGGAGGCTCGAGCGAGCATAGTGCTTGTGATGAACGGCATTACTACCACTGTGCTATCCGCCCTCTAGTAACAAAAAATACAATTTTCTAATTTGACGAGAAACGTCTGAAACTGTGCACAGCTGGAAAGTTCTGATTGTCATTTTCTTTCAATAAGGATCATTATTAATTAATGCAGGAATAAAACCCATGACTCAAACCTTCGCATTTAAAGAATATTTGTGATAAGGACGCAAGCCATTGAGCTTTATCTCCGACAAGACGTTGCCGTGAGCCTTTTGGGACTTGTCGAGCACCACATGTCCGTGCATATCGATCACGACAACATTCAGCTCAGATTGCGGATCAGGATTGTCATCAGAGAGGAACACCAAGTGAAGAGTGGCAGACGTTTGCGTGATCGAGTGAACGGACATGTTTACTCCAGGAGCGGACATACGGAAATACTCGTTGAACCTCGTCTCTGACACAATGCCCGACTTTGTCACAGTGAAGATTTGAATCTGAAAGAATCTGATGATCATAATTGGCTTAAGGAAGGATAGCTGAGTCAGTAGAGACTTCGATGCTATAAAAAATGTTCGTCGATAAACATACAGTAGAACAAATCACTTTCATGTGCCGCACTACTTCAGAATTCTTGAAAAAAAGTGATGTAACAATTTCGTATTCTATATTCTATTACAGTTCTCCTTCGAATATTCTAACCGTTCGATAAAAGGATAAAGCTCTCAGCGTTGATCAATCACTGACGGATGCGCCATGCATTCGACTTCATTGAGCATCGTTTGGAGGTGACTGAATGCATATCTGGCCTTACAATGACTCGCGGTGGCCTACCGATGTACCGAGCCAGTGCTGCTATCCACCCAGACAAGTCTGGTACCAATTTGCCGACCACGGAGGGATGGAAGGCTTGGTGAGCCACGGGCGAAGGGATCAATTCCACGTGTGTGTTGTAGGGCGCCTTCGACCACTTCGCCACACGCACTCTACCGTCCGATATAAACCACAGATAGTTTCCCATAACAGAAAAAGGTTCCGAAAAATCTTCACTACGGCCGCTTTTGGTCAACTGATAAACCAAAACTGATTCCAAGACACCAAATGTAGAAAAGCTACTTCGTATTTAAGGTCTTTGACTACCAGTATATTACCTTTGCTTTCATTATTTATTCGGATGAATAGAGTATACTCGAAGTGACTTGTTCGTCAAGCGTCGCCTCGTTCATACAAGCAAATTATTGCACCAAAGCCCATGTAATGGGAACAAAACGCCTAGAACATGAAGTTCCTCACCTTATAACAGCTGCCTTTTCTCAGTGACCCAATGTAAAGAGAGGTAGCATTGTATGGACTGCCATGCAATCGACGCCCCTTCCCCACACCATCAGTGGGGGAACAAACGCATCTGAAGCTGAGACGCCGGTCCTACCACCTGAAACCACACGAATGCTGAGAGATTTCTTCAAAACACAATATTTTAGGACTTTCTTTGCTCCAGATATCCTTTATCCGTGCCATGAAGACATCGCTTTGCGGCCACGACAACTCAACACCATTTCTCAGTTCCTATAAATAAAGTAGTGGCACTAGCTCAACTCTGTCGCCATCTCATTATTATTCGAATTCTACAGTAAGCTCTGAGCATTTAGACAAAAAGCTACACTTTCTCATTGTGGATAAAATTTGCTGACCTGAAGACTTAAGCCGAACGCAGCCATATCGAACGCAGGAGTCAGTACAACACTTCGATGAAGTTTTGAGCTACTCACATTATGGGAAAAAGTAGAAAGAGTAAACTCGAAACGGTCACCCGGAAACAATGGAAGCAGAATCGAACATCTGAAAGTGATCTAGGCGTATGAAAAGAATGTTGAATGAACAGAGAATAGTGTTGAGAGCTATTAGCAGTCCCAACGGGAGTATGTTTCTAAGTTTTCCTGTATCAACAAATTCCCTTTACTAATCAGCGAAGGGGGCGAGGCGCGTGTGGCGCAGTGATCGGAGGCGACCCGCAACACACGTGGAATTGATCCCTTCGCCCGTGGCTCACCAAGCCTTCCATTTCTCCGTGGTTGGCAAATTGGTACCAGAATTATCTGGGAGGATATCAGCACTGGCTCGATACATCAGTAGGCCATCGCGAGTCATCGTAAAGGCCAGATATGCATTCAATCACTTCCAAACGATGCTTAATGAAGGCGAATGCATGACGCATCCCTCAGGGGATTGGTCAACGCCGAGAGCTTTATCCTTTTTTAATCAGCAAAAAATATGATGCACACGATGACTTGCTAAGGAATACGGTGGAAAAATCATTAATTCCCTACGTTGAATCCACCTCCGACAGTCTCACTTTGAAGCATTTGAAGCATCATTAAATCCCGTTAGCTTAGAGCAGTTGCCGGACACGAACTGCTTCCAGTTTGCTATCATGGCACAAACGAATTTTTTTGTGCCGATTTCAGCACTTGTTTCATTTGATTCCTTTTTCTCGCATCCGTCATTCGTGAAAATTCTCGAGCTAGAGTATGGTTTGCTTCCTCAGGATTTGTTTTTCTTCATGAATATCGTTGAATGATTGTCGAGTAGATCCTATCGAAAAATCCTGAGATAGGCATGATAGAACGTCCACAAGATTCATCACTAGAACTCCCCAACTTTTGTGGATCACACGGAACTCTTCGTAAACAGGCATGGTGGTAAATCGTCGACCCAGGTGAGACTCGAACAGCTCGGTGCTTGGTCGAAAATGGTTGGCTCGCATGAGGAATGATTATGGTTGGCTCGGTTCCGCTGGCTCGCAGCCGGGTCGAAAACGGCCGACACGGAGCTGGGGCGAACTTGATTGACTCGCTGCCTGGTTGAACATGGTTAGCCTAGTGCCGTCTCCATCCGTGAGAGTGTACGTATTGCTAAACGGCGCTTATAACAACATCCTTCCCTACGCCCATCTAAATTCATTAGTTTGGGAAAACATACTTCTTATTCGCGCCCTCTTCACTTGACTTCTCCGATTGTTCGATTTTTTCCAACGTCTCACTAACAACGGAGACGCGACATCCATCATAATACGATGTCGAGTTTAAACCAAACATTAATCGATATTTTCCTTTCGTGATATCCGGAAAAACCTGAAAATGGCAGACTTATGCTCATCGAATCTCAACCAATCTCACAAAGAAAGATTTCAAAGTCATCGCAATCAACGTAGAACAGGAGTGAGAAATGTCAGAAACGGACCTTGAAATCTTCAGGACTTAAAGGACGAACTGTGTAGGACACAGTTTTTCTCCTCTGATTGACTCAATCCCTTTTTTTCACTACTATTGAAATCATGTAGATATAACCAGGAACAATGTTGTTACACAAGTGAACCGAACGGTCCGTCCGAGGCAATGTTATCTGCATGGGAAAATATTTTTTTCGAAGTGACTATCCAAAGAAAGAACTAACGAACTAACGCTAGTGTTCGACACTACATCCATTTTCGAATACCGTATTAAGAAGGAGTCCGCACCACTATTAGCAGGAAGTTTCCAATCTACGGTCAAACAGGAAATGCCAGTCTCGGATACGGTAAGGTTTGACACAGAATCTGGTTCTGCAAACCCGTTTTATAGAGGTAGTATAAACGGAAGTGGAAAAACGAAAGCAGAAGTAGGTAGCATCAATTGTACAGAATAAAAAAAAAGATAGAACAAAAAATGTACCTTGGAAGTGAAAATGGAATAAGAGAACACATTCAAAGTGCCAAGAATAAAGAAAGGTGCCAACTAACTTGTAGAAAGTGTGGCAGACCACGGCCTGCTCTTTAGTCCAGACTTAACAGCAATCACTTTAACAATATAGTCCTGACCAGGATTAAGATTCCCTGAAAATAACTAAATAACTTCATAAAGTACAAACGACTAAGGATGTGCTTCTTTTCCTTAACTACCAATGTAAATTTCGAGATTTTTCTGCTCGGGAATATCGAGAACTTCCAGGACCGGGTAGCGTTTATCTGGTTCCAGTTGTCGGTACTCTACCAGAAACAAGTCCTGAAATTGTTAAATGACTGAGTTTAGCAATGTCGTTCGGTATCCATAATTTTCAACCCATAGCAAATCATGGAATGCAATCATTTTTGCATCAAACTCGGTAACAGTCCTCCTTTCATATAGAGATGGTTCCAAAGAATACTAAGGAGAACCCTGAACTAAGAAAGGAGGACCATGAACTCGCAAAAAGTGGCTGAAATAATACCTTTGATATTCTCTGAGTTTATTAAAGGGATATTCACCCTCTGGCAGAGTGCTTCGGCAAAGAGTTTTCCGGCAAAGCGACGATGTCCTCCTAACTCACAAGATGCAACAAAATGTTAACCTAGTAGCAAGAAATACAGTTAGTAATTCCACATATACGCCAACTCACGCGAAGACGAGATCAAATTTGCCGTCTATAAGAATCCACTAAGAATCTCTCACACTTTGTAACTATTTAATTATGAAGCTATAGCAGTTTCCAGGACCTGATCATCACAATCACTAGTGACAAAGATATATCCAATTCTATTTTAACGCCGTGCAGAGGACAATGAATGAAAACGATGTGCGGATACACAGTGACGTTCTCTATTTTCCGTGGAAGGTAAGTCTTCTTACCATACACATGCTGTAGACGACGTTTCACTTGCAAATTCGTCCACCATCAGTTATTTCGACAGCACAAAATTTTCTCACCTTGCCTGGCCGGACTAGCAAGGACAACCACAAGGGTGCTGAGAAACGACAAAAAACTCGGAACATCAGGTAAGCTTCGAACTTGCGATTACCCCTTTGCGGGTCCTACGAGCTATCCATCACACCAACCAAGGTCCTTGTATCGCCTTTTTCTCAGCTAGTTTTGTCTTTTACTAGGAAGTGCTACTCATCACGTGTTTAAATTCCTGACCTTACAATGGATTGATCTCGTGCAAGCTCAACAATTGTTGTGTTGGTCATTTCATTACCAAGGTTAAACGACGGCAGGTTTCAAATTTATTGTTGTGCCGTTCATCAGTATGTCAAACTGCTTACGAGTACGAACCGAACACTTTCTATAAGATGAACTTAAGAATGTCACACACAAATAAACTCCTAAAAAAATCGTTATCAGCAAGTTGAATGCAAGTAAATCATAGGCCAATGAGAAGAGATAAGAAGATCGAAAAGTTGGTAATCGGAAATAGAAGTACAAGTACAAGAGCAGGAATTCCACTGGATACTTGCGAAAGTACGTCGCTTAATACTAAGAATCCAACGCCTAAATCCGTTTCACTTAGCAAATATTTCTGCCTCGACACAGTCACTATGAGTAACCAAGTGCGATAGGTGAGTTGTTACCAGTGCCAATCTACCACTAACAAACGACCCCTCTCTGTAGTTGTGCTTTTCGCTCTATAATTCGGTGTTTCTGGGAAAATTGTTAGCAATTCTACTTTTCTTAACCTTCTAAGTGACCTCTATATCCTTTTATATTAGCATATGCTTTTCAAACATCCCGAACAGTAGTGAACAGTGACCCCCTCCCCCCTCCCCACCTCCCCCATAAAAACCACAGTGCTTATCGGCCGGCCTTATTGGCTCTCCAGTGATAACCGTGCTTCACCATAGTGGCTGGAAATGAAATAACAATCAACTACAATTTAAGATTGGTTTTCGTATGCTTATACATAGAGGAACGAGTGTCGTGCAATGGTTACAGGTTACATACACGAGCTCGTTGGTCCGATCCTGTCCCTCGAGGTAGTCCACCCATCTCTCCGGAGTTGGCAAATTGCCACCCCACTTGTCTGGGAGGATGCGGCACTGACTCGCTACATCGGTAGGGTGTCATTATTTGGACTAAATATGCATTCGTTCATCTCTAACGATGCTTGGTGAAGTCAAATGCATTGCGCATCCCGCTACGTTGGACTAACGCCGGCATTTGAGGAGTTGAGAACTTCAAGGATCTTTAGAACAGAATTTCGTTTAACACTCTAACTGAATGAATAACCTTTCTAAACTGTTATTTTCCTTTTAAAATCGAATTCTCAAGAAGAAAACCAAAAACGAACTAAGATTTTTAAAATTTTGCAGACTAGCTCGGCTGTAACCAATGATAAGTCGCGGAGCATCATTGAGTCCCACTGGACGAGATCTCGCTTTTCTATGCTTCTGCGTTCCCAACTACAGGCTTCGATGAATAAAGTTGTTTTTTCGACTTCAAAAAAAAGTAGAATTTTCATAGTCTTTACAGAATAGAAAGTTGTTTTTATTTGCAAAGACCAGTAGATTCTACCACTTCTTACTTCATTAAATAAAGTTCACTTCTAGTTGGAACATGTTTGCTAAAATTTGGAAGGCCCAGTTATCTCCCTGACACGGACTCCAAGCTACAAGAACGATAAGGCGATAAATTATTGAAAGGATAACTAGCCATAACGATTGCAAGATCCCAACAAGTTGCAAAACTATCATCCTCTTGGGCCTTAATTTATGACTATTGGTCACTATGGTGAGACCACTTCGGGGATTTTTTAAGTATAAAGTGTATATTAATCTATAGATCTGGAAAGAACGGGTGTCTCGGCAAGAAAGTAATGATGTCATTATGACAGCTTCACAGGTATTTGAAGAGACTTCTAAGCGATGGCTTCATTCAGGAGAATCCAAAACGGTAAAGAAAAAAAAAGATGATTAAGGTAAGGCGTATCATAGATAACAATGAATATGGAAATGGGTGCCTGTCTATAACCCCCCCCATCGTAGAGAATACAGTGAACACTGAGCAGCGCTACAAGACGTTTAGGTGTTAGCAAAGACAGAGTCCCCCATCGTGCTCTGTTACAAGATAGAATCAATAGCGCAAGGTTCTGATGAAAACTCTTGAATCTGGAAGTCTCATGCCGTATGACAGATTTCCCAGCTGAGAAAACTATCTGCGATGCTATCATTTTAAATCAAATGCACCAGTAACGTAAGCAGTGGGATATTTCAGGAGTCATTCGAGATAAGTGAAGCAAGCCGCTTGCAACCGCTATGACCCACTCTTATGATTAATAGAGTTTTCGTCGAACACGCGAGATAAAACACAATTATTTCTAAAAACCATAGTTTTGTAGCCAAGACAATCGATCCTACGATCGTACTAATGAAAACATATTTTCTTATCCAAGGTTTTTCCGCAAATGCACATTTGTCGATAGTCCATTTTTCACTTTTCATTTAACGAAACTAAGACAGTATCTCCTAAAGAAGAAGCTATAATGCTACATGTACTCTTTGGCTTGTAATGTGAACACTTTTGCAACATAGACTATTTCCCCCTACCGACCTAGCAGCTTCTCCAATCAAGATAATTGGCGGAAATAAATTCAGCAACAGATTTAAGAAGCCTTACCCTCTATGCTCTTATATCCGATACCAATATCATCATATACACTACCTAGGTGGAATACGAAACAGTTGCAGCAACTAGATTTGCTGGAAACGCTCGGTGATCATTCACGATCTGTCACACTAACCTGCACGTAATTCTCATTTTTGACGACCTTCAGCGTTATATTGTTCATAGTGATGTCAATGTCTTGGATCGGAAATTGCGGCGCAGATGGATCCATTGTCACCTCATCTTCCCTCAACACCGACGAGGTGTCATCTCTACGACCAATTATCGCGATACTAAAAACAACTCTCTCATGGATTTGCATAACCGTTCTGTGACTGTGAATTAGTCGCAAATATTTCTGACACTAAACATTAGAGAAATGCCTCTAGCCATTCGAGAGGAGCTTCTGTGCTTAGGTGCTTACTGCTAACGATTCCCACGAATCGTTAAAACGAAGTCAGTAGAGCAAAAAAAATCTAAGGCTTGACTTCGTTGGAAAACTCTCGAGAAATCTTCCCCATTCTAACAATAATATTTAGGACAAATTATCGTCAATGGAAGTTTGTATGCGAAAAAATTCACTTACCGATACTTATGACCAGGATGGAGTGAGTGAATTCGAATAGTGCTCGAATCGTCGGTTGAAGCCAAAAATGTTCGATTCGCATCCCGAATTAAAGAATCTCTAGGATCGAAGGTGGGTAGAAGAGACCAGACCATAGTTTTTCAAAAAATACTCACATAGATGGAGAGACATCTACGACTTTGGCGATGAAATGGTCAAAAAGATGGATGGACGCCAGGAAGTTGAACGATGAGCTGTGAATGTGGCAATCGTTGGTCCTTTTCTACCACGAACTGCAACATTATCCTGATATTTCTACCACAAACCGTACCTCAGTGGAAACGGAACGAAAAGTTTCTTTTATTTTGACATTTTGCTAGTACAGTCCTTTCAGTGGTTGTCGTCTCATGCTTTCAAACGTCATTCGTTCACCCACCCTAGCATCTGGTACTCTTCGATGCCGAACCACGATTTAGAGCGAGGGGTGGATTTCTCGAGCAGCACCACTATAGTCGAAAATGTGTACGAAATTTTAAAGTAGAAAGTGCAGCTATGGTTCTAGGAATGGGAAACCTAATGCTAGAATTCGTACCCGTCCTCAAAGAAGTATAGCAGCAAAGTGGACAACTTCACTCCGATGCACAACAGCAGGAGACTGTCAGTGATGACAACCTCAGAACGCCGTCGCACAAGCTTGTTGTGACTCCACAGAAAAAATCCTCGTCAAACATCCCGGCTAAATGGGACTCAAACAGTCGGGGACCCCTTTCCTTCGCGAATGATAAGGAATGCACGGAAAAGCGGGAGGTAGAATTTTTCATGAAAACTGGCTATTCAAATAGTCAAGCAAATGTCCACCTACTACTAGTGAACTATCTATGGAATCTTTAGTAGTTATATTCCTCTAATAAAGTGTGAAAATATTAACGAAGGAAAAACCCTAAAATATCTTTGAAATAACTAGAAATAATTGTGGGGAATCATATTAGGATCTTCCCACTTCTTCATTCAGTGTAGTTCCAATGCAGTGAAGTGAAAAAACAAAAAGATTAAATAAGGAGCTTTTAAGTAGTCACCTTAGTTTCACTTGATTTTCCAACCAAAGTCATCTCGGCTCCTGAAAGAAATGATACTCAAATATTTAGGCACCAGTGAAAGATTTTTTCACTTCTCGCTTGTCGTTCTACTTTGAAGATTTTGATTTACTTGGAATCCCACAGTAAATTTATAGGACAAAGTTCAAATTTATTGGAACCAGTACTGCAACATTCATCTTGTTCAGTCCAATAAAATACCATCCGTACAAAATTTGGACAGTTAAATGTCACAGGTTTCGAGGAATTGGGAAGTAGTTGACGGACCAAAAAACTCGAGTGACTCAGAAACATGTCAACTGATTATATCAGGTGTAGAGTACAATAGTGGCAGGTCGCATTCCCCCGAATAAAAGAAATGACAGCGAATGAAGTAAGTTTAGCTCTTAAAGCCGATTCAGGACTTTTTTCAGGATATCTAGTTGATAAGAGAGTAATGCTCATGGATCTAAGCCAAAAATCAGAACATATAGAAGAGCTGAGGAAAACTGTAACCCATAACGAAAACATACCGTATGATTCTATGCTGGCAACGACGATGGCAATAGCCATCGCCAGCATCTGCTCGACGGTCAGCATAACTGCATCGACGTCAGCATCTGGTTATGTTTATACGGGATAAATAAGCAATGATTCCAAAGTATAAACGGTTACTAGACGAACGATGTATGAAACCGTGCAGATATAGCAATTTAACCGGAACTACGAATCACATTGGAATTCACAAATCACAAACAACTCGATTGGGGGGCGCATGTGGCGCAGTGGTCGGAGGCGCCCTGCAATACTAAGCCTTCCATCCCTTAGGGGTCGACAAATTGGTACCAGACTTGTCTGGGAGAATCGCAGCATGGCTCAATACATCGGTAGGCCGCCGCGACTCATTGTAAAGGCAAGATATGGATTAAATCACCTTCAGACGATACTTAATAAAGTCGAATGTACGGCGCATCCTTAAGAGACTGCTCAACGCCAAAAGCTCTATCCCTTGCTTTTATCCTTTAATCACAGAACAATATGATCAGAGGAACAAGAAAAAAACTCAAAACCAAGCCTTATGCACTTCTATTAGTGTGGTACATCCTCTTGAGATGGTAAAATACGTTGTGATCTTGGTTGTAAGAACTCCAGAAAAGATGAAGACGCCGAAAAAAATCGGTATGATCGGTTACCAAAATAGCAGAAAAATTTTCCAAAAACACTTTACGATGCCTTCTTCCTATGTGTGTCACCTGAATAAATTCAAGGCGATATGTTTTCGCTTTGAAAATGCCCTATTCGGACGGATCTTGTCCATTTGGAAACAGAAATGGTACGAGCGATTATGAAGCGAACGAGAGAAAAAAAAACTCTTAAGCAAAAGAAAACCTCAGGAAGGTAGAGGAATTAAAGCGCAATGCGCAGATAAGAGGTCGAAATGGGTCAAGTAGTAGGAGAGCGATTAGCAGAAAGAAGAGATGCATAGGAACGTGCCAGAATGCCTTCTGTCCACTCATTCACACACAACTCAGGGCTGATGGTTTTACGCCGATAACTGGGTAACAGAAGAATCACCTAGTTTTCCCTGCAAATTATTTCACTTTAGAAAGAGACAGAGGACAAGGAAGGAAAATGAGTAAGGCGAAAATAATTTCGTCTTTGATGTCTCTTCGTTGGTCATCGAAATTACCCTGACTTGACCAAAATTCGCAATCGCATCCACATCACTGAAATCAATATTTTTTTCAACGAAACCAACAAACGAAGAACAAACCCAATGATGCTGAGATATTTGCAAAACTCCGCACCGCAGGTGTCTGCGGTGGGAACGAACGCGCTATCACTCTTTCCCGAGACTAACGTGTTCACCACCACACTATGCGTGTTCTTCGTTTCGCCTGTCTCTCAGCTAGTGTTCGATTAAAATTCGACTTCAAATAAACTCGAAGAACACTTCTCCAGGGCTAGAACAAAACAAATAAAACAAAAGATCCAGTGCAGCGAACTCCGATCTTAAGAAATCGGAATGTGAGGTGACCAATGAAAGGCATTTGAGTGCGAAAAAATTTGTTTTCTTGAAAATTCGCTTCTTTGTTGGAGAGCTTTCAAATGAACAAATATAGGATTTACTATGTATGAAACCCTGATCACCTCAGGTTAGTACTACCGTTTTTTTCGTATACTGAAGCAAGGTAAAATACCAGTTTTCCAATACTTAACGTAAAACCCAATATAATAACTAGCACCAGTCGTTGTCATTATTAAATTTAAAACCCGACTTCTATGAAAAACAGCTTTGGGCCCGTTATTAGGCTAGTGCTGAAACGGATTAGGACTTTCTATCCCTAGTGCTGCAACAGATTGTAAGACCTTCTATCCCTAGCGCTGGAACCGACTCTAGGACTCTGTATTCCAGATTTGCAGCACCTTTAATGAAGTGCGAACAGCTTAAACATAACATTTTACCCTACAAAACATTCCAAAGTCAAAATTGTTATGTAAAGAAAAGAACAGTGGTCAGATGAAAAAAATTTAAGAATGAGAAATGCTCCCGCCTTCTGCGGTGTCTGCAATACTCATTCGAAACCTGCCAGATGTCACGGGATACAATTTATTACTTTTGTTCTTGCAGTCGTCATCGTTTAAAAACGAGCCTTAGCAAAGACCATCTTGGTTACTGTATGCCTCCTAGTATTAATCACAAACATGGTGGGGAAAGAAAGCAAAATGTAATTCTTGTGCGACGCATTCAACCGACAGCAACTATGAAAGGTTGCCGGTCCCATATGGGGAATATTCATCTGTGAAGTTAGAGGCACTCACACATTATGCGCTTGGTGTGAACCAATCGACTGAGAGGCTGAGGAGTCAGTGCGATGGGTGAAAATCGGTAAGTGCACGAAACGGATGAAACATCAGTTGTCGGAATCTGTAACGACGAGCCACGTCATCTGTCACTCGCTGTGACGAATACAAGACAGCAGAGCCGCCTGTTCGGATCGCCACCAACATGGGAAATCGAAAGAGTACGTGGACTCATGGAAGCCGACAACAGTAGACAAAAGTAGAAATCAATGACAAAAAGGCATTCTTTGATCTTTGTTGAAGGTAATAAGGCTTCAGCTACCACGATTTACCACAGTAGAATCAAACTGTGGTTGAATATCATCACAGAGGGTGACCTAAAAATTATTATTTTTCCCAATGTTAGGTTTTCATTTACTGCCTAATACAATTCTGCACGGCACGGTATTATGAACGATACAACCAAAATGGTGCTGAGATATTTGCAAAACCCCACACCGCTGATGTCTGCGGTGGGGAACGAATGTGCTACTACCCTTTCCGGGGGTAACGCGTTCACCACCACACCATACGTGTCCTTCGCTTCGCCTTTCTCTCAGCTAGTTTCCTATCTACCAGTGTCATCAGCAATCACCCGTCAACCACTGGAAAGGGTAATAGCGCGTTCGTCCCCCGGCAGACACCCACGGCCCGAAGTTTTGCAAATATCTCAGCACCATGGTGGTTGTATTATTTTTCTGGCGGTGAAAGGGGACAGAAAATAAACAAAACCGATGACAACTCATTCACCAACACAAGAACACAAGCTCAGTTTTGCTACAGTGAAAACGAAACATTGTTGTTAAAACTGCTCGAAATGGCTACAGCACACACAAAGCTCCCCAGGGATTTCATTGATATCACAGGCATCTCCGGCTATCCATTGCTCCCGCCAACTGTCTGATGAACACCTCAACAAGTTTATCATATGCTCCAATAGATTAATGACATCTCCTAAAGTTCACTCGCTTTAAATATCCACAGCATTCGTCGAGTCAAGAGAGACGAAAGAAAAAATTTTCAACATTTGAATTCCAAGGGGTCTCTGCGAAATCATGAATGGAGTTAACATATTAGTTTGAAAAAGTGGTGGTCAATTTCGACCATCTTTCCACTTTTTAACTAAATCTGTCCACAGCAAAACTTCATCTGATGGCATATTCACCATCAGGTGAGCCTGCAACGAAGTGCTTAGAGGTACCCTGCGATAAACACATGGTCGTTGGTTTGATCGTTCGCCCTGGATTCATAACGCTTTCCATCCCGACGGGTTCCCCGAATTGATACCAGATTTGTCTGGGAGGATAGAAGCACTAACATGATATATCGGTGGGCCATCGCAATCGTTGTATAGACCAGATATGCATCCACTCACCTCTAATGATCTTGACGAAGTTGAATACATGGCGCATCCCTTAGGAACTGATCGACGGCCAACTTTTTATCGTTTCATCCTCTACATTCAACACCAATATTAAAGACAGTACCTGGTTTTTTGGGTTTGACTTAGATCCTCTGCTTTCACGAAACGAAGTAATGAAACTTGAAGTTACCGAATTTGTTAGTAAGTCGCTGCAGTCGCCGAATTATTCGTTACATAGGTAATGACAAATCTTCGCATGACATCGTCAGCACGCGTTTCGGTCGCACAGTACGGAGAGTACGGTGGGAGGGTTATGCTGATTCAGCTCAACCCCTTCACAATTGCCTGTGAGTCAAACTTATGACGTGGCGCTAAGCGTTGTTACGTATTTAACAGCAGGATTATGGATCGTTTCGGCCTCCCCTTCTCCTTTTCGTAGTCGAAAGAGAAACTGCACCGACTAGAGGATGCCATTGATTATGCGGCTTAAGAACTTCGTAAAACAATATTCATTGTGAGTTCAAGAAGAAAAAATCACCAGCTTGCAACAATAGGCGCTGGATTTTTGATGAGCTCGAAGGTCAGCGCTGAAGGGAAGTCGCAGAGAGTGACATGTGTTCCTGTTGTAGACTGGAGAACTCATCTTTCACCTAGAGTTTCAACTTTCCTCAGAAAAAATCTTGTAGGATGAAAGCGCAAAGATTAAAACGCATTGATTTCCACAGCCATGTCGACATTTGTCAGAATGTTCCAGACATTAGTCCAATGAAGTATTAACTTATTTGAATCTAAGGAAAATTACGAACCGAAAACCGATGAGAACTTAGATTTCAGAAATACAACCACAATGATGCTGAGATATTTGCAAAACTCCGGACCGCAGGTGTCTGCGGTGAGGAACGAACGCGCTATTACGCTTTTTCCGGGGATAACGCGTTCACCACCACACCTTGCGGGTCCTTCGTTTCGCCTGTCTCTCAGCTAGTTCTATAGAGATTAGAATTCGAGTCCAGAATTCTATGGAAAAAAAAGCAATGAATACACTCTGGAAATGTACTCAGAATGTCTCGTTTCTTTAGTTAGAAGTTTTGGTAGCAATACTAAAACAGCTTAACGATATGAATTCAAAAGTTCCAAGACCAAGAAACCTAAAGAGAATTTTGGGCATCGATCATACCGGAGTACACCAAGCAAAGACAAATAGCCTTTTGCTAAACCACAGCAAAAAACATTTCTGCTGAAGTCGTTCAAGAATGAACAAACATGAAGAGGTGTATAGCATTAAAACCAAACAACATCACGGTACTTTTCTTCGACCTAGGAACGAACAGTTGAACACCATTAGAGCAATCTTTATGACGAAATTCTTAGATTTTTGAAAAGAACAAATGACCTCAGAACAATTTCGGAGCTCGCGTACGACCAACAGTCGAAGAAAGGTGGACGGATCGACCTTGCATCCTGTGGAGTGAGTGTCCTTGTTCACTGCGTTCTCCAATCTCACCGAAAGCGACACCCCAGTGCGAATATAGGAAATTTTGGATGAAGCTCAAACAAACTAGTGCAAACTCAACAATGACAGTAAAGGTGTCGTCTATAAAATTTCTTGGACAGGTTAAGGAAGAAAAGATTAAAGGATAAAGCTCTCAGCGTTGATCAATCCCTGAGGGATGCGCCTTGCATTCGACTTCATTAAGCATCATTTGCAGATGATTGAATGCATATCTGGTCCTTACAATGACTTGCGGTGGCTACCAATGTACCGAGCTAGTGCTGCTATCCTACCAGACAAGTCTGGTACCAGTTTACCAACCCGGGAGGAATGAAAGGCTTGGTGGGCCATAGGCGCCGGGGATCGATTCCACGTGTGTGTTGCAGGGCGCCTCCGACCACTGTGCCACACGCGCCCTATCTGGGCATTAATTAATTTCTAGATTGTTTAGCTAACATGAGGTTGATGGAAAGGTTTATTCGGCTAACGTTTCGACGTATTCGTCCGTCTCAGTGCCGATGAACCGTGCCCTTCTGAGGAAAACAAAGACATCGAAACGTTAGTCGAATAAAGCTTTCCATCAATTTCGTGTTAGCTTAATAATCCAGAAAGCTATTTTACTACTGTTCGTTTTTTAGTGCCGTGGTCGTTCTCAGTCATCCCTCATCAAAGAAGAGAAAGAACAGAGTGGATCGCCTAGGGAACGGGAACTAGCGGAATGTTTCTCTAACTCAATTCCACAGCAAAGACAAAGGAAGCAAAAGAAAGAAAGGCTGAAAGAGACAAAATGAGACGGCTCTGATGAGAAAATAGAAGAGGAAAGAAGGGAAGAATGCGATCCGAAAAGAAAATGAAAGATGAGCAGGGCGTGAGAAAAGAAAAAAAAAGGAAAAAAGGACATCCTAGACATGGGGACAACTAAAAAAAATCCAATAAATAAACAAATGGAGTACAAGATTACAAAATTAGGACAACAGAGATAAACGAGAGATACAATGAAGAAAAAAAGTATGAAAGTAATGAAAAAGCAAGAGAGATATGGTCTACAGTGGCCAAGGATGACCAACACTGGAGACAAGTACTGCTGTCAGTACCGTAACGTTTTTTTCTTTAACTCAAATGTTCTGAGAGCCTCTCCAAACAGAAGCAGAAAAGACATGTGAAAGATAGAAAACTGATGAAAAGCTATAATTTATAATTTAGAACAGTTTAGGATAAAAGAAGCCGTAATGGAAAAAGAACGAGGAAGGTTCGCCTCGCTCAGCTCAGCAGCAAATAAGCGAAGATTGAGAGGACCACTTAAACTTGGAACCGAAGAGGAGGCCCGCGTTGAAGGCCGGCCCAAAGTATTTGAAAAAAGTGGGTTTAAACATCTGGTGAGTGAATAAGCGACAGAAAGAAAGCACCCTCTAGATAACATCGAAGGACTTTGTGAAAATAAATAAGGAAAAAAACCCTAAAACTTTTTAAAAATGTGGATCAAATAGGGTCCCACTGAATCTCGAATTTTCTTGAATACCTACGAGACCAACTGTTCTCTTACGAATCGCCACCAACTCATAATAGGATGCAACCAATCAGTCAGTCAGTTCAATGGTTCGTTACGAACTACAAATTGATCCATTGTTCGATTAGATTAGTTATGTGGGTGGGGCGCATCGCAAGGTGAACGACATCAGTCGGCGAGGCCACCACATAAGGTGACGAGGTGTCCTTGTGGAGAAAGCGCCGCACTATGGACCTCTATCGACCGATCGGATCGATCGATATCGACGTGTGGGCGAGACTCTCGGCTGGTGGCTGCGGACGAGAGTATCGACCGATTTCATCGATCGGTATCGACTGGCGAGACGCGTGAGACTTTCGACGAAAGGGTGTCGCTCCGGACGCCGCGTCTGTACCGACATTCCCTCGACATCCTCGCGCAGTGGATCAAGGAGCGCGCGCGGGCGCTCACTACATGGTGTCCGTGGAAGTCAAACAAACACCACACCATCCGTCGATCGATAAGTTAAGAGAATCGGCAATCGAGATTTGTATTGCGAACGAACGTGTGCTCGATCGCATGAAGGGCTAACTGTGCCTTTGATTGACATCGAGGGATTTCATCTCAGTGCACATACGAAACTCTCTACAAGGTTTGGAATAAGGAGGAAGTTTAGTCAATATTGTATACTTTTTTAAAAAAAATATTACTCTAGACTGAAGCGGAGTGAACTGTACTGATTGTTGATGAAGAAGCAGATCCGCTGTTCAACAACAAATCATCTAAAGGTAGAATGTCCCTCCCAAAGGTTTGCCGCCTCATCTTGGCTGGGAGGTGTTCCCTGGGTGTCGGGCTGCGATGTAAAGGGTGGGGATTCATCCCCTGGCAGGGTCTCCCAAGCTGAAAAGCAGTCGGCCGTTTCCGTCAGGAAGCCCATCTAAGAATAAACTAATACCAGGATCCACCAACGTTCTGGTATGAAACTAGTCGCATGGTGGCAAATTTAACTCTGATCCACAAGGGCTGCGACTGCCCGTGGTGGTGACGACTTGGGGCAGACTTTGGCCAGGCTGATCTCGGGACTACAGAGAACCATAATGGCTTAACCAGCAAAACTCCGAAAAGAAAGGTAATTATGCTGGGGCCCGCACAACAAGTGAAGACGGGCCATCCATGTATTCTTGTAATTAAGCAAAGGTAGATGTCAGGAAAAAAAAAGCGTTCGAATAGAATAATCCTCAATTTGTTTGCCTTTAGTAGCTACGAAATGTCTGCATTTCCCGTTGTTATTCTATTATTTGCTGCCTACTATAATTTTTCACGACAGAGTATGATGTGAAATGGTCACAACAATGCTGAGATATTCGCAAAACTTGGGCACCGGACCAGATCGAACTGCGATTACCCTTTCCAGGAGCATGCGCATTACGTCCTACACCACAGAGGCTTTTGCTTTGCGTTCCTCTCACCTAGTTTTCTAGCTAATTTTTCTTCTACCCGGTTTTCTCAGTGGTGCAGTGTGTAATATGCGAGCCACCGGAAAGGGGTAATAGTGGTTCAGCATCGCTGTGGTTGTATTTTACGTTGTGTTAGAGGGAAAAAAAATTCTCTCAAAAAAAAATTGGTGTGGAACCAATAAGGTATATGCTACAGTGTTCAAAATGGAGATAATCCACTTATGTGAACGAAAATCTCAACTCAGTCATCAAGTCGAACTAGTTTTTGTCCTTCAACGAAGGTTTATTCCGTGAAAAAAAAGCGGGAATTTTTCCAGCAGATCTATGTAACACCGTAATAGCTTTGTGGTAACAGTGAACTCGCGCTTATTACTTGACATTAAATAGTATTCTTAACTATTAGAATAGTTCTCTGTGTAGTCGGTTATCAAAGTCCGGATTAATCCAGTGCACAACAATCTTTGTCGAACAGAAGAGGAAAGCAAGCGGAGCTCAGGAGAACTCTTATGATAGGGGTTGGTGGCTGGCGGTCGGCTTGGGAGTCGTGGTGTTGGCGAAGGTCTAGGATTTCTCCAAATGCTCACTGAAAACATCTTCTGGGAGCCTATGCTATTAGTACAAAGTATAAACCAGACATGTCCGTTTCAGTCTCAGAATTTCTTGGCCAGTTCATAACAGCCTATCAGATTTCACTTCAAATGATCACAAAAAAGTCAACGTCTAGTGCAACTGAAATGTCAAATCCGATATTTCAGCAAAAATCCAAAAACACAAAACATCAGCTTCAATTAGGATCAAGTTCTTCCAAGTTGGAACAGATCGAACCTTTACTGCCGATTCCTAATCAGTACGAGGAATCTCAGAAGTTGCTTAGTATAATAGATTTTCATAACTGTCCAACGAATTTCAATACCGAATTCCCCTTGACCACAGCTTCGAAAGTCAATGTCTTAGTGGTTAATGATAGGCTAACAGTAACCTCTTACAAACGTTATTGTGGCTAGCATTTCGGCATTATCGCCTTCTACAAAGTCACGATGGTTCGACCCGGAAGATTTTCACAGCCGTTCATCATCGCGATATGTCCATCTCAGATGTCCTTTCGATTGGAACACAGCTGGGAGAACTGCTGTGGAAATTCGACTCAAATTATTGCCACTTTAACAGAAGTGATAGCCCCGAAACGATAGTGAAAGGTTTGTAATGACCTCATTTAAGCTTACCAATAGATCAAGAAGTTGTGCAATGAATTCCTAACTAGACAACGAAATGATTCTCAACTCGGAACTCCGCTACATATCAGTGTGGTCCAAAAAAGTACTCAACGAGAGGACAAACCGTTAGGTGCCAATCAGTCTCACAGGGATTGGCCATGCATTGGAGTGCGTTAAGCATTGTCAGAGGTTACTGAATGCGTATCTGTTCCTGGCAATGACTGCAGGTGCCCTACTGATGTGTTAAGAGTGTTGCTATCCTCCCAGACAAATTTGATACCAGTTTGTCCCGGAGAAGTGTAACGCTTGCTGAGTAGGGCGATCGAGATCAGTACCAATGACCACATGTGTACTGCAGTGCAACTCTAGCCACTGCATCATGAATGCCAAAAAAAGAATTAATAGAGAAACAAAAATCGTCATAACTTCATGTTATACTCAAGCACGAGAGGTGATGTCTAATCGTCTGAAAAAATAGAGTAGACAAACGATGCTAACATTAGTAATAAATCCGGTTTCCATGTTTCATTCGTACATTAAGAATCACGTTCTAGCAAATACAAGCATGAGATAAGATTATATGTCTGAGCGACAATACTGGCGGCAATGAACCGTCTCCAGCCTGATCTGGGCAAATGTAAGATGAAAAAAGACGGAGAAAAAAAAGAGCATAGAAATTAAATATTCAAAAGAATGGATAGCGAACAGAAGAAAGGACGAATAGAAATCAAACGAACAGAGAGAAAACTCGTTCTATTGCTTCAGGGAGGGAAATTCAATGAATAAAAAAAACTGGTGCGAGCATTCTATGCTAGTGGAAAGACGTCTGCTGGATGGAAACCAGTCCGCATTGTCGAGGGAGGCA